>JAKDFA010000005.1:0-600000 GCA_036971435.1 Dactylellina sp. 'tibetensis'
AAAAGAAAATAAAAAATTTAAATAAATTAAATAAATATATAATATAATTTAAATATTATTATTATTATTATTATTACTCTTATCAGTTTATATTAATCTTTTATAGAAAAATATAATTTTAATTCTAATTTAAAAAAGAATATTAATTAAAATACTATTTAATATAATATCTATTATGCTATCTTAATTAATATTCTAAATCTTAAATTTAAATAATAACTTATTTAAGACTCTATTAATCTTAAATTAAATATATAAAAATTATATAAAAGTTAATAATATTTTATTTACTTATTTATAATATTATAATATATTATATTAGCAATTTAATATATATTATATTATAAAAGATCCCTATTTAAATTTTATAATTATTTAAAATATATAAAAGTAAGTATTAGCTTTTTATAAAACTATTTAAATCTTTATTATAAAATAAATAATATTATATATTAATTAATATATATTTAATATTCAAAAATATTTAATTAAAATTATTTAAATAATTATTAAATATAAATATACTCTCCTATAATTTAAATAAACTTATATAGATAAGATTAGATATTTATTTAAAAAAAATTAATTTTTATTAATAAAAAAATATTAAAATATAAATTTAAAAATTTAATAATAAATTAAAAAAAATATATACTAATTTAATTTAAATTATAATAGTTCTAATATTCTATTTTTTAATTATACCCTAAGTTTTAATTTAATATTATTATAATATTAATTATAAAAGTTAAATAAAAAATCTTAAATTATATTTATAAATTAATAATATTATAATAATATAGATTACTATAATACTATAAATAACTTTAAAGCATTAAAAATCAAATTTATTTAATAAATCTTATAATCTACAACTTTTAAACAAATAATATAAGTAAATATATTAATAATATATCTAAATTTATATAAAACTAATAAAGTATTATTTTAAATTAATATAATTTTTTTTTTTATTATTAAAATTTTTATTAATTAATATATTAATTTAATATTATAGCTATAATATTAGTACTAATTAAATAAAAGCTAGTTTTATTTAATATTTTAAAAAATAAAATATAAATTATTAAAATCCCGAATAATACTTAGGAAATTCTAAATATAAAAGATTTATTAATTTTAAAATTTAAAAAAAATCTTAAGTAGGAGAAACTAGTTCTTATTAAAATAATAAAAACTTATATAAAATTATAAATAATTATTATCTCTTTTTTTTTTATATAAATCTTAATCTAAAATAATATTCTTTTTATTGTTTTTTTTACTATCTATATATACTTTATAATAGTTTATATAAAACCTCTTATAAATAAAATTAACTATTAAAACTATATATTTATTAATAAAATTATAAAACTTATAAATATATAAATATTAAAATAAATATAAAATAAAAATCTATTTTTTAGATATATAATAATAAATTTATATCTTCTTAACGCAGCTTTATATATAATTTTTATAAAATAAAAAAAACTTTATAAAATAGAAGCCCTTTTATTTTATAAAAAACCTTTATTATAAAAGTAAGATTCCCTCCTACCCATCTAACTATAATACTATCTAGATAGGTAAAATAAAGCCCGATAGAACTATGTTTTTTTCCTAATGTATATAAATTAATAATAAAATAAATTTTAAAAATTTTTTAATAATTAATTTATAAAAATATATTTAAATCTATATAAATAAATTTTAATAATTTTATTTTTTATTAAGATTTATATTAAAAAATTTTATTAAAAAATTTTATAGAAATTAATCTTTAGCTTTTTTGATTTTACTTAAGTTATTAATTAAATTATTATAAATAATACTTTAATTATTTATATTATCTATAATAATTTTTAAATTTTTAAATTTTAAATTAAATATAATTAAATTAAAGATTAATTTATTTTAGACTTAAATTACTTTTTTAATTAAAAATTTAATAAAATTCTTTAATTTATTAATCTTTAATCTTATATTTTAATATACTATTACACTATTTAGTTAATAAATAATAAATATAATAATTTTACTTTTATTTATATTAATAATATATAATTATTAGATTTATAACTTATTTAATAAGGATAGAATATTTAATATTATATAAATTTTTTATACAAGTTTTAGATAATAGAGTATATTATTATTTTTAAATTTTATAAACTAAATATAATTAATAATTATTATTTAATAGTAGTAAATAATCTTATTTAATAAATTAGATATCTTTAAAGTAGTTATTAAGGAGTTAAAATAATTAATATTTTTAAATATTATATATAAAAGTAAAATATATTTTAAAAAATTAAATTTATAATATTATTTTATAAAATTTAAATTTAATAAAAAAAATATTTAATTAAATCGTTATTATATATAAAATTTATAATTGTGGTATTATCCTATATAAACCGCTAGAAATTATCTAATAATTTATTTTAAAAATTAGAATATAATTATTTATCTATAGAATATATACTTTCGATTTGTTTTAATATAAAAATAAATAATAATTTAATATAGATTATAAATAAAGAATCTTGTTAAGTTTTATAAATATAGTATAAAAATTAATTTTAAATAATAAAATAATTTTTAGTAATTTAAATTTAAATATATTTAAAAAATTTAAAATTTATTTTATTTTACTTAATACTAATTAATAGCTTAAAAGTATAATTATTAAAAATTTTATACTTTTATTTTATTTATTTATTATATATAATAAAGTGTTTAATAGCTTCTATATAAATTATATAAAGGTTATATAAATAAATTAAAATTAAATTATTACTTTTTAAATTAATTTTTAAACTAAAAATTTTTAAAATAATTAAGATTTTAAAATGGTCTAATCTATTAGTATATTATAAAAAATTTATTTTATTATCTTATACACTATTATATTATTTAAATTAATTAGAGATTTTAATTCTCTAGCATTTAATTATATTAGATTTTAGTAATTTATTAACACCCACTAAATAAACTTGTTTAATTTGATTATTAATGTGATTAATAATTTAATTAGTAGTAATTTAATTTATAATTTAATTAATAATTTAATTAGTAATTTAGCTAAAAGTAATAAAGTATATAATATAATTATTTTTTAAATAATTATAGTTTAATTTATATATTAGTAAACTGATAAAATATCTTACATATAAATTATTTAAATTTAGTAAATTTTAAAACCTTTATTAAATTTATAATTATTATATATATTATAATAATAATTATAAATATAATATAAATATTGCTTCACTTTATTCCAATTATAATTTTTATAATTATATTATTAACATGTTTATTTTATTATTTATTTAAAATATAATTAAAATAATAAAAATTCCCTCCTATTAAAAAATTTAAAAAAAATAAATATATTTAAAATATTATTTTATAAAAATATTTACTTAAGATTTTTATAAATTTTAATTAATATTAAATTTTTATGATTCCGCTGATAATGTTTGTTAATATTTTTAGGAGTATATATATAAATATTTAATATAAAATAAAATATTTTATTAAAAGATATATAAAAATTTATTTATTAATAAAATTCTATTAAAATTTAGGGTAGTTATATTAACAAAAATTTAGATATATATAAATTTAATAAATATTAATTATAAAATTAAGATTTAAAATTTAATTTATAAATTATTATAATTATTATTTTTATTATAATTAAATAATAAAATAATTAATTAATTATTTTATTATAATTTTGATTAGTTAACTCTATATAAATTCTTGTTTATATAATATTTAAATTTTAAAATCCGAAATTTAATTATTTTTAAATTAAATAATTCATTATTATTAAATAAAGATATCTTTATTTTTAAGTAAAAATTAAATTATTTTTACATAAATATTTAATTACTTTAATTAATAATTTTATTATTTTTAAATAATAATTTAATTATTTTTTATATAAATTCTAATTATTATTAAATTATAATTTTAATTAATAAGATAAGGTTTAATTAGCTTTATAATTAAATTTTATTTACTTATTATCTTAAAAAGTTTCTTTATAACAATTTTTTTTTGATATAATAAATAATTACTTTAAATTATAATTATTATTCTAACTATATTTTTAGGAAATTTAAACGAGCGATCTTAATACTCAATCTTAATATTCAAAATTTTACCAAGATTATAACCCTAACATATACAAACGAGCGTTCCCAGCGCTAAGAATACCAACAAATAATAAATAGAATATTTAAGCGATATAAGCAAATACTACGAGCAAATACTGTTTTTTTTATTAAACCAAACCTAGGTTTACACTAAATTAATACATGCGAGGCACTCACTCTAACACATAATAATAAATAAGACCAAATCTACAGTGCGGAACGAATTTTGGAATTCAACAAAATTCAGTAAAAAACAAAGAGATCTATATTTAAATACAAGCAAATAAAAGAAATATATACAAATATCATATCATAAATCAATTAAATAACTATACACTAGGTAAAGACTCCACACTTTGACCTAACCCTTCTATTGGCTCCACTGGCTGCCATATACTACAACTTTCCCTACAAAACCTATTAATCCGGTAAGCCAAACGTTCAAATAAATCAAGCAAGAAAAAAACAGATCAATGAATTCCAATCATTATCTCACACATGGATTGCGTACAAATATGGTTGCATCTCGGACAACAACATCTGTCCGTTTCTAGTCAGAATATGCAGTTCTGCTACTCAACCTACAATCAAAGGGAGGGTTTAGCGATTGCGAGAGATGTAATCCCCTTCAAAAGACAAATTACAAATAACATATTGAAATGCTGGCGCTACTAACTAGATACAAGCTATACACCAAATATACAAGCTACACACCAAATGCAAAATATATTGCCAATTACTATCAAAACATATATTAAAATATTCTCAAGGCAGACCAAAGAACAAAAGTTCCCATAAAAGAATAACATATCTCTTAGGCATTTTTATATACTATAAACTCAGAAGCATATACTAACATATCTCTACTTTACACTTAGCTACAATAACATTAATTAAGTTCTTAAACTTCTAAACATCTAAATTACAAATAGCCACGAAACTTGTCTCAAAAATCAATAGCTCAACGCAAATCGAGACCAGGCAATAAGAGTGCTAGGAGAAATACTGGCAAACAACAGTAGAATGCATTCATACTTTATAACGTTCCCCATCAAAATTCACCTTCCAAATTATAATATAATAGAAAATGAAGCGGCCTTAGATGCACCCAGTGTAAAGCCATATTTCCTCCCGTTGCTTGCCCGCCGGCTGTGGTTCCCTCTATTTCCGCTTCCCGTTGCGTTTCCCCAGTTGCATTTCCCCCAGTTGCGTTCCCACCCCTCGTATTTCCGCCTCCCCTCGCGCTTCCTCCCCTTGCATTTCCTCCGGTAGTGCCGCCGCGGCAATGGTATATAGACTGAAATTTCTTTCAGAAAACTGATTTGATTGCTCTCTTTCTAGATGGAATTGGTTTCGGAAAGATTTAAGGTTATTATATCGCTTACCAGGATGAGGCTTGTTTGGGACCTTTCTCAGTGTAAAATAGCTTATGTGACGATTCAAGATACGAAAAAGGCGAGAAGAAACCCGCTTTTATAATGAGATCCTAGACAATACTGAGGCAAACTTTGGCGATTGCTTCTCTTCAATCAACTATTAGTACTAATTATCATCAACCCGCATAAGTGAGCATGATGAGAGTGGAGTTTTCCTTGGTGTTCGATAGAGGTTTACCATCTCCATGCGATTCATCATGTCTCGCGATTTTGAAGAGAGTAGTTTGTTTGCGACTGAGTGTTTCGCAAATGGTAGTGAGCCGATAACATCAAAGCAATAACATTGATTAAGCTAAGTTGCTACTAAACAATCAAGTAACTTTTACATTGCATCACCGCTCCTCCTCGTCAATAAATTGCTAAAAAACTGCGCCAGTACAGATCTATTGCTAATTTATGAATTGAAAAATTTTCCGGCGATGTTATTGGCAAAAATGATGCAAGCAATATTAACAAATCTGCCCATCCAGAGTCCTATGGAACACTCCAAAGAGCGACTTTGCATCAGGTGGGTTCTTACTCATATCTAAAACAGCAAATACCACCTCTTTCCACCATCCACCCTTAAACTCTTTATCCTTTGTAAGTATATCTAAGAACATTTCTGCCACTTCTTCGGGGGGGTTTGCAAATACTCCGCATCCAAAAGCACCCAGAACAAGTCTTCGATGTCCATAGAAGGCTGCTATTCGTAACGTTTGTTTTATCTTTGAACTCATCAAACTCTTCTCTCTACTATCTGCGTATTTTCCCCCTTTCAACTTTGGACGATAAGGTGCTGATATTGTCATAACGGCAATTTTAGGTACCGACAGGTCCCCCAGATCTTCATCATTACCGCTTTTAGGAATCTTGTTAGGGTGAAGGATCTCATCCGCCCATTTGTATAGCTTGTGGTTTTTGTCCTTGATAATAGGGACAAATGGAGAATATATGGCTCCCAGTGGCCCTAAGGGGTAGAATTTGGAATGGAGTGTCTCGTAGAG
Source organism: Dactylellina sp. 'tibetensis' (assembly GCA_036971435.1). NCBI lineage: Eukaryota > Fungi > Ascomycota > Orbiliomycetes > Orbiliales > Orbiliaceae > Dactylellina > Dactylellina sp. 'tibetensis'. The sequence continues at coordinate 6,598 of JAKDFA010000005.1, forward strand.
AGTAGTTCTGATGGTATTCGTTAGAGTGGTCTTTTAAAGGAAGAAATGGCGATAATACCTATGGCATATAGTCTCTTCTTGTGCAACAGCTCCATTAAGGAATCCACCTAAATTTCAGATGAGTTAGCTTTTGAGCCTTTCAATCGTCAGTTTATAGTTTAGGGCTTACCTCCAGGCACGTAAGCATTAGCAAAATTCATTAACATTGGCCCATTGTCAGAAATCCTATCCTGTTCACCGTTGCGCAGTCCTTCAGCAATGCCCACATGGTCCTGTTCGGACCAATGTCTTCTCGCCATATCCAAAGCTATGTCGATGCAATCTCGGTTTACCACTCTAATACGACACGGAGCTTGGCCGAAATGAGGAAATCTTGGGCAGTAACGCTGACTAAGAGGCACAATGTTGGCATCGTTGCGGAGGAAACTCCATTTCCTACCATCCGGCTTTACAAACAGCTCCCTCATAAGCTGTGCTGACTGACTGACTGTAAGGGCAGCATTAGCTACTCGCTTATTAGCAGCACTAGGGTCAACTTTTAGCAATACCAAACTTGTCAGTTATTCTCATACCCGTCAAATCGATGCTTTAGCTTAGATTTGACATACCAGCCCTCAGAGCCCTTCCTGATGTTTGGAAGGGCACAGTGCCTCTGTGACTATCCCTTCCCGCCCGCGACCCCCGCCTTTCTTTCTCTACTCCGTTTTTCATTTCATTGCTGTTGTGAGTCGCATGGCGATATTTGCCTTCCGATATCCGCCGACTCTCATTATCGCTCGCGGCGTCGTCACGCTCACAGTATTGACAATAATGACCAGGCCCGTGTTCTCGATCAGGGTTGGAATCTCTTGAGGTTAGCGTATGGCTGTTGCGAGATGATGAAGGTGAACCAGGAGGATATCTATCTGGAATGTCTGTCCGTGAGTTCGATCCTGTATCTCTGTTATGGATAGGTTCCAATTGGTTGGGGCTCAATGAACGAGGCGGATCCCCACCCCCAAAAAGGGTTTTAGGAACTTTGAAGGTAAATAGGTAATAATCCTTCTCAGACATTGAATAGATCCTTTGTACAATGTATTAGTAAATAACTCCCAATCTCAAATTCCAGGTACAAATAGGTATGTTTAAAGAAATTTTGAAGATAAACAAAGCGACTCTTACGATTTTACAGGTTCAACCTCGAATACTTGTCAAGAAGTAATGGTTTGAATGTATGAAGACTTTCACCGTTATCCAACACTGAGTAGAGCAGGAATTTGCAAATAGCAAATGTAAGTTGAGAGAATAAGAGATGGAGAAGGCTGAGATTTTACAAATCTTTGTAACTCTAGTAACGGTAGATATTCCTCTTAAGAAAGAACAAAATTGGAGAGTTGAACTGATAATAGTAACCATGGAAGAAAATATGATTTATCTTTTGACAGCTGGCTTGCGTCAGAAGAAAAATACAATGCGAGTGGGGATGCACAGGTTCGTTGACACCTGGCTCGCATCCCGGCTGACCTCGAGGCTGCGAGGCAATCGCATGCACTCATATTACCACACATTCAACACATAGTCTGATCGTTAAATTCACGGCTTCTGATTGTAAACACCATGAAGGCTGACAAAATATGCAAGTAAACTGAGCAATTCAGACAACGAGAAAATTTTTCTTTGCTTCCGTGAAGTGTCTACATGCCACTTGGCATTCATTCATTCATTCGCTTGGCGTTTACTAATCCGATTCAATGGATTTGTGCCACCTAGCATGCAGTTATACTGGCTCTTGGACTTGCAGTTGCGGTACGGATATAATATCGTAGAGGATAGAGCACACATAAGTTCGCAGGCTAAACTGAAGTGAATATTATTTATAAAAGCCCATAGATTGTTCTTTGGCCATGACTTTTCCTTTTCTCCTCCTCAACTCTAACGACTTCCTTACCATATCATATTGTAACAGAATTTGTCTCAATCTTGACTATCAAAATGACTATCGTAAGTACAATAGATGTTCAGTTTTAGGTGTTTTCACTGACCTGTAAGCTACAGACACTCCGAGAGGTAACTAGGGGCCAACTCTACAATACAGGTACTGCTCCTAAAACTGGTTGATAAGACGATTACTAAATATATTTTAGCCACAAAGATGTTTGAGGATGGATGGGAACACCAACAGAAGGATCGCAATCTTGTAGCCGTATATAAAATCGATTATGGCAGATATGAACCACAGTATATAAAAGCTAATAGAGACTACATGTGAGTATTAACACTGAAGGAAGTTGAAGTTCTTTAATTAGGCCTAATGCTTTTTTTTTTTTTCCAGAAAGGAGGTTACGAATCGCTTAGGTACTGGTAGAATTAGGAGCTACCTTTTCCATGGAACTCAGCGGGCCTGTAGAATCGGCGATGACTATAACAATTTAGAACCCTGTGATAATTCCGACTGTTACTTTTGCGGAATTCTAAAGAATTCATTTCAGTTGGGACGTACTAGTGAGTATCCATACCAAAATTTTGTGCATTTCCGTCTAATCTAACTTTTTGTTAGAGAGCCATCGGATGTTCGGTCACGGCATTTATACATCAACATGCAGTTCCAGTTAGTGCTTATTTTATGTTCCTAATTTGCCTATTTAGTTACGTACACTAATATCAATTTACAGAAGCCGACGAATACGCAAGAAACCACCATTTGCGCTCAAAAAAACACGCGATATTCTTGACTAACGTCGTTACTGGCAACTGTGAGGAAGTATATGACCCGGATCATGGCAAGACGGCTCCTGCGCCTGGATATGACTCTGTATGTTTGGTAGAGTGATATTTTGAAGAAGAGTTTAGGCTAACATTTTAATTATTAGGTGACGGCAGTTGTTAAGGGCAATGGTGGATCCGTTGGGTATTCAGAGACAGTAGTCTATCGTGAGGATGCTATTACCCCAAAATTGGTGCTCATATATACCAGGACAGGCTGGCAATCTAAAAAATGAAAGTAGCCTAGATAGCGAATTGATCAAATTAGTCCATGATTCCTAAGAAACTAACTATTATGAATAGAAACAGCCTCGAACTCCTATACGGTAGCCTCTAATCTCAACGTACTTGATGCTAATGGTGAATTTCCCCTTTATAGCGCCGCAGCTGGCGGGGATTATAATAAAGTAAAGCGATTGTTAGAGCAAGGAGCGAATGTATCAATGCGGACACGGTACCAATGGACCGCGTTGCATTGGGCTGTTCATAATGGACATCCAGAGGTCGTCAAGCTACTTCTTGACTACGGCGCCGACATTAATGCAGTCTCTGATACAGGGAAAACGCCGTATAAAATGACTGAGGACTTATATATGAGAAACTTGCTTATGTACCATGAGATTTAGTACATGTACATAATTTGTAACGATGCAGTTATTAAAGCTTGCCTACGGACTTCTATTTTCTGACAGGTTAAAATAAATTAATGATAATTAAAGGAAAGAAGAGGGCTAAATGCCGAACGTATATTATACATTCTCTGGGCCGCTCTCTTGAGCATGAGACGCAACCGGGGGAAACTTGTGGGCCTCAACTTCTTCAGCCGCCCGCCTAAACCCGTCTGATAAATTGCATCCTCGGTGATCCGCTTGATTCCCTGATACACCCCATTTATGAAACTTGATCCGCTGACCAAAACTGTAGATATTCTTATAGATATCACACACTTCCATAAGACTCAAATCATCTAGATTGACTTCAGGATATCCAATCAAAAGCTTCAGACTAAACAAAGATCCTAACTGTGTTATATCGCACTCGCATGATGTTTTTTCGCCTTCTTTGCACACACCTTGGCCCTTCGAGAGAGATTCTTGGTAGGTTCGGACTTTGGCTTCGGAATTTTCGATTAACCTGCTGACGAGCTTCTCGCGCCTCTTCCATAAAACGTCTTAATTCGTCAACAAATATGAATATATCGCTCATAGCGCAGGTTCACCATACCTTGAGCAAAAATGTCCATTGCAGAATGTAATGGTACCTCGCTTATTGTGTATAACATGGGCGAGGTCATCTTTATATGAAATACTGACGTCTGCACGCATTCTTCAAAGACTTTGTCCAGCTCGAATACTTTAGCGATCCATAGCCAGCGTGCACAATCTCGAAAAAAGAAATCTGATGGCCAAAGATGATTCACCCAATTGCGAACTGCCGGGCCGACCGCTTCTTGAACTTGATAATAGTCGCAAATACCAGCTAAGAGGTAAAGCTCTTCCAACGAAATAGAATCTGGGTTTCGTGAATTTTTATGGTGAATGATGTTCATGACGATAGTAATTAGGTTAAAGTCGTCTGTTATTAGTCGTATATGCCTCATACCATCTTCCGCTATCTGGGATTCCTTAAATCCTTTAGAAGAGTTTAGCATCGCTTTTAAGACTGGTGATGCCAGGGTAAGTGCTTTAGAAGAGACCCGCAAAATGCCAAGATTCGTCTCGCATTTTTCAGAGCAACAGGTGATTATAGTATCACCTTCATCGTCTACTCGAAGGGGAGAAGGTAATGTCATACTGAGTTTCGACGACTTGAAAGAGTTGGTTATCTGTTTTCCTCCTTGAATGAGAACTGTATGAAAAGGGTTTTGTTATGATATTCATATTAAAGTCGGTGAATTCCGTTTTACACAATGCGAACTGATTTTATATATAGAAAAAAAGTCAAGAAGCTTGTTCTGAGTGACTTACGTCACTAGCACCAAATTCATCTCATTAGCTTAGTTTCCGCAAGAAGCACAGCCAGCTCGACGACGTCTATATCGATTGAGCTTACCGTTATCAGCTGGAAGCCACATGCGTGTTCCGGAAGTGGAGAGTCTGTTTTTCCTTCTAAAAAAGAAGATTATGTTATTGTTAAGCTGGTTAGGCGGTGGTTAAAGATATCCGCAAGCAGCTTCGTCTCTTGTATTTAAAGGAGTACCTTTTGCTAGTTAGACCTAATGCGGAGCGTTCTACATTATATACGAGGTAAATCTTAAGTGAAGCCAACCTATTTTTATTAGAAATAAACTAGCTTTCCAATTACGTCACTCTAACGCAACTTAAGTCCTTTATGTACAGTCTACTAAGACACGAAGTAGCGATGCAACAGAACATCGTCTTCGTAGTGTAGTCACAAAAAGAAATCCCGAAGCTTTCTTTCTGAGTTGAGTCCAAGTTGTCAAAGTCCATAGATATAGTGCTTGAAACCTAGATTCTGATGCAACTCGACTAATCTCGAGCCAGCGGCCAACTCCATTTCAATTCGCTGGGTGATTTTGGTCTCAGGAGTTCTCAAGCATGGGTTAACTTCAGCAAAGATTTAACATAAAATGTAGGAAAGCATCAACAAAAGATAATCTACTATGAAAATGTATGAAACATGCTTAGAATCTCTCCAAACAATCAGTAAGGCTCTCGAGGTTTGGGCCTGAACATAACCATCTAAGCCAAATTTAATCGGAAGTCACAGAGCGATTCCTTTCTGTCAAATCCTTCTACATGTGAGCTCATAACTGCTGCCAACGGGCCGTATAAGTCGACGAATTGTTTCGCATTAAGTCCCTGCTTTTATCCGTAGCCATAAACCAAATTTCACAGCTGATCTAACTATTGAGTATACTGATCCCACAATTAGGCAGGTGGGAATCTGAAAGCGTTTCTTTCTCTGTATCGATCGTAATGCTGTATTGCATATTTGCATGTAACAAAAGATTCCAAAGGATTCGGAACCTGCAATCCCATTCCTAGTCCGAATTCACAAAGTATCTTTCGAAACTGTGTGCGGAAATACGCCTACTTCTGTAACGGAAGAAGATTATTTACGTATATACAAGTTGAAGTTATCGGGATTTCAGACGATACTATTAAACTCTAGTTACTAGACATCCTTCTAGCACTCTTATAAAACATCTCACGATTTTGTGAACACCGAAACTGTTTCACTACCCATAGTGCAAAGCCCTACGAGCATTCATATTTATCCAGCCGGCTGCTTCTCCTAAATATGGAAGATTGGGTACGCCTGGTTATATAAAAATCCAAAAGCTGTCAAGTAGTAAAAAATTAACATGATTTTAACAGTCCAATATTCTTTCTCTACACTTTGCTTTAGTACAAATGATCATATTTACCGAAAAATTATATACTAGCCACAACTAAACTCCACCAAATATTAGTGTCATTCCAGTAAACAAGAGAACGTTATCTAAATCTTCCTTCAATCTAACGGATATGGCAAAGATTCAGGATTATAAAAGAAAGATAGTATTATCTACCACAAACGAACTCAACAAAAAAGAACTACGAAGTAGATATCACTGAATTGCTGCTAGGTTACAATGCGTCAATAGAGGGGTTTTACTGATTGTTAGGGCTGTTCAAAATGATTAGGTTTTAATTTAAATACAATATCACAAAATATTATGTTTGACGCGCTCACAGAAATCATTGCTACCACTTCCCCGTTGCCAATTCCATAAATTGACCTGAATACGACCGCGTTTCTACATGGTCAGCTATACCAACCGCTCAATACATGAATCTCTAAGCAAAATAGAATCGAAAGTCACACACCAGTTCTATTTTTTAAAGAAAACCTACATGCGGGCATATAGCTGCTGCTGTCAGCAGGTTATAATTCAACAAATTGTTGCCTACTGAGCCCCTGCCTTTATCATATCATTGCCATCAGTTTCCGAAATAAGTGATATCCTCTGTGTATCGTAGGATCTCTGTCTAAATGTGGAGCCATCCCACAATATGCGTTTGTGATATGTTTGTGAGATTTTGTGTATATTCGTGTTATCAGCCTATAACCGAACATCTCGTTTCAAACACCGTCAATATCAGGGTCTCTACCACACTTCCCACCTAATGCTCATCTGCAATGCTTTACACAGCATTTCAACTTTCTCTTCATTCTGTAGTACGGCTTGATTTAAAAACAGCACCAAGTTATATCTTAAGATTATTATTATACTTCCTATTTGAACAATTTACACCGCTCATAATATACATACTTCCACTTCTAAACTTGAATACCTAAACTAAGAAACGATAAACCAAAGTAAGCTAGTTGATTTGAGAACCTGTAAGGTACTCAAACCATCTGTAACAGTCATTATACTGTGTTGCGTGCTGTTACAATTTTTTGAGATTATGCCTCCAGCCAGTCGTGAAGGCACATCCGTAGACGTCTCTGTGTTAGTGCAAGCGCCAGTGCTGGTACCGATAATGAAGTAATAATAGTTTTACATCAATTTAAAGTGGGCGGGTACCTCGCCCTAGCAAATATTAATTGGTAAGTGTGCAAAGATAGACCTTGAAATTTTGTTAATATTAAATAATAATGACTCTGAAGTGATAGCTCAACTTATTCAACTTGAATACTTAACATTAGAGCTTTAATTGATTGCCTTGGTCCAATTCCATTTCATTACCCTTTGTCGCCAGGAGCATAATATCGGTTGCAAAGTCTGGAAAGGCGTGATGCGTGGCGACAAATGATTCTGTAGGGCGGAGCTCTGAGAGATAAACGCTGGCAAAGCGAGCAAGAAGGAGTCGGAACCCATCCCTCTCTCTCACGGCTGCTAAAATTGCTAGTTTGGTAGTCTGCGTCGGGCTCGTGGCTCCTTCGGCTTTATTCTTTCCCTTGCCTGTAGCTTTCGTGGATATTGGAGATGGTTCGCCTTCAGCGTCCTCCTTCGCTTCGATAATTAGTTCGGGGATTTTCCCACCCCAAGCGTCGTAAGAATGCTCATAAATCATAGCAACTGCGGCTGGAACCGCAATAAGAAGCTCATCGGGCTTGCTTAAATATGCTGCGTTACAAAGTTGATTTGCCTTTCGGAGCGCAATTCCTTTGAGACCAGGGCAGGTTAGCCTATCTGCCAAGGAATAAACTCTTGCGTGGCGGGCCAAGGCGTCAACCCTGTCCTCGTCGCTAACGTAATCGCGAAAGTAACAATATTGGACGAATGCATCAAACGCATCGGCGTTATCGACTTCGCTATTCAGATGCACCGTTTTATCGTGGGATTCTTTCATATCGGAAGTTAGAAGTCTACGAAAATACTCGGAGCATCCAATCGCAGCTGTATGAACGTTGAAACGCTTAGAATCCTCGCCGACGAACACAGTAAATGTGTCGGCCTCGAACAGGCTGGGTATAAATAGTTAGCGTAACTAAGCATCCACTAGGTGATCTTTTGCGCGGGGTAGGTCGTGTATGTACATACTTGCTAAATGTCAAAATACTTTTTTTTTGCAGGTGAATTAGGTCTCGTTTGCTATCAGGTTTTGTCGTTGAGCTAGTTGCCTTCACACCCTTCGATATATTTTCCGCGTTATTCATAAACAATACCATATCCGTGTTGAAGTCAGAAAACCTGTGATGTATATCTACAAACTGATTCTCTGTTCGTAGCTCTGCCACATTTGCTGCCGCGATATGAGCTAACAGAAGCCTAAATCTGTCTCTTACAGGTCTAATCTCCTGAGCCGGTAGCTTCGTTAGGTGAGGACGGCAGGAGCCCTGAATTAACATCCACGGTGTATGTATAGGTGATTGATATGGCTTCTAGTATATCTGGAAATATATCTCGGAATTTATTGCGAGTTTTTCGGATGCTAAATCCGTGGTACCAGTCTGTTGCCTTCCGTAATGCAAGAGTTTTCAGCGGTGAGCATTTTAACTTTTCAGCTAGAGCATATACTCGAGCATGAAGTAAGAGTAGGTGTGCCTTGCCATGTTTGCTATCCAAGTAGGTATTTAAGTAACAGTACTGTAGAAACATCTCGAATGCGTCAATATTGTCGACGCCCGTATCGAGAACCACGGTCTTTTTGGACTCTCCGGCCTTTTTGATGGAAGGGGAGAGAGTTTCTTTGAAGAAAGCTGACACTGCACAAGCCGCATCAATGTGGATAGTAAATCTTTTTTGTTCGCGACCAATAGTAACAAAGAACATCTCAGAGCCGAACTGGCTATAAGATTTGATTAGCCAAGGATCTACTAACTTGATTAATTATTGCGTTAACCGTATATGATTCGACCTACCTTGAAAATCTACTGACTGTTAGTCTTTCTAAACCTCTTTGAAACCTATCCGACTCCAGTTCAAGGTTCTTTAACTCAATTCTGCTTTTTTCCGCTTCAAGATCCTTAATTCGGGATTCCAATTCTTTGGCTTTTTTGATATCCATTTCATACGCATCACAAGAGTGGATCGCTATGCCACTATGGCTATAATTTTGGTAATTGTAACTGCAAATATGACAATTGTGACATGAAGAACACCGGCAAGTCATTCTGCATGAAGCACAAAAGCTCGGACAACTAGAACTTGATTAGTCTATACCTTTTCGACGGTGAGAGCTAAACGGAGGACTAAACGATGTTGACAAGAAAGATGAGTGGGGTATAGGTTTCTGTTATCATCGAGTCCCACATACTCTGGATGTCCGGTAACCATTTTGAATTAGAATTATTGCAATTCAGATCCTCTAATAAGAGCACTTAAGGTTATTAGGCGTTAGACTGGATTTCATTAATAGTACTCTTAGAGTACACTTTACGATTATATGCAAATAAGCTATGAGTTTTGGTTTTCTTAACCCGAGTATAAACTAGGACTATTGATGGAGAAAGAAGCTGAGAACTGGCAAATTTTAAATTTGTCGCGATAGTTATATATAGACAAAAGAGCAGGATATTGCTAGCTTGAAATTCGATTTCAGGCATCATATGCATTGTCCAATTCCAGAATTTCTTGGGAAACAGGTACGAGGTTAGCCTAGTACATATCCGGCCGAAATTAGTCAGAATATTGGGACTTACGCTAATTAGTCTTGGCATACGCAATATACTCTCTGGCTAGCACTTAACGGTAGCTATACAAAAAGCACTTGTACCTCAGCCTCCGTCAATTGTGTATTGCCTAACAATTTAATAGAAAAGCTCTTACGGCCTCTGTCATAAGATCAAACTTGATGTGATCTGAATGGTAATTTTTGTGTTGCGCAACTCTTGTTGTTATATAATTATTAGTCTCGGAACCTATAATTATAATCTCAGAATCCTCGACCAGCTATTCTGGAGCAGCCCCTCTGAACCTAAAACTCCTACTGAAATATTCGGAAATTTTTTCATATTTTAGATTTGCGTTTATTCGTATTCATTTTCTATTGTAGTTATAGCAGACATTTTGAAAAAACCTTTTGTAGGTATTTAATTATGATTTCAGGTCGCAGATTTAGTATCTTTTATAAAAGTATAAAAGCTACAGACGACCTCGGGATTGGGGCTTTTGGCAAGAGTGTAAAGATATTCAGCCTTATATTGTGGTGGTAGTGTTATTGTTGTTGCTGTTGTTGTTTGGTGATGTGGCTTATATCCAACTAGCCACAGCCAATCTCCGCTCCGGATCGCGCTTTGATATTGCATCAAAACTCGCCCATTCTCGACCTTATATTCTGATATCTAAAGTTCATAACATCGATTTTACACCTTGATCTTTACCCGAACGAAAGAAATGTCATTTTTAGATTTACGGAGAAATTAACAGAGAAAAATTAACAGACACATATCAATGGGAGCATCTGGAACACCCTTTATCATTGAAGAGTATCCTCACAAACCAATGCTATATAGCCGACGAATGAAATGGGATATATCGATAGGATCTCGCAAGCCAATAACAGGCAATACAAGCTACAGCTAGCGCTAAATATTGAAAGCACACAAAGGATGCATGTTGCCTAAATCTGAACCATTTACCAAACTTGTCAAACAGGTTGCCACCGGCTAACATGTCGCATTGCTGAGCCCCATATATTTGGCCGCATGTTCAAAGCAACAATTTGATCGCGTACATGTCCAAGTATAGTTTGTATTATGGATATACAGCTCAATAAGCTGTCAGGTAAGCGATATTGCCAAATTAGGACGGTTGCCAAATTAGGGTGGTGTGTGAAATAAGATACTGTCCTAGTATAGGCGATTTAAATCGAAAAATCAGAGCGGATATCCCAAGGTGAAAATTATCACAAATTACGAAGGCCACTTTGCCGTGACGATATGATTGTGACATAGAAGTTGGGAGTGGACACGAGGCCAAATATGGGTAGTGAAACGATGTGGGAACAACCACTCTCAAGAATTACAAGACGCATTTACAATAGTTACAAAGCTCATGCATAGTTCACAAACTCTTGAGCTCGAGGTTTATTGTGACGCGATGCCAAGTTCTATGACTTTGCTAGTTGAACTTGGAAGCCTTATTTTGGCCGCTGGTCGAAAGGGGTTGGTCCCTTTGCCGGAACGCTTGGTAAAGGTCAATTATGATCCTCAGAGGCACTTTCAGTAAGAAAGTTTGACAAAGATCCAAGCGTTAAAGAACAACCACTGAAGCTTGATAATAAAACAAAACTTGTGCAAACAAACTGGAAGTGATCAAAGGGTAGAAAAAAAATACAAAACAAAATAACAACAAGACTTACTGTAGCTAAGCTGAGCCTGAGTTTACTAGCCAAGATCCCAATCAGCTATACAAGGCCGAGTTTCCAAGTGAGAAATCAAAAGGGCCGTCAGCAGAAACAGGATAAGTCATGCTTGGCGGGATGGGCAGCAAAGACCAGTCCAACAACTACTTGTAGTGGGCAAAGGACGAATTTGGACTTGTGTTCAAATATGGAACATCAAAAATTGTCACAAGTCACAATATCTCCTTTTTGTTTAGGCAACTACGCTGAGCAGATAGTATTGTAACGAGAGAGCGAACGTTCGAGCCTCAATCATATGGTCAGCTGCGATAAGAGAACTGATAAAAGGATAAAATCTAGTTGACTCGTCGTCATTCACATACGTTGGGCAAACCCTAAGAATTGTGACAATTCGCCAAGCTAACAAGTTGCAAGGGTTCTTAAACAAACCAAACAAATTGTCGGCTTGCGCCCTTCCAAAGCTAACAAGTTAGGAATATGCCAGAACTAGGTAGTAGTAAAAGCAGATTAAGCTAAAGTCATAATTAGCTTAGGATAATATAAGTGGTTATTTGTGTATTTTGTTAAAAACTAGGCGGCTGATACTTAAGACTAGGAAAGGCGGTTCGTATGCATCTATTCCTGTTAGCGAGATTTGGCTAATGTCGCCTAGAGTGAGGTATTTAGGAGCTATGGGTTTTGAACGCCACGGCCGGTTTGCAATACAAGTCATGAGCCTTCGTACCCCAAAGAGTCGCATATGCATGCATGATGAGTAATTATGAAAGGCCTTTTCCATCCGGTACCAGGTATGAATCAGCGGCTGGACGAACCAGAACCTTTCGAAAATCGAGAATTTTCTGTTATACGGTCTCACTAGACTACGCTGCCTTTACTACCCCAAGCGACCGAAATTGAAATTCCCTTGACAGAATAGGACCGTGAAGGACTAAATAGCGAGCTCAGTTAGATCAGGTATTGCAGGGTGGAAACAGTATCAATGATAGATAGGTGTTAAGAAAAGCTGTTACAACCAAGACACGGTTGGTGTGGCCTTCTGCTAAGGCGAATTTGGGTTGCGGGGTTATTACAGGAACTTCTCCAACTCTTTACTATCCTACGCTGATGATGGAGTTTTCGAAAAAGTTTCAGTGGTATACAGTAATATTCGAATATAAATGCTAAGCGCCTAGAACTTGTATACTTCAAATAGGTACTTCTTGATCTACAGTTTTGCCCTCACGCACAAGGATTTGCAGGAAGTGGGTTGGTCACAAAAGACATCTTACAATATCTACGCTGATTTAATAATTCATATTTGGCAAAAGAGGGGGAAAAGACGGAATGTTATCAGCAAAATATCAAAACATATCCGCTGGCTCCGATGATGAAGTTTCAAACACAAACACCGTAAGATGCCCTGTTTAGTATTTAACTTTGCCTTTGATGTTGCCGGATGCTGAGACTAGACTCACCAACGATAATATACTCTCCACTAGACTACGGCGGCAAGAACGCCTAGGTCGGCATCTGCGAAAACAAATCCCAAACCAAGTAAACCTCTTAAATCGACTAGTGATGCGACAAACACGAGCAATAATATTCCAAGCACGAATAACACACGCCCTTTGAATTCCGGGCAACCCTTACAACGTTACCTTCCGCGAGCCCTTCTTTCCACATTTATACCTCTTTTCTTAACAACATACTACCTCTTAACTTACTTGCGATGGCTAAGGTATTCCGAAGACAGCGGAGAGTTCTGGACTATTCGTGGCTACCTAGACAATGCGGAAGCAGTTAATTACTCTTGGTTCATACTCGCTACTTTTGCCTTGAACTTTGGGACTTATGCGATAGCAGGATCTATCGCCTCTATGGCGATGACACGAAATTGGGAACCAGGAAACGCAAAACGGTATTTAGAATTCCTTCCTGTCTTTTTTTTGAAAGAACTGCTTCATCAAATATCTAAATCTAATCTGCTTCATCATTCACTAACTTTTATACCTTGCAGCCAATAGCTTCGGTGATCCAACTAGCTGGATCAAAGTTATATTGAAGATTATTAAAGCGAGAGATCTCCGAGCAGGCAATTATGGAAGACTGTGGAATATGTTGGCGGTGATTAACATTATCGGTTTTGTAGCTTGGCCGCTTACTGGGCTCACCATGCAAACAGACGACGGCTATGCTATTGAAAGTAAAGGACAGGGTGGAGGCTTTGTGCTAGGACACAATGACACTACATTCCGGCAGGTGGTTCTTATATTTAAAAACTAATGACAGGATTTCACAGCTATGTATTAATAAAGCTTTTCTCTAGATTCCGCGTGCCTAGTTTTGTGCTTTTAGATTCACTTGATCATTTGCGTACCGGCGGCCAAAATACACCACCTTGGGGTCAGATATACGGCGCACCGAACGCAACATCCAAGTTCAACGTTACCGAAAAGAATACGATGCCACTGGATGCCTCAGAGCCGATATTTCTCACTATGCAAGCCGAAACACCCTTTATAACAAAGCAAGCGTTCGGAATGCTGCTGCGATATAACTGCTCGATCGTTAACTCTACTGAACAGTTCACGATCCTCAATCGCCGTAGGAACGACCCTGCTGATTTCAGAAGTATGGGGAAAATATACTCCGTCGGTAGCAATCGTACAGGATCAACTATCATGGTCCTGCAATATTCAGAGGATCAATCTAGACTCATAAACAATATCCAGTCCGGTATGGAAGTTGGAACGAGTGTTCCCCTTTTTAATTTCAGCGGCGATGCGTACGATACTGGAGAGTACGGCGGTTACTCTAATAACTCCTATAACAGCCCCGGAATCAACAATCCAACGATTCTTGAAGTCGCTTTATGGCAGAGCTTCAGCATCAAAGGAACCACCACAATGCCAGAAGGGACCGATTTTCGCGACGTTGAGAATGATATACCCGAGCTCAGAGGTCTATATCCAGAGAATCTAGATGATAGCAACGACGATGGTCTGTGGCCCGATGGCAAAGCTATCGGCTGTCGTTGTTTCGCTGGATCAGATTTAGGATTCGCGGATATAGACGGAAGGAGCGCGAGCTATACAAATTTCACGCTAGCAAAGCGTGTCGGCTTAAATACCACAGACCCGAGTTACACCTCGTTCCTCAAAAGGTTCGAAATAGGTTCTATATCACTCCTGGTTTCAAGCACCAGCGAGATACTTGCCAACAATGTCTCCGATGTCGAATTCAACCGCGGCTGGTATCTCGCACTATGGAGGGCAACACGATTGATACAAAAGTATACACACGTAGTAGACAACTTTGGCACCTATGCGACGAGCCCGATACAAGCTGAGGACTTGCGGGAGATTCTTTTGCGAGTATACACAACCTATGCCTTAGAACTCATGTACGATGCTACTTCGAGGGAGGACGAAGTGACAGGATGGTTCAACCCAAAAATCATACTCGCGTCGAAGGCAAAAGTGTTAAGCCGTGGGATTGTACCTCCTGAGGTTGTGCTTGGTATGCTTGCCGCCTGGGCGATTGGAATCATGGGGCTTTCAGTTTTGTATCAGTTTAGGAGAAGATGGGCGGAGAAGCTTGATACATTTAATGTGTTTTAGCTTGGAGTGTCGAGGCCGGATGGAGTGGGTGAGGTTAAGCATAGAAAAGAACTTGAGAATTTGCCTAGTATGGCTGGGAATTTGAACTCTGCTAATCGTATTGGTATTATTGGGCTCACGCGAGGGTCTTCGACGAGGGCGAAGAGATTCTATTTATCGAGGGATTGATCGAGAATCTACCACGCTAGACTATTTAGTCGTGCTTCGACTGCTTGCTATAAGTTATACTTCGGTCCCCATGCCACAAAAAAGGCTTCTCAGGATCACTGCCAAAGTTCGTCGTCGCTGTGAACCAGCATGAATTCGCAGCTCCGATACAAGGATACAGGCGGCAGCGGATATTTTCGGATCCTACTCCAAGATATTTTCCGTTCATCGTCCAGAATATGGTGTGGGTTTCAAGGTCATAACTGCACCCGATGGTGTCGCCAACACCGAATTTCGCGATGCCACTATCTAACGGCTTAGAGCCGCATTCACCAAGGTAGCCACCTGACCAGTATACCTCGCCGTTATTACATTGTAAACCAAATGACAAAATATTCCCATGCTGCTCTCCAGGCATACTGCCCACCGGGTAACCTTCACCCGCAAAGCCAATTCCAATATTGACACTAGCAAAGATTTGGTGAGCGTTGAATCGGATATGACGAAAGGATTACGAATCTTACAAGCTCTCCTGTCGCAACGCTAAGATTGTGACCTCATAGTAAAATGTTGACAGGTAGGGGTTCACTGGGTGATTTGCACAAATCGAAAAACCACTATCGCCTACACGGATTAAACAGTATTAGTGCCGGTCTCGGTTCTCAGTCAAAACCTAGAAACATACGATCGGCGTTTTCTTCCTTGAGTTCAACTCGACAATCAGTCGCGCCCTCGATGATGTCTATCGCTATATTGGAGCGCGATGGGTCCCATGCAGTGATAGGTTTGAACGACGATTTTGACACCATTTTGCAAGAATCGTAGTCCACAATAGCGTCCGAGAAATGAGCACTAACCAACTCTTGCTGGCCCGAGGCAAACGCCCAGTCGAAAGAGTCCCAATTTTCATTATCTTTCAAGGTAATAACAGCTCCATTCTTTGCTAAAGCTTCCACTGTTGCCGTGTCACTAGTTGATATGGCATGATTTAGAAATAAATTTTGCGGATCTGGTGCCTTGGTTGCAATAAACATCTTCGTCTTGTTCGTTAGATCGCCGTTCCGGTGAGCTCTGTTGGTACGCCAGATTTCAGTAAATTCTTCGCCCGGGGTACGGCCATCAGAGTCTACGGCTAACGGATCGGCACCCCGGTCGAGCAGACATTCTGCCACTGTAAGATTGCTTTTGGAAACTGCTATGTGGAAAGCTGACTTTCCTCCGTTGGTTGGATCTTGCTCTGCCAGGTAGTCCCTCGCTTCCTCCGGTGTTAGTACTCCGAGCACAATCCCTAACGTTTGAACCCCCGCAGACCCCCCCCACTCAGCAGCAAGATGTATCATTGTTCGGCCGTTGAGGTTCTTCAATGTAATGTAAGTATGGTCATCTACATACTTCTCTGCGTAAATTGATAATAACGCTTTTACAATTTCCCAACTCTCGTAATAGATCGACCACATCAACGCTGTCCACATTTCCTTGTCTCTGATGGAGATATCTGCGCCATTTTTTACGAGTAAATTGAATAGCGTGATCACTATATCTGGATTTTTTTCGTAGAAGCCTGTAACCAAATTGATGAGGACTGTTTTGCCATCGTTATCTTCGTCATTGATATGAGGACTATACTGCGGGTCAAGCAACAGCTCGATGCCTTCCCTGTTACGGACGGAGACCGCATCTGCTAGAGGTTGTCGACTCCTAGAATCTTCAGCGTTCGGGTTTGCACCTGCGGCAAGAAGCTTTTTCGCGATTGAAACTTGATAAACAGGAGCGTTTTCCCCATCGTAATACCAAACCGTATGTAGCGCAGTGCGCCCGGAGGTGTCAGTCAAATTGAAGTCAATCTTAGGCTCGGCCTTTGCCATTACAAGGTCCACCAAAGACTCGTCGCCCATGGATATTATCTTTTGCAAAGGTCGTTCTCCCGAACTCAAAATATCATTAAAATTCGCACCCCAATTAACGAACTTTTTCAATGTTTCAATCAGCGCTTTGACTTGTTCGTTGTTGCGGTCAATAGGAAATCCTTGGTTTTGTATCTCCCCAAAGAGGACAACCAACGGGGCCTGGTCATCTTCGTTCTTGATACTTAAGTCTCCTCCTCGTTGTAAGAAATTTTCAATAGCATCGGGATAGTGCAAGATATCGGGGTAGTGGATTGGGGTTCGTTTCGTTGCCGATACTTTCTTGATATCCTGTTCAAACCCCGGTTCTTCTAACAGAAATTCAAAAAACAAGGGCAGTCCCAAATAAGCAGCCATGTGGATGGGAGTGACAAAACCCGTTCTAAGGGATTCCTCGAGAGAAACATTCCAATAATACTGTGTAAACTGCGCGTCCCAACGTCGAAATAGCATGGGTTGGCAGAACTCCCGGAGAAAGCTATAGAGCTCCAGCCATTTCTCTCCATGCCGTTCGTCTCTAGGCCATAATTCTGTCACACGTCGCATGTGTTGTGGCCAATGGTGTATTTCGGATCGCCATGGACCTTTGTGAAATGTTTCTTCTACTGCTTTTTCTTCTTCCTTGTGACTGTTAGCTTCGTCACTTTCTAATTCGTTATGCATGTTATTGGCATCATCACTCGCGTCTTTATTTTCCTGGGGCCCATGGGGTTCATTTTCAAGCGGCACGGGATCTGTTGATAGAGATTTAATATCGTCGCTCCCAAAGGGTTCGATATCATCCCCCGAATTTTTTATGAAACTTTGTTCTTCTGATAGTAGCGGGCCATCTCCCTGGTTTGTGGTTGGCACCTGATTACTTTCTGTTATTCCAGGCTCGAGCTCGCTCTGTTGCTCTCTGTTGGCAATATCTTCGCGCTTGCCATCTACATCGGTGAGTGATGGCAATATTTCAGCAGAACCTGATCCGCCAGGAACGCCAACCTCAACGCCTTCTTCCTGTTGTACTTTGTCCTTCGCTTCCATCTCTTCTTTTTCGTTTCCTTTTTCATTATTTTCTTCTGCTTGAGCCTCGCTTTCGGTCTGCCTTGCCGAAGGGTTCTCCTCCGGTGGAGAAGGATTCGTTGGCGGAGAAAGGTCTGGTGGCGGATAATAAGGCATGTAAACCTCATAAAATAATGGGTGCGTCAAGACTCGTACTACGTATGCATGTGACGTTAGCGAAAGTTGAATACTGTAAAAGTTGAAGTGAGGATGATGCACGTATGTATATAAGAATGTCCAATTGCTCATCCTTCTCGCTTTGAAAGTCTATGGATTCTCCTTGGCCCTTGACGAAAATTTCTGATAAAACTGTAAGCCTTTTGTTGCACGGTAATACTAAGGCTACTTACTTGGTATCGGTAGAGTTAACTTGAGTTCATCTGTGTGTTTGTCCCAGGCGAACAATGAAGCAATGGATTTTATGCCGTAATCTCGCTTCGCAGCCTTCTCCGACTCTTTTTCAACCCAGTCACGTACTGACTTATGGATGAGGCCAATTATTTGCTTGTTATTCGCAAATTTGAAAAAGTCCCGACCTACTCCTTCGAGATGATAAATGGTATCTGCGATCTCAGGACTTCGCATAGCCTTTTCAATAGGGCTTTCTCCAGGGTACGTATAATAGCGATGAAGCGACGGTCGCTGCTGGAGTTGTTCACTCTCCTTATGAGATTTCGGTGGTTTCGGATGTCTATCGTGATCATTCGCCTGCATATCATCTTCGTCCACACTACCGTCTTCGCTATGGTCATCATAGTCATCGGGTCCATCTTCCCTAGTATCGGTTTTATCTTCCCTGAGATATTTCTGTTTGAATTCTTCTGCTATCTCGACAGTACCAATATCTGCAGGACTCCATATAATTCTTTTCAGGGCAAGAGTTACCAGCTTTCTTTCGGCTCCGGTCAGTGATTCCAGTTGGCGTGAATACAATTCGTCCATTCCATCTGGCAGATTTTTCAACCGCTCGGTTAAAGACATTGGCGAGGGTTGGTCTAAGCTGGTAATGATCATTGCGCTGTACGTAAACATGCCATCCGACTTTTGCTGAATACTGTCTACCATCTTGTTGATGTCAGAAAGGAGTCTTTTGCTTTTCACTTCGTTGCGCGTGCGTCGTCCATCCTTTTTAGAATAAAACATCCTTGGGAGTCGCCGTTTCATAAGTTGCCGCAGAGACTCGTCCAAATATGCCTTCATATCTTCGGAGTTTGTCTCCTTGGTGACAGTCAGAATCATAGTATCACCCTGTTTGACACAGAGGAAGGGATCAATACTATTGCTCTCGCCAGTCACAGTTGCCGCATCGCCTTCAGTGTCATCCGTTATTGCCTCGCTTTCCCCGTCTCTAAGGAATTGCTTCTCCAGGTTTAAATCTTCTCGGCTCGACAGCAAGACCTTGAATGAAGCTTTTTTAGACCGAGCTAGGCTTATCAGATCGTTGATCAATCCCTCAGACTCAAAGTCCGTACATTCATCAATCCCATCAATAACAATGTATATTGTTTTACCAATTGCTTTGCCAATACTCTCAATCCTGAGCAAATCTTTGTTAGATACAGTCGGCAGAGCTTCTTTCTCTTTAGGGGTATCTTCATCATCTTCGTCGCTGCGTTTTTGAGAGCTACTAGAGCCATTTTCTTTGATGACAGTCATGGCGGCCATGAACTTCTCCATCTCTTCTCGGGTTCTCGCGTAATTGTCACTGAACAGCTGAGTTAAAAGACTCGAGTATGCTTTTGCGGTTAGCTGCGTTGCACCATCTCCCCGTTTGAAGAAGAAGTATAAGACCGGGTACTCCTCGACCTGCTTGGAAGGTTCGACGCTCTGTTGTGTGGATGTTTCGGCTGATAACCGGTTCTCTTCTGAGAAAACAATGCCAGAACCACTTTTCAAACGCTGAACCGCTAGTGCCATCATCACCGACTTGCCGAAACCGGCCCGGCCTTTTATATACATCAAATTAGGTGTGAGCGCAGCTGGATTCTCGGATTGCTCTGGTAGTGCTTTTTGATTCTGCTTGCTTTCAGCAGATGTCGCTTTCTGAGCCTTCTCTTTCTCTGATTTAGGAGCTATTCGCTCCCATGCCTTATAATGCCTGTGGTTAAAGAGCCATTGGCAAAGATGCGAGGTTCCATATCTAAGTGGTTGTAAAGTGGCTTCCAATTGCTTTCGATGTGTATCGAGAGGCTTTAGTTTTTTGCGAGCGGCTTTAAATTTTTCGCGGACTTGCATTTCCGTTAATACATTCTTTACGTCTAAAGATAAATCACCGAGCTTTGTCGCAATATCTAAGATTCATATTAGTTCATATCCGTTGTTGTGAATCTTTTGTGCTAACCGTTGAGAGCGGGAAAGAGCACGGAGTTGATCTCTGTCCTGTCTTTATTGATATCTGCGCGAAAGTCAATATCCGAAAAACCTTGAAACTTGCCTTTAGACTCTCAAACCTACTCTTCAATATAGTCTCGTTCCTGTTCAACACATCTAACACACGCTCTTGAAATGCGAGGTTGGTGGACTTTCTAAGAGTTTTGTATTGAGCGATAACCTCCTCATACTTGTCGTTCACTTTGCTGTCAAATATTTCCTTGAAAAATCGTTCTGGCATGATTTGGTAGTTGTCAGCAGTAAATCTTAGTGCTATCACTGAGACCTAGGGCTTTCTACCCCAGGCGAGGAGAACTCACTAATTTTCTTATCTCTCAATCTCTTGTTCGCAACCCAGAAAAAATCAAGAATTTGACACAAAAGCTCTTGTATTGACTCTATGATAGCTTCTTCGGTTTCCTCGTCCCCTGTCTTCTGCTCA
This sequence comes from Dactylellina sp. 'tibetensis', assembly GCA_036971435.1. Taxonomy (NCBI): domain Eukaryota; kingdom Fungi; phylum Ascomycota; class Orbiliomycetes; order Orbiliales; family Orbiliaceae; genus Dactylellina; species Dactylellina sp. 'tibetensis'. Next base: position 27,608 of record JAKDFA010000005.1, read on the forward strand.
TTGCTTTGGTACCTGGTCTCGTAAAGACGACAATTTAGGATAATCGTGACAATGTTCGCACATGCCTCAGAAATTCGGCCACAATTCTCGATATCGTTCGCGCCGATCTGCTCTCACGCAAAAACCGTTAGTGGCCAAACGTTTCACGTTGAATGTTTATAATCAATCTTACGCCGATGAGAAGACTAATGGCGCTCCAGGCGATGCTAACGCTTTCGGGAGCGCATTGAAGGAGTGGATCACCAATATCTTTCACAACAACAAGAACCGACAGCAACTTTCCAACGAATCTCGAGGATGTACTATGGTTATATTGGCGATCCGCAGTGACTTTAAGCTTTTCACACTCGGATATCGTCTTGTCTATACGGTCGTTATTCCTTAAGAACCGATCGATAATTTCGTCATTGGCTGTGCGAGAAGTAGTGGTGCTTCCGAGCTTGACTCGGAATCGAGTTTTCGCTTCGTTCCAACATTTCGAGGTCTCGACCTTGCCGCTAGGTTCAACAGCATCACCTGTGATTTGTGTTGGGCTCTTAGGGAACGCGCTAGCAGGGTTTTCGATAGGCTCGAAACTCAATGGTTGAATTGATGTTGTTATTGCTAGTATCGACATTTTGTTCTAGATAAACGTTACCGGTTCAAGCTCAAGGTGTGATCTAGGCGTACAGGAATCCGCCAATTTTTTATAGGGCATTCATTTAGGTCTCAAGACTTGCGCTGTCAGCATTTAGCAGCAAGGATCCAAGCGGGATAATCTGCAGCACAGCCCCTCTTTCACTACGCTGCTGCGGGGTTCCAACTGGTTTGCTTCAGTGCTGCAGGAATCAGCCATCGCGGATACCCCTCATTTGGAACCCCTCCAAGATGGGGCAAGCATCGTTAAGGATAGTTTCTTCGAAATATCGGTCTACTTCCCGACCTTGTTCGTCCTCACGGCACCGATATTATATGAATTTTATATAGCCCCTTTCAAATCTTAGCCGGCTACTAAGCTTTGTGGCCAACGTGGATGAAATACCCAAGATACTGTCTCTACTACCAAGTATATCAATTGGCCAATCTGGAAACATTCTCATGCATAACATTTGCTTCCATCTGCCCAGCTAAGGCCGATACATGTCGGTATACAGCAAACCCTCATTGAGGGATTTGTCCAAGGACGAGGCGACATTAATTACTCGTATATTTACTGACTATTCTAGGCGTACAGAGCGAAACTACTACTCCCGTGTTTTGTTCGGGATGATATTAAGAAAACGAGATAATCATGAACTGTGTTGCTCGGTTGGGGGCAGCTGGCGGAGCTGATTAAATCGGCATTTTGTGTTTTGTATATTCGCTGCAATATATATGAAGGAACGGAGTCAGCAAAAGATCGATCTCTGGTCAGCTAAAACAATCGCCAACCAGCAACCTCGTTTACTTGGGCACCACAGCAAGTTTGTCAGACGACACGAAACTTCCAGGCACAGTCTTTCGGCGATCCCCGACCGGGCCAAGCCAAAAGTCGAGAAAGGAAAGGGGCAAAATTGAGGACTAGGGTTTTCGTCGACTCGCCAGCCAAGCTAAGACCATTGGTTCGTGGTCAACTAGCACCTAGGAAACGCTCCTAAAAGATAACCAGCCCAAGACAAGACTGGTCAATTGCTGGTGGATATTGGAGCCGTCGATGTGACACAGCAGGCCGCAGGAGGGTATGTTGATGTTAAAACGTAATGATATCGCTACCATCAAAACACTCCAAGCTTGGTTTCGAATGTAGTATTAGCACCAAAATTATGTACCCACATCGAGATTTTGGAAGATCCATCTGTCGATCACCAATCTTGAAACCTAACAAGTGTTAAAATGTTCGATATGTATTTTGGTCATTGTTATGATCGTATGACCATCTCACCCAAGATGCATTTGCAAGAAAGCGTTATCGGATCCCACCTTCGGGCGACTTTCACGATTGGGATGCAGCCTAGAAATTGAAGGGGCAGAACGGCAGAAAAGGAGGTGACAGCTGTGGCCCATCAATTTCGTGATTCGCTTACACTGGTTTCTCCCACGGCTTAACGTCGCCGGTTCGCGAATTTGGTCAATAATACAGCAATTATAGCCCCGAGACCAGGCTCCACAATTGCTCATCAAGCGACTTGACGAGATCTAGTCGATACAGGTGTGTACACTTACAGCGAAGCTACGCTCACATAAATGGGATTACCACTAAAAACCACGGGCATCATACGGGAATTTCTTCAGTGAAAATGGGTAGAATATATTTCGTTCATGTTTACTCATCTTGAACTAAGCTAAGAGATATCGAGAGAACAAAGCTGCCACGTCCTAGTAAGACACATTTCCAAGATTTAAGTATCAGTAGACAGCGCAGGAGACTGGTGGCAGTTGATCAGGTCAACGAGCATTGGCTCCAAAACCCTAATCATTGACCCCTGAGAAAGATATGGATATTCAATTGACCTAGATGTTGCTACCAGTTTGCTGATTTTGTTTTTAAGATTAAACACGGAATGAGGTATGATCCCGAGGCCAGGGTGATTAAGTATAGTCGACCTGCAGCCTGTAATGGCAAGCTTTCGTCTATGACTAGAAGCTGTTATAAGGTATGCATGCAGCTAAATCTAGTGCCTCGTCGAAATTAGTGATAGAAAATCTCTAATCCACCTCTTAGTTCTTGAGCTGTTATCTATATTTTGAATGACCATCAGGTCAGTATCTCTTAGTTTTGTGATAAGATCAACAGGCATAGCTAGAGCGGGGAGGCATACAAGAGCTAGCCCTGCTGGACCCGCTGCACGCTCTACTGCTTCCGCCGCTCCGTGCAAGATAACTTGCCTGGCAGCTTCTTCCGCAGCCTCAGCTACTCTAAAGTGTGAACATTCTTATCCTAGTTACGTGTGTACAAGAATGAGAATCAGTTATAGTGGGATTTACTTGCCATTTGCGTTGACTCTACCATACTCTTCCGGTTCCCAATTTTTGGCTATATTCTGCACATAGTCTTAGTATCTATATGGAACCAGCTTAATATCATGAGTTCGTAAGCCCGTGTGACTTACGGGTTGTTGTGGTTGAATGTCTCGGAAAGCTTCTCTCGATCTCCGGTTCCAAACTGCTGCTTTCCTTCGTAATCTTCTCTTTAAAGTATCTAAGAAACAACTGGTTAGGAAGTACGTCGTCTGTATGTAAGAGCACTGCCAATTTTGCTAACAATGATAGACTCACTACTAATTAATGCCGCTGTGGCTATCATTCGATTCCAAACAGGTATTAGCTTTACCACCCAAATTATAGGTATCAACTAGCGCTTTTGCTCTCCAACCTCTGTAACTGCTTGCGCCTGTGCCAAATAATCATTCTACGTAATCAAGCCACTCAACAGCAGTCCATCATTACAACCCAGTTGTAGAAGGAGATCAATCATGTCATCAATGCTCATGATCTCAAAAGAAGTATCCTCGTAAACTATAGCTCTAGAAGGTCCCCCACAGACCTCGCCTGCTTTTCCAGAACATCGCGAAGAACAGTCGCAAATATTCTTCGTGGAAGCGCCACTGGCAAGATCATCTCCCCAATAGCACGTAATTCCGTCCCTGATAGCTGCACAATGGTAACTATATGCCAAGTCGAAGCATTTGTCTACCGTCATATGCCTGGCGCTTTGGCTGTTTTCAAGAACGTTTTCGGCGTAATCCCACCGCTAACACTTGTGGGAATCCGGCGAGCTGCGATGCTAACGGTTGCGCAGGTACATTCAATACCAAGGGCGAAGCAACTTGTAAAGGTCAATATGCTACCTGCCAGTGTATATCAACCCAGGAAATCGGCGGAACCTGCGGAAACCGTGCTAGCCGCGACGGCAACAACTGCGCTGGACAATTCTTAGGAAAAAACCCTTATCCGCAGTGTACAAACTACTATGCACCTTGCTACTGCAACCCCAGCGATGCAACCTGTGGTAGCCCGGCGAGCTGCGGCAATGGTGGCTGCGCTGAAAACTCGGATACCAATGGTGTCGCGAGATGTGCAGGTGATTCTATCAGTTGCAAGTGTACCCTGACGGCCAATACTTGTGGTGCTAGGGCGCCTTGCTTCAGTAATGGATGCGCCGGAAACAGAGATAGCGACGACGTGTGGAGGTATACCGGCAAGTATGCACCGTATCCTTGTTATTATAATAGCGAGTGGGTTTTTGTCAATAGAGATGGCGGAATTCTTACTTTGATATCTCACGATAACGAATGCAGTAAGTCTTGCTTCCCTAAAGAAATATTAAAACATCTTGCTAATGTTGCTGGCAGCCTAGCAAACGTACCAGCCGGTTAGAATGACTTTATCAGTTCGATATCAATCTAGGCCTGGACGATTCGATGTACATTTTATGCGTAAGTCACAATAGTGCTCTTCTCCTTCGTTATTATTTTCGAACAATTTAACATCGTGGTAACCCAAAGGATGGCAATTGCGGAGGCGCTAACATTTTCGGTACCTCTGATAACAATGTCGGGTCACAGAGCTGGGACATGATGCTCACTCACTCCGGTTTGAAATATAAAATCAGCTCATGGAAATGCTGGTAGTCTCCATTGGCAATCTGTAATGGTATTCCTTGTAACAGAGTTTTTGATTGACTTATTGCTGGATCTTGTATTGTTTAGTCTAATTTCTACTCAATCTCGGGACGGTTTCTATAGTAGTTTAACTGCATCATCATTCAGAATATCATATATGGAATGCTAAAATGAAGCTTTCCTTTGAGCGTACACTTAAAGTACTATTGGCCAATACTTATGCTCCTAAATGGGTTGTGGGTTCGAAATTTCCATAATATTATCAGCCCCGCAGGATCAGGACGGCATCTGGCTTGCTATACAATCATATCGGATATATATATGTTCTCCTATCGGGGAAATATTACAGTAACGCACGCAGCTTTATACTAAGAGATTTTTGTCCCGTAAATTTAATCTAGCTAATCTAACGAATGTGAAACCCCGAATTAACCATGGTATCCAGGGTATAGTTATGACTTCAGTTTTCTGGTCCTGCCGCTCATACACCTGCCTCTAGTCAGATTCCTAGACTAGTCTTTCTTTCAAAAGATCCTACAACAAAATTACTCTATACATTAGCTAACTCTCTCACAAAACGAAATCCTAACGCTTCGGCTCATTATTCGCTTGGATTCTTCGAGAATCTAGAGACACTAGTCTGTTGCAATAAAAGAGCAATATCACCCGCCAAGAAGTACCTTCAGGACAACTTTAGCGAGAGAACGGTCACGCCTATGCAATACCGTAGTGTTCCAGGCAGTAGTGTACTAGCTTACCTAAATTAAGATTTATTGAATAAGGTTGTGGATGGAAGGTAGTTGCAATATCAGGATTTTTACTGGAGGATTGTGCGTCCGAATAAGCGGATAGCAGAGTGGGCGGTGTTGTTTGTCACTGAAATCTTTTCAGTGTAAAAGCCCCGCCGGATGGCAATCAAGGGGTGATTTGTCCTGCATATTAGATGGACGAATCAATTAACAATTAACAATTAACAATTAACTAGTTAAGATATTTCTCGCCGGTCGCGATGATCTACAAGATACCGCTTAAACCCGTAGGCTTCAAAACATCCGCCTCCAACGAGGCTTAGTTTTTCGACACGATTCTAATATTAGATTGATTTACACGCAAAATTTGAAGGTGCTCTACAATCCTACTTATTCGACTCCATTTAATTTGGGGCATCTTCGGTGTATATGCCGCCTGGTAAACGTTCCTCAAAATTACTTGGATCCAGTTTCCTATCATTGTTACTGTTCCGCAAAAGAATAAAAATAATAGAACCCAGTAAGCCCAAAAGCGGTATCCCAATCCCTAGTCCGACTCCCAATGCGATCTTACTCGTTGAGCTCAAAACCTTCGAATTACTAGCGCTCTGTGCAGTGGCAGTCTGAAGTTGCGTTATGTATGACGTTACTTTTCCGACTATAATTCATAGGATTAGAGAGGTTCTGTAACTATTCTATACAACCGCAAGGAAAACATTTCGCTCTATGCTTTCATATACATCTTGCTATCTCACCTGTTACCGTCTCCTTTTCAGTCCTTGTCCTTACTGCAACTGTTTCAGTAGTTACAATCATACTTGCAGTTCTTGAATCTTCGCCGTCCCCAGTAAGTGAAACGGTCGCCGCTACTATAGAGTTTTTGGTATAGGATGAGCAATAATCATTGTAGAGTTTTAGACCTCCGCTTATATCTTGTTGACCCCCATCGCACCTCTTGCTGATACAAGAGCTCAGAAACAATGAAGCAGAAGTTTTGACTTGATCCTGGCGGCAGATGCATGAGTTGGAGTCACAGCCAAGGGCGTCTGGAAGCCTAGAAACACCAGCGCAACCGAGATAGTCGAAGCAACAATTGAGACAAGTGCGAAGGTATTGCCAGTTTGTGAGTGTGCCGATGATGTATGATTCATATTCTGGGACTTTGATTGTCTGCGAGTGGAGTCGCGGTAGGTTGAAAACGAAAAGAAAAAGAAGTAATCGAAGTGAGGCTACCATCGCGTAATAGTTACCCAAGAAGTCTTATCTCGACATCCAAGGGTTGTTGGATAGATCGCATCTGGTGTTGACGCAATGTTAGATTCGCATTAACGATCTGATCGATGATTTCGCCTGGGGTAATCTTAAAACCAACGAGGGCAGACGGAGATGAAAGGTCGATAAGTGAGTCGCCCTTAATAGGGTTAAATATTTGTATACTTCACCCAACAGCGTGTTTTTGGACCCATGCAATCTATAGGCTAAATGTACAGGCAGCCAGGTTAAAATCGCAAGTATAATCCCGAGATGGAAGGAGCCTAAAGCTTGGCCACTCAGATTACTCTTAATTTATCGGAAACGATGCTACTTCGGTTGGCTGTGGTTTTTAATTCATTTCATATATTATATTTCATAGAGAGCGACTGGTACAAGTGTTAGCTAGAAACACGGAATTCTTGTGCTTAAATATCGAATCTCCCGGAACGAAAAACCCCAACACAATCTTTTGGTGGTGTGTTGGACAACTTTGTGCCGAAATAAACGTAGCACTCTGATACCTTCACACATGCACGTACATTACGTGCATACCCACGTACTTAAAGTTGAGCTATGGCTTGGTATTAACATTCCAGTATTTGCGTCTTGCAGTTCATATCACGTATATACGTATTATAAAAATTTAACTTACCAAAAGTTCTCGGTTTCGTGAGCAGAATTTTGATTCTTCCTGCAGTATACTCTACTGCTCGCAAGGTTTTCTTGTATACTTCTAGCTTTTACTTTTATTATTGATTATTATTATTGTTTTTAACAACAAAATTTTTCCATGTCTAGTTTACATATTTCTCTACATAAATCCACACGCTTTTTAATCGATCTCAGGCAAAACCTCAAACTATGTCAATTTTGAAATTATCAAAGCTATATGCTTGGGAGCTTGGAATTTCGCGTTTGACTGTCGCAACGTAGTAAATAGTGGACGCCCAGCCCAGCGAGACCCGCGGAGGGTCCTCCTTTGAGACTGGTAAGACCCATATCTTTTAGAAAAAATGCAAATTTGTGTTGTTTGATCAACTGGCCGAGCCCAGCTTGCCCAGCTTACTGGCGTCTCTATTGTTGCAAATTAAGACCAGGTTACTTCATATCGTTCCAAATTGTCGGCATCGTAGATCACTAAACTAGCATTTTACCTTTTTCTGCACAAACTTGGATGAATTGACCTTCATATTAAGTTTACCAGCTCAGTTGGTGATTATATTTTTCTTTCAAATCTAAGTTGTCGCTGCGGCCTCCCCTAGATATAAAGATTATTTATACATTGATCCATCGTTGAGGGCCAACGGCTACTAGTCGATTAAAGAGAGCATCTCTTTCAGGTAAGGCAGTAAATCTCCAGGTATGGTTGTTCGCGTCATCAACCTCTATGCTTCCCAACAAGTCCTTTTCATCCCCCCAATCGGCGACTCCCTCGGCACCCTTTATAGAAAAGGCTGTAGCCCTCTTTAATCGCTTAATTTCATTAAAGAGGATTTGAACTTCTGGAGACGATCGATCACCTTCATTCTTCTGAGTAAAGATAACAGCACTATCCGTTATATAGACCCACCCACTCTTACCATTGTAACGAGCTTTGTACTCGCTTGGTCCCACAAATATAAGGTTCTTTTTCTTTGGTAAGACGCCTAGATGGCCCTTTGCCTTTTCTGAACCCAATTTAGCACCTACATGATCGATGGCTAACTTTCCTTCCACGACGGTTTTAACATTCCCCTTGAGTACGCGCATGATTTTTGAAAGTCTTTTTTGCTTTGGGGCCTCTTGGCCTTCTGATTGGATCGAGTCTGGTTCGTTTATTCCAACCGACGGATTTATTGCTTGATGAATCTCCACGTCTGTGGCACCCAGCATAACGTCGTCTGTATTGATGGTTTGTTTTTGGTTGGCGTCCTCGGGCATAGAGATTGGGACGGGAGGAATTGGTGCTTTATTGGCTTCGCCGATGCGGAGGAGAGTAAGAGTGAGCTGCCTGTTCGTAGGAATACCACGGAATACATTGCTTTAAATATCATTAGCCATTCTATTCCTTTTAGGTGTGGCGCATTTTTGCCTAAAGCTAATGCCTAGTTGCACTTACTTTTTTGGCTTCAGGAGTTCCGTCCAATTCGGAATCTTCTTATTCAAACAAGTTATACTCGACCTTATGATTGGGTCACCAAAGATACAAATTCCAGTAGCAAAGCCGATAGCTTTGTAAACCATATAATAATCGACAAGAAAAGACGCCAAAAATATAGGAACTAAGCAAAAGTCGATTCGAAGATAAGCCGATTTACTGAATGGTACCGTAGGGGATATCGCGCTATAAAGATTAGCTAAGCATCAAATACAATAGAAGTTTAGATGCCTACTTTGAACACCGTTCCCAGTTATCGACCAATTCGCCAATCACATGTGGCGCCTGCTTAAAAATTGAAGCGAGTTTCTCAGGGTTAGCTTTGTCCCATAGAATCTCCTCCATAGGCTGTTGGGTCAGGTCCTTCGAGTCCCCGGCATGTCCAGGGGCTGAATTAGCTTCATGAATATTTTTGGCGATATTTTTCAATGGTTTCGGGATTTTTCTCTCTAAGGAATTTCCGTCACCTTGCTCCTTTTCATGCATGCCTACTGCTCTTCCAACTAAATGTCTAACATTACTAGCAAAGTTGGCAGCTTCTTCCTCTACGGCTTCATCCTCTTGTTTCTCGGGTGCTCCTGTCAAAGTGTTGCTAGTTCCTAGTTGACCAGCTTGGGGCTTTTGAATACCACCAGTTTCGATATTGACAAGCGCCAATGGCACTGGTGGAAATAAGTGGTCGCGAGCCTCTTTTGAGGATACTAGAAGAATTAATATGCCCATAGCTAAAGGAACTAAGAGATCGAAAACCCAAGCTGTACAGTATACCTAATTATGTCTTAGGTTAGCAGTCTGCGTGGATTAGCAGTATGAAAGAAGATGACTTGCCACGCAGAAGATACTTGTCCGCCGTTTTTCTTTCCATGAGCGAAGTCTGGCAACTTGTTTACTAAAGCTTGCTACACCGAGTACGACCGACAGATATACTCTCTGTAGTTGTAGAGGAAGTTTATCCGCGGCGTGTTCATCCGACCAGGATTCATTTAGATCGAGGCCATAGGACGGCTCCGGTTGAATTGCAAGGACATCAAAAACATCCTTAAAAGTTAGTGGGAATTTCAAAATCTGCTGAGTATTGAATTACCTTGTTAAATCGGCGTATCATAGAAAAGAGGTCTTTATTTTGTAATCCTCCAACCAATGGATCTGGAATGTCGATTTTAGGCTTATGCCACCCAATATCTTCAACAGAACCTGAGTCCAAGGTTCGAGGCTGTTGAACAGCACCAATAATCCCATAGTTTGTATATGCCATTTCATGACTGTCGGGAGAGAAGTTTCTGTTAAACTGGTCAACAGCATTTTGAAAGACTGGGTTTGCTGATATCTTTGAATTTGCTATCGATATAGTATTGTAAACAGCTTCTTCGACTATTGCCACTGTGCTGTCCGCCATATTTTTTACGCCTGTAATGGTATTCAAGAACTTAGAATGTGCTTGCACAGCAGTGTTTGTAGTCGTCGCAGCTTCATGGTCTTTCACAGGGGCCACACCCGTGTCGCTGCTTTCTCTGGCGGGCAAGTTTGTCAATTTACCACTATCATATATATGTACTGGCCCAATTGATATCGGTGAATCATTGGTGTTAATTCCTTGTAAGGTTGTATCATCGTAGGTTTGTTGTTCGTGATTGTGCTCGTCAGTATACTGAATTTGTGAGGAGCAAGCTTCCGCTCCTCTTTCCCGACCATCACTAGAAACTTCGTTATAGTTATCAATCCGATTTTCTGGGTTTAGAGGGACTATATGTTCAACATGGGCTTGGTATCCCGAGAGATACTCTGCTGACGTATTTGATGTATATTTCGGTGGGCTGCTCTGAGAGTAGGCTTCGCTCCTGCCGTGTGTTTCTTTCATCTGAGAGATATCTGCGGCTTTCACCACGGAATAAAAACACTAGTTTAGACTCTGAAAAGATCGTATACCTCTTTTAAGTCTCTCCTTGTTGACGTAGTAACTGTGACGTTTGTAGGAAGGCAATGCTCAAATTCTGCAAATTATTCCTGCGAAGAATTAAGGGAAGTCCTCGAGAAACTAATGCCCCAGAATTCACGAATAAACTAAGTGCTTCGAAGCATATAGCCCTAGAACTTATAGAAATCGGAATACTAACCAGCCTAGAGGGTCTCTTTAAAAATTACCTCATCGATGAGCTGCACTCATATGTATAGAGTCCGACTAAGCCTCGGATGTATGCATAACTGTGGCGCTCACCACAACACTGTTGCATTTTAGAGTGGATAACGGGCCTTTCCGGCTCAGCTACCTTGTAGCTACAGCTAGTGTAGTTAGCGGATAACGGGACAACACAATGCGGTCATATTTATCAACGCATCTACCCAATATAATCGAAAATTCAATTGAGATTATGATGTGAGCTCCCGGGGATAAGATGTTTTTTATGATGTCACACGTATGTGCGTATTCTTTAACCCTAAACTTGTATTAAATAGGGAGCTCTAGCAAGTAAATCAAATTTGGTGGGCGATATTCGAATATTCGATGACATAATGTCTCCTAGTTGCATATTTGCTGTTGAATTCGATATTCCCGCAACCGATGATATGTGTCTCACGCCATTAACATGAGGAGAGACGTAATGAATCGCGGCCCGTTCAAATTTTGCCGCCTAATGAAGGAGCTGAATGATGATTTGCACTTTATAGATTGGAATATAAATGCTCGTGTTCCGGTTGATAAAAACTTTCAAACTTATCGCACAGTTCTTTCAGAAATAACCTCCTTCTCATACTAGCAATTCGAACATAATATTTATTCAATTTCCATCATCATGAAGAGATATAACGGGAAACCTTCGCTTTTCACGCGTATCAGAAACTCTCCAACATTTCATCGTGTCCTCCGCATCTTACAATTCATCTCTGCTGTTATTTCACTCGCTCTATTCTCTGCTCGTATTGCTCGAGTTATTGCTATCGCTAAGAAGGCTTCAAGGGCTCAGGGTGCGGTCGAAGGCATTCTGGTCGCAGCTGTTGGTAAGTCTTCGGTTAGTGTATCGACTCAGAACTTGTTGCCAAGTCATTAACTCTTGCATAATATACAGTTTATACTCTTATCTTGATGGTATATAAGATTATTATGAGACGATTAGGTCCCAACTGGCTGCGTTGGGTATTGATTGTGCTTGACTTGCTGTTTGTTGGAGCATTTATCGCTGTTTCCGATCTGACACGCCCTTCTGGCCCCGCTGGCCCCTGTCCGCGTAACACCTATACTCCTGCTGTCCCCAAAGGGCAGAATTGTAATTTGCCATGGGGGACGTTCATACTAGCCATCTTTAGCACGTAAGTTCTAATTGGGTTCAACAAATCCTTACCCAGTCTATAATACCAGAGTTTTCACTGACGATACAATTTTCTACTCAAAGGGTTTTACACGCTCTGACTGCTATATTTCACCAAGTCAAAGATCATTATGCGAAAGAGAGAGATACTTATGCGCATCATGCAGATTCGGAACGACAGATTGCTAGTCACGGTCAGCGTATATAAGTACTTACATATTTAAGTAGAGCTCAGCGATTTTACAACCAAGAGATTGTTTATTTAACTGAAAGAATATTTTATATAAAGTAGTTTGGCGTGTTTATTCTTCTCGCTGCGTTTAAATAGCTTCTAAATGTTTGTCCCGTTTAAATCCAAATAATAAAAATGTTTTCTATTGCTTGAAAAGCATCAAACGTTAGGTTATTTACAAGGGAAGTTGTTAAGATACTCTTCAATCGCTACTAATGCGACACGGTTCAGGATTAAACCTAATTATTCTCGATTAGAAGATTGTTTCGACAATTTTCTCGCTTCTTTCATTTTTTTCTCTAGCACTTGTGAGATCTCACGAATCGTATCTTGAACCAGTTTTTCCGCCTCCTCCCCATGTTCACTTGTTATTTCTTTAAGCTGCTTCAGGTTTCTAGTGATTTGACTACCACCGGGGACCAGTTTTAGATATTGGTCAACACCCGAGCCAAAATTACTCTTGTTAACCTTCTGAACAGCTTCATCGACATAGCTCCTGAGATCTTTGAGCTCACCCGAGCTGATAGCATCCTTGATCTTTCCTACCAATTCCTGGGCATTACCCTCCTTGAGGCTGTCTGCATTTTCTTCGATAAGCTGTTTGACCTCAGGGTTCTTATCGAGTAGTGGTTTTGCCTCTTTTAAGCCTTTCTTCCAAGCCTCATCCCCCAGCTTCTTTAGTCGCTCAGTCTTTTCCTCTATCAACTTTTGCAATCTGGAAGTCAGCCCGTCAATGTTCATACCACTCTTCTTGACAATATCGCGGATCTGATTCCACGTTTCTTCCACCTGTTCCTTTGCTTCCGGGCCGTATCTTTCACCCATCTGCTTGAGCTGGTTTAGACTCCCTCCAACTTTTTTCTTGAGCTCAGGGTGATTATCTAAGATTTCAGAAGCCGAGTCTCCAGCTAAATCAGCTATCTTTTCGAGTTGACGCTGCAAGATGCTCCACCCCTCCCACGCAGTTTCAACCGACAAGCCTTTTTTGTCGGTAAGCTGCTTAATCTCATTGTAGGTATCTTTGACGATTGCATCGACTTCATCTCCATGCTTTTCTCTAACCTTGTCGACATCGTCAAATGCCGATTTAACAAAAGCAGAGCCTCCCGGCACGAAGGCGGCATAAGCGGTTGCTTGCAACCGAAGCCACTTCAATCCTTCGCCAGGATTATTGACATCGGGTGCGGTTGATGCAATCTTTTGCTTCGCAGATTCAAAGTATTGTTTCGTAGTGTGAGCACCGTTAAGGATCTGCTTCGCGCCGGAGAAATGATACCACGCGTAGCCACCGGCAAATGTGACCAGTCCACCGGCAATGCCGCCGATGAGGGCAGAGCTCGAACCCGCAGAAGCTTGTACCGTTGGCGCAGTAGACACCAACCGGGATTTTTGGATATTTCTTTGAAAGATATGCTGACGATTAGCTCGGGCAACTATTCTGGCACATTTACCACTTTTGCACCATGCGGCAGACATATTTTTGAAGATTCGGCGAGGATTGAGATTGGAAAGTGGTTTAATTGTCTTATGTTGATATTTCTTATAGTCCGGCAATTGCGCAGTTATGGAATAGAGCTCGCTTTCCTGACAGAAGGATAGCACGAACGGGTGGGGGGATAGGTGAATATGAGATGGCCCAAGGCTACATCAAGCTGAACAGGTAGAGGGAAAACGCTTCTAATATACTTGCCGGAACAAAAATTTAAGTTACTTGAGCCCTGTTTCATGAAAGTCCGCTAAGCGTTCACTTGACGTCATCATCGTCACTCGCCCGAAAATGGCAACACAGTTCGACTAGTTTGTTTTCACATCACACATATGGAGAACGTGTAAGGGAGCTTAGAACTCTGAAAAGGTTCGTGGCTGATGTTTTTACTTAAAATTTAGTCTTATATTCGAGGTGGTTTTAAACTCCGTATATCTCGGAATTTGGGTTCATCACTTACCATTTTCCCTCAGTAAGTCATTCATCTCTTTAAAGATGAAAGATTTCTGCCCCAGATTGACTCTACCCTTGCAGTGTTCTGTTGCTGATATACACCCGTACCAACGGCCATGCACATGTTCGAAGGCCACTCCGGCATATTCGCCATTGAAAGTATAGAATATTAACCCTTGGCCAACGTCAATCCCACAGCCAATCGTATCACCTTGTCTGAAGGTCAGGTTGCCAGTAGATAGGGAGCCTCTCAGCCTCGTTCTATCGATATCCTCAAAGGTACTATATAGTTCACCGTCCATGCCACAAAGACTATATGAATCGTCCCCTCCTTGATTTGTTGCACCAGGGGGCCGGTCGATACGGTGAAATTCTCCAACGAAACCAAGGAAAATCATACTATATTGTGGTATACGTCAGAGGCCCTGATTGACATGAAGCGGCACGATATACCTCTCCAGGTTTTCAAACACCTAAACGCCAGAATACCAAACTTACGCATTATTTTCTGGGGCCTCCAGAAGCTCAACCTCAAAATAGCATATTCCCCAAATTGGCAGTACTGGTTTGTCAAATATCGCTGCTGGCTTTGCATTTTTCCCCATTTGCAATCCATCTATACGGGGCATGATGAAAGTTAGCTCAACAGGGAATACCTAGACCAGAAGTTGCTTTTTAGACAAAAGCATGGCATATATACCTTTTGCAAGTTCTTGGTCCGAAGGAGTCTTGAAGATAAACCCATCCTCGAGGATTTCCATACAAGATTGTTTTCGCCCGTGCCGCTGATTTGTTAGTTTTATAGAATTCTGGAATCCATTTGAATGAGGTCCGAAAATATCTATTCCAGGTTTCTTCTTTATTTTTTCCCCTAGGAGTTCTAGAACCTCTTCCTGTCTAAAAGCGCTTGCCCATTCCACAACCGTCCAACCATAACTATCCCGATACGAGTAATTTAAATCAAATTCCGCTACTTCCTTGACTAAGTCTTTAGCCCCTTTGGCAACTAGGTAATGTAGACAGGCTGGGCTGGAAGCCTCAACGAGCTCTTTACTAATGCCAATCAGTATGCTGCAACACTTTTTATATCTGTTAATTTTATCGTCCTTTGTCTCAAAGTACTCATCCCCAAATTCTCTACCAGCAGTGCTAGACCGATAAAAGCCAATAACGGCTTCTTCAAAGCAGGTTAGCCCTACTGTTGATCTAACTGTAACATCGGCTCCAGCGGCTAGGTAAGCCTCCATAAGTTCTACATTCCCTTCCTGGATTGCATCTATTAGAGGAGTTCCGGCAGAATCTTTCGCCTTGGAAGAGAGGCCAGGTAAATCTGCATCATTCCTAGTCTTGAAGCAGCTTATATCCAATAGCAGCTCTCGTATCTGTCTGGCTTCCATCATTGGTAGGATATTTTTAGCTATGAGCGAACCCCATCGTAGATTTAGTGCGCAATGATGAAGAAAATTTCGATTATAAGAATCCCTTCGCATTAAATACCATCGATCGTTCCCATATTTACGCTCATACTCCATCAAGATAGCTTTTACGAACTCCCAGTTTCGTGACTCAAAGGCGAGATCTAGTGGTGTTGTGCCTTCTGGTGTTTCCCGTTCAAAATTTTCGTCATAAGATAAAATTAATTTGAAAATGGATAGAGCCACTTCGTTATCGATGTCTTGAGCAATATTCAACATTCGAGCCGCTGCCCAGTGGAGTGCTGTATAACCCCCTTTCGACTTGTCAAGGGCGTTGGCACCTTTTTCCAGTAGAAGTTTTACAGCACTTTCGACCTGATAGGAGATCGCACTAGGTAATGGGGTAGCGCTGTTGAAATTCTCTTGGTTGGGATCGAGACCAGCTTCGATAAGTGCAATTATCATGTTATTGAGAGTCTCTTCCGTTCCAGGGAGAACCCACGCTAGGCCAATATGAAGGGCATTATTTCCTTGTGAATCAATGACTTTGACATCTATGTCTGGGCGGTTCATCAGAGCTTCAAAAAGTTTCCATGATTTTGTTAGAGTTGCCAAATGGATAGGCCGGCTGTCCAACAAAGTTTTGCCAAGTGATTTGTTGATATCTTTCATTTTTGGGATAAGTAGTAAGCAGCAGTTGATGAGCCCATTTACGACATTTTGGTCAGGGGAATCACAATCAACTGAGAGGTATCTCCAGGTCTTCTGGATGATTGCCTCACCTGGCCCCAAAGTCTGCTCTTCTGTAAATATGTCTGGCTGGTGCCGCAAGAAGATTTGCCATAACTCTGGTGTTACTGCGGACACCAAAAATGCTGTAGAACCACTCCCGTCCTCTTCATCTACGGTGGCGAGGTTGTTTTCAAGAAGGTATTCAACGATCATGGGAATCGAGTGTTTTGCTGCAACGTGTAGGAGTCCTTGAAAGAGCTTTGGGTTGTAGGAGTTTCGTTCGGAGAGACCCAGTTCAAATTGACTGTACTGGATATGCCAGCGTCGGTAATTCTCAAGTCGGGCAAACTCTCTGAGTTTCAGCCAAAAGACTTTCCATTTTTCACCCTTTCTTTCAAGTTTCGGCCAAAGTAATTCCAAGCGTTTTAGATTTTCAAACAAGGTATACACCTCATGTCTAGGATCCTTCGATTTCTTTCTAACGCTTGCTGTATATGCCTTGGGCTCCTGGACAGTGTTCTGCCAATAGCTCACACCCTTGAAAGGTAAATGTTGCTTTTGAAAGCGTGAGTCGCTCAATACATGGACTATGCCACCTCGGGTCTGTTAAGCAGAGAAAAAAAACTGTTTTTGAAACCTGAGAATAACACTTACGGACATATATTGTAAGGTCTAGGCACGCTTCACGTTTACATTCGAAGCGCAAATTTGATAACTCTCCACCGAGATTTGACAATAAGGCTATATTTGGATTAGTTAGCAAATTAAATGCTTAAAATAGGTCCAATATGCGGTTATCGGCGTCTAGATTTGCGATTTACCAACCTGGGAGATGAATTGAAAGTCTAATTCCTCCGTTCTCATCATATATCGCAGTTGGAGTGACTTCTTTAAGTAGGTGTTCTTGATTATTTACTTTCATTGCCTCGTTCTCAACCCAGTCACGAACTGACTTGTGAACAACATCAATTGTGTGTGTTTCTTCGTCGATTCTGAAAAATTCTCGCCCCAATGTTCTAAGATGATAGATGGTTTCAGTTATTTCCGGATCTAGAACCTTAGCGTCCAGCGAGTCCCCGATATTCTCAGACGGGTTAATTGTATAGTCATCAATCCCAAAGCCCACTTCATCTTCGGTCGGAGCTGGCATACCGTAACGACACTTGAAATTCTCCGCAATCACTATAACGCTCACTTCTCTAGTTGCCCAAACCACCCATTTGAGGGCCAGAATAATGAGCCTCTTCTCCTCTCGTCCCATACTATCCAGACGCCGATGATAAAGTGCATCCATCCCGTCTGGTAAGCTTGCCAATTTTCGAGTGAGAGATAACGGAGAAGGCTGCTCTAAGCTAGCCATGACCATCGCTGCGTACGTAAACATCCCATTAGCCTTGTGTTTGATTATAGACATTATATGGGCTATATCTTCAGATTTGGGGGATTCCATCCCATTATCTTCTAGAGTTTGGGAGCGATGGCCGAATGTCCTTCGGGACATGATCTTTTTGACGTTTTTTTGCAGAAATAAATCCATATCCTGCGATGTTCTTTCTTCGGTGATTTCCATGATAATTGCCTCTTTGCTTTGCAGGCAGCCATTCCATGTTACAAATGACGCTTCCTCCAAAGCTTTCTCTACCCCTGTGCCATCTCTACCTGATAAGATAAGCTTGACCTTTTCAGATTTCCGGGCAATTTCCAAGATTCGTGAAACTAGCTCCTGAGTTTCAAGATCCTCACATTCGTCCAAAGCATCCAGGACAACGTACGTCGGCTTTTTCAGTGTAAAAATAATATCCCTGATCAGAATGACCAAAGATGCCATGTCAAGTATAAGCGCTGAAGCTGTTTCTCGGTGTGTCCGCTCATTCGAGGAGTTACCTTCACGTCTATCTTCAATCGTAGATATTACCTCGATCAGTTGTGTTAATTGTACCTCAGAGTCCGTCCAACACTCATCAAACAGTTGAGCTGCCAAGCTCTCTAGTGCTCGAATCGTTGTTTCAGTCGCCGAGTCCCCTTGTCTAAAAAAGAAGTAACAGATGGGAGTTTGAGATTTTTTTTTCAATCGGTGAAGAACACAAGACATAGCGACTGATTTGCCGAAACCAGGCTTTCCATAGAGATAAAATATGTTCTGCGTCGGCTTCGTTTCATAGCGCAAACCCGAGGCGACAAACGAGCGGCCCGAATCTTGCGCATCAAATCGTTCCCAGCGGAGGTAGTCGACATCATTAAAGAGCCACTGACAGAGAACTTCCGAATTGTTGGAAACAGGATCAAAGATGGACCGGAACAGCCGATTATGTGTGTCGTTCGGCCGTAAAACTGTCCTCTTTGTCTGGAATTCCTGGCGGAGCTGCATCGAACTAACAACCCCCTTCACCACATTGATTTCATTCAGTTTCTCACTTATTTCTATAGCGGCCGTTAGCGTTTTTCCAAAGCTAGCGTATGCAATTCTATAATCTAGTTCTGCCTACCGTGAATGGCAGGAAAAAGTATTGCTTGTATCTGATCCCGATCTTTTTGCAGGCCTACCCAGCTTGCATTAGTTTATTAGGCTTGACTTAGATTTGAGATACTTTTTCCGAAATTTACCTTGGAAAATATCTACCCGAGGATATTAGAATAAAATAATAAGTTTGCGTAATGTCAGTACCTTGAAAGTAGTAGCTCTTAGATCCTACCTTCGAATGAATCCATAACTCTTTCATGGAACGCGTCGTTGGCAAGACTTCTCAATCGTCTATATTCGTCATCTATCGCTTGTACTTTGTCTTTAAGCTTGGGAGAGAAAGTTTCTTTGAATGTACGCTCTACCAGTGATTGATCAATGTATTTGGTCCTCTTGCAATTAACATAAAAGTAGGCAAGTAATACTTACTAATTTTATTTTCAATAAGATGGTGCCGGACGTACCAGGCAAAATCAAATATAAGCGCCACTATGGCAGGTATTTTTTTAATTATCTGAATTTCAATTTCTCTATCCCCAACTATTTCCATTCCTACTTTCTGTTTCGAATGGCTATACCGAATTTCATATATCCTGCACGTCATAATTACGGATACGATGTTGTTGCAAGCCTCAGATATTGCTTCGCAATTGTCAAAGTCGCTAGCGGCGATCTATTGAGTGACATAAGAAGTTAATATTTATATCCTTCGATTATAATCCACGCCTCGTACTTCTCGAATTTCGCAAGAGTACTTGGAAAATCTACATTACCGATTACTGAAATCTGTACAATACTAGGAGTAGAAGTTACCTTTATGAGCCCGCTTATCGCACACCATGCAATGCTGACAGCCTCTGGGGCGAACTCCAAAAACGGATCTGTAATACATCTTACCATCATCAGGCTATCAAGTAGTTTTTTCACAAACCGACCACCCCTACTTTGATGATACTGGCTGTCCGCTTTGGTTTGAAGAGATTCACAATTTGCTATAGTTCCTCCAAGATCTGTGTAATCCTGAAAAAAGTTGTCAATCATGGCTCTAGTGGGTGGTTTTCGACTAGATTGCACTGCTATTAAGAATATAGATTTCCCTTCCTTCCAACATGGTGATTCTGCTGCCAGTTGCTTGGCTTCGGTGGTCATTGTTTGCCTCCGGACTTTTATGAGGATAGATAGGTTGAACAACACTTTGACACAAGAGATATCAATAAGAATATGATCTTCTCTATATTCAATTAGTATTATTTCCTTCGAGTTCTATATTCAAATTAGTATTCTTTCCTTCGAGTTAGTTATATTACCGGCTTAGGATTGTGTGATTGCGTTGGGTCAAACTCGCTGTCCTGTTGCCCAATTTTCACAATCTTTTACTGCGGGGCAATAATCATGGTGTTTTCGATACGCGAAGCAAAATTGCTATGGGGCTGCTGCGGCACTGATCTAATCGCCAAGGCCGTGGCGGCGCTTTGCACGTGCTTAAATTTTTGCTGGTGCCAAGTCCTTGATCAAACTAAGAGGGTGCTCCGTACACGAAAACCCGACTGTTTGTAGATATCGATATATCGATCGATAGCTAAGTCGGACCCGTCATTTGCCCAGCCGAACCAGCTCAAAGAGTCTGCCCCATGACGGGTCCGACTGTTAAGGAGATAGTTAATTATTTATTTAACAGGCTGGTGCTAGTGCTAGTGCTGGTGCCAGTTGGCGGGCTGCCATCGAATCGAAGGAAATCTCTCAGCTATCAACGAATAAAACCCGGCCCATTCCTTGCTGGATCTCATCGGTTCCTTCATTCCGTATTCATTCATATAGCTGGCCAAACTAAGTTGAACGCGTCGCCAATACATTTTGCTTGTTTCAGTAATAAAGATATCTTGAAGTATATTTCGCTTTTTCAGGCTCAAGGTAATTATAACTGCGAACATGTTCCAGCAGTGACGTTTGAATATAATCCTAGCGTAAGTTCTCTTGGCTAGCTCCATCAAACCTTAGAATCTCTGCACGCCCTTTACCTCGGTCTTCTAAGATTGTGAAGTGCGTTATAGCACCGCTCGGTTGTTCCGCCTGAATGGTTGCTTTTATTGGACCTGCAAAATCCTTGGCTT
Organism: Dactylellina sp. 'tibetensis'; assembly: GCA_036971435.1. Lineage (NCBI taxonomy): Eukaryota > Fungi > Ascomycota > Orbiliomycetes > Orbiliales > Orbiliaceae > Dactylellina > Dactylellina sp. 'tibetensis'. The sequence continues at coordinate 48,523 of JAKDFA010000005.1, forward strand.
CTTCGTAGAAGCCTTCCGAAAGCTCCGCTGTTTCTTGAACTCGAACATTTAGCCCGTGATCTTTCAGAGTAGAGGATAGAAAATATTCTGCAAAGGATACGTAAAAGCATCTTAAAGATCCGTACCACATCATACAGCATATGGGAGCAGCTATTCGGTTTACGCAACCACGAAGGCTTTTTTCGCTAGCGCGATCGCAGCACCCAAGCATTGTTACTGTAAAATTGTCAGGATTATTGCGCGGATAACTCAGTTTTCTTGTCTAGAGGCTGTCCAACTGATAAGTGTTAGGCTTTCGCTTTTATCGTTTATATTTAAAGATGTCAACACGTAAGTAGATATATCCTTTGTAGAAGCCCTCCGCCAAGTTAGGGCATTTCCAATAATCAGCGGTTGCCCTAGAGCTTCGGTTTTCTGTGCTGCCTCAGCGAAAAAGTAATCTCAAATTCGTCAAATAACAAGATTGTAAATTTATATTATGGGCCGGTTCGAACTTTGCTTCCTTTAGAATTTGATGGATAGAGATTGTGTTGAAAAAAAATGGAAATCGCCAAAAGAATATATATTTCTAATCGTCTGCCCCGTCGTTACTATTATACAAATTTGTCTTCGTAGTACAGGCAAAAACTTCTTATTTGAACTATCATCTGAAAGCGGACAAATACAATCCTTTACAAGTAAAATGGTGGCATGAGATGCAAGAGCCAGTTAATATTCAGAGTCTATGTATTTTTATGTGAAATGAGCTAATATAACATAAGACATATATGATGATTTTAGTCGCATGTTTGATCTACTCAAAAGGTGTGTTATCGCAAGAATGCAGACCTGTTCCCTAGTCAATAGGTACGCCTGATAGACCTGCAGTGCTTAGCGAGCTTATTATTCTTTATTATAATTATAGAATTTTCATTTGCGGTTTGGCTAATTACTAAAAACACAAAATGATGATAATGCCAATATTCTCATTAATATTATCAATGATCCATTGGTTTCTTCAGTTATACTGGTGGCTGGTATTACTATCCGCAAAACAGTCATTAGTCCTATCTTGCTTGAGTATAATCGGGTCTACGCCGCAGGCTTTGTGAAATAGGAAAGACGAACTTATCTCGACCCCATGAAATGCTCCTTGAGCTTATCAACCAAACTTATCTTTCTCGCGAAGCCAGCACCTCTAGGCTTGTCAAGTTTTTTGATGAGATAATCACAGCTTAGCTCAAAGATGTGTATGCCAAGCCAGGCTGTGATCTTGGCCTAATGTCCGAGTATTGTCATCCTGGCATCAGTATCAGTATAATAACCATGATATGCAGTGTTGCTCTAAAATAGAAAGGTTGGGTAACCCCGCTTTGTCACGCAAAGGAAGTATTAGTCGACAGGGTGACTCTTAAGCACAAAATTTACTCAGCGTTAATAAAAAATAATCAAGTGTATATAGCATAGTATAAATACAGGTCCACTTCAACATTTACTACGAAGTTTTGTAGTTTGGAACGATTCATTGGGGACTACATGAGATTAAACGATTAATATGACGCTTGAGACCTAGAATCGCCTTTTATGTAAGATATCATTTGATTCTCTCGCGCATTAAACGGAAAACGCAAGCATGGCTTCTATCGAATACCAAAACTTGGCTACAGATGCCGAAGACGACCCACAGACCTTCCACTATTGGGCACCAGCATCGAACCAGCTAAACCAGGTAACCACATTCGAGCTATCATAAAAGAAACTCCAACAAACAACGTTAAGCCGGAAGGCCTCACCTTCTTACTAACAGTCCTCCATTTTGCGTAGAACAATAAAGTCGGATCTATGTTTTCAACTTCAACGCTGGAAAATGAAAAGGTTGGAGTACCTTCTTGGCGCTACTTTTAGTGGAGCTTTGGTTGTTCATATACGAAAATCAAACATTTCAGCTGACGCAAAAGATAAGTCTACAGTAGCAGCGAGCGAAAACCCTCTGGACCAGCCCCTACGAAGATATATTTTCCGAGCCTTGTTATCGATTTTCATCCCGCTCGTCCTAGCGGGTTATTACGCCGCAACATACGTTAGATGGCTTCGTTTCCCGGAGAAGGGTGGGGATGGTTGGTTGATACGGGGCTACTTAGATAACGCCGAAGCAATAAATTACTCTTGGTTCGTAATTGGCACATTCGCCTTGAATCTAGGCACATATGCGCTGGCGGGGTCTATCGCTTCCATGGTCGCGACTAATACATGGAACCCAAAAAACGCTCGAAGGTAAGAATCCAGCTAGTGCACTTTCGAACTGGCAGTACGTTCAGATCAAATAGCGAAATAGTATAGAGTTGTCGCCAGGAATACCCATCCATGTAACAACTATTTATTGATACATAGCGATTTATAGACTACTTGAACTTGCTGAGAATAGCTACGGAGATATCAGCGCCTGGGCCAAAAATTTAGTCGCTTTTTTCAAGAAAAGGACAATTCGAGGGGATGATAATGGCCGGGCTTGGAACTTTCTTGCTCTTCTCAGCATCGTCGGATTCATAGCTTGGCCACTTGCAGGTCTAACAATGCAGACCGTAGATGGATACGCTCTAGATACGAGGAGTGGAGTAAGAGGAGGGATGGTTTGGGGACAAAATGAGTCAACCTTTGAGTAATATGATCCCGAGCATATGCGCATCTCTCTATAAACAGGCCAAATCAGAAAGCATACCTGTGACTTGAGACCAGTATACACGCTTCATGGGCTGATCTTTCTGATTTCTACGTTAGTATTCCGGATCATTTATTTGTTTACAGACGCGCTTACGATCAGATCCTGGCTGGGGTTATGCTTGAGATTCCTTCTGGTCAATTATATACCGCAAATGAATCGGTAATCCCTCTCAACGTTACCGAGAAGAATACAATGCCAGCGGTCGCAGCCGATCCAATCTTTCTTACTATTCAGGCGGAAACCCCCATTCTCTCAGACAGAGTTTTTGGGCTTTTGGTTAGTTATAATTGCAGCATAGTTACATCGATCCAAGATTTCACTATTCTCAGCCAGCGGAATTCCACCTTTCAAATACCGAGGTCCAACTTAAATTCAACGGAAATCAGATACGTCTCTAACTACGTTTATCCTACTAAGGGTGACGAACAGGCAGACCCTACCGTGATGGTCTTAGACCAATGGGATTTCATACTTGGGAGGGACAACAAGCAGCCCATTGGCCTTGGTGCAATTATGGAGGTAGGAACCAGTTTCCCTTATCGGAATTTAACCATTAACGCCCAATACAACAATGGTGGCTATCTCGATGATGTGCGGATCCCAGGCGCAAAGAATTCTGCTATCCTGGAGGTTGCTCTTTGGCAGAATATATCAGGCACTGGCGGCTTAACACCGCCTTTCCCGCAAACTGGTGTTGAGAAAGAGGTTCCAGAGCTCAGAGCCGCTTACCCAGAAGGAAAGGCCATTGGTTGCCGCTGCACTTCCAACTCAGACACCGGATTCGCGAAGGTAAATGGCCTTCAGGCCAAGTACTCGGACTTTAAGCCGAGCAGACCAGTATCTCAGGAGACTGAGCAATTTAGTGATCTTGCTAGCCCCAAGACTCTTGAGCGCGGTGTTCTTCATTTACTTACTGCGACGCGAAACTATCATTTTGCGGGGGCTATTGACGAACCAGAATTACAAAACGGAGTGTTTGAGAAAACATGGTACTTTGGTCTCTGGAGAGCCACTGGCTTGTTTTGGAGAAAGGCATCTTCCAATTCTAACAATATAGTGAACGTACGGAGCGTTATTCAGGCGGAAGATCTTCAGTCCATTCTCACAAGACTGTATCAGACTTATGCTTTAACATTGATGTATGACGGCGATGTGGATACATCGTTGCTATGGTATCACCCAAGAATTACAGTTGCGGCTAAATCAAAGGCTCTCGTACGAGGGGTCGTTCCGGCGGAAATTGTATTATGCATGTTGGGAGTATGGTCGATCGGAATCATCGGATTGGCAGTTACATACCAGTTCAGGATTCGCTGGACCGGTAAGTTGGATGCATTCAATATATTCAAATTCGGTGTGGATAGACCTTATGGTGTTCACCCTTCTGATTTATCTGGGAAGGATAAACAAAATCTAAATAATTTGCCGGTTATCGTTGGAGATTCTAATATTGGCGCTGCCTCAGGCAGTATTGGTCTTATACGAGGTTCTAGTCATAAGTAGAGAAGCAATTAGGGCGTTTATTTGGGTTTCACAAGACCTAGAAACTGTTATTTGCTTCAAGGCCCCAATGAAAACATTCAGTCATTAGTTGGGCCTTTGGAATTTCATTTTTGGACAAAGTACAATACATGATAATAGACAACAATCCCCATAAGCAAGTCCTGGTTTTTCCATCGCGCCTCAACTATTCCGATATCTCGGTAGCTGACTTGACCAGCTAATAGATATTTGAACTGAGGAATATTGTCTACTAGTGCCAACATTAATATGCACTAACCCATTTACATTAACATAAAATTCACTCTACGCGCCCCTCAAATCATATGCAGCCGCGCCCGGCCTATCGTTAACACTATACTATACTGGCTCTAGCTAGGCAAATAGCCTCCCTTTTCTTCTAAGATCTGTTATTTTGTTTGTGTTCGCCGTACTACTTTTGAATAATTCGAAGTTCCGATTCTCGTGTCACTACTTCAATAAGTCCCACGTGGCTCCTTATTTTCCAAAACTTATTAGATATAGTCCGGCACGTTCAACCAATCCGCGAAACTCTGTTGGTTTACGCTCAATCCCATTCATAAAAGCCATCAATTCTAGATCGCGCGTGTGGGAATGCCGTGCAAAATATCCATAGTTTACAGGCAAAATCGCTGGGGCTGACGGTAACTGCGGATCACCATAAGTTGTATTCATTACCTGCTCACTAAACGGGCGGAGGGTAAGCGGTAAACTCGGCAGTTTCAAGTAAATGATAAGATTTGAAAGAAACGTACCATATAAGAAGTCTGCTTCGCGGACCCATACCCTCCTTAATTCCTGTCAGAATCTTAATACAGTAGTCATCTGACCAATCATGAAGGATATACCGCAACCAGTAAATTTCGGCTCCTCTAATTGGGTTCTTATTGAAAAAGTCATGTTCAACAAACTCAACTCGGTCCTCTTGTATCGCACTAGGGTTTTCTTGTGGCCATAACTCCCTCCTTCCTTTGTCGATGACCCTGCCCCTATCTTGAATTATAAATTTCAAATCCGGATATAGACGTGATAGCTCAAGACAGAATCCACTTATATTTATGAGGTCAGCCTCATTAGAATTTATGAATACCACGGAGATATGATAGTATACCCATTCCTCCACCTACATCAACAACGGTGGCGTTTCCAAGCGTTGACCACGGAAAATCTAAACCGGAGGTTAGAGATATCAATAGAGTCAAATAATATGTATGAAAGATCAGCGGACGGACCATACAAGTGGGCCATCCCGGACACTCTTCCACCTCCAACCATCGCAAGACTAAATAAAGCATGCTCTGGCCGAGCCACGCACCTCTGATCATCTAGCCCTGCATCTGTGTCCTTGACATACTGCTACAACTCAGTTCCGAAAATTCCTGGGTAGGCGCACTTTGCGCCACCGGGACCATTGCGGCCATCCAGAATATCTCGTACTTTTGTTGTCTCTTCTAGCCAGTCCCACATGGAAGCCGTTGTCCCTACAGCTGCTTGGAAAGCTGCAGCATCAGCAGAATAGGAATGGCCTTTATAGGATCGGTAAGTGTTCGAGGTAGATAGTCGGAAGCAGTGTACCCATATTGACCACTATTGCACCAGGATATAAGTTAAAAATTGGTATCGTTTTTTTATCAAAAATTTTGGCATGAAGAGGGGCCGAGGTCATATTTGAACTGACTATAGTAATATATATGCCCGAAGAGGGTCATTTTTCACGAGAGCTCCCGAAATAGTGTTGTTGATAAACACATCCTCAGCCACTTCTTGGAAAATATGAATGGAGCATAGACACCGCATCACGCGGGCTAGAATGATAGGTAATTAGACCGATTAAATTTTGCATCATAATAGATTGAAGACCCTACACAGTTTCCGCGATTCAATGCCAACTCAAACCGCCAAATCTTCTGCACTGCAGCCATCATTCCCGTATCCAGCTAAAATCTCAGGTACACGTAACGCTGCCGCTATATGCAGCGAGCGACTCTCGTAATGTTGTAATGCAACCTCAATAACGCGTCCGCTCGGGTCGCTAACTAATTCGGTGATCATGCCAGCTGCAGAAAGCAGAGTTTTCCGGGCTTCAAACAGCGCATGGGAAGGGAGTAACCCTTCAATAATTTCGGCTTGTGAGTGTTTCGCTGCTACATAGTCTGCTGCTGCTTCTTGAATTAGTCCGCTCAGCTGCAACAACCGCGATGCAGCCCGGTCGGTTGGGGTTTCGCTGTCATTATGCCGAGTTTAAGCGTTTTCTATCAGACCGAAGAGACAAAATGTGAATATTCTAGAGTCGGAAGGGTTTATGATAAAGGAAAGGTTCCTGTCACTTTCTTGTCTATATATTCACTGTTTAGCAAGATATTTGTGGAACGTGCAGTGACGACTACCTTAAGCAGAGCGATTACTTCCATTTATAGCCGACTTGGTTGACAATCTGGCCTCCGTTCCACCTCCATGGATCCAGCCTCTACCAACTCTAAAGGCAACGAGGGCTATAAAACGGAGCTATTTCTGAAAATTCTGCAAATTATCAGGTAATAGATTACATGTGAAACATTGTAAAGGTGCTTATGCGTCTAAGTTGGTAAGTGAGCCTAAGATATTTATCTGTAGCTCTGCATGCTAGGCCAAAAACATGCTGGCAGTACGATCTATCTGCACGCAGATGCTTACCGAACTCTAAACACTAACCACTAACCATAACCGGACTGGGAAATTCGGTCTCTCGTGGCACTAACATACAGGGTGTAATCCCTTTCTTTAGGATTATGCGTGGGTTTGCTCCGTATTTCGTTACTCCATATCGTGTCTAGAACAACAAAATTGTACATATATACATGTATGTGCACGAAAATAACGCACGCTTGATCCGTCGCTAAGCGAGCCATAATCTATGATCCAAATGATGTGCAGTTGCAGGGTGAGTAGATCGCTTGTGTATGTACCACACTTTTACAGGCCCTAGCAGCTAGCTAGTTAAGCCATAATTTATCAATTGAATAGGTTATCTATCTTAGTTATTTTTATGGCAGATTTATTGGTTTTGGCATCGCGTTCGAATTAAATTTGGGTTTCATATACAAGCGAAAGTTATTCTGTTACCAAATATCTAACCGAACAAAATACTTACATCCCCTGGCTGCAAGAATACTTATTTTTTCAAGGCCTTTCCTAATATTGAAATCATCCGCGCAGCTGACTCCTTCTAACACCCGTTGTCCGAGCTGCCTGATACGGTTTACGCTATGCATAGTAGTCGGATATATAAGGAAGTAAATATTGCAATACCTGCATAAGTTAGTTGGCTCGCACACAGGGACAAGCGAGCGCTCTAGCCCTCTAGCAACCAAAGGCACAAATTTGGTTTTGTTCTTCTTCCCCATTCGACACTGGTATTGGGCGCACAAGAATAGTAGTTGGAACCGCAGCAGGCAACCAGACCCGAAGTCCGCTGATATCTCTCTCTAAAGCAAGCAGAGAAAGAATCACAGACCGGCATGAGGTAGGTAAAACTCATTTGATACCCGTGAAGTAGATACATACCTGCGTATTCTCTCTTCTTGAGATACCGTCTCAAGGCTAAACTACTACTTGCCAGCTGATCTCCAACTCGTCAAACGATCTGAATACTACTATATGTATCTACCAGCGGTGATTTTCATAATCTTGCGCAATTGCTGAGTCTAGAGAGAGAAGTGCTAGGTTTACGACACTCTCTCTATATATATATTTTGATATTGAATTTTGAGGCATTATGAGCATCTTCACTGTTAAAACCTGCTGCGTAAATGGGTTTTACGCACTCCTAGTGATAGCTCTTACGTGAACCCGGCTACCCTTAGCGAAAGTAAGTTAGAGAGTATCTTTTTATTTAATCGGTCCCAGTTCGCAAAGCAATATTTGCTCTCATTCTGCGCCCTGATACTATTAGTACACAGATTTATCAAGCCAAAGACCCCATCAGGTTCTTTCGGACCGTCCATGCCCTGGCCCTTTTACCAAATGCATACATTGGTATCGTCCATAACAGACAGAAAAGTTGGATCCCTCCTAGAGCAAGGAAACATGCTCGTGGGTTTGAAGCGTCAAGCCAATCGTTCCAGAAGAGAGAAAACGCGAGACCAAGGATATCTGCATAGACCACGATTAGTAATGAACGCATCAAGATAAACGCGCGGCTTACTTTTAGAAAAGTTTAGTGTCACTAAGGCTTCGCCCGCGTACTGTCTATAAGAATCGACAGCAAATGTTATAGCAGTTGTACTTCCAAGTGAGCATCCAAAGCTAATCACACCAAAAAACACAGTCGGAACAATCCAATTGTCGCCCTCGTAGGCTGACCAGCCAAATCTGCAAAATGTTAGCGCCATGGATTTAGGATATCATGGATATTTGGCATCCAATAACGTCTTACCCCATTAGACCAGTAGAGGTAGCGATTGCCACTCCGATTCCCATGACCAAACGAAATTCTCTAGTGTGCGCTCGCACATCAGAGGTGAGCGCCAACAGATATGATTTGACGACACTTACGGCTCGTACAGGCCATCATTCTTCCTAGCCATAAACTTAACAATTGTGTCTGACAATCTCCCAGCCACAGCCGAACCTAGAACGCCGCCGATGAAGGGAGATATATACACCAGGCCGGTCTGTAGTTGATTAAAATTGTACGGATTGTGCTAGTTTTTGTTAGCTACGTATTATCAAGTTTCATATACTAATCTTACTTGATATATGTGTGCCACCGTCTCCGAGAGGACAATTAACCAGACGACGCTCAGTGAGTAAACTACTGTTGACCACAAGATGGCGGGATATGCGAAGAGAATCATTGGTCGTAGCATGACCTTCCAGAAGATTTCTTGTCGTAACTTGCCATTCCAGACCGGAAGCTGAGATCTGAAGGAAGCCTTTGGACCGTGGCGAGTATATTTAAGATCAGGAAGCCTATGACCCGGAAGATCGGCCAGCGTTGATTCCTTTTGCTTTGGTGGGAAAGCCATCGACGGCGGGTGAGTTTTAGTATTGATACTCTCGCGATCTTGGGGTGGTGGAGGCAATATTTGGAGGTGAATTCTTGCGCGATGCGGTTCAGCTGGCCCGACAATTGGAGATGTCGGAGATTCGATTTTGTCATCTATTGCTGCTTTCTGCGTGAGGCCCTCCCCAATTTTTTCGTTTTCGAGTGGTACCCTTTCAAGAACATCGTCCTCTCCATTTTGATGTTCCTGTCCCCCTTTCCCAGGAACAACGCCAGCTTTCCCATGCTTGTGGGAAAGAATACTTAAACTACTTTTAGTGATGCCGCTAATCCGATGAATTAAACTCGGTCTATGGGGAGGATGGGCGTAACGGACCCAGTATGTTTCTGGGACGAAAAAGAAAAGGAGAATGATAAGACCACCGACAATCATAGAAACAACCCAGAACGTCCATCTCCACCCTTTGCTCTCGATTATTACCCCACTGACTAGCCTGCGCGTTGCTGCGCTGTCAGCTAGCTAAACGCACACGACGAATTGGAAACTACTTACGGTACTATATTTTTTCCACCTAGTAGCAAGAGTGTATATATTCCTAATCTAAATCCTCTCTCATGTAGATAAAAGATTTCAGATAAATACGCACTTGGCAAACATTCGCAAGGGCTGACTCCTATTCCCATGACTATTCGGGCAATGACGAGGCTAGGGTACGAAGGGGACGACGCCGCCCACACTGATGCAGCACAAAAGATCACTGCTCCCGCTAGATAGAGAGGCCTTTTCCCGTATATTATTGCGAACGGCGAAACAATCACGGCGCCGATTGCTAGACCGAGCATATATACTCTACTCCGGTCAGTTCGATAAACTGTTGAAGAATAGTTTATTAACCTACCCTGTAGTCAAGGCAACTTGCGGGATAGAGACCCCGTACGCCTCTGCTACATTCCCAAAACCCGCAGCCAAAATAGGTGTCTGGCCACCACCAATTAAACTGTAGAGGCCGATGGTTAAGAGCGCACATTCGCGGCGCCATACTGGCCAGTTCAAACTGCAAATATTTTAACACATCAAACAGCAGACAAATTATTAAACGTCAGTCTACCTACGGGTCGCTTTCGTGGTCATCTACGGTTCAGTCAGCAAACCTCAAAGAAACGGCTCAGAAAAAGTATGCTACTTACCTGGCTGAGGATCGAGGATCACTCCGTTCGGTCCTCTCTTCAGGAGTGTGCCTTCCTGGGATTTCCCCTTCTCAAGCTGGTCCAAGCCTAACGGCTCATTTTCCTTGCCAATAAACAGAACAGACCCTGTCGGTGGTATATTGAAATTAACAAGCCTTCCAACCTTGCTTCGCGTACGAAGATATATACCTGGAACCTCTTCTCCACTTTTCGGGTCGCTTAGAATCCCAAGATGTGCACGTCGCTGTGTGGTGGGCGTTGTTTGTTGGGCTTGCAACTCGTTGCTCGCCATCGTCAAGAAAACGTTGTTAGGCCCGTTCAAGGGATTTGGTAAGGCAGAGGGATCTAAGATCGGATGTCGTACTATATATATACCATTTCATGTCCAATGGCTGCACATGCTAAATAAACAATAATGTGTCGAGTTCAATCTTAAGGTGGAAGCCGCACCTAATCAGAATGCTCCCGAAAACTGGGTTGACTAGGGATCACCAGGCTCAGAAGGTCATCTGGTCACAAGGGCCGGATCTCGGATCCCTTATAGACTAGTTTTACAAACTTGAAAAGCTTTCCTCCAATGAAACAACGCTTGGCGGTTTGCGTGACGCCATTTTCTAGTCTTCTTGGATGCAGAATTCACCATCCTTCAAGATCCTCTGCCAAGCGGAGCCAAATAATCACTAGGTTAAGCTTCGTAGAGGCGTATTGGCATACGTACATGTACGTACATACATACATACATACATACATACTAAGCCGCACCCCGCAACCCAAGACTGTTTGGGACCAATCGTAGCGTTTCCACCCGCTTCTCCGCTCATTAACTCCGCCCCGCCCGAGTATAAAAGCCGGCTCTAGCATAACCTGCTCCAAAATATAACTTCTCTTGTGGCTGATAGTTAGTTTTTTTTCTTTCTTGGTCCTTTTTTTAAAGATATCATGCATGTTATCAAATTCATCATGCAGCCCCGTTTTAATTGAAATTTTGTAGACTGCGATTACATGAGATGAGCTAATCAGCAACAGAAACCAACCTTAGGCGTAGGAGAAACAAAAGTCGGCTGTAACACTACACCAGCTGAAGAACTGCTAGCTTGTATTTTGAAACCAACATTGCATAAAGCAAACCCAACCAGAGAAATCAATCTTAGAGTAAGAAGTTAAAGCTAGCGTGCCCTCGGACCCTATATTAGGGTATATTTTCTTAAGAAATACCTTATCTTGATAGAAAAAAAATTTAAGAACTTAAAGAATTACACTACAAATTGGTTTTTGGAGACTCTCTTATAACGATGGTACGTGGGCATAGTTTCAACGTAAACCTCAAGAGATAAAACCATGCGACGTATCGTCGTTGGAAGCGATTTTGTACGGTCAGTTAGCACCGTATCCATTGGTATACAATTATTACATATGTGCGTGCTTTAGAGCCACAGTAATAGCAAGAAGAACCATTGTTTAGGTATGTATTAGCCCTTAAATTCCTTTATTGCCCCGACCGTGCGTATGATTATAACCGGTGCTCAGGAATCTTAGATGTAACCAGCTCTATAGCGCGTAATTAATCAGTCTTTCCTCAGTGGCCCGATTGTTGGTGTGCCAGTAGTCTTGGCCACATACAAACTTAATTTTAGCATTGCCGTATATTTCAATCCATTCAGATATACCATATGAACTCCACTAGTCGTCCCGACATGTGTCATCTCTATCCTTTGTGTGCCCTTTTCTGTTATACTCCACAATTTCGGTGATATATTGCATTCCTCGTTTCGCAGACACCTTTGTAGTAGTGGTTATCTATTCACAAAAATAATTCCTAGCATCCGAGTAGTCGTCGGGATCAGGCTAGCGGTCGGGATCAGGCCAGCGGGGTAACTCATCCGATTGCTCACTTCGAAGTAAGTTATCGGTGATCTCTATTCTAATACTTTCAGGTTTGGGTCTTTCGCCGTACTCCGGAAACCTGTCTAGACGTCCTTTCAGCCACTCTGGCTAATATCCTTCGTCTAGATTCAGGTCCTCTTTGTGAATATTATGCACAGCTTTTGCAAAAGGGCATCCTGTCAGTTCGTATACCAGGATCTTCTTGAGAAAATGGGGGAATTGGCTGTTAAATTGATGTCAGCCAAGTACATGGGCTAACGGCCATCGATTGTATTGCTTACAGGATAAATTACAGAAAAGATCAGTCTAAGTAGTTGAAATACTAGAAACTCACGGTTTATCCAGTATCTAGAATAACAGTTAATGTCGTCTAACAGATATTTAAAATTATAAGTGAGCAAGTCATAACGGCCGCTAAGCTATTCATTCCTCAGATGTATCATCAATCTTTTCTAGCTTCTTCCCCTTCAAGAATATAACGATAGTTCTCTCCGGTTTCCCAGTGTTTCCCCATCTTTAAGAGCCCCCGCGAAACCACTACAAACCTTGGGATTACATTCCTGATGAAATTCGAAAAGAATAGTTCAAGCAAGATAGCCCTCGTGTTCAGTTTCATATTGCTCTACTCGCTTGATGCTGATAATTAAGCAATACAATTCATGAGTTGATTTGTAACGAGCTCGAGGTTCTGCCCGTGTATTCGCTTTCAACCGTTCTCGAAGTATTATCAAGTTGGCTCATTGCAATTGTCTCGTTAAACAGACGCTGGTCTTTTCTGATAAGCATGAATGATCGTTGTTGTCATGAGACACTGGGTTGTGAATTCTGTTACTGACCATGAGCTAGGTAATATTATGAGCGGAGATTGGTTTGAATAGTTGGAAAAATTAAAAGAGAGAAGAAAGAGCTTATGTATTTTAGAGAATCAATCGAGAATTCATCATCCTACGGTACCTGATCCTTTCCCGGCTTCGCCGAGCCCAACGACACCAGAACGTTGATACTCCAGTTAGGCAGCTCACGTTGGAGATAACCCTCATCTCGCGAGTTGATAAGGATGAAAACTACTTTTCCGGGGTTGAACTTGACAATCAGTCATGGTTTGCGTGAGAGAGGCCTAGCGGGCTATCATATGGAAGAAAAGAATGGCATTTTACGGATATCGTGGGGGGTTTTTTTTTTCACACCTAGACTAGACCATGCGTGTCTTACGCTAGTAACCTTAGAGTTTCCTTCATCTGAAGGTTATTAACGCTCAGAAGAAGCGTGAGTTAAAATCAGCTGCGATAAACAGCTAGACTGCACATAGCTAAATAGTATTGGTATTTCAACTTTATGACATTCAACCACCACAGAGCGACTAACGAGACTACAAACATCACCAAATATTTATGTACATTCTAAAGTTCCATTCCATAGAGTTTTTATCACCGCAACCTAGCAGATTAAATCTATCGGAATTGAAAGTTCACGGGTTTTTACAAAGCTCAGAGATTACTGGCATTGAGAATAGTAAGGGTTGAGGGCGACACAGTTGAAAGACTAGAAAAGGATTATATCGATATTAGCGCTGGATACTGTCTTCCATATCCAAATAGAGGAACTTACACCACAGCTAGTGCATCCAGTCCAACCGGAGCCACCACATTGACCCCACTGGGGGCAAGTACCACCACCATTGTTGGGAGTTGGCGAAGTAGTCGTCGTGCGGGTGGTCGTCGACGATGTGGTACGTATGGTTGCCGGTGTTGTAGTGCGAGTAGTTGTCGTCAATGTAGTGCGAGAGGTTGTACCTCCAGTGCCGGTCCCTCCAGTAGCCGGACAGGTAACAGAGCCAGCGCTGGCAACGGTGCCACCGCTGATAACAGCTGGACCGGGAACTTTGTAGCTGCTCAAAGAGCCGTGGATGTTTACGCCAATTCCCGGATCACTACCACTATATGCTCCAGGGAACTTGACGCCACCGGAGGGAAGAGATCCCGACCCACCAGTAATTGTAAGCTGGTCTAAAGGAGCTTTATTCAGCGAGTTTCCAAATTTTCTGTTGGATATGTTACTTACAGCAGGTAACGTAGGGCTGGGCACCACCGCTTGGGCCAGCTGCATGAAGGGCGATGACTTCGGCCCGGAGAAGATAATCACCTGATGGGAGACTCGACGGAATATTTACCCCGACCTTTCCGCAGCACCTGTTCATGTCTTTAGTTCCCCAGTAATCAGCATCTCCGTTTGATGATCCTGGAGCCTTGGCCCAGCCATCTTCATAGATCTTATACCAATCCCCATCTCCTGACGCAGTAGAGGAGTCGGAGACTTTGGATACATAAACAATAACCGGCCCATAGTGAGCGCCACCGATGGCTTCGTTAGAACATGAGCGGTCTCCGTTTTGCTATGAATTTAGAACTACGATTAATGACAGGTCTAAGGGGAAGTATACAGTGAAGGAACTAAAGTCGACAGTACCTGGTGCATCTCAACGATAACAGTGCCGCCTGCATTAACAGAACACTTGCCGCCAACTGCACGTGGTGGGCCAGCATTGCAACGAATGTCTGTAGAAGTAACCGAACCGATAGGACTGTTACTCAGCGGTAATCTAGCACAGCTAGATCCTTGATCGACTCCATTAACCCACAATTGCTGAAAAGTTGCGTGAGCAGCCACTTTGCCAACGATGGCTGCGGTAACGAGAGAAGAAACAAAAGTCTTCATGGTGTGGGAGTAATTCGAACAAAGGAAGACTGCGTTAATTAGCCAGCGGACGATGTTCAACGGCCCAAAGTGGAAGCTAGTATTAAGAATTATAGTATAGTCCACCACGAAATTTGATGGGAGACCGCAACGTCCTTTATACTCCTCGTTATCAAGCACATCAGCTCTTCCTCCTTCAGACCAGACTCATCATCTGTTTACGAACATGATCTCACGGGACAGCTGCGGTTGCGACTTGGCGACCAGGTGGGCAGATTGGAAGCCTGTTTGAACTAGAGTGTGTTGGCGGTGTTTACGGTTTGAGATGGTCAACATGATGGATTTCGGAATTGTCGGACGGGCACTGTTACACATCATTTGCTTATTGCGAGGAGGGTTTCTCGGGAAGACAGCCGACGGTGCGACAGAATCGGATGGCTTTTGGCCACAGATCGAGCAGCATGCCAATCAGAGCTCGTCGCCAAGTCGCTGCGTTTCAGCACAACCCTGCAATGTTGGGGTCTCGATCGAAGCGACGCCAGCATCGCGTCTTGGCTGACGGACGGCATGCCCTCAGTTCCTAGAGCGATTGTTTCTCGAGAGGACGCCATATGTCATTCTCTCGTCGACACATAGACGGATCAAATGAACGTTGCAATTGCACCGGAACATCAGTACCGAAACAGCATGGTACGATTACGACACTAACCACATGCACAATTAAAGAACTCTTGCTCTATCTGATCTGCGAGTATAGGCCAGCTCGCTGAGTCTAACTCTACCGCGCGTATAGCCCGCTCAGTCTACTCTATGAACATACATAGCTAATTTCAGCCCTTTGGAGGGATTCTAGGGAGGAACATAGAATACGTTAAATTAAAATAAAGACCTTGTCGAATTTGGGCGCGAAGTCCCCGTTTTAGTACCGGTTAAATCCAGGGTTAATATTAGGTGGATCGCTCTTAAAACAGGGCGCCACCATCATGACCACATCGAACAATGTCACGCTAGCGCACGCTGTTGTAACAATTTCGATAAGGAGCTATAGTACGATGTTTTCTATTTGAGAAGTTTAAAAAACATGCGACAATGGGTATCTTTTGGTATAAGGGCAAATATGATCCAGAAACAAAGAAATCAATAAGAGCAGGTACATTTACGAGCCAGCAGAGAATCGCATGGGATCATAAGACCCACGATGTCGTCAACCCCGCAAAAGAGACGTTTGCTCGGCGGCGGCCAACCCTACTGTAGGCGCAAAAAGAATATAGAAACAAACAAATCAAATGGGTATCTTTAGAAAGAAAAACGTACTTTGCCAATGGCAATTATTAGAATACTCTTCCTCGCTCTACAGATAGAGATCTGACTCAATCTCAACCACAGATAAATAGCAGGTACTGTTTCGGTGAATCCAGCATCCAGGCACTGGACGCTGAAAGGACTGAGTACTTAAACTGGGCTGGCTCCCCTAGTAGTTTTAAGCAGCTCCATTATAAGCAATCCTGTTGGGAGATCCCTTAAGTGCGCCAGTGACCTGTCCGGTAATTGCATTACTGGTGATAAGATCGGCGACGGCACCTGGCTTGGAACCGCTGGTACCTTGGGCGCTGATATAGTAGGCTGCCAAACCGGCAACATGCGGACAAGCCATAGAAGTACCGGAAATAGTCTTTGTAGCAGTGTCGGCGGTCCCCCAGGAGCTCAAAACGTCAACGCCGGGGGCAAAGACATCAAGAGTGGTACCAAAGTTAGAGAAGGATGCAATTGCATTCTTATTATCAATAGCACCGACAGTAATTGCATTTAGAGCAGAAGCGGGAGAGACGTTCTTTGCGTCCTGTGATTCGTTGCCAGCAGCAACAACAATAGTGACACCAGCGTTATAGATTCCGTCGACAGCGCTATTGATAGCAGTTGATTTGCCACCACCTAGAGACATGCTGGCAACAGATAAGTTAGGGACAGCATGCTCAGCAACCCAATTCATTCCATTGACGACACCAGAAGTAGAACCAGAACCTCCAGCGCTGAGAACTTTGACAGCGACAACCTTAGCCTTTTTGGAAACACCATAGGTCTTTCCTGCAATTGTACCTGCACAGTGAGTTCCGTGTCCATTACCATCAGAGTTAGAGCTATCAACAGCATTGAATCCCCAGGTGGCTCTGGCGGTTGCATTGCCAGAATCTTTAAATTCCTATACGAGATACCATGTCAGCTCAATATCTTATCTTCTCAGAGCAATACACAGCTATTGCACAGGGACTTACGCTATGAGTGATGCGAATCCCTGTGTCAATGACGTAAACAGTCACGCCACTACCAGCGGTCTTTTCATTGTATTCATAGGTGTATGGTGTCGAGAAGTCCTCATGAGAGATTCGGTCGAGTCCCCATGTGGAACCAGTCTGCTCAGCGCTTATCTTCATGATAGCATCTTGTTCCACATAGTCGACCTCTGGAGACTTGAGAATCTGCTGGAGGGTGGCGGTATCGAAACCTCCAGTGTACCCCTTGAAGCCTGTGGATCTGAATTTGAATTTCTTTTGGAGTCCATGAGCCTTGGCACCTGTGAGGTCTCTAGCAACGGTGGTGTGAAAGGAGGCAATGCGAGACGTATGGGCCTCAACAGCTGAATCGGAAAGGTCTTTCTTGAGGACGACAATATACTTATCCGCAATCGTTCCTGGAGCGCCGGCGTTTGCGACCTTGTGGATAGGACCAGCAAGGGCAAGGCCCGCAAGAGTAAAAAGGGAGAGGAGACCTTTGCTCAACATTTTGGAGATGCGTTTTCGAAATTTTCAGGTCGAGCCAAGCTAGAACGAATTATACAGTACAATATAGAGTAGCGGAAGAATGGGGTCTGTGCCGATGCTAAATTGGTTTCGAGTGATGATTGGAAAGATAAGTCAATAGAAAGGCGTACACCCTTCCATTTATAGAAGAATGAGCCCGGCGAATCCTGCGAATCGCGAAGGTTAGCACCCGAAGCCCCAATCTATGAACGTGAAGTTCGAAAGCCCATCCGATTCATGCGATGTACCCACAGAGTATAGTCGCCAAGAGCGTGTCCCGCGGTCTCGTATGCTATATTTCTTGGCAGATGGGGGCCTCCATTTGGCCAAGTCCAGACATCATCACGTCCTTGCCATGGTGTTGAGGCTATTTCTACCTAGTTACATATCTTTTAGGAAGCTGCTTGATATGAATGTTATCACGGGGCTTTCCACCCTTTCTATGGTACCATTTGCACATTACTGCGTCAGCAAGAAAGTTGATGGTCAATTTTGAACACCAAATGAATGCTGCGGAAGAGCTTGCGCGGGACAGTACGGACGACGGAATTGCGCTGATGCAGTTCAGGTACCAATGTGATCTAAACATCAATTACAGAGATCATGCTTGCCCAAACTGATGTGCCAAGCGCACATCAGGCTCCAGTTATTGCTGGAAAGTCTAATCGAAGTTAGCGAATTGGCGATCATGTTTGCAGCAAGGTTATCATTGGCCTGCAGATGGTGTCGATATTGCATTGGAGGGAGTGCCCGAGTGTGGTACAAATGCTAACATACGCTGCGTCTACCGCTCATGGCAGTCGTAGTGACGATATAGCTTCTTCCAAGAAATGCGAGCTGCAATTGATAACACAATATATGTCCATTTGCCCCCCTAGTGCACTACCTGCCCTGCCGCGGAGTGGCTGCCTCAACGCGGAGGATGCCAGCCGACAAATGCTCGGCTCGAAACGAGAAACAGATTTTGTTCGAAACTCTGTTATTAACCGAAAAGAGCACCAAGGTCTTAGTGTTCGATTCGTCGTTCCTAACCTCACCATTTCAGTCAGTTAACCATGTCTTTTCCGAACAGTCTAACTAGAGCTTTGAACAAGATGGAAAACGGCTATTTTGGATTTAATGTTTGTGGGTACCATGGTTACAAGAAGCTCAAGCCATCCGCCCAACTTGCTACAGGCTTGACGTTATAAAGTCTTGGTATTCTGGAATCACAAGACCAAGCTCAGTTCATTCCTCTTTGGGTAGGTCAGATATCCTCCAAACCATGTCGAAACGTAGATAACGCGGTCGGATCACATGTATCACTGGGGTTTATAGGCCCCAGGCATCCGCTTGCCAAGCTGCCGTCTACCCTGCGCTCTTCCGAACCGAAGAGCTACTATTTCGCCAAGAACACGCTCACCAAGCTCAACCCTTTCTGCCAACGGCTCAAGCCGCCAATCAGCTACCGATCAAACCTTCGAGAAGCAATAATATGAGCCAATATCGCGCGATCTAATTTAAAGTACAGCGCGCGCACTTTCCTCTAATTTCATTGGGGGTGGGGGTTGGCTTAGCCAAGCTATCTCTGATGGCCCTGACGGAGCCCGTAGCGCCCATTGGTCTATATTGCTGACCAAATTACAAAGACCATTCTACACCCTCGAAGCAACAATATTTGGTAAGCTCCGATTAGCAAAGACCTCGGTGCCTAACCTGCAGAATAAAAAGCCAGCTCAATGTTCTCAAACAGGCAGGAAGGACATATTCCTCGCCCTCGGTGGCACCATTATCCAGTATCCGGTATCCTATTGATTACCCTTTAGTGGCATCCTCGCACTCATGCGATATACTATGGGAACCATGGCTGTCAAAAAAATAAGACTATCTTGGTAAACTCAAAAGTATTACGGAATATATGAGACAGGAGACATCCGATAGACACCAGACAGTTACGTGGGCATCTCCATAATTGGGTCCCTGCCGTTTCAACTCTGATATTACCTATTCTAAGTGCAACACCAGTGGTCATAAACTATCTGCAGATCTGCCAAGTTGACATACCCCACGAAGATGACATTGCTTTTTAGGGGCCGGCCCAGATCAAACGAGTCTTATCCGCAATGCTCAGTTTTCGGCCCACCCCGATGTTCAGACGCTGTTATAGCTGTTTTTCAGCCTGTCCAAATTTCGACATCGAAAGTCTTTGCTGGAGGGGTTGCTCTAGCCACATATAAGGTAGACTTGATGGACGGAATTTCAAACAGGTTTAGGGGCCAATTGAAGAAGAAAAAAATAGAAACAGAAGTTCAGCTTGATTCTGTTGCCAAACACGGCTAACAATTACGGCAACGGCGTTACACAATTTTATAGTGTAATTACCCTCCGGGTCGTCTCGTAACACAGATGCCAACGCAGGCCCTAGAAAGGACCGGCGTCTAGTTTATGAGGCAACCTTGCAGGCGATATTTTGCATCTACCTGGATAAGGGCATTTCTCTAACCTTCCTTATTTGTACTCCTTAAGTTTAAACTTGTATAGCCACCCGCGCTGTTATAATGCTACAATGATCGGCGCAGATCACGAGGATAAGGATATAACAACATTACCTAAAATCCCCAACGGAGGATATGGTTATTACTATCAACTTTGAGGGTATCCACCGCAGGCGTACCAAGTCTTTAACTTAGCATTGAATTATATGCCTAATTGAGAAAATAAATAAAGCCTATAATAGTTGTCGACTCTCGTGTTCAATATTTGTTAAAGCACCCACTTATCAAATAGAAAGAAGAAGAAAAGAAAATTATACATACAAATAATAGTAAACACGACTAGTAGCATATTAAAGTTCAAAGTAGGTAGCATACATTGTTTCCTAGCAGCCAATGCTAGAGCATGATGTTGGCTTCCTACAAACACCACTCACCTGCCTAATCAGCTCATCGACGTAGACTAGGATAACCAATTTTTCCTCGTATACACTCCAACCTCGAACATTATTATCCAAGAAGCTGTGAATATTTAATTTCTTATTCTTTTCGAAGATAGCCCACTTATGGGAGAAGACGAATCCAAGGTTCATGTATTACGACTATGAGCGCACTCGTCACACTTTGTGGTGTGCCAGCATTGACTTACATTCTCAGATCATGAATGATTGCATAATTAGTCATATCTGTTATACAATGTCGAATATTCAGAAGGGAATCGGTTTCCTAAAGATCTTTATGGAGCCTAAGCTTGGCCTGCTAATACTCCATACCACACCCTTATTATATGAACAAGTACAGGTGCTTCGGGAAAAAAGCGCTACTCATAGCCAATTTAACAACCTCATATAGCAGTGGCTGATATATCATGATGAATATACATATATCATATCGCATTTACGTCCTACTGTGCACTCTAGCCCATAACATCTTCTAGCTTCCAGAACTCCATCTTACTTTTTGGGACAAAGTTATCATAATGTGGCACATTATACTCTGGATGATTAGTGGCTTCCTTGAACTGCATTTCTCCTATTTTCTTGAGCTTTGGTTCCTTCCACATTTTTGCAATATATGCTAGAACTTCTGGGCCAGCTGCAGATAAATCGGCGGAATAAGTAAAGAATCTCTATGTCCAACTATCAGCTATCTGAGTTATCAATCGATCCTGGATACAACCTGGAGGCTCACGGAAAGAAAGGGCCAGTAAAATGCATCCGCGATGCTAAATTTTCCAAGCAGGAAGCCTTCATCCTGATCTCCGAGAATCTCTGCTGCCATTTTTCTAGCTGTCGAGAATATCAGGAGAACACGACTGATCTCCTTAGCAGCTTTCTCGCTTGGCTGTGGTGGAGGATCGTATTTAACAGGGAAATTGTGCGGGAACTCTGTTCGAATATTGACAAATCCTGAATGGAGCTAATACGAATATATGTTAGGTCTATCTAGATACAATCTATATTTGTGCAGAACGGCCTTTACCTCTGCAACAACACTACGTCCATAGGCGCGTAGTGCAATATCCATCGGCCACAATATTTTCTCAGGATAGGCCTCATTCAAATATTCGGCAATAGCTAGCGAATCGTGGATGGGCTGAGGAAGATCTTGGGATATTATCACAGGCGCCAAGCCGGACGGAGACTCTTTGTGAAGCTAATCATGATGACAATTAAGCGAGCCGATAATATCAAGAGGGCTGTGTACAGAACCAAACAAACCTGGGCGAGAGAATCTTTATCGGCCAAATGGTACCATTTCGCGGAATACGGAATGTCAAAATACTCAAGTAAGACTACTGGTCGGACAGTCCAGCCTGTGCAGCGGGTCTGTCAACGTTGCTACTGGATTCAAGGTTTTGGAGGATTCGCGAGACATACTGGAGTACCTGATTGGCAAGCCTAACAATTGAAGTTTTTCTGATGCCATGACCTCAAATATAAATATGCCGGCTTGATAGATGTATAATATTTTGGTTAACTTTTGGACCCTCTAATGTCGTGTTGACCTCTCAATGACACTTCACTTCGACTAGAGTAGCCCGTAGTGAGTAGTTGAGACGGCGGTTCTTATACCAAATCTGAGCCAGAAGTGCAGCTGGGCTATCGCAGCGGGCAAGCCCAGTTCACCATTGAATATTAGTAAGCTATATCTCTCATTGCCCCGGAGCCCGCCCGCCGATGTAGGCGGCACTTTTAAAAGGACCTGCCTATCCCGTCTAAAGCGCCAAATTGTAAAATAACCCACAATACCTAGAAAAACATACTTAATGGTATCGGAAGGCGCTTGAAGTTGCTCAGGATTTGGCCTTCGCCCGAAATTTTTTGACGCCGCACAAAGTCTCAGTAAGAGGCCGTGTTTTTGTTCCTTTCAGCTTCGGCAGATCTATATGATTTAGTAGCTAATTAGGGCTCTCTACCCGATGTACCAAACATTACCACTGCGTACTGCTCTCGTGATGACTTAAAAGACGTCACGAGACACCAAAAATGATACCCAAATTTGGAAAAAGGGTTCGCTCCGAACCAACGCAGGGGAAAGAGCTCGAGCTCCGGAAAGACATTAGCCCAACACCTCTCTCCCAGAAATCAGCTGGCGCTGGTACCAAACCAGAAAACCTTCCACGCAGATGCATCATCGGTCTCTAGCCGGTGGGAATTTGCGGGGACCCCGCCCAAGGATAACCGTACATCGGACTAAGTCAGCTGCAGCGGGTCTTCGAGCTGAGTAAATTCTATGGCGCCAGGTTAAAACATATGACCAAACTCCTCGCAGAAGACCCTTCCCACAGTGGGTTGCCATTCAGTGCTTTCGGTATTTAAACATGGCGACCCCAGATTGGCGCTTTGGAAATGGCTCGCGTGCACTGACAGTGAACTGAATTTTCTCCTCTCACTTACTTTTATATTTCATCAGTTAAAGGAACCGAAGAAACGATATTTAATCTATGAGGTGGTTTAGAAACAGTGGTGAAGGTACTCGGAATGGCGGTCCATCAACATCCCCAGAGGAGCGAGCGGCGCTTCTCCCAAATGAGCACTACAGATTGGCACGGAGACCTAGCAGAAGCAAGTTATGGTTGTTACCAGCCGTCGTGTTCCTCTTGTTAATGTCATTTTTGACCCATCAATGCACGATATGGTACTTTGGAGGGTCTTGGGTATCAGAGGTTTGCAGATACCTCAGCACCAATCAATCAAATATCGGGGCTAATCTAAAAGTATCTCAGGCTCAGCGACTATCTACGGAGCTCGAATACTCTAATAAAGTTGGATTTTGGCTAGAAGGGAATGAAAAGGTTGAGGGGAGAGTTGATATCTTCGAAACATTCGGGAAGGAAAAGCCGAGAATAGAAGTTGAGATCTTCACCTTGACTTGGGACACCGACGGATTCAAGTCTGTTCAACTTGAAAACTCGCCAACGGGGATTACTTTAAAGGTAATACAGATCGCTTAAAGCTCGTAGATCCAAATATAAATTACTAACTTAAACACGGTAGTGCGAGAGAGCATTCGAGCGATCCTTCTTCAAGAACTCCATCCCTAGGGTCAAAATCCACGCTAAACTCTATCTACGCGTTGAGAATCTGAGAGAACTATCGATATCCACAGAGACCTTGGATATTAACCTTAATCTTCACAATGCTAATCTCGAGCGGGCGACATTCAAATCAAAATCGGGATCTCTGAGGTCTAGCGGAGTCTTCAAATCTCTAGACACCGAAGCTTCCACATTGGAAGGGGCGATATCGGGTCCCTTGAGTCTATACGACCGTTTAAGGTTATCCACTAAAAGTGGAAATATCAACATTAGGGTGGTCCCCTCAGGCGGGTCTGACACCGCAGTAACGGACATACGAACTGATAGTGGCGATATCAAAGCTGAATTCGACGATCCAGTTGGCCCTCGAATTTTTGAAACGACTGTAGAGACGATATCTGGAAGTATCTCTGGTCGCTTATTGTTGGGAAACACCTTGTCAGTGAAATCGACCAGTGGCGACATCCGTGTCTATGGTTCTGGAACCGATGCCCCTGAAACTTTCCTTCGGACAGAAAACATTTCAGGATTAACAAAGATTACAATAGACGAGAAGCCAATCGGGAAAATCATTAGTTATCACACATCTGAGAACCGCGATGTTGAGCTGTCGTATCCTTCAGCTTGGGAAGGCGAAGTTCATGCCAAGGTGGCTAGTGGTGATATTCGAATTCATGGGAGGGACGTGAGCATCACACAAGAGTTGGAAGGGTTAGTAAGAGGTCAGGAAATATGGGCGGAGAAAGGGAATCCTTCAAAGGGGCGACTAATGGCTCGAACAATTTACGGAGATTTGGTTATTTCAATTAGGAATAGATAATTAATATGCGTGGGAGCATACATACGCCGGCGTTTGGATTTAGGGTTAGCATAGTGATTCGAGTTTTCACAAATACATCTAATGAACAGTGAAATGAAGAACTATTGATGTTGCTGACTACCTTTCCTTCGAAGTTAATCATTCGCGTAAAGCTGATGTTACGGCTGCTCCCCAAACACCTCTCTGCTTGTAGATTGCCAATTTTTCTGGAAGTCCTTCGATAGCTGTAGCCAGCGCTTCACCCTGTCCTTCCGACTTTAAAAGCGCAAGAGGGGTCATGTAGGTTTTTATGAAGAAAACAATTGCCTTCGACGCTGGCAATCGTAATAGCACCTGCCTCTCAACCCGTAAATAAGTCTTATCAAGGTCTACTGTCTCGATAATGGCAGGCATTTCCTCTCCCTCATATACATGGCTGCCACCCGGCACAAATAACCTGTCATTCAGAGCGATCGTCCACTGTCCCAAATACGTCGAGTTAGTGTTTGTTCAAATATCAAACTGGTAGCGCTATAATGAGGGTTCAAAAATATTTCAGATACAAAAAAAGCCTCACATTTAGCCGCTTTACCCACTTTCCCACTTCCAACCTGCCGAAAAATCGGTCCATGCTTGGAGCTAATTTCTCTGCGAACAGTGGAACTGGCCCGTGGATTTCCCGGAGCGACATGCCCATTTTCTGACTGGAATCAAAGCCACTGGGAAAGCATGCTATGAACGCATGCAATCTATATACATCTTCTCCGTGGCCTTTCTGGAGAATTAAGATGTCCTCTTCGACCGTTGAGGCCAAAATTCTCAGTGCAGCAGTTGGTTGCTTTGGAGGATTGACCTGGTGCGTATCACCTAGTACACAGTTTGTGAATGTTGAATTTGCATTGTTGACCTTGAACAAGTTGGGGAAACGGGTTGGTAGGTGACGAGAGGTAATGTAAGAGTAGAGTTCTTTGACAGCACCTGCAGACTGGGCGGCGGCCCCGACTGTAAGAGCTGGATATTTGATAACCAGCTCCTTCCTCAAGGAGACTCGTGCCGGATAAGAGGAATCGATCAAGAAGAGGTCGTTTGGCGCGCAACGTTCAAGCCCCATTGTCATATGATAAATAGGCTTGTATGGTCGGAACTGGAAGGGGGGAATGGCGAGAACGTTTGTGTTGGGGGTCGGTGTAATTGGTTCCTGCGGAAAAGCCATTGGAATCTTGTCGCATCTTACAGGATTAGTGAATGTTTTGGCGCTGCCGTACTGTGCCGTCTACGGAGGTGTTTACTTTCTCCTCATTAGCAGCCGGTCTGCTGTTAGGATCCCAGAGTGAGTACGGTGACGCCGCAGCATTCTCTTTCGCAATCCTTTCCGCTTCCTTTCTCTTGACGTAAAATACTACTACGAGGAGGGCAAGGAGTGGGAAAAAACTGTAAACGAACGAGCTTTCCATGGCGACGGGGCCAATATTGTATGTTCCCATGGTCAATAACTCTCTTAGGGGTTCTCGTAATTCGGTGGTAAGTACTGCCAGATGTTTATAACAAAGAAAAACTTGGGAGAAAGGTCTCCTCAAAAGGTGGAGCTGGAGAACGCTATTAGGTATTGATGGAGATAGAGTCGAGCCCAAGGACCATGGATGTGGGCGCAACTGTTGGGCCAACCTAGACCCCGATAAGGACTTGGCGCGTAATGGTTGCTGCTGCAAGAAAAAAAAAATTATCAGGGAGCCCCGCCGACGAGCCACTGGGACATCTCAGAATCTCACGGGAATTGGCGATTAGAGTGGGCAAAATGAAAATGGTATAGAAAGCTGATGATATCCTTCACAAAGAGCTACTCGACCGCGCGAACCACCCGCTAATGTACAGGATCAATAAACTACATGGATGAAAAATGGGAGCAAATTAAAAATTAGATCAAATAGAGAAGTAAATAAATTGGAAAGGATGCTGGGTCGAGGAGCTTGAGGCTTATGGGAATCCTATGAGCTCACGGAAGGATCTTTTTCTTTTCTTTGCTTTGCTTTCTACTCTTTTGCGCCGTCCACACCATCTTCCAAGATGAATTACCTAATTCCCGTGTGTTGAGTATCCAATATGCGACCACCATCTAACACCTTTCTTAGGCGTTTCCTTTGGTGTTTCTTTGGGCTCACTCTGCCCGTTGTCCTGAGTGGGAGTCTCGACAGACCCTCCTTCGCCACGCCATGTTACTGCCTGCCCTATGCGTGTTTTGCATTCTACGCCAGAACCTTGGACGCAAATACAGGGGAAAATGTCACTAGTTCCAAGCATGTAATCGGGAATCGCAATGTCGAAGGGATTCGTGGATTTGTCTTCTTGTGGAAAGGATAGCCTTTTTTCGCCGTTTACCACAAAAAAAACTTCTACCGCAACAGGCTGCAGGTCTTTGGGGTCAGCGTAAGGTACATCGCTATCTTTTCCGCTTGTTGTAGAGGACTTTCGTCGGAAGATCTCCTTGGTCTCTTTCTGCGGTGCTGGAGGAGGAGTGGTAGGAGGCGTGGGAACAGGTGTTGTCCCGCTAGACTGCGCAGTTGAGGAGCTAGATTTGAATGTGATGCCGATTCCTACGGTATCGCCAACTCCTGCTTTGAGAGAATGCCGTGTCTGGTGCCCACCTACATAGACAGATCCACCATTGTCCGAAGACCAAAAAATACCGTCGCCAGTTGTCGAGCACGGGAAAGGGAATTCGTCGATAGGCCTGAGAGAGGACCGCCGGCGGATGTAAGGAACGGTATCGGGTGTGACACACTTCACGATAAATCCAACAGCAATTGCAGATCCTGTCATTCTATTCGAGACCGGGTGCGTTTGCGATATCGAGCGTGAGAGTCCCAGGTCCGCCAATCCTTCTTCGGCTGTGGTTAGAACATTGGATTTTGGAGAACCTGGGGGACTATTGGCAGGGTTGGCCGAAAGGGGAGGAAGATGAAGGGGAGCTCGAGGTGAAGGAGCGCCATCTGCGTGGTCGACGCTTGAAAACTTTGAGAAGCCGAGAGAGCCGACTTCAGCTTCCCAGTAGATTGTGCGATCGGTAGAGGTGACGCCAGGATTGTAGTAACGAGCGGCATAGAGAGGCAGAGCTGTAGTGCTGTCCCATGTGTTCTTATCGTCGTCGCTGCTAGCTGACGTGATCAGTTGGAGCAAAGTGCCTTTGGTGTGTATCGATTCAGCGGTAGTAGAGAACCTGTAATTGGATGTCGGTGGGCGCTCAAAGTGCAAAAAGTTACCGGAGGAGATTGTGAACCGTTGCTGGTGAGAATACCACTGGGCCTCAAGAATAAACTTCTCGGAAACGTCAAAATGAACTCTCGGCCTGCTGATGGAAGCGACGCTGTTTGACCTAGGTGAGAGCGGGGGGGATGTGAGGGGAGGGGGGTTGACCTCGCCGCCCACAGTGCTAAGGCGGGTCTGCTTGAGAACAGAGCCTCTCCGTAGATTTTCGGGAGCTTTTGAGAGGTCGACGGAGGGAGAAGGCTTAGTTTTCAGGAGGACGGGGATGCCGGCATCAGCATTGTCAGCGACAACCTCAGCGGCAAGGGCTGTTGCCAGAGCCTCGGCATCAGAGGCCCTTGCTAACTGAGGGATGTTGGGATTGTACTGAGGAACGATGAGTGCCTTGGAGGAGACGACGGGCGAGGACTTCGTCTTCTTCTTCTTCTCTTTCTCCTTCTTGTCCTTTTTTATTTCAAGTTTGATGTCGGGTTTTTCCCCCTGTACTCCCGCCGTCGCGCTTCCTCCTCCTTCTGCTCCCGTTGCTGCTGCTGCTGCTGCTGCTGCTGCTCCTGTTCCTGGTGGTGTTGGCGATGGTTTCGAGCTCCGGAACAGTTTCTTCATGGTCAGTCCGGGCGGAAGGGCGGAGTCGACTGCAACTGGTGCTTGTTTCGATAGCCTGCGGTTTTCGGCCTGGTCCCGGCTATACCCCAGACAAGGGAGCCAATGTTGGAGACGACCGGAGGACAAGCCGTTGGGTTTTGCGAACGCGGATGCGATTGGGCTGTTTGCGAAGGTGAGTTCGCGGCAGGCCGATCCGGGTGGCGGGGAAGGATGCAGCGACTATGCACGAGTGGCGATGGGCAGGACGGATGGATAGATGGATAGATGAATAGATGGACGAATGGATAGATTGATAGGATAGGGTAGGGTAGGAGGAGAAGGGAAAGAATTCAGCCTGAAGGAGGAGCAAGAGGAGGGAGCAAGAGGAGGAGTAGTCTCGTGCGGAGGAGGAGGAGGAGGAGCAGTGGCAGTTGGAGGGAGGCCGCTCCGCTCCATGCTACACATTCGCACACCAGACGAACTGACAGACTGACGGACTGACTGTACTTGCTCTCGGTATTCTGTAGTTAGTTAGAACGAATGGATCGGTGAATGAACAATGAATGAGACTTCGTCTGAGCGCCAGAGCCAATTTCGTGCGGGGACGCCAGAAAACGTGGAGACCCACCGGGAGGCCAATTGCATGGGCCATGGCGGGGGCCCGAGCACGCTTCATCTCGCCTCGGTCACCACGTTCACCACATTCTCGTGTCATTTCCATATTTAAATTCGGGTCCACTGCGTCTGTTTGAATCCGGTGGGGCTGGGCCACTGCAATTTACGCTTCACAATTTCTGGCCCATCTGTCTGAATAATAGTACTTCCACGTGCCGACCATGCCGGACCAGGCCCAGGCCCAGGCCCAAGTTCGGTCTGGTCGTCTTGATGGCGTATCAACAAGTCGAAATAAGATACTGTACATGTACCATATATGCATATTAGTTAGATGTTGTTAATTCGATTGTTATACATCACATCTAATGCATTAGCTCTCCCGCAAGCTTAAGACTAGCCGTACATACCAAAGTTTGCAACGGGTCCTTACCGCCAGGTCTCCCACAACCTCACCCACCAACATACGACTTCTTCGTAGACCGATGCATCTATCGGATATCGTGTACCGAACTGGTGCGAGTCATGACGCCCTCACACACCACATTTTATATCTCAACCTTGAAACTCTTCTAAACTGCGGAAAACCTGCCTCCGACATCTTTCGCCTTTTCTTCCAACTCTCTAAGAATTGTTACGGTCGCGTCGGGAAGGTCACGCATCAACCAAAATAAAGCTCAGTATCGTGGACTTACTATGCAACCTCATCCGATAATCCTCCGAGTCGCCAAATCGCTCCTTAATTGCAAGTCCAAACCATGCACACGTGCACTTCGACCCGTACGTTCAAATCATACCGTCATACTTTTTATCCAAGCTTAAACTGACACCGAGGCTCTGCTCATCGTCTCCCGGGAAAACAGTCAAGAAAACCCGTCTTGGTTTCGACAGCGAGGTTTCATGTCAAACTTAAATTAAACACTAACTCCAGTCTTTGCCTCACGACCTGTTCAAAACCAAGAATTTACTCCATATATATCCCTCTCCCAGAAACATCCAAACAAAGCGCACAGGATAAAATTTCTATGTGTTCATGATGTATGCCTATTGGTGGAGGTTGCAAGGCAGTAACGCCGAGGCCTGGGCCTGAATCCGAAATCCAATATCGACAGCGATCAACCTGGAATTGTCGTCCTGATCCCGACTCTTATTCGCATTAGTTGGGCAATCGTCTAGTCTCAAATCGCCCAAACCCCTCCCAAATCGACACTTTTTGAAACATGAACTCGTCTCCAAGAGGGAACATCCGGGGATTTTAGCCGTCGGATGCAGCCACCGACGGATGCTTGCGCAGACGAGATTGATGCATTCCACCCCTACTGCTATCCTGCTATCATAATCTATCACGAACAACAACGACATTTTCTCACAACACAGAACGGAAACCCAGCTTTCTGCTGTTGAATATGCATGGATACACCTGTAACCACGGCACAGGAGCCGACCACCTAAGGTAAACTCGACGGCAGCTACCTGTCTACTGGCATGCCTACCTGTAAATGCGTGCTTGCGTGATCGAGGTCGAGTGAATCTAGATAGTCGGCTCTCTATTTAAAGCAGATTACCTCTCTATGAAGAGAGCGAGCTGCTTCGATTGACGCATCAATCTAGCCCACACTAAATATCCATCTTTGAAGCAGACAAGATTTCACACTCACAGGCTCAAAACAATGCAGCTGACTAGCTCACTCCTCCTTCTAGGTGCCACTTTGGCCTCTGCCCATTGTAAGTGCTTTTGCCATTTCGAGATACCGATTAGTCCTTGTCTAACTCTGTGATTCTGTAGACACTTTTCCCGGTCTCATATTCAACGGTGCCACATCCGCTGATTGGCAGTACGTCAAGAGAACCTCCAACTACTACAGCCATGGTCCAGTTCAGGATGTCACATCCAATGACATGAGATGCTACAAGGACCCAGCCGCTCCAATCGCCTCGACCGCTAATGTCGCTGCAGGAGCCACCGTTGGCTTCCGTGTTGATACTTCCATCTCACATCCCGGCCCTCTCCTATTCTACCTAGCCAAGGTTCCTTCGGGAAAGACGGCCGCCAACTTTGAGGGAGATGGCACTGTCTGGTTCAAGATCTGGGAGAACAAACCTACCATCACCAGCTCCTCCATCAGCTGGCCGTCAGGTATGTCAATCCTACGTTACAATCCTGCTCAGCTCTATCGCTAATCAAAGCCTTCAAGGTCAAACTACCGTCTCGGTAACAATCCCAAAGTGTATACCCAGCGGAGAATACCTCCTTCGCGTAGAACATATCGCTCTTCATGGCGCAGGCAGCTCTGGAGGTGCTCAGCTCTATCTTGCATGCGGACAGATTAACGTCACTGGTGGCGGAAGCAAGGCAGGAACACCATTGGTTTCCTTCCCAGGTGCTTACAAGGCAAACGACCCTGGCCTCCTCATTAACATTTACTGGCCAATACCTACGTCGTACACCAACCCCGGGCCCAAGGTGTTTACCTGCTAAGTGCCTAATTTTGAGCCCTTAACGACTCTGCCGGCAACTTGCCAGGCAGTGGCTTTCAAGCGTTGCGGCTTTGAACCCTACTTTCTTCTATGTAAATTATTCAGAAGATTTCCATGTACCTACGAACAATCCAGAAGGCTTTAGAGCTTATTCTTTAGAGGAGCATATGTCTAAACATCACTTGCGTTCCATACTTGGACTGCGCAACGAGGTTCTAATTTATATCAAATAAGATTGCCCCAACACTTAACTATGATCGAACTTTTCTCTAGTTGATCACCGTTAACTATAATTATATACAAAAGTAAAATCATCAGAACGTACAATGTGATTTTAATGGCCAGACAGCGCATCAAACGAGGCATTGCAAGGGGTATCACCATATTAATTCTTCAAATTTCCGACAGCACACCCCTTTCCGCTACCAAAGGCAGCATCGTCGACAACATCCCAAACAGTCTCAATGTTAGCAAGAGTCTCCTTTGTATGGAACATTCTGCAAGTAGCTGCTTCCTCCATAAATTGCAGAGGAGCCGTATGACCCTTTCGTACATTATCAAGCGAGTTAACATTACCACTGATCGGTAGTGGGAGTGCCTGGGGCAAATCACGTTTACGGCTACTGGTTTCTTCGGGGTCATTGGTTGGACTGAAGCTCTTAACGGCATTAGCCGCATCGAGGAGGTTCTGGTAAGACAGAATTTCGCTTCCCCTGACACCGCCAACAAGCGGCATGCCTCTTCCAGGAGTTGGGATGCCACCGATTGCGACTGACTTTACTCCCTTCTGGGCTTGCATAAACTCCGAGAAGGTGGAGCAGGTGGACGAACACTGGCCATCTGTCAGCAGGATAATGTTTTCGGCTGCAAATGGCTGAGTTAGCTGAGGCTGCGCGTTATAGTTTTCGACTCCCAGGCCAAAGATAGGTTCCGTAACGTTGAATCGCCATAAAGCAGAATATCTGTCCTTGTTGACCTTGACCGGTCCAATGAGTTCATTGACGTCTTTGAACGGCTTGTAATCATCATTGAGATTGACAGAATAAGCCCAGTTGGACCAAGTTGCCGCAAAAGCCATGGCAGAAGTAGCACTGTCGTTGGAGTTGGCCAACGCTGCAAGCTTGCCAAAGGTGAGGTTTGCAAACGCCTTAGCTTCGATCAAGCCAGCCGCACATTCGCGATTTCGCTGACCACTGTATGGGAGTGACTGCGGGAACAGTTGCATGAACAAGTCGTAACCCATCATAATATAGCCTCCTCCGTTGTTAGTAATATCAACAATCAGTCTCGTGGCCCCCTTCTTTCTACACAAATCTAAGAACTTCTGAATGGAAGCAATGGTTCCCGGAACGTCACTCCAACACTCTGGCGCGAATGCGGTCAGTTGAATAACGGCGGCTCCACTCTTCAAGAAGTATCCAGCAAAGATTCCTCCCCTGTCTTGAATTTCTGGCTTCAGGCCGTCCTTTGGGCCACTCAAAGGGGTATCCATTCGCCATGCGTCAGGCTTTTTGCCCATCCGAGTTTGACCGTGAATTTCGCCATCCTTTCCACATCGAGGATTCGGTGCAGTTTTCAGCATCTGTCCAGATTTAACAAAAACGTCATAGAATGAATCCGCGTTTGTGACCTTCTCGAAATTTCCCGCGATTGAAGCGGTGAATTGAAAATCTTGGGTGGTACCATTAGCAAATCGCACAGAAAATCCGTCTTTTCCGGGGTATCGCCTTCGGTGTCTAAAGAATCCATCATTCATGACTTGTCCTCGAAGACCTCGAGTAGGGAAGAGACCATTGTATCGTGCATCCGGGCTTTGCAGACCAGTTCCAAAGGCGATCTTGTTGAGGTATTCCGTGACGTTAAGGCCATCAATGGTGATAATCTGCGAACCAACTGGCTCGATTTCACCCTTTGGATTCACTATGGCCTGGTAGATCTCAGGCAAACTAATGCCATCTTTTGAAACTGAAACGATATCGAACGGGGCATCAAATTGGATGGCTAAAAGGCCTCCCATAGTACCAGTGAAATGCCCATCATTGGCAGAGGCAATGATACTTCTCAGTTGAAATTCAAAATCGTATTCTTTTATAATCTCTTTAGCCCGGACGCGATGAGCAAGATCGTTGATCTTAGCCACCAGATCAATAGGGTTGGGAGCCTGAAAACTGTCGTCTGCTGGAGGGTTCTTTAGAAAGGCTAGAGTGGTCTGAAATTGAACATAACGTTGGATTCCAGTCAACTGCTCGAGTGAAGCTTTACGGTTGATCGGAACGGAGAAAAGACATTCCCTAGCTAGTGCTACCGGAGCCACCATCATTGGAATAACTAATTTTGCGATAACATTATTAGCGTTGCGCTGTGGATTTTCGGTTTATGACGGAAGTATTGTTGCCCTTTATTCTTACCAGCGGCATTTGGGTTTTGGGCTGCGTAGGAAGCCTTGTACGCCTTTTGCATTGAAGAAATTGTAGCGCACGCAGCCTCTCCCGTAGCTCCAGTTTGTGGCACTGGAGAGGCACTGACGGCGCCCGCGGCCAAGGCCAACAACGCTACAGACTTTAACGAGGCCATTATAAACGACGATGATTCTTAGAGTTCTAAGAAGTAGAGTCTTATAGAATGAGCCAATGCATTGAAGAGATAAAAATGCGACTGCACTTCAAAATGCAATTTGGGCGGCATAGCTCCTACTTATAACAGTTTAGGATAGCCACCTCATCCCCATATGCTTTGTAACCTAGAGCCACCACCTCTACTATCATTAGAAAATACCTTCCTACCATCAAAACTGCTATAAATAATGGCCGCTAATGGAAGGGCCATTCCCTTGATCTGGAAATACGCCAGCAGCAATCTTATTGCGCATTGACACCCTTCAATCTGCCAGCACAAGCTTTTATAATTTTAGAAAGGAAGGCGATGTATAGGCCCTGCTCTGTGTGTCTGGGCCGGTCGGTTAGCTGTCTAGGGTTGAGAATTAGTCGCAGGCAGATATATACAACGGACCTACGAGTCGCCAAACCTACAAAGAAACCTTCCCGACCCGGTTTGGTATGGTTGCGAATCCAAGTCGCTTCATAAACTTTCCGAGAGATTCCTGCGAGGGACGGTTTTGCAGCAATAGCAACACCATATTCTCAGTGAAACAACGTTTCACTGGCTTTGAGATAAGATCTACCAATCGATAGTGGATTTGGACGGGATGATATGCCCGTGGTCCTACGGCTAGGATGAAACGCCGGCACTAATTGACAATTTTGGCATGCTGTTTCCTAAATTCAACTCATGGAAAGTGTTAGGAGAGTGGGTATCGAAAGCAGAAGAAATCGCGTTTTAAAGCTATGAAATGGAGATCTCTCGTTATTGCTCGAAATGGAACTTCAGGGGAGCAATATGCAATTAGGCATCTAAGCGTGATTTTCAGGGTATTCGATTTTAATCGGGCCTTAGAGAAATGCTTGTACCCAAACAATTGCCTAACGAGGCAGGAGAAATACAAATGCCGGCTTCAGTCCATATACATGCTGTAAGATCCTTGGTTTGGGTCCCATGTGATAAGGGTTGGTGATCTCAACTAAGCTTACATAGGTTGTCGCACATACTAGGCGGAAACGGGAGACTAGCTAGTGTAGATGGGTATGTACTTAAGTATGTATACATCCGAGTATGCGGATGCCATATGGCTCATTTCCTTCGCACATGTACCTAGGTATGTACAATTGTGTTGCGTGTTAAAAGTCCCTTGCTCCTTCGAGATGGTCATGTTCGAGGCGCGCGTTGAACGTCTGTTTACGAGACAAGGTATTGAGTTGTCTCGTAAATCAGAAGCCCGAAGCGTAGGTTTCTAGTTGGGGCACTGCTGCTAAAATGAACAATAGCCCGAAATATTTGCATTGGGTCTACGTAGCTACTTGGAACCCCGAATTATACCAAAACCTGGTCTCCTTCCCAAACTCCAAGGAGGACAACTTCGTTGGACCAAAACCCAAGAACGGAATTGTTGTGATCTGAAATCGTTGAATGCCTGCTCTCGATGAATTTGGCGGATTTTACGCGGAGGCGTTTCCTCTAACATAAGCAGGATTCGGGTCAGTCATTGAAAATCTATCATGCCATCGCTTCTTCGAGCATCGACACGAGAAATCAAACATTTTGCTTTGCAGTCTCGGGGCTATCTCTCACCATTCGACGTTGCCACGCGCATGTTGTTGTATACGGCTACACTTCCTCCACCCAATGGAGCCCTCTGCCCATAATGATCTCTTAAAATCCCAGATTGGATGGAAAAAATGCTATATTTATATTTTCATCTGTTGGCCAGAAGCTTCATCTTAAGAACGGGTTATGATGACAACTGTCAATCTTGAACACAAATTCTAGGTTATTATTAAGCACACGACCAGCTTAGACTCAGTAGGGGAGTCGGCAGGCAATTAAAGCAGCAGTGATGGCAAGCACCTTCGGGCTCCTTTCTTGTAAAAGATCTTTTTATCAGCTCTGCTAAGACTAGAGCTCTAATATATACCTGGTTCGTAGACTCCGCTCGGCTAGCTAGCCACTGAAGGACCTACGATAGTATCCCGGTCCAAGTAACCAATATATTTAGGTGATGGGCGGTAAAAGCGGTAGCACCAATCGTTGTTTATCATGTTTCAAATCTGTAAAAGACAAAGCGGCTTAGAAACGATTCACGGCGCGGTCGCCTTGGGGTAATTCGAACACTAACACCATCGATAATTTTCGGGGTGTCTAAGTATTCGTCTATTTATGATGAATTTCTCTCAGACCAACCCAATGAATCTAATCTATCTGACGAAACCTACTGATTGTAAATATATTAATAGCTCGATTAGTCGATCCATGAAATAGATAATTTAAACGCGCGTGGTCTGCCGAGGGTTTGGTTGGGCATGAAGGAAGGGTAACTGTTTCTGATTGCATATATAACCCTCCCTCCTACTCATAGAGCTATATAAGTGTTAGGCCTAGGGACGACCATGGCTAGTTCTTTGTGCACAAGTGGCGGCGATATTTATGCATGTGTTGCCATGTTGCATTTTTGCTGCGGCATGAAACGGTCCGCATGGTGCAGGTGCCTCACAGTTTATCCGATTCATCCACACATTGAGCCAGGTTAGCCGCAGATGCCGAGATCCGACTTGGGTTCGGAATATTTTCTCTTTTATGTGTGCATTCAGCCTAACCTCCATGGCGCGATAGTGTACACTGCACATCCGCCTACCGCAACGGCAAACTAGCTTCAATTCTGCTTCCCCAGATTTGAAATTACCACGTTACTTAGCCTGAATCCCTTGTATAGAGCTTCGATGATTGCTAGGAATAAGCATTCCAGGCAAAATGTATCGTCAATATACTATTATAGTTGCTCTCGGCGGGAAGGAAGGCGATCCCCACAGCTGTAGGCTAAAATGATGTCACGGCAAAAGCCCACAGCCATGGGGCGACTCGCGCATCCGAACAACCACGAATTGTAGCACAAGCAGTAGCCCTCACGTCAGGTTATAAATATCATGCTCCCATTGACTTACGTCGGATTGACCTGTGTCATTTCTTAGCAAGCTCGTTCTAATTCGAAGTCTCAAAGCACGAATTTGGTGGACTTCGGACTGTAAGTTTCAAGAACGATAATCGACCATCAGCTATGTTGCTCCTAAACACCCTTGTAGCTCTAGTGGCTGCAGTCTCGAGCGCCAGCGCCGCTGCGCTTCAGAAAAGGGTTCACAATGGTCACTGGGTTAATACTTGGGGCACCATGCCGCAATTGACGGAACCTGCCAACCTGCCGCCAGCACCTTACGTATGTCCCCTAATCTCCTATGCTGATGACCGTGGTAATATTCAGTGATGGGCTAACGCGACCTAGAATGGAACATCAGGCGTGTTCGTCAACGCTACGATCCGTCAAACATTATACATGACCCTTGGAGCTGAGCAGATCCGTATCCGCATCTCGAACGCTTTTGGCATAAATGATTTGCAAATATCAGCTGTCTCAGTTGCCTTACCCGCCGGCGGAGCCGCAGGAGTGTCCGGGATCCAGACGAATACATTGAAACAGGTCACTTTTAGCGGTAGTTCTTCGATCATCGTACCGGTCGGTGGTCTTGTTGTTTCCGACCCGATAGATTTCGTCATTGAACCACTCCAAAATATCGCTGTGAGCATCTATCTCGCAAAAGGACAAGACGGGTTTTCAATCACCTCTCACCCTGGTTCGAGGACAACTTCTTGGATGACCTTTGGTAACCAAATCAACGCGGCCGATTTTACTGCCCCGGACAAAGCGAGCACGGCTCATTGGTATTTTCTAAGTGCGGTTGAAGGATGGGTGAATGGAGGGGAGGGTGCATTTGTCATCGTAGGAGATAG
This sequence comes from Dactylellina sp. 'tibetensis', assembly GCA_036971435.1. Lineage (NCBI taxonomy): Eukaryota > Fungi > Ascomycota > Orbiliomycetes > Orbiliales > Orbiliaceae > Dactylellina > Dactylellina sp. 'tibetensis'. Next base: position 86,430 of record JAKDFA010000005.1, read on the forward strand.
TATCACGGATGGCCGAGGCAGCACCACCAATGGAAACAACAGGTCGGGACCCACTCTTGACACGAATTGATGTATAGCCTGTTTTAGTAAACTGATGATTGTCCGTAGATGGCCTGATCTATTGTTGAAGAATATGCAAAAGCAGCATTTCACTCGACAAATTTCAGTAATCAACGAAGCTGCTGGAGGCAACCGAATTCTTTTCGACGGGCTAGGACCAAACGCCCAAGCAAGAATTGATCGTGATGTCCTCGCCCAATCCGGAGTCAAATTTGTCATGATATTTGAGGGTGTCAACGACATTGGAACAGCAGCCGCCACAAAGGAGGCACAAGATGTCATCTACCAACGACTGGTTCTTGCCTTCAAACAGATTTCGACGAGGGTACACACTTTTAAGCTTCCTCTTTTCGCAGCTACCATTACGCCATTCGGGTCGCCAAATAGTGCCTTGCAGCCGTACTCTGCACCAGAGAGAGAAGTTACCCGGTTAAAGATTAACGATTGGATAAGAAAATCCGCAGGGACGGTCTTTGATGCCGTGGTTGACTTTGACGCGCTGCTGAGAGACCCAAAGAACGCCACCCAGCTAAACCCAATCTACGATAGCGGAGACCAGTTGCACCCAAGTTTGTTAGGCTATCAGTACATCGCTGACCGCTTCCCACTCAATATATTCGATAAGTTCGAGAATGGTGTTGATGGGTTTAATTAGCGAAAGAGAGGCATTCAAATTATTCAATTGGGTTATCTGCGACCCTTAGTTACCCCATGTATTATATTACTGTGACTTTAACACTTTAAAGGATGTGTGACAAGCTCAAGCTTAAGTGATACAATGTATTTTATGCATGAATTTTTAGCGCTTTTCCTGCCCTGGCACTCACACCAACCCTCTCGGAAAGCTCGTAAGCAGTGATAAGCTGCAGGTATTTTCCAAGGAACCCAGACGGTCCAAGGGCATCCCTGCCAGCCGACCTGAAATTCGAAAGATCTGGAGGTCAAGGTCCGAAGGGCTGAACCTGCCAACAATGCTGGCCCTACACCAACCTCCTTCTGGCGCTCTTCCGGTAAGGCGCTCGGTGTTGACGAGCGGTGGCGCCCAATCAGAAGAGCAAGAAGCTTGAAAAGCGAGAAAGGCCTGGCCGAACTGTGCATCCCAACAAGGCAACCTATGCAGGAAGAAACAAAGAGCTTGGAGAAAAATGGTTTGAAGGCTGAAGTTGAAAATGCAGATGCGAATAATGCAAAGACCCGAAGTTAGATAGGGCTGGCCCTTGTGCAACAGGCGACTGGCTGTTCATAAGGATCGCCTACTCCAGGACACGATCGTCCGAAAATCTTCAGTTCCTGCAGAATCAGGCAACACGGACAACACTACGTTAAACAATAGCGGTTTTTCTGTCCGCCTGCAAGAATGGCTTCTCTTCTCACCCTCCTCGGATTCCTATCACTAGTCCTCGGGGATATTATCACAATTGCCCCTAATTCTAGTAAGAAGCGTTCTGCCCCCTCTCTCTTCTTCTTTTGCCTTTTCTTTTCTTCTTATATGCTAATATGAAATGATAGCTCGTACGACTCTCTCCCATTGCGGATCAGGCTGTGAACTCGACTACACTGTTGTCGAAGTCTCGTGGGATCCTACAATCGCCACAGTTACCGCCTATGGTGCCCCAAGTGACGTCGCTTGGTCAATCAGTATATATTCCCTGTACTGGGCGGAGTATGCTCCACAATCGGTTTTAGGAACTATCGCAACCGACACGCAGGAATCTGATTTTACAGCGACTTGTTGCGAAGAGTCTTGGTATATAAGCTCAGGAGTGACGGCCCAATTTTCGACAAACGTTGCCAGTGCAACTGCGGACCCGGAAACATGCACTTCAACGGCCGCCATCTTCACCGGCGTGGGGGTGGCCACAGCTCAAGCTTCTGCCCCATCCGACCTCCCTTTCCTCCAGCACGATTGTAGCATTTCAACAACAGTTATCAAGACTGTTTTGACACAGGTGACAATAATAGCAGCTACACCAAACCCTCCTACGGGAACTGCAAATGGCCAAAGCACATGGTGGGACGACTCTGATACGATCACCATCCTTCTTCCTCCCACTCCAACTCGTGAGTTCAAGTATTTCAACCTTTGCCTTCCAAGATGCGCATGCTAACTCCGGAGTAGCCTACTTCACGATCTCCCCGTGTGTCATTAGTAACGCAGCTTCCTGCCAGTGGAGTGTTGGAACAATGAACCTAGAGTGGGAACAGACTACAATCACAATCAGTGGAAACGCAAGTGAACTTGCTTCCTTGGAGGCCGACGTCTATTCCACCATTGATGATACAGAAGACTGGATCGACGCTTCCAGTGGTTGGGACAACTCGGCAGGCGCTACTGTCCCATGCTGCGGGTCTTCTATTTGGCTAGACGACGATGTCATAATTGACTATGACGGTTATTGCCCAACTACAGTTCTCACCGGCTACAACACGATCTTACCAGATTATATCGCTTACCAATTCATCCAAGGTGATATGGCTGATTGTAACATCAATATTGGAGGCGGAATCGCCAGTACTAAAACCGCGGTTTACCTCGAGAAGGTAACGGCAGATATTGATTCAGGATCTACCACGACACAACCACCGGCCACAAGGGAACCAGTGACTGTCCCACCAACCACGACTCGTACAACCTCTGTTAACACAAAGGGATCCGAAGTCATCGGATCGACTTCTAAGACTACGGCGAGAACCACAGCGACAACTACATCTAGGAGGACAACCACGCCAAGAAGGGCACTCACAACATCCCAAGAGCAACAAAATAGCCCGGCTCCAGCCGAAAGCTCCCGCCAACAGTCACCAGTCCCGCCACCGAATCAATCCTCAAACCCCGTCAACCCTGTCAACCCTGTCAATCCTTCCAGCCCTCCAGCGAATCCAGGATCGGGTGGATCTTCCCCGCCAAACAACCAGCCGATTAACACTGCATTACCTATTAATACCATAGATGACACTGCCAACGTCCCGTCACAGGGAGCAGTGGTACCGAATAGTACACCTGCCGTGCCAGTCAATCCCATAGTATCCGCCACTTTTGCTCCGGTGCCCTTTCTCTCAACGATATTTTCTTCTTCTCCCGTCGAGATAACCACTACAAATGCGGCTGGAAGCGAAACAGTCATTTCTACGTTCACCTCAGTTCCCATCGGCACGGCTGTCAATATTATTACAACAGATGATGAAGGAAACTCGGTCACAACCCGAGTCACCTTTTCTAATCCAACTACCACCCCTGGAGACACCAGTGGGTCAACAGAGGGCCCCGGTGCTGGACCCGAAAGCTCATCCGCCCCTACTAGGTCTTCAAGAACAACTATCTTGACTGTGACCACTCGGCAAGGCACCGGGTTTGGTGTCGCAACAGTAACTAGTGTTATAGTCGACGGTGTGCCGACATCAGAGGCTGGAACTACCACCACCACCACCACAGGAGGTGAAAGCGGCAGCTCAGGGTCATCTCCGACCGATGGGTTATCTGGAGCTGGAAGCACCTCAAGACCTTCCGCTGCTGCTGCCTCCTATAAAAGCATATCGGCAACGTATCTGTTCGCCCTCGGTCTAACTTTTTTCGTCTTATTTCTTTAATCAGCCAGTTCATTTCCATGTAGAAAAGTAGCTACATCTTTAAGCATTTCGGGATTCGGGGTATGGAGTTGTACTGTCTTTTTTCTTATTTTCCTCATGTTGTACCATCCTGTTTTCAAATTATGAATTACGATCCTTTTTAGCGAATAAATCAGTTGGGCTTAGTGGTATTGAGGAGGATATAATGTATGATGCCTAGAAACAATCACACGGTTGCACGAGATGTAGTAGTTTGGGTTGATAGCCTTAGATATATAATTGTCATTCTTAGCGTACTAAATCTCGTCCTAGTACCCAGATGCTTCGCAAAAATGGGTTTTACCTTTGAAAATTACATTAGAATCCTCCATTCTATAAACTATCGATATATCTCTTTGTTCCTTTCATTGCCCAGTAATTGTGTTCTGTTCCCCATGCTACAAAGGTTAATAAGTTTATCAACGGAAGAGCTATCCAGATCCGCCCACTTTTCGAAGCAGGAAAAGGAAGGGCGTCTAGTTTACGAGACCAATCTGCCCCGTTGTTCAGAAAGATTTCAATCGCAGAAATACTACCTCTTGCAGCTACCCATGACACAGCTGTTCTTACTTGTCAGTCTACGGCATTAATAGACTCCGTTCCGTTTTTTAGGACTCCTCCCATGCAAGTCTGTACGTATATACAATACCAAAAATTACGAGGTGCAAGGAAGGGGAGTTGTGACTAGGTCTCAAGGTTGTGTACCAAATAATTATAATTAATTTGGTTGTTTATCCCAACGCGGATTAAGTTTGGGGATTAAGTGCTCCAACGCGCCTGTTGTGCTTGCAAGAGCATCCGCGCCTTTGACAAGACTATTCATCGCGTCAGCATCGACAAGCCTCTCGGTATTCTCATGATTTCGCATTGGTGTCGACGGCATGCGATCTTTCTGCAATGTCGTGTTAAACTCGGGACACCCCACAATGGTCGGCACCACAATCATCCGACTACTCCCTAGTCTCTTCACCGGATCCACAATTACCCCCAATTTCCAAACAATCGCTGAGCGATCCTGACCCTCAGGTTTTCTCTCTCAAGCACTATCCTACCGCTAGTATCGACATGACAGAGAACGAATCTTCGAACAACACGGCGGGCTTAGCCGCAGTACATAACTGCCGCGATGTTGGAACCACGATCAACCGCTTTTTCGGAAAACCGTAAGTTCGGGATTTGCCCGCGGATGGCTGCTATTTAGCGAGATTAACAGAGCCAACAGAGTTATGAAAGAAGGATTGTTTTTTCGCTCAGGCAGGCTTGGTATGAACCCGTTATTGCGATTGCTCGAAGCAGGGACGTTATCCTATTGAAAGCTAACAGTTCATACCAACAGACCAAGCCACTCCAGCAGACATGGAGTTCCTCACTTCGTCTTCTCATCTCAAATCCATCATAGACCTACGCTCAGAAACCGAGCTCAAACGCGTCCCCACAAAAAATCCCGATAACAATCCAGTCGCCACCGTCTCGGGCGCCACCGTTTATCACATTCCTTATATTAACGACCAATATATTCGGAAAGCATTACTAAGCAAGCTACCTTGGTATCGGGTCGTTCAAGTGGTCTTTTGCCAACTGCTTGGGTTTAGGACTGTGGTCGCAAAAGTTGTTTCCAAGCTTGCTATTGTTCCAATGGGCCTCAAAGGCATCGCGCACGAATGCATAAAGTGGCTAGCACCAGAAATAAAAAAAACTTTCGAAATCTTCGCGGACGAAAGCAAGTATCCTATCCTAGTCAACTGTACTCAAGGTAAAGACAGGACCGGACTAGTCTCCGTACTTATTCTCCTCGCTATCCTTGGAGATGGTGATGTAGAGGTCAAGGCTATGGACTACGACTATATGCTATCAAATGAGGGCTTAAAGGGTGTACGGGAGGAGATGATACAGGAAATGGCGCCGTTCGGATATACCGAAGACTTTGCTTTTGCCGAAGCAGGATGGATAGACGCTGTTATTGGCTTTATTGAGGAGAGAGGTGGCATCGAAAAATACCTGGCGAGCGCTGGCGTTAATGCAGACGATTTGAAGAAAATCCGAGAAGAACTTCTCGTAAACACCTCTTGAATATCACCCAATACACTTTGTTTGACCATATTTTGGTGTTTTTATGATTAACACACACGTATAGGGCTAGCTATTCTAAAGTCTGGCCAATCTTGTTAGAATCTCTGTTAGCGAGTAATAAGTCTCAATTGATTAGAGACATGATGGTATCTTAAAGCATCCTGCGCAACTAGTATTTTAGTATTTACGAAATATAGCACTGTTTTCTTTTCGTCATCAAATATTTTTTAGCGCATAATACAGTGTATTGCACGACAGATATAATTATAGCACTCGCAAACTATTTAGATAGTATATCTGAACTCTTCAGACTCTTCCAAGATCATCTCGCCACGGTCTGCCTTAGCATTCGCCCACCTAAAGTAAATCATGAGCCCTGAAGTGTTGATTATCGTAAGACTAGCAGCTGTAAGAGCGGCGTATAGACCTGGGTGATAGTGCGGAGCATCTTGTGGTCTAAAGAAATATCTCATTAGCGTTGTATTGCAATTGATCAACGGAAAGCAAAAATTGAGTAATCACTAACCTGAACACCAAGCTTCCTGCGATGCCACCAATGGCTGCCCAGATAACAATCGTAGCTGACGATAAGGCTCGCTTCCACTGCCCACGGATGTTGTTGGCCTGATAAGCAAGAGCAAGAGGAACATTGGCACTGGCACCTGCGCAGCAGAAGAAGACACCGGTGTACTTGGAAGCATTCGTTGGCGACCAACCAATCATTACTACACCCATTATTTCAAGGATGCAGTTGAAAATAACAACTGGGCCTCTCTTCCTGTAATGGTCGCTTACCCAACCAGTAACAAATAGCCAGATGAATGTGAAGGCGTAAGGTGGGATCGTCAAAAGTAGGGACTGAGAGATCGAGAAGCCCATACCTGATTGTTTGCGACTTAATAATTAGGGGAAATCATGCAACATAAAGTAAGTGAACTGACGTACATACCTGTACGAAGAATAATGGGGAGGAAGAAAGCGAGGGCGTAGGTCACAACCGCAGAAAGACCGTAAATGGAACCAAGGAAGTAGATTTTGATATCTTTGCCTCCGCTAAGAAATCTTCTGACAGTAAATTCCTCCAGATGGACATCACCTCGATCCGCTTCAATCGTCCTGATAACATAGTTAACTTCCGCCTTATTAAGAAACTTGAAGGCTTTGTGCGCATCCGCATCTGGGAATGGGACGAGGAAAGTGAAGGCTGCCAAGGCTAGCACAACTGTAATAATTCCTTCCATGATGAAAATCCACCTCTAACGTAGGGTATCCATGTTTTAGTAATAATCCATATGTCTAGTATCGCACCTAACTTTATTCGGCAATTAGGAGATATATGAGGGTGTCAACATACCCATCCAGCAAGGCCACCAACACCATCCATATGCATGAGCCCATATCCAAAAAGACCCTGCGAGACATCATTCTTTAGCATACCTGTACACCAACTAGCACTTATCCAATTGTGTCACTTACGGAGAAAGCAGATGCAATAGCAGCAAGCATATATACGTAGGAAAAGCGCCGACCCATCTCGTCTACCCGGACCAGTCATAACATTAGCAAATTTTACCTTTTAGTCAGGACATACGAACCCAGAAAGCTCACATCGAGTATACCAAGTGCTTAATAAGTAAGCAACGGCAGGAAAGAAGCCGCCCTCGAAAAGACCAAGGACGATACGCAAAGCTAAAAGTTGTTGCCAATGCTTGACGAAGCCCATTGAAATAACAGTGCAGGCCCATAACAAAGCAATGGTAGTCAAGAAATTGCGAGGTCCAAATTTTCGAACCAGGATAGTAGCAAATGGTTGAATGAGTGTATATAGAATGAAAAAGACGAGATTCGCAATAGACTATGGTTTTGATACAGAGTGAGCTTTTGGTTTACCTCTATAGGTTGGGCCGAGTCGCATATGTGTCGATAGGCATGAAAGTATTTTGGAGGCTTACATATCCGTTGTTTTTGACATTCATCCCTAGGGCAGCATTCATCCTAAATCTTGATAAGATTGAAACACTGAAGAATTTATGGAAGGTCTAACACTTACCCAGCAACCGACGCTGTTCCCATGTTGTTTCTGTCAATGAGGGAGAAGCAATAAACCACACCAAGAATTATGACGAGACGGATATCTATACGACGTGCGATAGCCTTCTTTTCGGCTTCATTGAATTCAATGTAATCAGAAGTGTCATCGCCAGCCTCGATATTCTCCGCATTAGCGGGTTGCTTCTCATCTATTGAAGCCATTATGGCAACTATGAATTTTACTTTAAAAAAGAGAATTGCGAAAAATTGCCGCGCATTTACTTGGAACTCGGATTTTAGAATATTCTCTGACTATTTAACAGAGAGCTGGCGCTTTGGAGGATCGTAGAATTATCAGAATCCAGAATCTCAGGGGCCATGCCTTCAGTGATATATGCACGAGCCTATGTCTAAATGCAGAGGGTGTGAAAGCTCTATCGCAGTCTCACTGCCCTTTGCGACTATCTTTAATGCAGGGAAACTGCTAGGATCAGCGAGCCGATGCTCAATTGGTCAATTAGGTCCATGTCAATAGTCTTGCATTTGAACAATAATGGTAGGTCCAAATTTTGGCCCAGAACCCCACTAAGCTATCCCGTGCCAGGTTAAGAACGGCAAGATAATGGCACGCGGACGGCCCATCTTGAAGTCATGTAGATAAAAGATGGGACCCACGTCTTCTGGTGTTCGCAGCATATGAACAGCAAATAGCTTTTACTCTATTTGGGATAGGTGTATTAAAGTCTCGTCTCTTCGAAGCCTAAGATTCACATCGCGGTTCTCCCCTCCGATGTGCTACTACTCGTCATATAGTTATTTCTAGGTTAATTAACTAAAAGTACGACCCTGACAGGGAAGCTACTTTAATATAACCGTCTAAACAGAGTCAATTGAATGGATCTTTTATAGTACCAGATGTCTAGAGTCTATCTGCTTTTTCTCTTGCTATATTTTATCATGTAGTTTAAGAGCTTGATTCTTCCTATCTGGCTAGTTATTTTCTGCTTCTGAGATAAGAGCGAATATGAAAATGCGCAGAGCTCAAGAGTTCGGGATGAAGCTATAAGCGCTACTCAAAAAAAGTGGAGGGCCGCTGAAGATATCGTATCGCTGATAAATTGAAGCATGAAGTCTGCAATCGAACTAATTTGGGAAAGGTCAGCGGGCCATGTGGATACGCTCCATACCCTTTTAAAGCGATACCATCAATGTGCGCCACCCAAGATCATATCTGTGAATGCAATGTTCCATAACTGCGAGCACAAAAATCGTGGGTTGTTTTGGCGGTGTTCTGTTCGGGCAAAATCAAAACTCTTTGGCATCTGGCATACTTGGGTGTATTTATTTGCCATCAGATATAAATGTATGATGTGTTGGGTCCACAGATCTGCAGAAACTAACTAAAAGCCTTGCCAGGACAAGTTAGAACTCATAAAAGGCGCCCCATGCATCGCGTTGGAGTGTTACTTTCATTAATTCGCACATCCCGCCAGGAGCGCCGCCATATTCCTTGCCCCGCTTCTTAACAAGAGAGTCCCATATCTCAAGCGGTTTAGTGCTCATTCCTCAGTCAATTCATGATAGAGCGCTCGAGCTGCAGAGATGTCTGAGCGCAGGCCCTGAGGGTCTTTCCAATTGCAATATTGCACAATATTGCAATGCGACCAGTCCATCGCCACCAACCCCACTCAATAAGCTTAAGCTAAGCAAATGTCTCTTTGCTCCTTTTGGAAACTGTCCAATTTCATGTTGTACGAGATCTTTCTAGATATTATTGTATCTGGTATGCCCAAAAATGGACGATAGACATATGCTATTAGAGCAAAGGTAGACCCTTAAATACAACAAACCCTCTCAAATTATATTAGTCACTTGGTGTAGGGTTTAGGAAGTTGCGCCGACAGATATCGATACTAGGCCAAACGGGAGCATGTGCGGCGGCGGGCGGGGCACCAAGACCACCGCTAGTACTAGTGGACCGAGGCAAATTTTCCAACGGCCGTGCCGTTTGCACCAGCAGATCTCAAGCCAACAAACTCAAACTGGTTGGGAAGAACAACGAGGTTAAAATCGAGGAGTGCTGGCGGAATTGATCTGTCGCCCAACACGAGAATAGTGTATGTAGGCGAAACAAGACGAGTGGAATATTGTATTCAGTGGGGCAATCACGAAGCACTCGGCTTCCTAGAAGTGAAGGCCACAACGTCGACCATAACATGATGTGTCTTATGCTCTTATGCATATAGTCTGAACACACAACTTTCCTAATCAATGTGGGACTAGTGTATATATTGGTGAACCAAAATATATATGTACGTGTACTATATCTACCAATATGCAACATCGAGCTCGTCTGTAGCCTGACATCCTTTTTTTTAGCCGAATCGAATTTGCATTTGAGGAATATAGCCACTTAAAAACCAACGAATCAACCCCTCCCAAAAAGTGACCGGGTAACTATTCGAGAGGTCCACTCTATTTAATCTCCATCACAGTCCGGGACTTAACACGGACGCCCAAAGCAGCTACTATGCTGCATCAAGACCTTGACCAGAGATGCGCTGAAAACTCATCGCTCCTGTACGCCACTACCGTATACCAATCTCTCAACCTTCCTAGTTTCTCCACACTACCAATTTACAATATTTGGAAACCGAAGCTGGAGTAGGAAAAAATATCCCGACGGACGCCCAAATTTCTGATCTGCTTAGCTGAGTGAATTTAACCTTTTTGTGCGCAGGCCTTCCAGAATATATTGTTTATAGAGACACTCTCAGGAGCACGTATCTTTGGGTATTATGCTCAACCTTATTAAAATCGAAACCTCAGCATAGACACGTCGACACTCATGCAAATGAGAGTTAATTCACGTATTAGCAGCACAGTTCGGTGCCCAACAATATTAATCTCAAGCCAATTGCTAGTATAAATATATATTTACAGCACTCTATTGATCTACTGAATAATGGTAAACCAATTTGATCAGCTGACCCTACCAAGACAACTTAGCTATTACAGAACAAAGAAATGCAGGGGGCTCTAAATCACATACGTTTGACAAGGACGAGTATACCTTTTTTATTCATTATAATCGAGTAAATACAATAGCCAGATTATCAAATACATTTACACGGTAGGAAACATTTGGACTTGAGCGTCATTCTTTTCGCCCACCATGACCGATCAGTCATACCTCGGAAAATACAGCTTGGTCTAAAAGTAATGCTAACGAAGGGAGAGAAACAAGTTTTTGTAACCGATTGCCAAACCTTGTCCGCCACTTACCTCTGGAAGGGTCCCCCCCTCCTCCCTCTCTAGTCTAAATCTCTTAAATAGTATGGGCTTAGCCTTTTAGGTCCCGTAAGGAAAGCCACATGAAAATAGTAAAGAATATTGGTAAACACGGTGCGATATCGCCATATCTAGTGTCGAAAAGTCATACAGATCCCCTTCGCCATAACAAACAGGCTTGATACACCTTTTACATGATTAATCCCTCAACTTGTCTTAAACTAGGTGGACGTCCATGCACTATCTATAGATAAACAAAGATCTCTCTCTCATGCTCCTTTAAATTGTGTGTTGTAGAATGGGAATTTGGATTATTTCCTGGAAACTTCGAGAGATATGCATGCTGACAGGCTACTGGATAAGCAGGACCTAGAAATAGAGCTGAGTCTTGTAATTCTATGTGAAGAGCTAGAAATAAATAACTAGTTAACAATTAAAATTGTAGGAACTCTCACGGCTCAGCTCAATTGAGCTCAAAGGTGACAAAAAATCGTTTCTATAAATGTCGATGTCCTCGCACCACAACAGACGCCTAGGCTCTATAGATCTGGCCAACGAGCCCTGTGAACCTAGTATCACAGAGAGAGAAGGTCATTATGGTATTGATTTAGCCAGTCGTCTACATTCTCGAACCTGTAGAGTAGCCCCAAGGCTTGTTGGGTATGACAAAATCGCATTGCGTGCACAATCGCACAAGGAAAGCGTTGTGGTATTATCTCTACGCGTGTATACTCCAACATATTTATTCGCAGAACTAGAACAGTTGTGCGAGCACCAAAGGGAAACCGACAGTTACGACACCACGTCTTAGAGACGGCAAACCTCATAAGATGAGCGATAACGTCTGCGAATGCGAGTTATTTCTTCCCTTAGAGAGCATGAGCACTGAGAGTTTGACTACATGGCTTCACAAAAGAGATAACGGTGATGTATGGTCTCGCAGTCAGCCAGACTCGTGATGTGTAATGTCCCCTCTGCGAAAGGTGGCCCAAAAAGCCAAAAAAAAATATCGCGTAAAAATGCACTTTGCAGTAGTTTCAGTTCCAAAAGAGGGATCTATACAGGAGTGCAACCTATGCTGCATGTAGCTTAATCACAACCAACCCCTAAAGTATCATTTTGACGATATACTCCGATATCCGATGTGCCAAAATATTGGGTCCCAAGGATATAAGTGTTGACCTCACCGCAAATGTAACAGGAAGGCCGTAACAGTAGGCCATAGTTACACGACGCAATCCTAAGAGCATAATCTTGATCCGATCCGCTTCCTATATGCACAAATGCCCTTTTCCAAGTTAAGAGGGAGACTATGGGCCATCAAAGAATTCAATGGGATTCTGCGCCTCTGGGTTTGTTCCCTTTAAATTCCAAAATGTTTCCCAACACTAAAATTAGAATGAGGTTTGGTCCGGTTAGGCCTATTTTCCTTTCCTACTTCTAAGGCCAGTCTGCCCGCTAGCGGAATAATCCGTTGCAACCACGATAAATATCCAAAATAAAGTTAGAGTTTGTATTCATCTGCGTCTCTCCCTACAATCCAGCAATCGGAAAGACATAATTCGGTGTTTCCTACATTGGAAGAGCTGAGTGCGGTGGCGGATAAATGGCCTAATCTGTACCGAGCACCGGTGTCCTTTCAGCCTCGGAAGCCTAATTTAACTAATGGCGAATAGCCATGCTCGAGCTCGTGAGCACCGTTGCAAACAGTACTCTTGTTTTTATTTTGGGTCGGTGAATTCCTTCCCTCAGCGATTGGTTTATCGATCAGACCGAAACCTAATAATGGAATCGTGCACGAGACAATAGGGCAGGCAGATGATTGTTGTGTAGAACCAGGCGTGAATGACAGGGGCATCTTTGGTGCTGAATGTAACATAGTTAACTTGCATGATAGCATTGAGCCAAATGTTACAACCCCGACCAACTTCGTTAGCTTGCGATTTTTTTTTTTGGCGTTCAGACTGGCGGCTGAATATTTCCGACTCCTTTCTATCTAGCTTTGTGCCAACGCCTCTAGTTCAAATGTATGGAGATTGGTGGCTAGCGTCTGGATCAATATCACAGCTTCTCAAAAGCGGAATGTGGCTGGGCTGAAATGTGCTCTGATAATAATATGTATATAAGAACTGAGTCTCATTCTCGTGGATTCAATGGGGACATTGTCTGTACAATCACCTTGATCCCTAAACGGTTTTCATTCGCTATATCAAAGTAATTTAAACTCTCGTTAAAATATTTTTTGCTATTTAAAAATGGTCGCACTCAAAGTCACCACCATTCTCTCCCTTTTCGCTGCAGCGTCCGCTGCCCCAGCAGCCGATGTTGAGGCCCGTACTACCTCCACAATCGGGTCATATGGGTTTCTTGCCCTTCGCTCCGCATCCCCAATCCATTACAATAGCCTTAACGCCAATGGGTTCAAGATCTGGCTGGGAAAGGATACTGCCACCTATTGCCCCCTCCCAAAAAACCAATGCCCTACTGGCAAGGAAACCTCTTTTACGATCGACAACAAGTATTGGACGGCTGGCATGAACACTGTAGTTCCAGGTGGCCAACAGCTGTACATCGATCCCTCTGGACAATTGTCCTACACACAGGCACACTCGGCTGCCATCCCCGCTGGATCTCTTACCACGGGATTCCAGGTTAAGAAGGAGAGTAATGGTATCTACTATCTCAGCCATTGCGAGGGATCATTCCTAGCCTGTCCCACTGGTAAAAACGGTGCCAGTGGTCCTTATCAGGTATACGTTGACGTCAAGGGGAAGGTATCTAAGACCAAGAAGAACTGTCTCGGATTCAGCGTTGCTGGTGGTCCTGTCACTGCTAAAGATGCAGTTTGGCAGTACACCTAGGAGAGTATAACTGATGCCTCCAAGAAACTAGAATCTCTAGAAAAAGGGGTGAAAAGATCAGTTCGAAGATACGTTACATATGCCAACAATAATGACTTGGAATATTTATATAATACGATACAAATCTTAAGATGTTACTTGCACAGACAATCTCATGGAAATTAATACCCTCAAGATATGCAACTTTAATTGTAAATGGTATTTTAGGAATTCGCGTCCTAGTGACATAATCTGGGATGAACAAGTGATTTCAGTAAATTATGGCCAAGTAAATTCCAATCCTCAAGACACGAGTGAGATATCCATCGGTAGCGTGGCTGTGAGGTGTCATGATCAGACGATGTCAGGAGTGCGCTGGTATCAGAAACGAGTGGTACTCCAACATTGACTGTTGCGCATTTCATTTATCACTCTACTTTCTTGCCAGCGGCGGTCTCCGCGTTTTCAATCTTGGTGGCCCAGAGCGCAGCGCCCACAGTATGAGTAAAGGCGAATACAATATTAGCGAGCGGGATTAGGTTTAGAAGGACACAAGAGAGACCGAACCTGTTCCGACACAAGCATTTCGAATTAGAGCAATCCATTTAAGGGTGGAGTTTTGGTCCTGTACTAACCCGACGTACGCCCCCTGGTTTCTCTTTACGAAATCGGATTTTTCGGTATCCGAAAAGCCTTTCAGTTGGAAATAGCGTGAATGGTGAGATGGTCCAACGTTACGAGCTAATCCCAAAACCAGCACGAGTTAGAATTTTGAAAGTGATATTATGAAATGCTCGGGTGGCAAGCCGCTCACCATTCAGGATGAAAAATATGATAGTGCCGAAGATTGGGATAAAGTTCAACGGCAGTAGCACGATATATCGAATGAGGCTTTGTGTGAAGCTGTCGCCAAAAGGCTTTTTGAGACGTTTTCCGAGTTTGCTGAGTGGGTCAGCAGAGCTTGTGGGCTTGACCTCGCGCCCAGCGGCAACGAGTGCGGTTTGATTTTGTTGTATTAGGACGGCGTCAAAGATCTCCACAGCAGCTTCATCAATCCACCACCATTTGCTGATGAGCAAGATTAAGGTGGAACTTTCAGAGAGAACCAACATGGCTGCATTAACAAATGCGACAGGGCCATCGACCAAGGCGAGGACAGCAACTTGCGGGAGGTAGGTGGCGAAGAACATGGAAACGATTACGGTGACGGAGAGCAAAATTGTAGGGAGTATTTTGCGCCATAGCGGACGCTGGAGTGACGGATATCGCAGAAAATGATAGATTCCCTTGGACCGACGTGGATTAGCAGATACTCTTAAATTTTGAATATGCGTAAAATTGACTTGAGGAGAAATTACCTGGATAGGAAAGATGTATGCGCCTGACTGAGCGGCATCTTTAGAGACTGCGAGCGCCTGGTTGGCTTCTTGCTTGACGATGGTCTTTACTCTTTCGGAAGTGGACATTTTTATGAACTGATGAGTAGGAGATAGAGAATTGAGGATTGAGGATAGGATTGAGGGATTAGGGGATTCTAGCTCACACCCTGCTCGCGGGCAGAATTAAAATCTCTTCGCACGTTGGCGCGAGTTGATATGATGTCATATCGTACAGGTAAATACGTCGTTAGCTACGCATCCCGCCCAGCACACAATTACGCAACACATTCCTGCGAGCTGTCACGGAGATGTCTAGACGTTTATATCTCGATCGAGATATGCTGATATCCCGGACGTCCTTCAGCCTTCTGATTGTATTGTACTCTTTCTTAGCTCACGTGCTAAACTTGGAAAGGCTCCGAAGATGCTGACTTATATGCAGAACGGCTTGAACCAAACGCGACCAAAGGAGGTAAAACTTGCGACAATATACCGCTGGGCCCGTCCAAATGGACGGGCACATAGTTACAAGCGCAAGGCGTGAACAATCCATCAAGGTCATGGGTTAATTATAACTTTAAATCGAGATCGATATATAAAAAGAGCCCGATGCTGATAACCTCTTCCGCATGTTAACTTGCATCGGGAGTTAATAGGACCCGAAACAGTACGGTTCGGGAAGTCGGTGATCCGTGCATCGCGTGCATTGCGAGTCGGATAACCGGCATGGGACAAACCCAAAAAGTACATATGCACAGGTCTGTACATACATATACATACATGCGTACCTACTTCATTGGCAATATTCGCAAACCAAGGCGTAGCTGGCTGTTAGATATGATGGTACGGTCCTCTGGAACCTTCTTTAGGTCGCAACAAGCGCCTCATCATTTCGATTAATAATATGGTTTGCAATATGCACTTCATCGCCTTGGTATACCGTCTAGATTTTCGATGAGTTGGTGGCGGCGCGATGATTTCCTAGCAACCTCGGCCCTATGCTATGCCTTGTTCTGCCGATAGCCGTATACGAAGACATGATACGAGCCAAATCGAACTAGCCCGCCCCCACCTGGCCCATCCCATGGATCCCAGCGCCCATTCATTTCTCCAGTAGCTAAGCTCAGTTAAGCTTTGGAGAGCGAGCGGATGGACCAAACGGCCTTGAGATCGGAATGTCGGCGCATCGGATTGTTCAATGAGCGCGAAGGGCACTCTGGTAATGATCAGTCATAGGAGCTAACTAGCTTGACTCCACCTAGCACCTTCTGCATTTATTTATCCTCTGATACCTCTCTTTATTCCTTGCTTCCTCTAAGATAGATTTTTTTTTTGGTTTTGGTTTTGGCTGCCATCGACAATTCTTTGATGTCCGGATAGACGCATCGATCGATACTTCGATATTGGCCTCCCCTTGCCGCCTCTGTGGAATAGGAATTCACTGCCGTCGCAGCTCGTCAGCCAACCTGGCGTCCTCTCAGGTCCCTGGGCCTGGCCCCGAACAGGTCTCGTCCGAGCAGGCAAACCCTGTCACAGTACCTATAAATGTCGGCATCAACGAGCGTCAGCACGAGCACGTCCGACGGGCCTCTCTCCAGTCCAGCCAATCGTCCTCGGATGCTGACGCCATAGCCATCGAGAAGCGCATCGAAGCCGAGCCCCGGGAATCCGACCTCGTCGCCCAACGAACCAAATCAACCGTCGAATCCACCATCTTTGAGCAGCATGAGAGAGACCTCAGAAAAACTCCAAAGCCATGGTACCGACGGAATCCCCTCAAGCAGAGGGTACCACCGCCAGTCCCGGAAACAAGGCAAGTCAGCGCCGAAAAAAGCTCTAGTATTTTTTCGAAGCTGAGTTTCTGGTGGATCAATCATCTCATGCTGGCATGTCAATTCTCTCTATGAAACCTTCTATCACATCCCCCAATTACCTGCTAACATGCCTCTATAGGTCGGTTACAATCGGTCTCTGGAACTTAACGATATCCCCCTCCTCCCACCGGAACGTCGCGTGGAACCTGCCGTCATAAAGATCAACGAGCAATTCAAGAAACGAGTGGCCCGTGGCGATAAATACCCTCTCCTTATGTCTCTCAATCATGTCTTCTTCCGCACTTTCTGGACCGCAGGCGCCTGTCGTCTTCTCGCCGACATCTTGCTCGTTTTTTCCCCGCAGATGCTTCGCTACCTCATCACCTTTACTCAAAACGCCTATTTTGGACACCCAGACCCAATCGGCCAAGGTATTGGATTGGCCATCGGTCTCATCTTGATGCAATGGGTCGCTAGCACCGGCATAAACCAGTTCCTGTACAGAGGCATGTTGACCGGTGGCATGACTAGAGCAGCCCTTATCAGCATGATTTATGAGAAAAGCACTGTCATTTCGTCGAGAGCTAGAGCAGTTGGTAGAAGGGCTGATGCCGACGACGCTAAAGAGCTTACCGCAAAAGAGAAAAAGGCATTAGAAAAGGAACAGAAGAAGAAAGCCAAGCGTAGTGCCCGTCCAGGAGCAGCTATGGATAACATCCCTGGATGGCCCAACGGTAAAGTAGTCAACCTCATGGGAACCGACACATATCGTGTAGATCAAGCTGCCTCCTGGTGCCATATGTTATGGACCGCCCCCATTCAAGTCATCATCACAATCACCCTCCTATTGATCAACATCGGTGTCTCCTCTCTCGCTGGTCTTGGTTTACTCTTTATCATGACACCTTTCCTCATGTGGGCCGTCACCGTGCTTGCTAAGAGGAGGAGAGCTATGAACCAGATTACCGACAAACGAGTGAGCCTCACGCAGGAGATTCTAGGAGGCGTACGATTCGTCAAGTTCTTTGCCTGGGAGGAAAGTTTTCTCAAAGAATTGGGAAATTTGCGCCGCCGCGAGATAAGGGCTATACAAGTCTTGCTAGGCATAAGGAGCGCTACTGTTGCTGTTTCTTTGGTACGTATATAATCCCTTCCAAGAAAAAAAACGTTTTCTCTTAAAAGTTACCTGCTAACATTCCGCTCCATTTAGTCCCTCCCAGTGTTCGCTTCCATCTTGGCATTCGTCACATACTCCCTGCTTCACCCTGCCTTGAACCCAGCCACGATATTCGCGTCAATTGGCCTATTCAACGCCCTTCGGTTGCCTCTCAATTTCTTGCCCGTTGTTGTCTCTCAGTGTATCGATGCCTTCGTGTCTCTCCAAAGAATACAGGACTATCTCTTGCAAGAAGATGAACCCGAGCCGCGTACAATTGATCCCGATCAGAAAGATGCCTTTACTCTCCAAGATGCCTCCTTTACATGGGAAACTACGGGCCCTCCAAAGCAAGCCGAACTTGGAAAGGATACTAAGAAGAACAAGAAAGACAAGAAAGCTCTAGATACGCAGTTGCCATTGGATGAGAAACCAAAGGAAGACTTACAGCCATTCTCCATCAATAATATAACCCTCAATATTTCAAGGCATGAGCTTCTCGCCGTTGTTGGTACTGTCGGTTCGGGTAAATCATCATTTCTTGCGGCTCTCGCAGGCGACATGCGAAAAACCAGTGGTACAATCAAACAAGGTGCCAGTATGGCATACTGCCCGCAGTCAGCTTGGATTCAAAATACCACTGTCCGAGAAAATATCCTGTTCGGCCGCCCCTTCGATCCCGTGTGGTACGGGAAAGTCATTCACGCATGTGCCCTTAAACCCGACCTTGAGATGCTACCAAATGGTGACATGACTGAGATTGGAGAGCGTGGTATTACTGTTAGTGGGGGCCAGAAACAGCGCCTTAACATTGCGAGAGCCATATATCATAACTCGGATATCATTCTTCTCGATGATCCCCTGAGCGCAGTAGATGCCCATGTCGGTAGACATATGTTCAATGAAGCTATCAGCGGACTATTAAAAGACAAATGTCGTGTTCTCGCAACCCATCAACTCCACGTTCTCAGTAGGTGCGACAGGATCATTGTCATGATCAATGGCAAGATCAACGCCATCGGAACTTTTGATGAACTTATGGCAACCAACGATGACTTCAAACAGATGCTTTCATTGACAGCCTCTGAAGAAGCACCTGAGAAGAAGAAGGATGAAGAGGAAGAGAAAGATGGCAAATCCGAAAAGGAAGAATTAAAGAAGAAGAAGAAAGGGAAGGGACTTATGCAAGAAGAAGAAAGGGCAACAAAAGCCGTTGGCTGGGATGTTTATCTTGCTTATATGAGAGCTAGCGGGAGCATTCTCGTAGCTCCCATCGTCATTATATTCCTCTTTATCTCGCAGACCACTAATATTATGAGTACCATCTGGTTATCATGGTGGACCAGTGGCCGTTATGGCCTTTCGAAGGGAGCCTATGTAAGTGTTGACACACTCTACGTAGCAGACCACAAGAGTACTAACAGGGATAAAGATTGCTGGATACATTGGCCTCGGTCTCGCTCAGGTCGTATTTATGTTCATCTTCGCCATAGCTCTCACCGTGGGAGGCACTGAGGCAAGCAAGAAGCTGATGGGAGGAGCTATGAGAAGTGTCCTACGAGCCCCAATGTAACCATTCATCCCAACTCATTGTCTTAAGGCGAAAGATATCCTAACAATTTTCGAACAGGTCCTTTTTCGATACTACACCCCTTGGCAGAATCGTCAATCGCTTTTCGAAAGATGTCGACATTATGGATAACAATCTATCAGATGCTCTGAGAATGTACCTTTTCACTCTCGCTATGGTGTTATCAGTCTTCATTCTGATTATAGTTTACTTTCCATGGGTATGTTGCCCGGACCCTATTATCCCCTCCATATTGAAATATACCCGACTAATGATTCGGAACTAAGTTTGCTATCGCTCTCGTCCCTCTCGGTTGTTTCTTCTTCTGGGCAGCTGGCTTCTATCGCGCCTCCGCACGTGAAGTCAAACGTCACGAGGCAGTTCTTCGATCTGATGTTTTCGCTCGATTTGGCGAGGCTCTCACTGGCACTGCAACAATTCGTGCATATGGCCTGCAGGGACAATTCAAGACAGTGATCAATTCTGCAATTGATCAAATGGATTCAGCTTACTTTATCACGTTTGCCAACCAAAGATGGCTCAGTATACGCCTGGATATCGTGTCTCTAGGCCTTGTCTTCACCACAGCAATCTTAGTCGTGACATCCAGATTTAATACCAGTCCATCAACAGCCGGTGTCGTGCTAAGTTATATCTTACAAGTCGTGGGGATCATCCAGTTTATGATCAGGCAGCTAGCTGAAGTCGAGAACGCTATGAACTCTACTGAGAGAATCCACTACTACAGTACTCAGCTGCCTCAGGAAGCTGCGGTCCGCACGTCAATTACCCCAGCGCCAAGCTGGCCAGAAAAAGGCGAGATCGTGTTTGAGAATGTTAAGATGAGGTACCGGGAGGGTCTGCCTCTCGTGCTACAGGGATTTGACTTGTATGTCGGTGGTGGCGAAAGGATTGGTGTGGTCGGAAGGACGGGGGCTGGAAAGTCTAGTATCATGAGCACTTTGTTTCGAATCACAGAACTTGCCGAAGGCAAAATCACGATTGACGGCATGGACATCAGCAAGATTGGCTTACAAGATCTGAGAAGCAAATTGAGCATCATCCCACAAGATCCAACGCTATTCCAAGGAACCGTTAGGAGTAACCTTGATCCCTTCGAGGAACACACCGATCTGGAGCTCTGGGATGCGCTAAGGCAGAGCTACTTGGTTTTGCCTGAGGAAGATGCAAATGCCACCAACACTTCTCTAACAGATCAAATTGCTGCCACCGGAACGGGAAGTGGCTCTAACACGCCGCCGGTTGGAGAGCAAGTGCAACAAAAGAAAGAGAAGATTACATTGGATACAACGGTCACCGAAGAAGGTCTCAATTTCTCCCTCGGACAGCGACAGCTTATGGCACTGGCACGTGCTCTCGTTCGCAGAAGTCGTATCATAGTTTGTGACGAAGCAACGAGCAGTGTAGATGAAGAAACGGATAGGAAAATCCAAAGGACAATGGCAGAAGGTTTCGGTACTAGCACGGTCTTGTGCATCGCACATAGACTGCGAACTATCGTCAAATATGACAGGGTTGTCGTTTTAGATCAGGGACGTATTATCGAAATAGATGCGCCTCTGAGATTATGGGAGAGCGGTGGGGTCTTCAGGGGTATGTGTGATAGGAGTAAAATTAGAAGGGAGGACTTCGAAGGCGCTGAGTAGTTGACGTGGGTTAAAGCGAAGCATGCTTGACGATATTGATGGTTTTTTTTACTTTTTTGAGCATTCTAGAACCGTTTATGGTCTCTATGACTTCAACCTACACTGATACCTAATTGCTATATGTATACCAGCTTACCTATTTATAATTTCAAAATTGCATTTGATACAGTTATCTTTATCTTGCCATCCCTCTTGAACTTTCGAGCAACTGTGAACACCTAAATATATGAATGCAAAGACTGAAAAGTTCGAACGTTCACCTTGCAAGTATGGATCGGGTGAAGAAAACTCACTCAAGCGTGCAATGTGAAAATGCAACAACTCAGGCCATATCCGTGTCCTAGACCACCATCGTCCTCTGATTAACCAGGTCAGCATTAGCCCCAGCGAGACCAGCATTAGCTTCCAGTACCTCGCCATTACGGACAGTGAAAACCGTTTGTTAAATACACATCGACGATGGTAAGTCTAATAATCACTGCGTTTCAATACCAAATAATGTGCAACAGTCAGAGATACCGGTTCATCACATACCACACCGTCGTTTACCCCCATAATATCAGGGCTACCTACACAGTCTGCATACAGCTAGTACACTACTAATCTCTTTTAACAGCCGAAATTCAACCCGTCTGCAGCCAAGCTTCTTGCTGTTGAATCTTACTTTGTCAAAAACAACCCGATTACTGCCCACTCGATCAAAGACCTCGAAAAGTCCTTGCCTACAGCTACGGGGATATCTGGTATGCAAGTGAAAGACTACCTCACTGCCCTCGTTGATGACAATAAGATTCGAGTTGAGAAGATTGGAAGCGGGAACTGGTACTGGTGTTTCAAAGGTGATGAGAAGAGGCAAAAAGAAAATGAAATGAGAGTATGGGAGAAAGAGGTCAAGAGCTTGGAAGGGAAAATCTCGGAAGCCAAAGGCGAGATTGAACGGGAGGAGGAAGAGAAAACTGGAGGAACAAATGAGAAGGTTTAACCCATAAATCCATACCCGTACATACCGTCTAGATTTTATGATTATTGAAAACGTATTGACATGCTGGGACGTGGGCTTTCACAGGCTGAGCGAGCAACAATGATGCACGAGATCAAGCGTCTTACGGCCGAAAAGACAGCTCTAGAGAAGGAATTGGCGTTATATGCCGATAATGATCCAGCTCTTATTGACTATCTGAAGGAACTCGTGCTATCGATGAAAATAGCGGGGAACATGCACACTGGTAACTATACATATGACCCTCCGCCTCTGCTTTAGCTTGCAGGGTACAACAATTTATACTAATCATTGAATTTTAACCCTGCAGACAACATTTATGCAATAGAACGGTTCATGAGAAGCGCAGGAGTAATACCGACCGACATTGCGGCTTTCAGAGATAGCTTGAATATCCCTGGAGAGTTAGAGGACATTGACTGAAGCATGAAGTTACTAGAAGACATGAATTTGTGAACTAAATAATGACAAATTCAGAACTTTAACACGCTTTATAGGCCGACCGAGGTGGCTCTCCTTTCTTTTCCTTTTTTTTTCAAAAACAGCGTGTATTATTGGCACAAGTTGGCAATATATTCGCTTCATCCATATTAAAGTTCAATCAGGGTACCGAGGATATGTATCCGGAGAAGCAACCCAGAGGCTCCCATTACAAAAAGATACTAAGAGGTATGTTTGTATGTACAACTGAAGAAATTTTGCTAGTTTAAAAAAAGTATTCTTTTGCTCCCCTCCTTTCTCTTATTGGGGAAATGCTCAGAGACTCGCTATAACAAATGAGCCATGTACCAAGATGACAGCAAACGCCAGATGCAGCAAGGAAAAAGAAAAAGAAAAAGAAAAAGAAACAGAAACAAAACCACAGATTGATAATGATTGTCATAATAATATGCAGCCAAACCAAGATTTTTCCGCTTCCTACCGCTTAAACTAGATAATGACTGAGATTTTCAAAAGAAAATAAGATATAGATCAAAAGCAAAAGTCAACTCCAGAAATCGATCGCTGTGTTGGTATAAGAGAGAACAAATGACTGCAGTGTGATTCTTTTAGGTAAGAAGATACGAATGATGAAATCACAAATGGTGGTTTCTTAGTGTGCATAAATAAATAAAAAACAAGCTAATGATGTATCTCTCATCGAATATAGCATGGCAATTCTCCGGGTCCTTGTTCATCCTCTGCGGCAACATCAGGCGCGGAGGGTTCTATGTGGCTGCTTGTTGCGATCGGAGGGGCGCTTGCTTGAGTTAGTAAACGCTGCCTTTCCAACTCCTCTTTGTCTTCATTCGGGTGCATGGCAGGTGGCGGAGTTTGTGTATCCGGCCTTTCATATGCTGGAGCTGCAGCTCTATGAGCACTGCTTTCGGGAACAAAATATAGGTCTTCGTCATCATAAGGAAGAGGGGGCGCGGATGCTTCGGCACTTGTGGTTGGCAGGGGCGGTGCTGATGGTAAAAATTGCTCTTCCGCCATCCTGACCTGAGCTTTCTCATCGTGCAAAATCGGAATCTGGGTGGGTACCATTAGAGGAGGTGGAGGTGGAGGAGGAGGTTGGATTGGTGGTGGTGTAATGCTTGCGGCGGAAGGAGATGACCGTCTGCTGCTATTTTGATAATCTGGTGCTTCGCCTAGAAAATGCATGACCTGAGCCACCGTATTATCTCTCTCGGCCTCTCGATCAGGTTGCGGCTCTGTCGGTTGAGATTCTATTGTCGATACTTGTGATGGTGCTGAAGATGGAGTAACCGCAGTTTCTTTGGATCTCTCTTCCTTCTTCTTCCTGCGCTTCCCGCTGTTGACAGTTCCGACCACAACGTTGAATGTGCAACAGATCACTCCCTTCTCCCGTCTTATGCGGTCGGTATCCATGATTCCCTCCGTTTGAATACGTTTGAAATCTTCGTTGGTGCTTCCATCCATGATCACGTCGCTCATTCCGTTTTTGCTAGCTAGCTTGCCTCCAAGATCGACGACAACCTCGACAAAGTAGGTAAATTCGAGAAGGCCCTGAGGTACCTTGGTAATACTCGGGAAGGCATCACCGGGCACTCGTACATTTGTTGTAAGAACGGCTGTGAAACTATGCGGGTCCACGATAAGTGCTGTAATGGACTGATCAAGATCTTTGCGGAAAGTAGAAGTTGAAGATTTTGAGAAAGAGAGAGACGAAGCGGTCAAAGCTTTATCAGCAGGAGGTAGGGTATCTAATCGGCATTGCCTAGATAGAGTCGTTATAATTCCGGAGAGGGATTTTAACGGTCGGTTGTGAGAAACTGTAATCTTGACAGAAATCGACTCTCCAGGCAGACATGCAGGTCGTAAAAGTTCGATCGTCGCCATCGGATGGGGCTGTGCTGACACGGTCGGCGAAGGCGGCAGGGAAGGTGTGTTGTTCGATCCCGCTTTTGGGATTGATGGAGACAGAGGGGGCGACATGTTTGGTGGTTGATGTAATGTCTGCAAATATGTGGTAGAGTCGTTAGAGGAGCCCGAAGATTTGAGTCTCCGGAGCGGACGTTGAGGTTCTATCGATATTGTGAGGGGTTTCGGAGGGCTGAACAGGGCGACATCAATATTCTCGGAGAATATAATTTCCGCGGTGCAAGTGGTCACCGCATGTATCGATGTAGGTCTAGTAAGCGTAGCGGTCAATAGATAGGAGATTGCCCCTCTCTCAAACTGAAAATCGACTGGTTAGTAAAGGTCTGAGAGGCGGACAAGTATACGGGGACATACATCTAGACTGTTGATTCCACCTTTGTGCGGAAATTCGATCACGAAGCCAACTTCCAATCCGCCAGCTCCGAGACGTCCCTCACCGACGATGACTTGCTCCTCCTCAAACAATACCACTCCCCGACCGCTATGTCTTCCTTCGATTGTTGTCCCACGGCTGCGACAGCCCCTAATCATTTTGCTATCACGATATGTGACGTCCTTGACAACATCTTCCCCCCATTTATGCCCTCGTCTGTCATGGGGATATACCATAACACTCCCGCCCAGTGTCAAAGTGAGATGCGTTATCCTCGTAGCCCGAGACGTTGTGAGAACAATCGAACCAGTCACCTGTTCACCCGGCTTGTATCTTCGATGAGGGTAGTCGAGTTTGATATAGAAATCGGTGATGGCGCGCCTGGAGGGTTTAAGTTGGGCAAGCGGGGATATGGCAAGGGTCGATTGTTGGGTAGATTTTGATGTTGATCGAGGGGAAGAACTGCGTATCCGTGAGATTAGGGAGCTCAGTCGCCCACCGCTTGTTGTCGACATAGTGGTGGTTGGTGGTGATGATGATTATGACGGAAGGACTAAATGATAAGCACCGGATGTGGGCTAGGACTGAACGGATGTTAGGTAAATCTCTACCGCAACGATCCCATGAAGGGAGTCGCGCGTTTGGGAAATCGTAGCAGGCAGTTGAATGAGTGTTATGAAGAGATAGCGGGTCCGGATTTACTCATATAGGAGTTTCGAAATCTTGGAAAGTTGCGGATCCGTGTTAGGGTTTCGGAAACTGTACTGCAGGTTCCCGACGGTCGCTTCGCAGGAGATGGTGTTGAAGGGGGTGGCTGGGTCGGAACAAGTTAGGTGGGAGAGAGGCCCAATTTCTTTGTCTTCTCCTCAAGAATGATGGGACCTGTGAATCGAAAAGGCGGTGGAGATATAAACAAAGATATGGGAAAAGCTGAAAAGCTTAATCAGAAATAAGCCTTCGCAGAGTCCGTAGAATCGTATGTATATCTGGCTTGGAAATCGACCGGGGTATGGTAAACTTGCAAGAACTCCCCAGCGATTGCAGCAGATGGCAGATCAGACGGAGAGCTAAAGAGCTGGGCAGATAACAGGCAGCAGAAATTCTTGTCTGTTGGCAGGAAGGAACAGGAGAAGCAATTGCTTTGCGACTTGGCTTAAAGCAAAACAAAAAAAGCCGCGTCTTGCCCTGGTGTCCACCAAACAAATGCCGAAAATGGGGAAAGAACCCTTTCTCTTCTCCTCAGCTGTGAGAAATATGGAGAGAGACCGATCAAACAACAAACGAGAGTTTCCTTCCGGATAAGATCAGAACTTCGTGGTATTGTTTTGCCCCCCTTTTTCGAGCCTTTTGCAGGTCACAAAATGGGAGAGTAGAACCTATGCAAGAAAATGAGATTGGAAGATAGGAGACAGTGGATCGGAACGACGGGATTACTGATGAAAGTGTATCGGTGATCTCATTCGATTCGCGGAGAGGGTTCGGCTGATAAAGAACAAGAGATCGGTGGGCAAGATGGCTTTCTTGGTATCTCGCTCGTTTTGACAGTCCAAGCTGAGATGAACGGCTCGATTTGATTTGACTCCCTTTCCCTCGGGAAGTCTGGGCTGGGTGCGTAAGCCTTTTCGGGTTCCTTGGGTGCCGGCTTTGCTCTTTCTTGGCCGGGTTGGCGGTCTAGCAATCTGCGACGAAAGACTAAAATTCAAGTATCCCGTCGCTTCGAGGTGTCAGCCTCAGGTTAGTTTGATCGGAAGATTGGTCGCTGTTCGAAATAAGCGTATCAGAAGTCAAACTTTAGCGTTACACCTAGAAGAACAGACAGATACCGTGTTAATTCCTAGATATAATGCTGACGGGAAAAAACAACAATGAGAAATGTGTACTGTGGCAGAAAAGGAAATAGGTTTCGAGGAATGCAAGTCCTGGGGAAGGCTGAGTTTGGTGGAACGATAATATATTACACGATGAAGCTCCGAGCTCCAAGCTCTCTGCGTGGATAGAAGTAGAAGCCTGGACACTTGCCTTTCTTTCTTTCTTCGGAGGGGGAGCGAAGAAATCCCGTCCTTTGGGGCATTGGGAAGGAAAAAAGGAAGATGGGGTGACAAACGAATAAGAGGAGGGCTGCCCGATGAAAGGACGCACGCTAGTATCAACCAGAACCAACCTTTTCTTGCTTTTAATTTTAGGCAGGTGGAAATCAAACAGTTTCGCTGGTATGAGAGATTCTCCAAGAATAAGCTTTTCGTCCTGGGGCTGGCAAACTCGAACTAATTTGCTATTTTGTGTGGCCGGAGGAGGCTAGATTCGAAGAAAGCTTGCTTGTATCGCAAAGGCTTGTTGCTCTGGAGTCTGGATGAACCAAGAAATATCGAATCTTGCACAGTACCTAGGTAATCAGGTCAGGGAGAGCAGGATAGGCCGGATAAGGTGGTCTTGGTAAAAGGTGGGAAAGTCTTGGAGGGAGGAACGTGGAGGAGAGAAGAGGAATTTAACAACAGCAATAACAGCACCTTAGCAATTGTTTCGCCCTGATCCGGTGGGGGGGGAAGGGCTAATAACAAAGTGAGGAATCTTGCAGGCGTTCTCATTTAGCGGGACAACCAGCGAGTTCATGCTCCACTCACACCCTCACACCCCTTCTGGCTTCCAGCACCCTTCCCCTTCCTGTCTTGCCTCCTTTCGCCGAGGTGCTGGGTCGTTAGCGTGAAGGCTGGAGAGATGGAGGGATCGCTCATCGTGGTGGTTTTTTTTTTTTTTTTTTGCACTCTAACATATTAAGCGACTGAAAAGGTTTCGCACATTTCCCATATCCACCAGACTCGTGAATATTACAGAGAGGAAGGCGACAAGACCCGTCTCCGAAAATAAGATGCCAGTTTGACACCATCCTTCAAACAGCACGATTGGTATGACGATTTCTCCGCGACGTAACTGAGTTTTGGGACAAGCCTGCCAAGTCTAGAGGCGAGCAAAGTCAAGCCCAGACAAGCTTTTCTCAAGTGGTTTCCACGATGCTCTCTCTCTACCCATTCCTAGCCACGCAAGCTCAGGGAGAGCAGGGTCTGTAACGAGATTGCTTTTTTATGGTCGGTAGCCGGTGGTGTGGTTTCGGTTTCAGTCCGGATGTGAGCAGCCGCCCTGATCGTGGATTCAAGAGAGTTAAACTGTATTCGAATTATCGAGTGATCAGACGACCTCGGTCCTGTCCTCCTTTGGCTCGCCTGCGTTCTGATGGCGAGATAGTCCAAAGATGTTACGATCCAAGCAGATGCATCGAATCTCTTCCGGCGTCCGCGAAGACGGCAGGCCCAGTCGAGAACCGCGTTGGGGAGCAACACGGCACCGGTGATCGTCAACAACAACACAACACATAAGTCTCGACGTTGGCCTTTTCGACTCCGAGATCGATCATCGATCTGAGCGGTCCCAAAAGGTGCCAACAAATGATATCGTGCTCTATAGCTATTCGACAGACAATATCACACTCATCTTATCTAGTCCTAGAATGGCCTACACAATGTTGGAGTGTATACACTCGCCCTAGTCAATTTGATCCGATCAAGTTCTCCCCTCTATTTCATAACTGACATCTAGACCTAGCTTAGCCACTTAATTACTTACACGCAAAAGTAGAAATACATATATACATTAGGCCACTCCGCATGTAGCTCTCGCTCGCACGAGAGGAGAGGGAAAGCTATGCAATTCGTTGACGTGGTCTCTCCCCCCTTCGGTATAACCATCAGCACTCTGCAGCTGTCAAATCGAGGCCTTAGGATCTGTACACGTAGACATGATGCCATGTACCAAATCTACTGGCCAGGTGCACGGGGCGGTGGGCCGCCCCCACCTCCTCGGACTGAAGTCCTCTGAAGCCTGATCTTATCGCAATCCACAATATCAGGCTTAACATCGAGACCACCATACTTCCACGCGAGACCAGCCGTTGGGCCCTTAGGTGTATTAATAGTACAGATGAAGAACCTATTGAGACCGCTGAGTTCTAGGGCACCCTGCTGATTGAATGTGAAGCCAGGTGTTTGGGTAGCGCCAATATAAAGTCCGCCAACGTTTGATGCAATATCGACTGCAACACTCAAGTGGTAGACATCACCCCGTGGTGGTCCGGGCCTAGGGCTCCAGATGATCGTATTGCTTTCAGTAACGTTGATAAAGAACGGTACGACACCTGGAGATGGAACAACCCTATGTATTGATACATGGTTTGATTTTCGCATTAGTTTTTTCGGAACATAAATATATCCAAGATTGTTTCGTTGAATTAGGAATCTTCAGGATTAGGAAAATCTTACAAGTTGAAAGCCCCGCCAATTTGTGTATGAGAAACGAATTTCCCATTCCACGTGGCATTCTGAGAAGAAATCTGGAGACCAAATGGACCATCAAGCTGCGACGATGGTGGTGGCGGCGGCGGCGGTGGTGGTGGTGGAGGTGGAGGCTGCGGGGCCCCTGAGACGGCACCCGCTACAACAACGGCGACCGCCAGGACGGTGGTGGTAAGTTGCATTTTTGGAGTGTTAGAGCTGTATTTCAGATATGCGAAGCTACTTACAAATAACAGCCAATCGAATACAACTTTGATCAGTGTGCTAAGGTCTGTCTGCAAAAATTCTTTTCCACTCAGTATGAAGTTTGTTCTTATATATATATAACCAGTATGACAAATATTGCTCAGTAGGCAATATCGTCTACCAATTCAATAGCCAAGCTAGGTAGATTAAAACATGGTGTGGTGAGGGATGTATCTAAATCCGTTGGATACTATCGATCTCCCAAAAGAAAGAACATCATGATGACCAGCTTCTCTTTCACCCCGAAACAGGATATACCTTCAGAAATTATTTAGCTGCGCATAACCACAGCGCTGTATACTCCCAGGCAGATACGCTGAGGCATCCGTGTCTCTCACAAGTTAATAGTGTGATGCATACCCTGAACTAGCCCACAATGTAACGAAGCCGTCTATAGCCTTTCTAGCATTCGCGGACCCCCAGCGAGGCATTTGCTAAAATCCTTGTGAAAATTTTAATCACATTCTCCATTCTACAGGTGCAGCTACCTGGACTGATCAAAGACAGAATCGACAGCCTAGCTAGCGGGTGTTGAAGCACGGATTGAAAACTCGAATATTCAAATATAAACATCGATCTATTATCAATTGTCGCCATCCTGCAAAATTCCATAATGATATTACACGGTTTTCGTCTTATCTCCGTGGTTCATTTATCGATAAAATACCCTGAAATATTATATATGAGGAAGTATAGCCATATTTTGACCTTGTACCATAGCACATACCCCTCACTCTCAACACGAAGTGCATTGTTCTCCTCGATTGTGGTTAACAAATCCGCAGGTCGACGTCCTTGCGCCAGGGCAACTAAATGGCTTCATCTGCATCTTAGCTCTTGGCAATGACGCAAGCTATCACGCGTGCAATGGATCAAGTAGTAGATAGCCTAACGGGCATCTGGGATTTGGTACATATGATCGATATGGAGGGGAATACCGTAACGAGTATTTGGGTTCTCACTTTGATCTTGATCGCGGAAAATTGAGAAATCGCTCGGAGCATTAAATTCCCGGGGATTAGACACAGCAGATTAACTGCGAGGGTCTAGCCTACATGCATGTAGGCAACCACCCGTAGAATTGTAACTGAATGATTGATTGGACTCCCAGAATTTTTGTTCATGAAAAAATTTTAAAACACCCTCCCAATTATACCTTGAGATTCGCACTACTCCAGGAAACTGGGTAACAGATGCATACCCATTCTGGGGTTAGCCCCAATCACGCAACTACACTATTTGCAATGAGATTCCTGTGAGTTGTTAGAGGTTCAGCTAATCTCAACAGCCCGGAGAGGAAGTTGTATCTGTCAGCTGGGCTGATGTTCCTTACCACTCAATATCCCCCACTATCCAGATACAGAAGGTTAAGAAGTGTTGATGCACTTGAAGATTACAAGTTAGCTTTTGTGACTAGGTCAAGGATCTCGGTACAGCACTGGCAATATCATTGCACTCCTTATAAATTCCACCTGTGGCATGAAAACTTCCTTGGTTGTGTCATCTTCATGGACTTTTATCATATTTTTTATTTTCTAACGGATATGTTGACCACCGCAACATGGTCTGATATTAGAGCATGCTATGACAATCTTTTGATTCTATCTAGCTCGAAAATGGCGCATCACTATTATATTCCTCTAAAGATTTTTTTTTGAATTGTGAGATGAGTATATACGTATAGATATGAGCTTTGCCTAGCTACTATCGGGGTATTCGATATTATAAAACCCTGATACTTTGTATAGTAGACATATCAGTTCTAAAGTATTAGTATATATTACAGAATCCTAATCCGAATGGATTGAGATTAACTTGGGATTATTTGGTAGCATGCTTATAATAATTTCTGTTGCCTTCGCTGGCTATCTTCGTATGATGGCCTTATCGAACTACCTTGCCCATGGCCAGGTTACTTAGAGGTCTGTTTGTATTTAATTGTGCCCTCAAAAACAACGGTTGGCAACGGCCTTTTGTTGACTTTTGTATTATAATGAGCTTTCATGCACGGTTTCCTAGGCCTTGAAGATTTAATTCAGAGTCGGATTCATACTACTGTGATATCCTTAGCCGCTCTCACTGCCATACATAATGATATTTCCTCCTTATTTCTATAACTCTATTTCATTCAACCTTATCTAAATCGCTATTGTAAACTCCAAGTGGGGTACATTAGCGCACCGAAAACGCACACTACTTTAAAGCTTAATCTGATTTAAGTAGCCGAAATACATTTTGCTTGCCAAGGTATTTTTGATCTCCAGCTATAATGAAATTGGATCAAAGAATTTCAACATATATGTATGTGGCTAGCTTCTGGAATTCTTTGTCAATGATACAACAAGGCCTAGATCCAGATGTTGGAGGTATTAGACGTACCCGTTGAGTTGTCTGAAATAACTATACCAGCTATAATACAATCAAGGTTTACAGCTAACTCACTTGGTTTAACTCTTGGCATTGATCAATGATTCCGAAAGTGCTAGCCAGAGTTGACGAAGCATCTAAATTCCCTATTACTTAAATTGCATGTAGTGAACGCAGCAGCATCGAATCACAATTTTAGTCAAGAGCTTAGATATTTTGAGTAATTGGTTTTTGACTTTTTAAGGCGTATGACATGCATTAGAAGATATGGTAGCACGAATAGTATAGTCTTTCATTTCTTTTTCACTATCGCCTTAATAGTAATAAGAATAAATAATGAAGGTGATGTGGTACTTGTCTTGATTTCAGACTCGTAACATAGAATATAGTACCCATATGGTCCACAAAAGTAATAGATCATTCAAATGGCAAGTTATAACGCCGAGGGAATGTGATGTGCCATAAAGCCCGCCAATAGGTTCCGCTATGAAACTTTTATAAGGAAAAAAGAATAATGAAAAAAAAAGACTTTGGTTGATCAATAAAGCATTAGGTATTAAATAATCTCCGGCTCCTGTTGAGCCTACACCCTTAAGTATGAGTTTGAGCCGAATTTCGTTTAGCAAACAGTAATATAAAGACCGACACTGATTATTATTGAGTTAGTCTTCGATCCATGGAAACAAAAGTAATCGAACTAGGCTAAAAACTTACGCGCTAGGATTGTAGTCCTGGAAGTAGTTCAGGTTGGTATCGGTGGTACTGATCTCAAACCCAATCTTCTGTCCTGCCGGGCAGTCGAAAGTGGTGATGGTATAGCTGTTTCCAGGAACAACCTTGGTGACACCGTAGTCGGCGCTGTTACCGCCCTGGTTATTCCATGTGGTGCCTTCAGTGGCTGGAGAAGACTTCTTCCAGAAATGCAAGTTTCCAGCACCGGAGAAAGTATACGAGCTGGTATCAGAAGGAGGATTGGTTGGGAACAAGAAAACAAGAGAGCATTTCTTGCCGGCGAATGCTGGACGAACATCAAAGTTAAAGATGGTGGCGACGTGAGGTGTGATAAGGCCATTGTATTTGGTTCCAGAAGCAGTATTTGGGTTAGAAGAGTCAACTGGGACAATCAAGTGTGGAAATTCGAAAGATGAACCTCCTGGGTAAACAAGGTTGTATGGGCATGTTTGCGCTGGTGGAGGAGGTGGAGGAGGTGGAGGAGGATGTGGTGGTGGAGTGCTGCAACCGTTGGCCGTCAACCACACCTTAACACACTTGGTTTGGCCAGCAACTGGCTGGCTGTAGATATTCCAGTTACCGTAGTCGTCGACCCTAGAAGTGGGTATTTATTAGCTAATGATCGAATCTATGTAATCAGTGGAAAACTTACGGGCAAGCATAGAATTCACTGTTTCCACTGTGGCTAATTGCACCATTGCCTCCTATGGCAAATCCAGTAGTAGGCGATGCGCCTGTATCGCATTGATATTGGGTAGTTGGAGGAGTCAGGATGCAACCACGTCCATTCTGATCAGTAACTCCGCCACCGCATCCAAGAGTATACTTGGCTGCGTTCGGGGTGGCTGGGCCAACTCGATTCTGGCCATCGGATATCTGACCAAGAGGCCCGCTGACACCACCAGAGACTGTAATGGTAAAGCCCTGGCATGTATAACACGGGTTTCTTGGGATGACGGCAGATTTAACTGTCGCGACAAGCGCAACGAGAGCATATGCGAATGTCGACCGCATTGTGGCAACTTATAGCTTAAGAACACACGAAAGTTGTATTTTACTAAACCAATGCGTAGATAGATGGATGGGATATGGAGAGATGAATGCTTGATAAGGCTGATTCCTAAAAATTATTCTGAGCTGGGTACCAAGCACCTTTATATAGACTGCAGCGACACACATTAATGCGGGTCATATTATGGATGTTGACGGATTCGCTATCCAACATGCAATGATGAAGCCAAGGCGGAGATAGCTCGGAAAGGTTACCCGTCGACATCCTCCTTTCAACATCATAACGATATCTACCTTTCTTGAATTGCTTCTTTTAATTTTCTTTGCTTCTTCTTCTAGCTTCTTGCAGCTCAAGTTCCAGTTATCACAAATTAGGGCGATAGAACGCATTCGCAAAAAGGAAACTTTGTTACATTTTGACGTCAGATCAACGTCCCAGCAAGTATCCGATGCTACAAATACCATCAAACAAGAGCAGGGTATAGTCGGATACATGTGAGTACTTTCACGGCGCAAAAAGGAATCTGTGCGATGCTTGATTGCGAGCAGAGTTTTCTTAGCTTCTATGTATGCAAAGGTATGATCCTAGTCAGTGCGACGTGCTCCTGTAGAACACATGTCTACCTACAATGGGATGACTTGTAGTTGCTCAAGAATGGATCCGGGCTTGATCAAATTGGCGAAACAAGGTTACATTGCTCGAGAAAACAGAAAGCTAAACCATCTGCATTCGGGTTTTGATCTGTACCCAGTGTTGTTTTCTTCGGTACAGCGAATGCGAGGCTCAAAATTCTGGTTAGCTTGCCGATTTTCCACCCTCCCTGCCTTCGAGACTAGGCTGCGTTTGTAAGCCCACAATCGTTTAACGTTCGCAGATCATGCCACTGTGGAATGCGGAGACATGTCTGACTTCATCCGCCGGATAGCTTTGGGTCGCGAAAGTCGCCAAAAAAAACACTGGATCTGGATCTGTGTTTAGTTTGCGAAACTCACCAATTGTTCGACCGCGACATCGCGATATCGAAAACCCAATTGATTGAGAAACCCAGTTGATTAGTTGACTTGCGATGGGAGTGTTCTGCAAAATCAATCTGGTTGATCAACTAAACGCTTACATGTCATTATTCTTGGTGGAAAGGTGGCATCAGCATAATGTTTTCCGATCCTACCCTCAGCTTAGTTATCTCGGCGACAAGCGGCATCGTCCGGAGAGTATTTTCTGTGGGCACAAACCCATTGGAACTGCCGCTTTCTGGACCCACCCATTCCTTCACCACGTGGGCTCAGCCAGTCTTTCCCCTCTGGGTAGCGATTGTACTGCAAATCCCCATTATACTGTATGTGTCTTGGCCATGAAATCACAAAAGCTAGGTATGGTGGTCTCTTTGGTGAAATTAGACCTGGAGCGGTCTTGAACCGAAGAATTCGATTCTAGGATCCTAGGATTCGAAGCTAGAATGACTTAAAATAGAAACAACAACCACCCCAAAATTTTAATCCTTTGGGTGCGACCAGCCACAAGGATAAAGGGCTTCTAGCGTGCGTCGACGTTGATCAATTTTTTCTAGGAAATCGAGAAGGTAGGTTTAGTTAACCAAATCGGCAAGGATCGAGAAACTTTTCGGAATGACAACTGCCTTCAGCCTCGGAGTTTATGAAAATGGTTTAGCATCGACGGCTACTTTTAGAGCCCTCGCTACGCAAACGCGAACGTCGGATTCTAATACCTATAGATAACAGCCTCCAACGATTGACGAAAGTAGCAAGCTCATCACGTTAATAATGGTAGTTTGAGGGGTGTCGAGGACTTTGTAGTTAGAGCTCCGATTAATGCTTCGTATTGAGCTGGGCTGTGGTGACGTTCACCATAAATTCCTGGAATCCCTGTTCCCCAATGCCGCATTTTGCGGGGAAAATCCCGTGCGCATGCGTCAGTCCAAGACTCGGCTAAGTCCTTGAGGAAGTTGCGGACAAGGTTGACCCACCGCTCAGGTTTTTTGTGAAATCGATTGCTAACAAGAATCGTAGCTCGGATTCCGCAAAGAGCCCGAGATGCAGGAATGTAACCTTGACTCAACAGCCTCTCGATACGGACGGCTGATCGGAAGGCAAAAGGCTTTTTTAGCTAAGCAAAGTCTCTCGGGGAAATGTCCGAACCTATTTGCCCCCATCTAGCGAAAGGTGATTGTGTAATCGGAAGCGAAAATGCCATTATGATCGAGTCTAAGATTTCCCCAACATTCCCTAAAATTTAGTCTCTCTGCAAATTTAAAACAATTTGTACTTGTATCTGAATATTCCCATTTCTTCATATTGGGAATCAAATCCGCGGAGACTTAAGAACACCAAGTTCAAGATCAGGGTGACAACGAATTTGGATATTTGAAAGATTAAAAACATCGCTTGTAGGAATGCCGTCAATGAAGGCTTCCAACTATGATCGAGTGAGCCTAATCCTGGGTCTCTCTGCATCTTTGCGAAGTATAAACTTGCCAAGATAGTGATGGAAGACCCTGCATGCAGTAGTACTGTTTGACCTGGAGTCAAGCTCGGTCCAAAGACCAGGTCCTCTAAAAAGGCACTTCAGCTCGGCTACAACAATTCTAAGCACCTAGCACCCACGACTATCATAGGAAACCACACTGAGTGTGGGGATTCATGTATCGCCGCGTGGCTTTCGCTCGTTGGCTGTCATGGCCCTCGTCGATGTTGATGGTAGCTTCCCAACAGTCGATAGCACGCTGGGTTGATTAAAAGGAAACCTGGTTAACCAATTGTGTCATAGTCCGAGGTGCCATATACTATATCCAGCTGCAGTTAGTAATACTATAGTTTAATCACCAAATATTTAAAAATAAAAGTAGGGCTCGGGTCGAATGATGCGTGTACCTTGAGCGAGTGAGGGTAGCTAAAATGTATACTCGGATATCTAAATATCTTTCAATCATACAGTTTTTAGTTCAGCTAGTAGAATTCAGGATTGAGTGAGTGGCATCGCGCTTTCCCAAGCGGTTTTGGGATGATATATTACTCAAAATATCTTCGGATCCGAATATTTAATATGTTTGTGCATTCGATCTCCCAATTGCCAAACGCCCAACATCACAAGGAAAGAGCCTTCGACAATTGCAAGCGCTTCACATAAATTATTTTGCTCTCCGTACAGAAAATGGCATATCTCGAAATTTAATCATATCCTCAGTATATGTAATATGAATGTATACTCAACCAAGACCTCCCCCGGAACTCCATCAACACCATCACCCCTGTAAAAGCCGACCAATAGTCAATACTCGCTCGTGATACGTCGATATATCATATCGTAACTGGAAACCCTGAAAAATCAAGTCTACACCGGCTCCTAAGCTAAATGCCTCCTCAGCCAACGTGCGCCCAGTACCTCCCATACACTTCCTATTACCTTTCGCTTCAGCAAAATCGGGTATCTATCTATTTTCCCCTCTTAATAATATTAAAACTTCTCGGTGACTCGAGTTTGGATTGTTCCCTTCGTCTTTCAGATTGTTGAATAGTTCCATCCTCTGGTGTTACCAGCACTCGTACATAGATTTTAGAGCGACCTCGAAACCGGGAATATAATCTTAACAGCTGAAATCCTTTGTACTTGTGCTACACAGAGATTTACAGGGATGCTGAAATCGGCGGCTAGAGCATTAACTCAATACTGGTTCCTTTTTTTATCGATTCAACGTTAATGTGCGTTAGTCGGCCGGAGGTCCAAACCGATAAAGACGTAACCCACAAGCCCAGCGCGAAACCTCGAGCGCACTGCAGTCCACTCCAGATTTACCTCCCCCGTCCGGCCGTGTAACATCAATTGGTCAGGCACTATACTATCGTTGAAGCTAGGGCGCAGTAGTTCATTCTAGATATGCATGTACCCGATCTATGCAAAGAATCCGAATACCTTACCTTGTGTACATTCCAACTATCCTTGTGACCTGCGTATCGTTTATCCGAGCTTAGAGCAAGTACCTCCTTCTTTTTACATCCGATGGTCTAACGGCTCTGTGATTCAGGAAACGCGCCTAGAAATAGAACCCATGTCAGATGCTCCCATAATAGAAATGTTAGATGGCTAATCGATCAAAGTCAATGCTACGACAGACTAAGAGGGCAACATATACGCATACTCTACAGAATACCGTACTTTTAGGTATTGTAGTGCTCGAGAAATTCAAGTCACCGCCAGATTATTCTCCTCAATTTTACTAGAGACTACCGATGAGTGATCAGATCTAGAGCTCCGCGGCATAGAAATGGCATGGCTACAAGAATTGTTTAATACATCGATCCGGCGCAGGTTGGAAACACTTTACCAAACTATGAACAAGGCGGACATTCCAACCTGGGGAGCTTGTTACTACCATCTAGCTAGGCAGTTATTTCTCAATCATGGTTAATAAAATACTGTTACTGAATCCCTAATGGCTAACTAAGTTGTGCCTCCCACTTAGATACACCCGTTCAATTCAACAATATTCGGATATATCTCAAAGTTGAGTATCTCAAATCAAAAGGGTCATACGCACTTCTCTCCCCTTGCGCCTCAATTTCCAACTCCCAACAGACGTCGGTAGAGCGGCCCTTACATGCGGTGCCATTCCAACTTCTGACAGATGTTAGTAATGGAAAGTATTGATAGCATGGGTACGACCAACTGTAACTTTACTTAACGTCTTTCTCTAGTGCCCACACACTTCCTGAGAAATAGTAGGGTATGAGGTAGACGGGTTTCACCCATCCAAAAATATCTTAACATAGATAACCACTCAAAACGCTTAGTGATAATGCTGTTAGCAAACCCTTCTGTGGCGCACTCGAACTCGATGCTCATCCTTGGACCAAGGTTATGTCCGATACAATTTGACGTGCTAGGTCTAAATAACTTCCAAAAAGTCAAAAAAACTGGAGGGTGACACATCTGCAAAGGTTATTATATAGCAGTATTGATGCGGGATTTTTTTTAGGACATCAGATTTTATTCATATATCAGAAACACGTATACTATACTAACACAAATCGAAAGTTGAAAGCCGAAAATTGGAACATGTACAAAAAGAAAACTTCAAAGGGAAAACGAAATGGCGCCAGTGGCCAGTTCCAATGAATTTAATACCTGGTATCCTTGAAGATAATATTTATAGGAAAAAAACCAGAAAGTTAAAAAAAAATATTAGTCATCCCGTAACTCCAAGAAGAATAGATCAAAGCCCGTGATATCTGTGATCCCCAAAAATAGAATATATAAAAAAAAAAGAAGATCCATCGTTATATCATTACCAAACTACCAAACCCCTATCAACACATGCAACCCTTATCTATAGCTCACAACTGCTTCCCGGACTAATCACGATAAGCACAGGTGAGGCAAACTTGCGAATAGACATCTGAATGGCGAGACCTTGGTCCAACACAATGTCATCCCAGTCATCGCCGTAGTCAGAACAGTAATCCGACTCGTCATCCGTAGTCAGATCACCAATGCTTTCCACACAATCTTCGTACTCGTGCTCTTTCTTAGCCTCAGCTGCAGGATTTTCACTAGCGATTCCCATACTTAGATGTCTCTTCTGGAACGTCATGTCTTCCAGAGCAATACTCCGATCGGCAGAAGATGGGACCAGCGGAACACCAGCTTTGCCATGCTCACCACCAAAATCGAATTGAAAATCTGAGAACTCTGTTTCATAAGTGCTGCTGCTTAATGCAGAATATGCTGACGAAGCTGAAGTGTTCCTTGAGTGACCTGTAGGATTGGTATTTGTACGCTGGGGTTTCCTGTGATCAGACCTCTGCTTCTCTAAGGGTGACTGGGGCCCGGTGGTTGTGGAAGGTGTGGATTGCATGGCAGTCGAGGGCATGGTTCTGGTGCCACTGATTATCTCAAAGAGGGTGTACATTTCATCGTCTTGGCCGTCGTCCATGATGTACAAATTCTGATAGGCTGGAGTGTAGTCTTTGCTAGATATCCTTGGTGGCTTCTCAAGTACATAATTTGGCGATGGAACGGGCGAATTGTTAGGGCTTACTCGGCGGGACGAAGAGCCGGACCCTGAGGCGACAGATGATGGTGGTCGTTTCTGAAGCCGTCGAGTGGTAGAAGTTCTTCTTTGTGGAGAAAGGACAGGAGTATCATGGTTTGGGATGAACGGGGTAGCGAAGATGTCGCGGGGGACCATATCCTTGAGGGATGAAGAAGAATCGGCCTTTGCGTGACCGCGGAAGAACGTGCGCTTCTTCTTGACGACGTGATGAGGGTCTATACTTGGGTCTGCAGCGATTTCTTGGCCCTCAGACACAACTGGAGAATTGGGAACCATCTGAGGCTTGTGGTGATGATGGTGGAAGAGAGACATTATGATGAGAAGGCCAGCAAGCGCTTATATAAAACTTCAGCGTCGAATGGCCGCTGTCAGCGAGTAGGAAGTTATCAGCGAAGCTGCGGCCAGATGTTGGTTGGCAGGAAGTGTGTTGCGTTGTTGTGTTTGATGGGGGTTGCACGCACAGCCAGGCTGTCGGGATAGTCTCGAGATGCCCGTAATTTGGTGTCTAGCAGTCAGAATCAAAGGGTCAGTTGGTAATTTCATAGATTTAAACTTGCGCTGTTCCAGAGAATGGAAAGAAGGGGGCCTCCGAACAAGGGGCTATCTTAAGTATAACCTCGCCATCGATTCGAGAGGGCACAGGAAGGGATGGAACCGGAAGGCGAGGATGCAATGCAAGGGAGCAGCAGCTGGCGCTGAAGCTCCTCATTCGACAGAAACTTGGACACCTACCTCAAAGTTCAACCAAAGAAACGAAACGAAACGTCAGTTCGACAGGGGCTTCTTTGTATGGGAGTCAAGATTCGAGCGCCTCTTGTTAATTAAGTAGAGTTATCGTTCTCTCTAACACTAAGACGCTTAGGATCCAAAGAGGAGGCTGGGGGGTTCGAACAATGTTGCTGTTTAATCGAAACACTTCTAATTCTCCAACGGCTAACCCCCAGTTTCGTATTAAGGTGGCAAAAATAAAGGGAAAATATAGCTGTCGTCAAGAAGCCTACGGGTACTTGAAAAGTAAAGCGGCCGAGAGGGCGAAGGCCTGGCCTAAATGTCAAAGTCAAAGACGGTACTTGTCGAACTGGCGGGTGTTAAATAGAATCCAGTTAGCAGATGCGAACCAGAAAATTCCTGAGAAATCTGTCTGAGAGGCGGACGGCGGTTCTGGGTTTAGGTCCGCATATAAACGACGAAATTGGGTGGACGCTACTCAGCAAAAGCTAACTGCTTCAGCTTTCGAAATAAT
Organism: Dactylellina sp. 'tibetensis'; assembly: GCA_036971435.1. NCBI lineage: Eukaryota > Fungi > Ascomycota > Orbiliomycetes > Orbiliales > Orbiliaceae > Dactylellina > Dactylellina sp. 'tibetensis'. The sequence continues at coordinate 127,682 of JAKDFA010000005.1, forward strand.
CGCGTGAGGTAAGGGTTAGAAATGTTCGAAATGAGATTTGAGAGCCACAAATTTCCTCGATTCACTTGATGGGGGCCACTTTGGAGATTTAAAGGGAGTATCTAAGTCTGACTACCTGCATATGCATTTTGTAGGCGACTCTAGTTGTGGTATTTCATGCGAGCGAAAACGCTACTCCACTCGTCGAGCTAGGTGTCTTCTGCCTGCCTTATTTCCTCGTTTTGTCGGGCGGATCCCTTCTCATCATCATATCGACCGCCAACGTTATCAAAGAAAATTTTGCATATTAATGCGGAGCAGAAACAGGATGGTTGAAGGAGCTAGGAGGCCGTCTTGACATGTAGGTTCTAGATTGTCTATCTTGCAACCACCATTCTTTGCGATGCTGGGACCCTCTTTCCTGTTTGTCGTGTCTGGGGTTTTTAGTAAGGTGACTGGATAGGGAGAAGTCTCAAGACAAGGCCTTTGCATCGGATCCGACTGTTTTGCTTCGAACAGACTAGCATGGCTCGCATGGGCACTTCCTTGCCCAAAAATAGAGACAGCCAAACCGCTTCCAACTCCAGCAAGAACTCGGGAATAGCTGCTGCCATTCGCTGGGTCTGCTGGGGCCGGATGTGGGGCATGGGGCTATCTTGGTAGCCCCCCCCAAAAGAGAAACTGGGCATTGGTTTGCAAACCTTTCATGGTTGAAACATTCAATACCTTGACTTCGAAAACCATCACGACAGCAGGAAACCCTCAAGGCCACGAATTTCTAGAGCTGAGGCCGCTTTGAAATTTGCTATTTACATTTGGAAGCAGCGTTAAAATATCAACGTTTTCCGGAGACGGCGAAGGAGGTGTGTTAGAATGGAGATGCGTTCGGCCAAAATCTTGCGAGAGAAGTCGGGAGGACTCATTTACTGGCAAGCAAAAGAAAGAAGAGAGAACCCCGGTTTTCGCGGTGGACTTTCTGGTTCGCCGTTTGAAAGGACTAGTTATTTGCATTACCATGCGGCTTTCCTTCGATGTATCAAGTTTTGTTTACATCGCGGCCTTATTTGAAGGCATCATCACCTAGATAGAATACAGCACTGGAGTTGACTTGGGAGAGCGCAGCTATCGCAGAGAGATCTTCGTGATGAGTGTCCTTCCGCAATATGTTGGATGAGATAAGACGGTGATCTTATATGTGGACAAATTATAGCGTTGTGTCCAATTCACATGCGAAAAGCACCCAGTCCCCAAACTAATAACATATCGTGATTAACAGCGGCAATTTCGATTTGGGGTGATACATATTATAATTTCAGGGAGACTGGAAGAAGCGAAGAGAGGATATTCTATGGTGAAGGCTAAATGTCCGAACTTCGGCCCATCTGCCAGATGTACAAACATTCTTGACTTCATTTCAACGTGCAGACGGAAGGAAAGCAAGAAAAGTCTATCATGTCGCTGCATCGTAACATTTGCTAGGGTCAGTGCGGCTTCGAGGCGCCACGGACACAATCGCTCGGTGTTTATTTAAAATGAAAGGACACCCCACCTCGTAAAAAGCTCTGCTTTGGATAAGAGAGTCCGATAATTAGCGTTAGTTGGGGGATGTTCGGAAAGCTTTTGTTGTTGGTAACTGGACATCAAACATTCGAAGAAACTTAGTATGGATTCTTCTCGCGGTAGCTTATCGCTGTAGACTGTTACCAGAAATGTGCTTGTGTCGAATTGCTGACGGGTTTGTTGATTATGCTTTCCCCTGCGTCGAGGTAGCTGCCCCTGACATGCATTTAAGTCGCGTGGAGTCGACGACGGTTGGCGACGATAGCCAAGACGGTGGCGATGCACAGCCCCGCTGGTATAATCAGCCGACATATCCCTCGCACCGGCTGACATGATGATGATGTCGGTGATGGTGTTAGGGAGATACAAGAGAGAAGAGTAGGAAAGCTTTTAGGCACATACACTGTAGGTATGATTGTACGAACCCATCGAAGCTAGTTACAAGACTGCCATCATCCAACCACAAAAACCGTGCGACAACACATTTGCACCATCTGAGCCACGGCAGAGTCACGTGGATGTCATCGGGTGGCATACACGAGGAGGCGGTGCTGTTACATAAGCCGGACAGACCGGCTCCTTAGAACTCAAAAATACCGCCGCTTCGGCGGCCGGAACTCCTCATCCTCTGCTCGATATTAGCAGCTGGTCTCCCTCTCCGACCTCTCTGCCACCATCGCTGACGTATCCGGACTCCCTTAATTTCATTGACAAGACCCTTTATAACTGTTAAATATCGCGGGGTTCGTTTTAGCCCGCTAATTCCTCTCTCCTTCCATCCTCCTCACGAGACTATCGAACCATCGACTTCCAACGTCGCACAACTCAACGCCGCTCTCCTCCTTCTCTCAACAGAAGCGGAAAAAAATCATTGGTCAAACACCACCAATCCCTTCTCCAAACGCCGATACTACTCGGCTAGAGATTCCGCAGAAACATCAGTCGGTTTTTACCTTGATTTAGCCTAGTCTCGTCCGCATCCCTTCCCAATACGAGAAGATACAACTGCTTTCCTGTTCCGAGGAAAATTAAATAAAATAATTTAATTTAACAATAATAAACTGAGTTGCGCATTCGCTTTTGTTGATACTTCGAGCGAGCTGTTCCCCCTGGATTCAATTCATGATACCACGCGACACCACCAGGACTCCAATTTGAATACTCAACGGGAAAACCCACTTGGGACCCCTCCCATCCTCTCTCACTCTATTTAGCGATATTTACAACTATTTCGACTTCCCGAATTTCAGCTCGATGACAAAGACGGACGACCACAAAGATGACGGCTCTGAATCTGGCGGCGAGCAACAAGGGGTGAGTTTTCAAGTTCCAAACTTTTTGCGTTTTCTCCCGTTATCCTCTCGAAAAAGCTATACAGAAGGTCGGATTCCATACCTACCGTGCTATAATAGCTCGTTCACATTTGTCAATTTGATCCGCTTGATTCCCTCCTAGTTGCATATACTGGCTCCCCCCCCTCTTTTTCTAAACTTTAGCTAAATTAATCTACCCATGAGCAGCCCATCACCGCACGAAATCCCGCCTGCGACCTGTGCCGTGAGAAAAAGGTAACATTGAACGCCTTTGCATATCCTCCAGGTTGCCGTACAGCTTTTACTTCCAAGGGCTTTTTAATTCTAACACCAATTGCCTCTGTAGGTCCGATGCGGCCGCGAGAAACCAATATGTCGCAACTGCAAAACCTGGAAAGCTGCTTGTACCTACTCTGAACGCCAGAAACGGGAGAATGAATCCACCCGGATGTATGTTTCTCTCAAACTTGCATGCAGCATTACAAAATAATTGGAGAAAGGGCCATATTAACACCTAGATGTAGTGCTCACCGCTTCGAGGAGGTCCATGACCGCCTGGACCGGTTAGAGTCCACCATGCAGCGTATCGCAGTTGCCTTGGAACTCTCAAACATGACCACGCACCACAATCAGCAGCAGCAGCAGACACAAGTCCAACAGCTCTCATCCCAGCAATCTTCGCCCTTCGCCAACCAGATGATGCACAGTCCGATGGCCACGATGCACCCCACCCCACCAGGCTTCCCCTCGTTATTATCCCCGTCACCTTCGAGAGAGAGCGGTGGCGCCACCACCCCCAGCCGAGTCCCTCCGTCGTTTCTGTCTCCAAACGGACAATCTACGTCGACTACAACCGCTAGGCACGGTGGTTCACATCAACCTGGATCAGCAGGTTCGCCAACCAGTTCCGCTCCACCTAGAACGCTTGTCAAGGATCCAAAAGGGAACGTGCATTACCTTGGCGCCTCATCAATTTTATCCATATCCTCTGAAGCGGAAAGCCTTGCGGAAGCACGGCTTAGCGCTGCTGCTGCTGCACAATCCGGTCCCGGTAGCATCCAGTCCAGCGCAGTGGCTGGTGTCGTTGAAGCTATGGGTGCTTTGCGAACCCTCAAAGGTCTAGACAGTAATATTGCTAGCCTCCTTCCTTACGACGGCTATATGGAACTTAAGATGGGAGGTAGAGATTACATCGCCCCTAGTCGTGAAGAAGCCATCCGTCTCATCGACAATTTTTTCGAACGTATCAACAAATTCTTTCCTTTATTCCGGTATGACAGCTTTATGAAAAATGTGAACAAGATGTACGAAAAACCATCGGCAATGAGCGATCGAGGATGGTTAGTTTGTTTCAACAATGTGCTCTTGTTCAGTCTTTACGGTATGGGCACAAATAAAAAGGAAGACATTCAAATCGCCCTAGTGGAAAAATATTTCTACAACAGCTGGGCTGCATTCGACGACGTTAGCATTCTATTAACGCCCAATCTTATCAATGTTCAAGCCCTCCTAACCCTCGCTATTGTTGCCCAAGAAATCTCAAAGCCGGGACTCTGTTGGATGCTATTGTCTCAGGCCTGCCGCTTAGCACAAGCGATCGGCCTACACAGGCAATCCCACCCGGCTCAGAATTTCTCCGAAGAAGAGTCTGTGGAACGGCAACTGGTCTTTTGGACTCTCTACGTGATGGACAAAGCCCTCTCGCTCACTTTCGGCAGAAGCACCTGCTTGCCAGATTTTGACGTTGACGTTGATCTTCCAGATAACGTGACTGGCAATGTTCTTCTTACCCAACATTTCTCCGGTTGGGTCTGGCTCGCAAAAATTCAAAGTCAGATTTACATGCGTCTCTATTCGGCATCGGCATGTAGAGCTAGCGATGAGGACAGGCAACATGCGGCCAAGGAGCTCGAGCTTGAGCTACGCAACTGGTGGGCCCAGAATGGGGCTGGTCTGCAGCTAATTCCTTCTATTGGTTTGTTTGAGAAGCAGTATCTGGAGCTCGAGATCAAATTCTCTTTCCACAATAGTATGATCATGATCCACAGAGTCAATAAGGGCGGCGGCGAGCTCAGTGAGGCTATCTGCCTAGATTCAGCTAGAACAAGCGTTCAGCTAATCAAGCAGACCCTTGAAGTGAATAACGAGGCCGCCGATGGTAGTGTTCTTTTATGGTAATTATCACCCTCGCGTTATCATATATCTTTCATTTTAAACACTAACGATCTATAAATAGGCTCTTTCAATATTTCCCTTTCACTCCTTTCTTCGTACTATTCTCCAACGTTATTCGGAACCCTGAGGAAAAGTCATCACGAGACGACTTTGTCCTTATGCAACATGTCGTTTCCTATCTCGATCGCATGAAGGCAGCCAATGAATCCGCTTCGAAACTCCTTCGCATTGCCGAAACATTCACTCAAATTGCAGCTGTGCTCCTCCGCAAATTCGAGAAACCCTCACACAGCGAATCTCGAAAGAGGAAGCATTCAGCTATAACTGCCGAACCCGGTAAACCTGAGGACGGGAAGCGTCCAAATCCCAATGAGCGCCCCGGCAGTATGGGCAGCAACATTGAAACACAAATTTTCACAAATTCGGCCACAGCCCGTACTGATTCTGACGTACCTACGATGTTCCCTCATGCCTTCAATTTCCTTCGCTGGCCCAACATTGGTGGCCCAAGCTCTTCTTCCTCTACCGTCCGCCCGGGATCTTCCCATGGAGATAAACCATCTGCGGTTGGTGGCATACACGCGGTATTGGGCTCTTCAGCTACTGAAGCATCTTCGTCTTCTACCTCTCTCCCCTTCGATGTAGGGATAGCTGCAATGTTCGATGGCGCGACTGCAGGTTTCGACTTTGACCTCGAAGCTTTGATGGCTGAACCCATCGACTTCCAAAGCCAGATGCAACAGGCGCATAGACAGGGTCCCCTCGATTTTGATTGGTTCCAATGGGATCAATATACACAGGGTTTAACCGACAGTCCCGGTTTGAGCTTTGCAACACCAGGAGGCATGAAGTAGTAGAAATAGGTGCATACGGCGAAGTGTATGTTATCTGCTTTGGTACATTGGAGTGGCGTTATATTCCCTAGTAAGTATTAATTAGAAAATGGTGAAATCTTTGTTTTTTTTTGGTCTTTTTTTCTTCTTTTCATCCGGGCAGGCACTACTCCACATTTTAAAAAGTCTCTTAAAGATAATATCCTTTTAATGCTCATGGTGTCAATGGTTCCCTTAGAATTTGGAGTTCGATCTCAGCTGTCTTATTTTTGTTTTTTCCTTTGGAAGGAGGGAGGCATGTTTATATCTTCTACAACTCCCCGCAGCATGTACGCATTAGCAGAGGACCCCAGCCGTTTCGGGTTGTCGATTGTCTTATCTTCAAAGCGATTACGAAGTGATAATCGGGTAGAGAGATATATTCTCTTTATCGTTAGCGGGAACAGAGCCGTCGAGCACATTCATCTGAATATAGAATTCGCAGTTATAGTTGGTTATATGACCTACTACAACAGCACTAATAGTTATGAAAGGCTGATAATAAAATAATCAACTCAGTCGCGAGTTAACATATGAATACCGATTCTATTGTAAAACCTAATGTAGCAAAACTCTACCCCTAACATCAAACCCGCACCTGTGACCCAAGCAAAACTCGCACCTCGATATATAACCAAAAAAGCCGAAGGGTTCAAGACGAACAAGCAAAACAGGACTGATACTCCTAATATGGGGGAAATGATACTCCAGTAATGCAATGAAAGCAATGCAGCAAGTACACAAACGAAAGGCTTTTCTATGCAAACCTTGGAAGAACATCAATAGTTCTCTCGGAACTTTATCGCAAAAACAACTGCTACGCCAACTGCGAGCGAGATTGAGCAGACTGGTACTACGATCCTAAGTCTTCTCAATTGCGCAGCTCTTTTCCTTTGGTGATCTACTACCGCAATATCAAGCTCGTTGAGCCATTGTTGTACCTGCTCGCTCTGATCGTGGAACGCACGAATCAATGGCTTGATAGAATCGGCTACAATACCCTCATCACCAGTCTCGTCATCCTCGGGATATCTAGGTTCTGGCACCGTATGTTCGAATGCCATCAAAGAGTTTTGAAGACTCCTTGAAAGGTTAGAAACCACTGTGGTCTCTTGGGATATCGAACTCCTAATTTTTTCTGTATCGTCATTGAAGAGGTTTATAGTGAAATGTGAGAGCTGGTTGCTTGTGTGGGTTGGAATATTGTTGAGAGCTGTGGTGAGGTGGTGGACCGTGCCTTTGATGAGGTCAAGAGTCAAGGCTGATGGGGAATGGTCGCAAGTTTCGGATCCGTTCGTACTGGCAGTGCGCATGAGATGTTCTACGAAGGAGGTTCTGAGAGATTTTTTCTGAAGCCGAAGACTGGCTTCATCTGGAGTATTCGTCATGATTAGAACTACATTAAAATTGAAGGTTAATTGGTTTTCATTTGAAAGTTTAATTTGAGTGAGGTAATTGAAGGGCTTACCAGTCGTCGGATCGGTTCCGGAGGAGTTGTAGTCCAAATGTATAGAACAACCTTCACAGACCTCCTGCAGGCCTTGGGTAAGCTCCTTGTCTCCTTCTCTCTGAATATCCATGGACTCCAGAGATGGGCATCTTCTAAGCAAAGGTATATTCAAGAATGATACTCTAGAGCCTCCTTCAGACCCGTACTTTACAAGCTGACCTCCTGAGCTAGGAATAGCTCCTTCTTGAACCGCAAGTCCAAGTTGCAGGTGCGCGTCCCAAAATTGTGGCTCCACACCCAACCTTGCACCAAAGACACCAATGATGTCTGGTATAATTTTGTCAAGTAAAAAGACCCTAGAAATAATTTCTCCGGCAACTGGGACAGAATCTTGCTCGGTCTCGTCCTGTAGCTCGCAAAAGTAATCCACCAAAGCATCCACATCATCAATACCAATCAGATGGCGGGAACCATCTCTGTTAACTTCGATGATAGTAACGGACGGATCATCAGCATATCTCTCAATTTCACCATCTTCAGGTGCAGATTCGTGATCTTTGAAGAACGCCGATAGGGACTTGAGCTGGTTCTCATATGCCTGCGAGAGGGATTCGACATATTGGAGATAGTTTGATGCTTTACGGCGAAGGTCAGCTGCTCGGTCTTCCTGCCCTTCAGCATCACTCCCTCCGACTTGAGAGTAAGTGTTATCGCACCTAGAACTCTGGGAACGATCTTTGAATCGTAGACTAGGAGAGCCTGGGTCTATGGAGGTGATCGATAGCGCGGGCGAGCCAATGCTCCATCCTGCGACAGGCGAAGAGGACGAGTTGAAAGAGCAGCTATGGGAATTTGTGTTACAGTGCAAGCTGCCGTCCTGTACCTGGTTATTGGCACTTGTTATGTCTCTTGGAAACGTGGATCCGACTGGCGACATGCTGCAGATGGTGAGGGTTTATTCTTGATGATAGGGTACGACAAGGGTGGGGGGAACAAGATATATCTTTCAAAGAGCTCCCTAAGAAATATTTAATACGAATGCATCAATTGGAGAGGAAATAGTCCGTGATTGCTATATCAGGAGATATGCATAAGGAGGTTTTGAATCTAGTTCCTGGAAGAGGCGTTTTTTGACTCCCTCGTGACCAACATGTGACCATGCACGTTGAATTTATACATGAAGCCTTCGCGTGAAAGATTGCGATGAACAGGCAGGGCGTAAGAAGCTTCAAGGGATTTGTACCCAATCGAATATACCCTGTGATTTGCTTTGATCTCTAGCTGCTGCTGATATTGGCCTATCGCATGAGCTCATATGAGCTGTGGAGATATCGAAATGTCAGTTTGGGATGCAGGCACCCGCAGTTGCATTGCATACCCGGCGCCAGGTGAAGCGAGAAACACGGGGTTTGAAACTCTCATCATTTCGATGTGATCTCCAGCGGTTCCGAAGGACTTGGGATGATGATGTAGCTTAAGATCACAGGATCGGACCAATGGAGGCCAGTTTTATTCTGGAGCAACCAGATGAAGGGTGGCCCCTTTGAGGTTGAGAGGTCAGCCCTACCACACCAAAAAGATGTGTCGCCAAATTTAGACCGAGGGTAGGCTTGGCGATGCCAGGCGCTTGTCAACGCAGAAGACCACCACCACCACCAGCTGCTGGTATCGTATCAAAACCAATCGATGGAGCAGGCAGCTAAGTCCCAGCGTGATCTCGCATACGTACTAGGAATGCCCTTCACAATCGATCAATGACGGTCCGAAAGCGGAGTTTCACGTGTTTAGGCACAAGAACGTGAAAGGGTCTCAACTAGCCGCGCATCAAGATATCTGACCTTAGTCGCGCACATGTCAAGCTGATCGCCTTTCATGCACCTACCAGATGAACGTCTAGCCCCCCGCTAAGTAAGATGAATGTCTTGTTAATTTCAAGACGTGCCGGTTGAAGGTTGGTCAGTTAACATGGATCTCTTTGGGCGGGTAATATTTCCGTTTCTTTTGATCACAAGTCCTCTTGAGATGGGTTTCCAAGATCATGGCATCGGCAACATGGCTGAAAGCCCCACAAGCTGTCATGCACTATTGAATAGCCTATTTTACCTAATTGCATTTACATGATGTATTTAAAGTTTTCTGAGCAGTTCCGAAATTTCAGTCTCACTGGCAAAAATTCGTTCGGAATTCCCATAATTGTTTTGGTGAATCCACCAACTTACTACTGTACAAAAAAAAAAAAAAAAAAAAAAATTCTTTCTTTCTTTTTCTTTTTTTCTCTTAGGTGTTTCCTTTTTTGGTTTCCCTCGCTCAATCTCTTGGATAATAAACAATTTCGCGCTTTTGAGTTTGAATTATAGCAGTAAAAGCAAAGCATTTTGAAGGATAATTTGTGGGGCATGGGACGAAGAAAGGAAAGAAAGGGATAAATATCCCAGTCGACTTTTGATTTTTCGAGAAACACGAAAAGTGGGGATTGTACAGTACGAGGCGGAATGAAGCTGAAATTAAATAGTACCATGTTTGCTTGAACCGTTGAACACCGTTCGCCATGAAGAAAAAAGTAAATATGCCAGTCGCTGCTATCGCCACCCTCTACAGCTGAGTGTGATGTTGAGGACAACAATGTTAGTTGGTACAAGAAAATGGACAGCCGTAAAACGCCGGTTCCACTGGGAGAAGAAGGGAAGACCCTACGAATAAAACGTAGAACGGATAAGATTTATAAGATAAAAACAACAGCAAGGTTAAGAATGGCTATAACGCCGGACTTTTTTTGGTTTCCGTAAAACAAACGAGAGTTGATACAAGGAAATGCCGACGAATTAGACAGGTGAAGAATTGGGAATTGATTGAAAGGTCACCAGTTGGGGCGAGTCTGTAGAATGCGGTTGATCTTTGCGGGTTTATATCAAGTTGATCTTAATAGAAACCAAGCAGTAAGGGAAATATCGTTCGAGGGAGACGCGTAATCTTTAAGGAGTCTGAGCGGGTAATCTAGGGATGTCGCTAGGTTCTAGCGTTTAGCTAGTTTCTTATGCGGATAATAATACAGTCTAGCCTTAATACCAGCTAGAATCGTCGCCGAGTGGGAGGAAGATGAAGATGATCAGGGCCGCAACCACACAAATCGTCACAGTGTCCTAAATTGTGGCGATTGTCGTCATCTTTTCGTAGAGTAAATGGCCGTTCTCAACGTCAAAGCCGTCAATACGGTTGTAGGCAAATGGTTCTTCTTCCTTATCTTCGGAATCATCGACACCTTCACGGCTTCCCCAAGCAGTCTATTCAGAAAAAAGAAGAAAAAATTAGCTTTAAATATTCTTCACATATTCTTCTTTCTCGATTACTTGAGGTGACTGAGTCGTGCCCTAAACTCACCTCATTAAGAGTCAAGAGGGCGTAGTATTTGATGAGCCCATGGAAATAGCCAAAGATGATGGAATGTGGGAGATAAAAAAGATCGGTCGGATAGCGCCAGAAGTGTGGTAGCAGCTTGACAACTTTGGTAAAGAGCAACCAAACTATCTGAGCGGACATGCACCATTTCTGACAAACCGGACTATAGGCCGTAGCTTTGAACAGAAGGAATAGGAGCCCGAAATCCGAGATGACTGCCGGGGGGTTAAAGGTTGCCATGTGCAGGGCATACGAGCACCAAGGTTGACGGCTAAAAAATAATTGAAATAAATACGAGGTCAGCTTCTTCCTAAAATTGTCTGCCTTTCGATTCCATGGTGGTTCATCTCTTACCTCCAGATGTGCTTCTCTTTAAACATGCTAGTGTAGTTGCTACGCCAATTGCTTCTTGCCCATCGAAGACATTGTTTGAGGAACATGGAATCGTCAGAGAGTGTCGTCCTAAGCTCGCACTCCTCATGGCACTGTTCATATGAGTCCCAGCCATGGCTGACAATCCACCTGGTGAGGAAGTTGTCATCATCAGTATTTAGAGCGAATTTACCACGCCAGAGTTCATTGGTGAAACCGTCCATGAAAGCCTTATCTTGAAGAATCTTGGTGCGATAGGCAACCGTTCGCCCGCTCAAACATGAAACCCCGCCATCCATATGGGTTGTTGCAGAGAACTCAAAGTTACGGCGCTCGAGGTAGAAAGCCCCCAGGATGGTCCAGAAAGTGCGGTTTTCCGTACGCTTGAGACGTTGACTAGTGCCAACACCACCAATCTTTCGGTTTTCGAAGGGAGCCAGAATCCATGGAAGGAAGGTAGGAGGCCACATAACGTCGTCATCAGCAAAGATCAGAATTTCCGTTTTTACTTCGGGAATTGCCTTGACCATTTGCTTCCGCTTGTTCGCCTTCCGTATCGCGAAGACTCGGATACGATGGGGATCCAAGCTGGAAGCGACATCTTCAAGGCGTTGCTGGTTGCGTTTGATCGTGACAATGATGATTTCTTTCAGGCCTGTCTCTAGGCACCGCTTTAGAGTATCAACAAAGTCCTGACCTTCACCGTCAATTGTTGGAATCACGAGCGTGGCGTCCTTAGGCTTGTACGTTGGTAGTTTAGGGAGAGGAATTGGACGGAACGTCCATGACGCGATACAGTTTACGATAAGCCGAACGTAGCGGTACAGCCTGCAACCGCCGGAACTAGTTAGCACAGTTTCTCAAGTAATCTGGACCTCATCAACAGAAGAAACAAACAAACGCAGGGCAAACTGGCCAGGCCGGGCCAGACAAAGGCTTATCGGCTTTCGCCCTCCCCACCGATCCAGCAGCCGAGGAAAGCCCGACGGCTTTGGCGTGGGAGGTTCTCATAAGTCATCGAATTATGTACGCCATGGAAGCCCTGCCCCAAAACCCCCCGTGTGTAATGTTTGTGAGTCTGTCCCCAAACATTCCGTCCGAGATGAAATGCGATAGAATTGCTCAGGTTTGAGAAACTGCAACTGTGGGCCGCTGGCTGCTCGCCTGCCTGCTCAAGCCTGCATTTCCTGGCCGGGAAGCAGATGGAGGAACCCTGAATGCTGCCGCTTTGAAATCAATGAAGACCAGCAATCTGCTGCATATGCAACTCCTTTTCTTTTCCTCGGACGCGTCCTTTTTTTTTGTGTTCGAGAGATTAAAGAGACAAGAGAAAGAAGAAAATTTTTTATCCTCATGCATGTCTGGGCTGGGGAGGCGCCTCGAGCAAATCGCCGTGCAAGGAAGAGCCTTCGTTGATCGGGGACATCGACATTCGAACTGGAACTTCGGGTAAAAGAGACACAGGGAACGAAGCACACGGAATGCGCCTAGGTGAAGGAGTGTAATTGCCCATGGAATCGAGGCGATAGATTGGAGAAGAGAAATGTGACCTCGATAATAACTGACAGGGTGGAATGGGTTGCTTCAGCCAGCTAGCGGTAAAAGGATCAATATCCGTAGTCCAAGCTCGAGAGCAGGCTCAGGCAGCGTCATCCGACTAGCGAGTTTTGTTACGCCTCCTGGGAAACTCCGATGGGTATGCAGAGGTGCTGAAAACCTTCTTTTCTCTCTGGAGAGGAGCGAGCCAAGACAGTCATGCAGACCTCCAGTTGCAAAGGCAAGAACCCAAACGAACAAACGGCAACGGAGAAGACAGAAATGAGATAGAGGGAGAGACAACAAGGCAGCAGGCAACGGCCGAAATATTTGATATCGATATGTTCAATGAGGTGGGGAGAGCAAGGGTTCTGCAGGACAGGTTTCCACTTACCACAACACTACGAAAAGGTACAGAAGGGCTAGCTCCATGTTCAATGCTATTGCTCCGCTTATGTACCCCTGCAACGGGTCAACCTTTTTGAGGTATTGATTGGAGGGCTTTGCGAGCTCAGGGACTTTTTTTAAGTCAGAGCCGAAAGTCAGACTTGTGCTTTGTTCGACGGCAACGAGCCGCTCTGAGACAGCCGGCTTGAATTGCGTAAAATTGAGCTTGACGGGAGCTATTGAATGTCGTGAACGGTTCCTTCCGGTGTATGTGTTCAATTAGAGGCCAATCGAAATGTTCTAGGCGGTGTTTTAGTCGTTGCTAATTGATGTTGCTTTGCAGGGTGTCGTGTGAGCTTCGTTAGGGGTCTAGCAGTTAGATCTTTTGAGAAAGCCGCAATCTTGTCCAGTTCAGAGTTTTCAAAGAAATGAGCAATTTCCGTCGTATTCAGCTGTTCTTGTTACGATTGTAAAGATAGGATCGGTTTCTTTCCTTCGCAGTGTAGGTGAGATTGTTGTTGATTGCTTGATGTCGTAGATTTTTTGGATTTTATTTTATTTTGTCTGGAAATTCGTGGGGAAATTGGATTAGGAAGAGCAGACGACCAAAGAAGCAGTCTCTCAGCGTTCTGGCCAAAGAGATCGTGTTGGGTCAGTTCTGATTGCAAGGTATATCCGTTTTACAAGATGAAGTTTGTAGAATGTTGTGGCCGAGTGGCAAGCTTGCAATGTATGCTATAGATGGTATCAGGGCGGATATATCTAGAAGAATCCACTCAGAAATTTGATCTCTCAGATTGAATGGCAGGAGTAGCGGCCCTAGAAACAAGAGCCAATGCAATTGCAATGGCGTCTTGCTTTTGAGTGAATCGGTCCAGTAGGTTTTGATGCCTTCTAGTTGAACAACCTCTGATGTCCGATGTCAAGATAGCATAAGAGAACGTGTTCGTGACAGGGTCGTTGAGTTGCCGTAGAGGTGTATATCTATTAAATGACTGAGAGAACTGTAGCTTCACACCGTTTGGCCGCAAACAATCTTAAAAATAACTCGGGGTCGGGAAAAGAAGCGGAAATAAATTACAACGCTACTCCCAATTCGAGAAATTATTGCGAATTAGTCTGTTATCTGTTTTCCAAACAGTAGTCTTGCTGTGGCTTCGATTGTCGTAGAGGTGGGTGTCGGTAGTCTGATTTGGAGCCTCAAACAAACCCTGGACAACCAGATTGGGTACAAAAGTCAAGTGTGACACAGTTTTTTTTTTTTGCTCCCAAAACTACGAAGGTTATAACAAAATTAAACAGTTAAAAAAAGGGCCAAAAATATTTTCTTTGTAACCGACAATAGCAGGAGGCGCACCGTGGACACACAGTGCAATCGTCGCGAGACAAAAAAGAAATAGAGGAGGAGGTATTAAGAAATTATCCGTGGTCCCAAATGTGTTTTTGGTTTGGCAAGGATATAATGAGGTAAGAGATAATACCAATAGCTTTACCAAAAGTGACAACTATTCGATGGGTATATAATAATGGAATATAAAATATAAAATATAAATAAAAAGACCGGACAACTGCTAGAGAAGCACAAGAAGAACCCAGGTCGTAATAAATTGGGCGAGGCAAACGCCGTATTAAAAGAGGCCCTGCGTGCAGGGTGCGGCGGAGGCAAATGTGATTTTTGGAGTATATCTATGGTCGAAATTTGCCAGGTGATGGCTGATGCCCGCGCCCCTTAGAATTCCAGCTTTAATATCTTCTGGTTGAAGCTACCAATCTCAACAATATGGCGTCGCTTCTATTAAATTTGGACCCTTTTTGGCTTCACGCTCCCAGCTTAAGCGCTTATCCCACAATGCTGAATACCAGGAAAAAACGAATGTCCTAACAAAAAAAACAAGAAGGAAATATAGGCGTCAGGAGTAGATATATAAAAAATTTTGTTCTTAAGAAATGAAGCTGGGTGTTTGGGGGGGGAAAGGCAAGCATAAATATATCCATGTTACTGCTTTCCAGTCTGCTTCTTCCTTTTACCAGAAGACGTGGAGGTCGTGGTCAGATTGCTTAGGCAAGCTGTCTGAGGTGGGAGGTAAGAACAATTTCAGTAGACCAGATTCCACCAGTGATTCTACTATCCGCACCCCAAGCTAAATTAAATTAGCGGTGCGAAGGAAACAGGCAGGCAGGACCGGCTACAATCCAGGTTTACAGGTAACTAGTATGATCGAAATGTTCTACTCTGGTCTTAGTCAAAGGTCAGAAGCAATTGGTCTGAGCATCAACAGCGCTGAATTGACATTTCTGTAACATTTATTTTTGCGTGCATCTCAAACCTTGCTAGTTCAGCTCATTACGGCCGGCAGCAGGGCAAATGCGCACAACCTTGAGGAGGAAGGACCCCCAGACACTAAAAAAGAAATTTTTGAGAAGAAGAAAATTACAAAGAAGAAAAGCAAACGGGAGAAAGGCGATAGACAGCCCGGGGTCAACAGGGCTTTTTGTCCCGAGCTAATGTAGCCCTTCAGTCAAATGGCATCTTAGTTTGAGGCATTTCACAATCGAAACAGAGGTGACAGAAGGAAAAAAGAAAAAAAAGAAAAAAAAAAATTAATAAGAAAGCATAACCAGTTTAATCGTCAATGGCCACGGCCACGAGTATCAACTGGAGTGTTTGAGCCGAGTCTCGCGCATAAACCATCGATGCAAACTTGTTCGGACCATCCATTCGATAATATCTGCGGCGTATGTAAGGTCAAAAAGCGGATTCCGTTACGTGGGGAAACCTGCAGCATGTATTTCCTTTTTTCTCTCTTATTTTCTTATTGAGGATTTACGTTTTGGGGCGACTCGCTTTCACAACCACTTTCAGAATATTTCATCTCCCATTGGCTTCCCCAGTCGTTTCTGCTGTCGCAGGAGTATCGGTTATATTTCTAGACTCACAAGGTTTAAAGCCGTGGGTCGGATGACACCACAAAACTAGCGTTATGCAAGTTCTCTTGCCTTTTCGAATTGTCTGCCGAACAGAGATGGGCCAACTGTTAACCAAACACCGCAGTCTGATTCAAAAGTGAGCAGACGCGGATCGTGCTTAGTACTTCTCAGACATACCAAGGCGTCTAGCCGAGAAAGCAACTCAAAAGTGAGATTGCAAAACTAGCTACGGAAGACTCCGGCTCCTCAGTTTATCAAATGACAGGAGAACCGAGGCCACCAGTTAGATCCGTCCTGGCTTTCGGCCAAAGCATAACTTCACAAAAATAGCAGTAGCCTCGATGTCCAGCAACGGTCGAATTGGCGCCAAAATATGAAAAGATCTAGTCTAATAGCTAGTAGGAAGGGTATGATGCGTTCCCAATCCGAGCTAATACAGACCCACTGCTTTGTCGAATCGCTAGGGCCGATTGCCTGCGCTCCAGTGATCCCGCGATTGGAATACTAATGCCAACTCCAGCCACTCTTCTTCGTGACGCGGTTCACACCCTCTTTGATGACCAGAGACTCTCTGGTTATAATAGTTAGCCTATCAGGGACTAGGTGCTTCGAACATATGACCGTCGAGATCTTGTTTCCTTTGATAGTGCACGGAACAAACATCCACATTTCATCCCAAACACGTAAAGTTTTTGTTCCGCAATTAACGATGCCGTGTTTAATATCTCTTCCATGCATCCGCTTGAGCCCCGGGCCTCTCCCACCATTCAGAGAATTACCACCTGCTGTTGCGAAATGGTTATTACTATGATATCAATAGCTAGGTAGCCATAGACATCCGAGATACGAAAGTGAGCCGACGTGACATGATAAATATCTGCGTGTAAATAAAAATATATAATGCAGATTCAAAAAAAGATGTCAGGCTGAATTGAAAAAGCATTTGATCGAACAAGCTAAATTGAAAACGTCGATTGTTTTTAAGACGATCCAAATATCTGAAACCATTATTGCAGCCTGGTTAACGGTTGTGCGAATGGGATGCAGTCGATCTTACTATCGCAGAAATCGAAGGCGCGTCCAATCTACAACCCGGTATCCATTCCCGGGTATATTTCCAGTTTTTCCAGTTAGCAGACTTCTTGAATTTTCCGCAAGATAATGCTATCAGCAAGCATATTACAGGGTGTTGATTTTTTTCTTCTTTTCGTTTCTTTTCTAAAGGGAGATGGATCGCTCAAAGGGTATGCGTAGTTACACAGTCACTACACCCTCCCGCTTAATTGCGTGTGATGCAGGTCATCAGGCGTCCTGGTGGAAGTTTCAGGGTCCAGACCGGCTCAGTAGCTCTCTCTATAGCGTCAGCATATGGTATTTTTGCAGGATGGCCCTGGGTAGTATCTATCGGACATTAATCGTGTGTGATCAACGGATTGCCACCGCTGTCGATGCATTCACTGTCGCTCAAATATTACAATACATTTTGTCATGCCAAATTTGCAATGTTTGTCCACGAGTTTATTCTGATCATGATATCAAAGCCCGGAACAATAATAGCTCTGTCGCTACGTCAACTTGGCAAGGTAGCTATATAATTTACCGCGCCCTCGGTGACAGGTGATATCCTACTGGGCACTCCCCCCCCAAAAAAAATAAGAAAAAAGGAAAAAGAAAATAAAAAAGGGAAAGAACAAGATTAGTGTGGTGGGAGACACATGGATACGGGGCGCAAATATTTGGATCGATACACCCTGCAAAAGCAAAATTCTTCTAGGTAAAATTTAAACCCACCCTACAAAAGGTGAAAGCCAGAAAAAATTCAACTGCAAACCTCCTACTTAGGAATCAGCTGCAAACACGCCCAAATATATAAGAAGAAAAAGAGATGCAACAAGAGCAATTGGTCTTTCTCTATGAAGACTAGGAGTACTGAGAATACCGGATGGAAGAAAGGAGAAAATTACAGTGGAAATATACACTTTCTAGCTTCCATATCTTAGTTGCGGAGGGTATTTAACATGTTGTCATATAACAATTTGGTTATTGCCCTAACCTAATCACGGCAATCCGACCAAACTCGAGTAGGTGAAAGCAAAATCTCCTCAAGCCAACGTAACCCATTTGTTGATATGTCCCAAAGTTGTATGACAGGTGATAAACACTAGGATATGGGATAAAAATTTAAATGTTCAATTTAGTTTCTCGCAAAGTATTCTCATAAACCTCGAGATTTGTGGTTGACATTTATAGCCAACCTGCAATTGTAAGTCAGCAATAAACTCAAAATAAAAGAATAAAGCCTACAAATTGCAATTGATGGCACTCAACACTTTCAAACGGCGGGGTGGCAGGCAATCTACTGCATTCGTTTCAATGCAACTACCTAGTTCCGAACTACTCACGCCGCTCGCTTGAATCAGGCAGCAAATAAATCGCTATTATCGTAAGTGACAACCAGACCCCATTCCCAGGTCATGGCCGGTCGCATCTGTAATTTATTTAGAGTATCTAGGCCAGGTAGAATTGATAGGGCAGCTTAACACTACAAGACGGGAACCAATTTTGGTGGCACGGCGAAAACCTCTCATTGTGGGATAATAGTCAGCGAACACGCTAAGTCCATCTAGTCTTCGAAGAGGTCTTTAGGTTTACAGTTCGAACTAACATCTCGCCTCTACCTCGGCGACAAGTCGGCAGATAGACTTAGTTCTTATCGCAGTCTAAATCACGATATTAAGACCAAACACAGCAAGAATGCGAGATCATATCTTTGAACGCATTCGGGTATTCCAAGCGGAATTCCCGACATGGAAATCACTTTTCTGGTTTCAATTGCTTTTTCTTCTCTTTCTCTCACAAATAGCGAAAACAAAGTAAGCGATACGTTATATGTCAGGTACACAAATAAATCCAGCTTCGATCTTCAGAAGAGTCATGGGCACCAAAACTGTTCTGCGTAGGAGAGGGTGAACGTGATGCAATATCTCGATATCTACCCCCCTACTTCCCCGACGCTATTGGTCATGAGATTCTCAAAAGGCTTTCACAGCCTTCCTATTCCTAGCCTAGAAAGGCCGTTAGCAGATATACGACATCTTTTAGCGCAGAACTCTAAGTTAGCGGATATCCACAACCTGAAATCCTTTACGAGCGCAAAGAACCAGGCATCTGAGTATCTCTGTGCCAGGGAAACATCCCACTTTCTGAATCAAGGTTTAGGTGATGTGAGATCGTGGACGAATCCCGGTATTGCGCAAAGAATTGAACATTGGTAGGGTGGGAAATTGCATTGCTTTCCAACTGCCTCTTTGCATCTAAAGCTCGACACAGGATCAGACTAAGATGGTACCGAGCTCATGACATAGGAAGCGGAGGCTACATGTACCGAAACTCTTTGATAGTACAAATGCAATGCACCCCGCGCACGAGAGGGAATGGTTTCTCCACCAGGCAAGCCATTCAAATGTGACACGGCTACACGAACCGAATGATGGCCAAGAAATGCGAGAAACTGGCTAGCAGGGCTATAACGATCGACCATCAGGGCAGGACCAACCTGAAATATGGGGTAAAGCAGGCCTTGTCGCACAGACAAAAGCAGGGCTAATAATTGCTTTTCTCACTATCCGAGGGCTTCGAGACAAACCCGTCTCGCGAATCGAACGGCTGTCAAGCAAATTGCGCAACCGTAAAGTTATGTTAGTTGTATGTACGTGTACAGTTTTTTAAGTTGGCATCTTTCAGCGAGCTATTATAATTATATATTACGCTGTTGCACTCCAATGTGTTCGCCGTTCAACGTGGGGTTCATAGACTGGTCAACAATTGCGTGGTATTCGTTTTGTGGAGAGTGTGTTTGCCAAACTCCTTGTTATTCCACCTGTTTCGCACGGCGAGGTGTCCGGACGTGCATGTCTCATTAGTTGGTGGTTCGCGTCTCCACTCGTTTGAACTGTCCTCTCTTGAACAGATTGCTCTATAATTGTACGTTGATATTTTTCGCGGCGAGCGGATCTATAGCCGATTTTCTTGGTTTACTCTCTTACAATCGCCCTTTACAGTAGAACTTCGCGTTATATTAACTCATACAGCGTAGCAATCTTGCCGCTACATCCGCCTCATGAGCTCATTTGATCATTATTATAATCCACTCCACAAAAGGAGACTTTAAGAACGCAAGACCCCCCTCCACAAAAAAAAAAAAAAAAAAAAAAAAAAAGGGAATGTATGCTGGAAGGTTACTAGCTAGAATGATGCTTCTAGGGATATAATCTTATTTTTGCTGACAGGAACTGCATGCGGGTGTTGGTTAGCGCCAGCAGCTTCACCAACGTAAGCAGATACAGTATAGCAGAGATCTTGATTTGGGTTAGGATGTATATGCTTTCTTGGCTAAGCAAGGTCATCAAGTCTTGCTATTCCTTGACAAATGTCTTAAAGTTCCTCAGTTTGAGTACTTGGGTGGAATTTTGGTATTTTTTTAGAATCCCAATACATTTGTATTGAGGGTACCCTTAAGCTCGAACCTTAATGGGGTTGGTTCTCTTAAGCTGAACTCCGATAACTGGTGTCCTCCATATGCCATGATTTGCTAATCATGCCGCTTTGAGGCCAATCATACCCGGATTGATATCAAAGGCGGATAGTAGGCGGATGCGCGCGAAGTTCCCGCCCCCGTGAGTCTTGGCTTAATAGTGCATTAATGCCATATCACCTTTCTTCTGACCTCATCCCATTTGCACGCCGACCTTATCGCAACGCATGACAAACCCCTGGAAGCTGAAGCTATCATCCACTCATCAGCCGTTGTCGGACGCAATGCAAATATCGCTTTTCCTATTTATTCGACGTACCTGTAATAAAACTGCAATCTACGTGTACAGAGCTCTGATATATTTGCTTCCTGCAATTATGCATCTTCGTTAAATGGCGCTTGGTTTCAATAGCTAAGAATTGGTGATGAGCTCACCTAAAGCTCATGTATGATAACACATTTAATTCTAGGTAATAAAATCGAAAGTGGGTATTCCAATCCCCTGCGAGGCCCGTCTCCCCTGGCTAAGGATACTTTTCTGAGGTATGAATGGGAAATAGGGACATGCTGCTTGGTCATGGGTTGCTCCGAGGATCATTCAATGGTACTTACTCTCAGCACTTACTACTTATTGAGTAAACAAGTACTAAATTGTCTGCTTAAATATGCAGTTGAGCGAGGGCCTGCATGCCAGGCGATTTTGATAACATTTCCTTGACGATTATTTCGGCTGTGTTTTGTCTTTCTAGCCAATAGGACATACAATGCTACGTATATTGCCCGTGGATCCAAATGCCGTACTACATTCAGATGCTTCTATCGTTCCTGCATGAGCCATGAGGAAGCAAAAAAAGTAAGAACGAAAGAAAAATAAATTTTGTTGAAGTGGATATTAACCGTCAGGACAACGGTCTACCTAGTGTCTATCTGCATGTTGTGAAGCTCCTGATGCATCTCGCTATCTTGTTCTTAAAATTGACGCATCGAAGCAATATTATTCAATCTGCATGGTATCCCAAATTAGCCGGAGAAATATTTTGCTCGGTTTTAAGTTATCAGCTTTTTGATCCTAAATTTTTTTTTATTTTTTTTATTTTTTATTTTTTCCTTTCCGTCATACCTAGAATCCCTGACCCATTTCGTAATTCTTCAACGCTTGGCGTCTTCTGGAAGGGTAACTCGAGCCCTTACCAGCCAACATTCACGATCCACTCGCTTAGGACTCGATAAAATATTGATTGCAAACTGGCACAAACATGCGTAAAACCTGGCAATAGCTCTGTTCGAGAACCTTGCATTGATTAACCAGTTGGAATGCTTCCCACATCCGCCCTTTCTCCGACAAGGTTCGCCTTTTCCACCTCTGCTATATATTAGCTCCCGCTGACCAGCGAACATCTTGAGAACCAGACTCCTGGGTCGAGCAATCTAATCTTGGTGTTGCAGTGCAAATTTTTCCACATTAAAATTCGAGCTAGGGTACAAATGCCCAAAGTAGGAGCCTGGCCAAGGCAAGAACTGTCTTTGATGGCCAACTTACCTAAATCTAGCAGCTAGATGCCCTGCAATATTGCGCCTATTAAAAGCCTTCATTAATACCATTACCTAGGTAATCTCATCACATCAGCTTGGATTCCCATAGGTTTGATTTTCATCGTAGTTAAGGTGCGACGTCATGCTGTGATCCAAGATCCAATAGAGTAATTAGGCGTCATCAATTAAGACCATAAATTATGTTGCAACGTTTTGCGGCTTATAGCAACACAGAAAGGTAATTAAGAGCTAAGTCGGCCTTGATAGCGGCTGCATTCGGCTGGTGTTTTGGTGTTTCTCTAATCTCTCAAGCTCCTCCCTGAGGGTTCCGGAGCTGGTTGTTTCGCAAGGAAGGTATCCACATCCGGGGCTTGGCTGCATGCAGCTTAGCTCGCCACGTAAAAAAGCGATGGTTGGGATATCGGAAAATCAAGGTGGAGTGACCATGATGTCTCAACGCGGTTTTACCATTTAATTCTTGTCAGGCAACGAAGCCGCAATTTCAGTGCACGCCTAAACCCATCGGTACGACATGAAGGTAATACGAATGACCTCACTAACTTTACCCGTTATCGGATTGTAGTGAGGGTACATTTGTTATATTTTATCGCCAAATTTACCAGCATATGAAAACGCGTTATATGACAAGCCACAATTGAGATAGTGTTTTTGGGGCGAAAGAATAAAGTTAAACAGAAGCTGTATACACTGCTGCCTGACTCTGGCAATTGGCCGCCGCGTTACACACCTTGTGACTTGAGATTGACCGAACAGTGGCAAGCTTGCAAGTGTGATACCCGGTACTTCTATAGCCCTTCTTACCAATGGAGAATATTAAAGCTCAAATGCTGACCAGTTTCACTTGATCTAGCCGATGCACATTACGGGCTTTTCGGGAAGACCCCAGCTAGGGTTGTTACACCTGCAAGTGCCATTCACATGAGACCCGCACTGTCGATCGAAGAGTCTTCATCCTGCAGGTCGGTACATGAAAGCCACTTTGCCGTTGCCACGGCCATTCCATGTAATCATACCTTCTTTTGTTAATCTACTTGAAGCTTGCGTCTAGGTAGGCGCAAGGTTCAGCAAAGTTTTGCCTATATATGCAAATATTTCTGCACAAATCTGCGCCGATTTTAACGGCATCTTGCCGGCGTTTTGGTAATGCCGCTGTCAGGTAGTCAGGTAGTGGGCGAAACGGACGAATTCTTCCCAGACCAGAAAGTGGCTGGCGACCTCCACCATGTTCATCCAATTATTTCTTCCTGGTCTCTCTGATCAACCCCCAAATACTCTATAATACATCCCTTATATCGCCTTTTAAAGTTTTGCAAGGCTCTTCCTTTGGGGGCTTTTGGGGGGCGTTTGGGGGCCCGCATGTTGCCACGTTTGAAACCAACGGTGAGGCAAACTAGATTAGCCCGAATTATGCACTGCTAGCCTAGACAAGGAGAGAGAGATGGAGAGAGATGGAGAGAAGCTGATTGTTATTGCGTGCAATGGACAGGCTGGGTTTTAACGTGGAGTACTTTAACAAACTTTTCGCATGCCCACTTATCCAGCTATTAAACTTCTCTACAGGAATTTACTCGCGTGATGCAACGTATCTTCATCTTAAGACTAATACTGCTGGTTGCTGGCTGTCGAGTTGGCTATGGCGCAAATATGGGACGGTATAGTGCCTGTGGGTGGACCCTACCTTGGCGCTTTGAAGTCTAGAACTTGGTTGTTACAAAAAATGCGTCCGTTTAAATATCAGAAATAAACGTTCCGTTTGTGAGCCCGGGTGCGACACAGGTCTGAACTAGGATATAGAGCCAACGGACGAGACAAGATAAAATTAGGAAGGAGATAACTCAACTGATAAAGTCGAAAATGCATCTTCCGGCAGAATATTGCATGTTAACTCAATGATAATTGCTATATACTGCCTAGCTCTCTCTTCGCGTTGTAAGCTGGCTAGAACGACGAAAATCTCGGCAGATTCATCACGAGTTAGAAAATTGCTATCTTGTCCTCTTGCTCTATTCTAGATATAGTGCTTAAAAATAAACGAAATTGGAGTTTTGAGGACCCGGCTGACGATGGCTTACAGAAACAAATTTTTGACATGGGGAACATGAGACAAAGGATAGAGATTATTACAATAGGTATTTTGACAGACTAATTACTTCATAATATTTGAGTGCTATATCTATCTCGAATGTTCATCCTATTAGTGTTTCTAGTGTCTATGCTCTACGAAGGCTCGGCTACGTTGGGTATATTCAATATACTTAAGCTATATTTAATTTACGCTTTGAGAACCTACTATAGATCCGCCCAAGAGGTTATTATGCGAGCATCCTACAGGATAATATGTTTACTGCTTCTATCATGGATATGTGGATTTAATTCTTTTGCGGATATTTTCCTGCATAATGAATGAATGGTGCTAAGCGTATACGAGGGGTCAAAGGTGATTGAATTAGAGATATTATGGCTATGCTAGCTCCGTGAGCAATCTAATACGAAATTGTGCCGTTCAATTTTTTTGAAAAATATCTGTTAATACAGATACATCAGGATAGTTCAATTTCATTATGATTCTAGGTGAACCGAACGGCTAAACAGTTTAAATCAGCTCACGCTCATGTATGTACGATTCAATTCATCATAGCAATATCAGTAGCCGCTTCGTCATGGTCATGGTGGAAGCTCGCTAAGGATTTATTCAGGCGTCGCGCTGGGTCTTATGGATGGCTGATACCAGTCTGGCAGCCTGAATAACAAGATCTTAAGATGGAACATGAAACTACGAGTTCCTAATTTTTCTTACAGGGTTGTGTAGCGACAAAGGTATTTCCATCCCTCTAAAGTCCTAGATACATGAAGTGAAATATCTAGTAATATATTGGATTTAGACAAAAATTTCCTCCGAGTGACTGAAGCGCTTCGCAGATAGCCCTTTGTTATTTTTGTTGTTATGTTATGTTATGTAGCTTGTATTACCTTCCTTAGTATATAAAGAGAGAAAAGAAATACAAGTAGCCCCATGGTGCCATCTGGTAGGGCGCTACGATGTATAAATTCATCGAAAGCCATTCTATTATGTGGAAACAAAATATATGATGGCTATATTTGCAACTAGTTTTGACTATGTAGTTAAATGTTCCTAGCCTCATCAACAAGGTTAAATCATTACCGTGACATGATGAAAGATAGTGTTGAATGGAGTTTAATACGGTAACGTTACTAGTAATTGTCCCATGAACCAAACTGCACGGTTTTCCGTTTGTTATTTTCTACTTCCGCGTTTTATTTGCCTTAAATTCTCAAAGAATCAATTGGCCATAGATCTTACAGATATACATAGGTAGAATAACTGACTCGAGAATTGGTGTCCAATGGCAACTCGATATCCTCATTCCTTCTAATCAAATTACACTACAATTACACTAAATCCCATATATTTTTCCAGATTATATGAACATCATGCGCAAGGACCCCGATTTTGGAGGGCAGCAAGCTGTTTAAAGTGTGATGGCAGACCGAGTTACGTCAAGGGTTCTGGCGACGTCTATTTTCTTTACGAAATTATATTTACCACTGATGCATCATGATCTTTTGTCTACGTAATATAGACCCCCCAAATTACGGAAAACACCACACACGGTTAGCGTCTATTCGGTGGGTCGCTATACGCTCCTGGGGAGCTCAGTTGTGTTCATCTTTTGGGGGTTTGTTTCGTACCGAGACTCATTCCCGTGATAAAGTGCACACCGTGACGTGTGAAGAGAATGCCAGTCCACCTAGTTCAACGCCTTGCAGGGTAGATCCAACATTCTAGTTTCTTTCGTTCATGCATGGTCAGTCAATTGACAGCTAGTCACTGTTGCATTTGTTCACGCACTATTATGCAATGTGATGCAAAAAAAGTTGGCACGTTATGATAGAAGTGCTCTGCTGGAGCCAAGGTATCTCTATCAAGTGACTGAAACTGTGCTATTCGTGCGGGAGATCAGAAGACAGGACAGCTAGAAATGTTTTTTGAATATCTAGATCTCGGTCGCACCGTTATGCATGTTTAGTCTCAAAGGATGTTGGTGTGGTCATGTTGGTGGCAGAACCTCAAACTGTGTTGGCATCCTAATTCCAACACAACACATCGAGCTCGGGTGGCACATGCCGTCCAGCTAACTTCGGTACGAACGCGAACTGGAGAACTCGGAGAGCTTGAGAGGCTATTAGCCGTGCAAGATTACACATCTTGGGCACAGCTGGGATTACTGGAGGTTATTAAGTTGTAATTCCAATTTCCAGGCATCTTTTTCGGGTTGTCCTATTTCCGCTTACTACCCTTCCACCCCTGGCAATACTCGCTCAAGCATGTGTGCACAGCCTTCCGCCAAAGCTGGGTAGCACAGCTTCATGCTGGATGAGGCTGAGTTTTCTACTACCGACTCTTTATTTTGAGGCATAGTGGAGAGTGGGGGAGACGGGGCGAGGTTCAGAGAAATAATTTTCCGCCTCTTCGTTCCATAAAGCGGTTCAGATTTCGCTTTTCGCGGCGGGCTAGACCTAATTTTGGTACCCTGAACAAAAGCCCTGACATGGACAAGATCCGCAAATACGAATTTTTGAATCATAAATAGAAGACCGAAGGTATTGTCTGACGGCTGAAGTAGGTGGCTCTGCTAGAGGAAGATATGTTCCCCCCCCCCTCCATGTTCTCGCCTCAATTGGTATGAATAAGGCCATATCGATCTATCTTGTTGGTAGAGGGAACTAGCTTCAACCATCAATTAACGGTTAAATTTTGTGTTATACTAATCCGCATACGCAAATTTCATCTGCATAACTCGCTGTCTGCTAAGGTATCGCCTCGACAGTACCTAACTATACAGAACCGGAGCGTCAAAGCCTTCCTCAGATTACTCTACGAGGTGGCCGGATCAAATAGGTCTTCCGAGGTCAGCGGATCTGTTGCATGAATGATAGATTTTTGAAGCCTGGCCCGTTGCAAGGCGCTAGATAGCCGGTCTCTACGCCTCATAAAAGATGCGTCGACGTAAAACAGAAAGCTCTATTGGAAGTGCTCAAACTTACAGATTAGATCAACCTTGGAGTCGGCCCAGAGATATAATAGTTTCTGATTGTCTCGTCGCTAGGTTTACAGCTAGAGCAAGCCAAACCTTTCGAAGAAAAACATGAAACTCACCCGCCAATACAAAGTTGCTCTTTGGCACTAATTCAGCATGGTGATCTGGTAGATTTTAAAAGTGCCAGTTCTTCGTCGTAGACACCAAAACATCGACTGTGGTACGAAGTCTAAGGTTGACCTCGCGAGAAGCCTTAGCCGTAACAGCAGATCTCTGCGTTTTATATTTGCCAAGATAAATCCAACAGAGCGGCATAACGTCTCTAAAGTACCAAGTAACTTAAATAACGAGAGAACTCAAAAGATTCAAAGCAGTACCTAAGTACTCAAATGCCCAAGAACCTAAATATATGCATGGCCCGCATCCATCGCCATGCACATGCATGACTTTTGACTTTTGTGTTGTCATTGTAATTTCGCAAGAAACCGAGATCGCGAGACAAGTGGATCCAGTCCTCGTAGAGGATCTTGCTCTGCGTTATTGATAGGACTTGTTCCGACAACGGCCCCGCACATTCAATTACCGCGCCTCCGACTTGCGTATTGCCAAGCTCGCTGTGTCGGGAATCCCACCCTCCCGCTCTAGAATCTCGTGAGCGCAGCTCTAACCTGGCTAAGTCAGGATCCAGCATGAAGCCACGGAAGATACGTACCCTCTGTCCCACACTATCGATAACAGTGCCTAGTCATGAGCAATTCATGGGTGCTGATCTACGACAATCCAGAACACCATGGAGCCTTCATGGCATGCAGTAGAGTAGATGAAAAGAAAGGGGGGACTTCCAGCCCCTCCGCCTTAGACCTGAGCAGGCATATATCCTTGGCTCGCCTGTACTGAAGGTCAGTTGATTAGAGATACCGGCCATGTTTTGGAATTTCCAAATTTCAACATATATATTTCATATGGATTTAAACCAGCCCCGAGGTTTTCTTAGACAGATAGTAGGACTGGATTTGGAATCACGAGCAAAGTGGGCTAAATCGGGAATATTACGGTGGAGCCGCAATGCTGCCCAATAAGATTCGCCTGCGTTACAGCCGCGAAAAGCGACTCGAGCAGGTCGAAAGCTCGAGAGAATAGCAAATAACACCGAGCACAGATAGAACCGGATGGCGATGTCGTTCATATAACTGAAATCTGAGCTTACAAACAGAGCAAGGGGAAACTCCCGCCTCTTTTCTTACTGCATACGTGTTTGTGTGAGAGTGTGTGTATCGTATCCAATAGCCTGGTTCAAATTGTGTTGTTATTTATATCTTTGGCACGATACTAGTACTCGCGTTGTCAAGTACTTGGAAATAACTAGAGTGTTTTCCCCTCTTCGGATTGAGTCAGCGGCTAGTCTAGCCTCCATCCTCTCGGGCAATTTGGATTTTGAGGCGAAGTACCCATGCGAGGTTTGGCCTTTTGGCAAGCATGATACGATACATACATATTTGGTTTCTTTTGTGTTGCAAAGCCTCAGAACTCCAGAAGCAAAGGTGCTGATGATACCAGCTGGTTGAGAGAATGGCGGGCAGACATTTCGTCAAACAAAGGAATTCGAGGGCATCATGCATGTTGCGAGATTCTGCCCACACGCATGCATGGAGGTGGTAGTTTTGAACATCTCCGCCCCCGGACGTAGACCATGACCTGTTCTTATCATTTTTCTCCTTTTGACGCGGTTGGTGCTTGTGATCTCAATATTCGGTACACTTTCTGGCGCCTAGGATTACGAGACTGCGGTGTAGTGTTGCGATTTCAAAGGTACCCAACAGATGCATGATATCAAGGAAGGTTTGAACACTCGAGTATACAAGGAACTGTAGTTTGCTTCCGCCTAGTCAAAATTTACCGAGAGCAGACTGCTTAGTCTGAGAGATAGTGTCAATATTCGGGCCTAATCCTCGATCCCGTGAGTACCTGACTATGACGCTGGTACAATGAAACCAGGGTCACACACTATTTGAAAGCATAGGTCCGATGAGTTCTGGCGGCCTTGCTGGATGGCTCGCGTTCCTCGATAGAATGGGTCATGCAGAACGCAGAGCGCCAGAATCTCGGACGGAAAGAAGCCATCAGCCTCGCTTTTCCCATTTGGCATTAACGACATATACCTGTCGATGGCACTGCCCGGGCCGCGGGGCATAGCTTAGCTTTGATAAATTCTTAAGAAGCCTCCCCACCCCCGTTGCGAATCTATTTTCGATCAGAAAATAGAGGCTCTGTCTTACATCCGTGAGCAAGCCCCCAACAGCGTCCGAGCACCTCTGATTACATTCTGATACATCTAACGGCTTGTTCACTCTTGCATCTCGTTACAACTTTCTTTTGCGGACTTTGATTTGTGTTGTATGTGGTCACCAAGGAGAATCGACTATTAAGAAACCGCAACTCGTCGACAAGGATCCCAACAGCGTAAACTGGAATTTCATGACCCGAAAACTAGGCAATCCTAGGCACCAACTTGCAGAAGGCTTCCTCGCGGCCTCTAACATTTTATCGAAAAGAAGGCCTTCTGGAGGAGGGAAATAACTAAAGCGTCTAAAGCAAATTCAGCAAAAGCAGATTAACCATCCTCCAAGTTGGATCATCAAATTGGACTGGTTCGACCGCCTGACACACTCGTCCTGGATATATCTTCGAGATGTACCAGGACGACCAAGAGAGGCTCCAACAAAACCTCAATCCTGAGAGTACGGACCGACTTCTGTATCAGCAGAGCGGTTTAGAATCCATGACAAGCTGGATTTTGGACTCTCCTCATAGTTACGCAAACCCGAATGTGGAGAAACCCTGGTCAAGCCAGCTAGGAGATGTTAGCAGTGAACATAACACTGTGAACCAGGATATCCAACAGTATCCCCTAACGGGGTATGAGACTACAGCTCAGGTAGGTACAGAAAAAGTGACCGCCTCGATAGTACTAGTGTCAGAGAGTCTTGCTATCTCTCATATATTTACGTGTACTAATGGAAGCAAATATCCTTTAAAGTCACCATTTCGAGATCTTGATATTTATAACGAAGAAGGACAGGTTGAGCCAATGGACTTTGACGAAGTAGAACCTCAGAGCCCATATGTAATTCTTCTCGACGGTAGAGAGGTTGAAACTAAAGAAGGGAACACCACTACAACCCCTTGGATTTATCTTTGGAAGGCCGAAAGGATGAATGTTGTTAGAAATTCGTAAGTCGCAGCTGCAAGAAACTAGAGGGGTGAAACTATTAACACAGCCTTTACCATCCCAACATAGTTCTTGGATACCATCCGAAGACGTCAAACTCGAGCGAGCTCGATACGTTAAGAACCCGGAAATGCAGGCCGCGAAAGCATTCTACAGCGCTCTCCAAATCATGCGTCGTACAGTCCAAAAAAATGAAGCAGAGCTTTCTCCTTACCTACGAACCCACCACGAACGGACAAACTGTGAAGAAGAAATGATACTATCCTTCCGAGAATATGAACTACACGCTTTTGAATGCCCCGACTGCTGCTCTGGCCTCATGAATCGCAAACACAACCAACCACTGTGCGAACTTGGAACGGGACTCGCAGAAAAGGTCTTTCTCGCTATCGATTGGTACGCAACGGCAACACTCGGAGACTACAAGACCGTTACCCTGGAGGTATCTGAAAGAACAGTCCGAAGCTTGCTTCTA
The DNA here is from genome assembly GCA_036971435.1 of Dactylellina sp. 'tibetensis'. Taxonomy (NCBI): domain Eukaryota; kingdom Fungi; phylum Ascomycota; class Orbiliomycetes; order Orbiliales; family Orbiliaceae; genus Dactylellina; species Dactylellina sp. 'tibetensis'. Next base: position 158,502 of record JAKDFA010000005.1, read on the forward strand.
GCTTTCACAGAGGAAGAGTCTGTTACTTCAGTCGAACCGGAAAGGACCCGTGTAGATTCATTACCAGTGAACGCTCCCGTCCAGACTTTGGCTATAGAATCTTTAGGCATAATTAGTTCGATTCTCGGAATAGACAACGAAAAATCTATGGTTTCTCCGAAAACACTAAAGCGGAAGCGACCGATTCGAGAAGATTCTACTAAAGTCTCAAGAGCCACCAGTCGATCCGTTTTGGAACAGCACCATGACACCGATCACCTCACAATCAATACAGAGCTAGTGATATCACGGTTAGACGAATATCTAAACTTGCCGTCCCGCCGGCGGATCTTAAGATCTCGAATAGGACAGGAGGGCATGAGATCGATCCGAAGATTATTCAATGTCTCTCTACATGGATACAACATACTAGAGAGAGCGTTTAATGAGGGGGTCGAGGAGGAATATGACTTTTATCAAGACTTCCCTAACCATGCAGACCTCTTAAGTCTCGGAGTCCAAACATTCATCGAACTAAGCAACGAGAAACCCGCATATCCCACCGCCCTTCGAGAGGTTTACAGCATCCTCCATCTTTGCGACAGCATCAATCAGATTCTCCCACAACAGAAGCGGGAGCGTAAAACAAGAGTGGAGAGCTTCAAAGAAGAACTCAAATACTGGAGAGATATTATTGAAGCTGGTGACGAAAGGTCAGCTTTTGAGCTTATTGTCCAAGTGCGATGGCCATCCCCATATTTACAATATCCAAGGCGACCGACAAACCCGAAGAGAATCAAACCAGATTCAGCGAAAAGCCAGCCAGCGATCGAACATTTGGAGAGCTTAGACACAGTAGCTGAAACAGACACCATCTTTCAGCCAGTGCTTCAGAGCCAGCATGAAGAGTTTGACCCTGTTAGCAAAGCTCTTTTATGGATGCAACTTATTGCAGGCATAGTCTTTACAACCATAGCTGCATACTTTGCTTGTAAGTGGGACCATGAACGCAACATCCCAACAATAAGCTTTGTCTAAGTCTCTAACCGTTAACAAATTTAGTCAACCACCGAATGGCCAATGTCCTTGTCATTTATCTTAGCGGAGGGGACTCTGAGATTCTGAACTCATCTCGAACTATCGATAACACATCAACACATCTTCCGAGCAACCTTGCCTGGATCTCTTCCTCTTCAATTAAGTTCATTGAAAAGGCAAAGCGGCATATAATTGAAAGACTTAGAGTGCCAGATTTTGGTATATTCTCTCATGCTGTAGATGTCGCAATGGACGGTCTAAGCTGCGGTTGGATTTCTACAATCAAGAGTCTAGAAGCCTTGATAATTAGGGTGGCTAAAGTAAGTTGATTAACTTTCTCACTAATATTCTACTGTCCTATTAAACCTCAGCACTGACGACTGACTGCTCCGTCTCTTCTGTGTAGTTGGTAGAATGTACTAAGCTAGAATTTCATACCTTCATTCGGAAGGTCGCAGACTTATGCTCGATCTGTGCAGCCAATATGACTGGTTGTGAATCGCACCGTATAGTTTCTAAAAGAGGTCTTTCAAAACACAAGAGTATATACAAACCGCTACAGATAGATGATGAAATCGAATCATGGATTGCAGACGAGGATGAGATCCCTACCAGGCTTCCGAGGTCCGTGAATCGGACTAATTCAAATTCGAAATCCGAATTTGACGCCCTGATAACACCTCGCATCTCCGGACCACCATCCCCGACGAAGGCCAGTATTGCCTCATCTACAAGCCTACAACAGCGCATCACCTCAGATTTCCTAGATGATATATTCATGTCTTCCGAAGACCGTCTCGTGTCAGACACAGCTTCATACTTCCCCATCGAAAACAACGATCGCGATCTCTCTGGTGGGGCAATAACAGCATACACCTCAATTATTACAGGACCAACCTTAGATCCAGTCCTGACCTTGGAGAATCAAGATAACATCTTAGCACTCACTCAAAACACATATCCGACCTCTACTTCTAAGTCATACTCGCAGGTCCCGAATTCGGCTTATAGCACAAGTGGCCACTATGATTCATTTTGGAACATGAACAGACATCCATTAGTATCTAGCCTACCAGAGCACGCAGGATATTATCTTGCCCCGAGTTCGAGCTGGCATCTCAGCGAAGACTATCTGGGTTCAACCAGCTCGCCGTCGAATTCTTACTACCCCCCGCCTACTTCCATCCCGACATCTCTACCTGCGGCCTATACTAGCACCGAGGCACTCAAACCAACCATGACAACACCAGTCCCGCCAACATCTCAGACAATGCATCGACTTTCTAACCAATTTCTTAGCTCAATTGCTGCTTCTCCTATCTCTCCATATCCCCATCCTGATGAAACACCTCGGTTTCTCCCTACCGCACCAACCCCACCCCCTCCGGTGCCACCACCAAAACCGCGAAAGCGACGTCGAAGCTCTCCACTTAAAGAAGAAGACAACAAAAACGGCACAGGGTCAAACGGTACGGCACCGCCACCTAAACGCCAGAAGAAGGCCATGCTATTCAAATGTCATATTTGCAAACACGACATTGCAGCTCCAAGAATGAATCTAACTCGGCACATAAAATCGGTCCACGCGGATAGCCGGCAACGGAGAATTGAGTGCGAGTGGCCTGGATGTGCGACTACGTTTCAGGCAGCAAGAAAGGACAATTACAGAGCCCACCTCAGGAAACACCAAGAGAAGCTTGGAGATCCTGGGAATTGAGCAGTCTATCAAAAGCATCGTTTTCATTCTTGTTCCCCCCCCCCTTCTTTCTCATTGCATATTGTCATTATCGTTTTCTTGATAGATTTCACGACTTACGAAATCGGGTTTATAGTTCTCGCATTTTCTCATTACTCAAAAGGAGAGCCAGTTATAGACAGCTTGATATCAAATTTCTAGGTTTCTTTTTTAAGCACCGGGTGGGCTGGAATGCTTTTCTGGAAAACGCACCAGCTCAATACTTTACTTCGAAATGTCATTGCAAGTTCAGTCTCTACATGCCATGTAGTCAAATAATTCATATATATCAAAATAATTGTTCAAGAAAGATGTACCATGTTAACGCTTTGATTATCTGTATCCGGATATCCGATCATGGTAGCCAAATAAGTTCCGTTTGTACAGATATACACGGCACATGCACATAAGCCAAAGGATCGCAGCTGCCGTCCCTCCATAAATGATTAGTGTGAATTATTTAAACTCCTAAGGCCGCGTAGGCATGGGGCATCCAAGACATATGCAAAGGAATCTACCGCTAACCAAGCGGCACAGCGGGATGCATATGCAGATCTTGTCTGTAGGATATCGAAATGTAAGCAAAGAACCGAAAGACTCATCCAGGTCAAATGCCATATATCACAAACAGGTCACAAGGTAGAGAGAGTAATGATACCGGCATCAGAAGCTCTACAAAGTATTTTTGTGAGCGAATTCTCGACCACTACCATTACAAAGCTATATTAATATTATATTACATATCTAAGCAGGTACCATCTCCTTAGATAACACGTTTTGCCACGTGGTTCTCCTGTTCGGGACGACTGATGCTTGTTCTTCCGATTTCCACAGGTCGGTAAGAAACCAGTTTATTTTTCTTTTTAGAAGAGGTCCGACCGAAAAAAAATAGATTCAAGATGTTGGGATAGACCTGCTAACTCTTGGCCTGTGCCAGCTTCTGATCTTGTTGTTGTTGTCCAACAATGAAGAGAAACAGGGCATGTGATTTACCAGGTATCCGATTACGAAGTCATCAAGCCATAAGCTGAGGCATGTCATTTCTTCCGGTAGATTCCGTTGGACACAAAAGCATGCCACCAGGCTTTGTGACCAAGCCAAACAACCAACTTCCAGTCTCGCCAGGATTTCCCCGAATTCTAAATATAGTATATATATGTGCTTCAGAAGGCGTTTGATCCAACAAGAGTTAATTGCTTTTAAGTGGGTTTCTTGTCGACTCCCTAGCTCACTCGTTATTCCTCGCGAATTCGAGATAAGTTACCTTGGAATTTAGTACTGCGATCAAGAGGCTTTTGAAAAAACAGAAAGCAAGTAGTATTTGTAGCGATTATAAGTAGTTATATAGTATACAAAGAAAGAGCAGTTTTTAAAAGAGTGTATAATGTAGACAAATATGTCAATATGTCAGTTTTCTATCAACTCGAGCCAACTCCAGGCACCATGCTGGAAATAAGAAATGAAAAAGCCGGGAATAAAAACAAGGCTGCAGGCACGCTAAAAGAATGACATCTTTTCCCCGTAAACATGAAAACCAGGTGACGATCGAACGCCAATAGTTACCGTTTCTGATAGTCCCTCCTATAAAACAGAAAAAGAAATGGAAAAGAATTTGTACAAGCATGTTGAAAATCAAGAAAAACAAAAATGAAAAAAGGAACCAACAGCGACCCAGAATGAAATAAGATTTTTTCGACTGAGCGACAGGTATACAACAGTAACGAAGGTGTAGTACAGTTTGATTTATGCACATGCTGCAACAACACCAGTTGTGCCTTCAAGCGCAGAACCATCTAGGCCGGCATCGGCGAAACTTAGTTCAAAGCCAAGCCCAATATCCATGTTCAAGCTCGAGCGAGCAGACGAGAATGCAAAGGCAGCCTGCATACCCGGAGAGCAGGGTGAGATTGGGGATGCAAGGAATGCGATGAAAGGAGACTTCAATGATGTGGCAGAGTTGGGAGCCGCTGGGAGCTGTGTTCTTGAAAGCAGGGTGCAATTGAGCGAAAGAGGTGGAGGGGCGATAGTAGAATGAGAGGTAGACGGACGAGAGGAACCAGAGTGAGTTAGAGAAGGCGACAAAGAGTATTCAGAGGGGGTTGAGTCTGAATCGAAGTGAATATCAGCGGCGAGACGAAAGAAACATTCTTGAGTATCTTCGTCCCCGTAGCAACTGTCTTCCTGAGAGGTTTGCTCTAGAGCAATAGCCTCTGTGGCGGCATTGAGAGAAGCAATTAGACGAGCAGCTTCCTCTTCATCTTCTCTCTGGGCATCCAAAGCTGCCTGTCGTTCTCTCTCGATCGCAAGTTCGGTCTCAAGAGCGCGCCTGCGCTCACGGGCCTTTTGGCGTTCTAGTTCAATTCGAAGAGCATATCGAGCCTCGCGAACCATCTCCAAGTCACGGAGGGCACGACGTTCGATCTCGGAAACTTCGCGTTCGATTCTATCGACGAGCGTGATTTTAAGGAACTCCTTGCGTTGTTCCTCACGCTCTTGGGCAGCAACCATGGCTCGGGTCTTGGCCTCGGCGGAGCGCTGACAGGCTACTTGCTCGCGGCGATGGAAGCTAGCAGTAGAAGACACAGAGTCGACACTAGATGGGCGGATTAGGCACGCCTCTGCAAAGAAAGCTTCCGTAGGAGAAGAAGCAAGACGGGCAGCAGCGGCATTTTGCTGCATGTAAACAGACATCATTCCTTGTTTGAACAGGGAATCGGAGTGAGCAAGGTGCTGATGAATCTCATTGATTTGATAGGAGAACTCTTGGATATCTTGTTCTTCTGGAGAGAGGAGAGTCGAAGAGGAGTGATTGAATCCTGCAACTGGTGCTGGGCTGGGTGGGGCTGGCGTTCCACGACTGACTCTGCTTTCCCACAACTTGATAGCAGCACGCTGAATCGGGTTGGGAGGGGCTACAGGACAGGTCTTGTTTGGTGCTGGGGTGGGAGCATCGGTGGTGTTCCTCCATTGTTGCCGAAAGTGGGGTTCCTGGCGCAGGCAGTAATAGTCGCTTGTTGATGACAACGGGCTCTCGTAATCAGAAGGTGAGAGGTCGGAATCAAAGAAGTTTTGCTTGCGGGCAACAGCTGGGGAGACTGAGGAGCCAGAGCGATGGGGTGGAGTAACAAAGCGGGGCAAGGTCATGTCGGTCTTGAGGAGGGGAGAGTTGAGGGCCTCCAATCTCCGAGGAGAAGGGTGTTGAAGAACCGCAAAGCTTGGGGAAATAGAAGAAGCCATTGACGATATTGTTGCGGACGAGAACACAGAAGGAGAGTGCGACATGGCTGGAGAGCCTTCGAAGGTGGTGTTAATGGCCGAGAGGGTGGGCTTTGGCGAGCGCCTGATGCTAGTTGAGGTAGCCATCTTTGTTTGGTTGAAGGTAAAGATTGCGAGAATCTACTTGGCAGTTGCTAGTTGACTGTGTGTAGATTGCAAGTACGTCAATCTAAATATAAAGATATTAATCTCAGCCGGGAGATGTATCTAGAGATCGGAATCTTGTTAGCTTGTCCGAACGAATATTGTATAGATATACGTATATACGTATACAAAGCGATGATATAATCGACACTACCCAGCTCAGAACCGTGGCCCAATGAAGCACACAAGATGTTCTCAAAGCGTAAGGGCATTGCAAAGCAATTGTCAATCTAGGGAAAGCGAAGTACAAATAAGATGCCATGAGCGTTTTGAAGGTAGTAGATACACTCGCTAGAGGCCAGGCCAACCAGGTATGTGGAAGCTTGATCAATTGAGATTAAAGGTCGGGTTTCAAAACACCAGAACAATTCTAATAAAATGCGGTATTCAAAACGCCAAATGCCAGAAGCATAAAATCGCATAATGAGTAGCCAGGCAATTCCAAGACAATCATCGATTATGGATAGGCATAAGTAACAAAATCTTTATGCCCTCATAGCCAGTTGGCAACAAGCGACGTTGGGGCATTGGGGGAGGAGTGTTGGTTCTGTTGCAATAGGCGCCGTCATGCTTAGTTTGGCGCCTTTCAACCGCTTTTATTGTGGTGTCCCACCAAAAAGCTGGATCTCATGGAATATTTTTTTCAAAGCAGGGGTAGGAGGTGGGAAATGTGCGCATAGGAGTAGAGAATCTGACTGTTCTAAAAGATGAATCGGCATACCTAAGAATAAGAAGAAGAAGAAGAAGAAGAAGAAGAAGAAGTAGGTGAATGTGGTAGATTATTAATTTAAAGTGAAGGATGCGAAAAAATAATAATGCAGAATGAATTAAATGATTAAACGTCGATATGGATAGGCGTAGGTATAGGTATTAGCAAAAAAGGATATCGACGATGAACGAATAGTATACTAAGCACCAGGCCTATTCAACACAAAGGTGTTAACGTTAGCATTATTGCATATTGTCGTGTAACATTTTAAGAACCAGGTTCCTCGACTTAAGCCAGCGTCTGCTTCAGGAACCATTTCTTCATCAAACAAGAATGGGGTCTAGTTAGTGATTACTTACTTGAGAGTAGAGGAAAGAAACAAGACAAGGAAACGATGAAGCACTCAGGCTGGGATAATGGCCAAAATTAACTGCTGCATAAGGATAAAAGGAAAGAGAAACAGAACAGCGGCGATGGCGGCAACATCGTTGAAGTTATATTCTCCCCTTTCAAGACTATCGGCGCATGCACATGCAGCGAACACTCGTTTCTGCATCCCTATTATGCAAATCCATGGAGATGGAGGGTGGGGATCGCCCGTGCATACCGCTTGGTGGTCTAAATGGGGCTTAAACGGATTACTTTTTTTTTTTTCTTCCGGTAAAAGTTTGCTTTAGGTCCAGCAAAAAGATACATTTGGAAGTTGGCGAAGGTCCCGCTTTGAGGCCAATGAAGACGGGACGGAAATTGATGGTGTGGAGCGTCGCCGCCATGGCTAAACTCAGTCGCTTCGGGAAATAAGCTCCTCAGCAAACAGACATTCGAGAAGCCAAGCGGGCCAATTCAGGGCTTGCATCCCAAAGAAAAGAGCCATTCTTGCGCAAGGAAAGGGACATAGTAGGTTCACGAGGCCAGAGGATCCCTGAACTTTGTCAAGCCCCCCTGAACTCTGCGAGCTCGTGCTAATATTCGTTCTCAAGTTTACGCCTATACTTGAGCAAAGAAGAGGCACGCCTCCACAGTTCGGCCTATTACTTCTAACAATAGCATTTTGGATGTCCAAGACACACGGTTCGAAGCGCGCGTTCTAACGTCGACTTGAACCTAAAATGCCGAGAATATGTCGAATATGGTATTACTATATTAACATATCGTCTCCGGGTAGTAAAGGCAGCCGGTGATGCTTTGTGTCTTGAAAGTATTTCTAGCTGGTTTAGTAATTAGACTCTGAGAATTTAGATGTCTAAATAATATCACTGCATGCTGCTAAATTTTCTCCCTGAGACCCAGGCAAGCGCGGCCGTCAGTTAACAGGAAGACAAATATTCAGGAACTCTCGCCGAAAAATTCGGTGGCACGAAGATACAGAGATGTCTGTTGCAATGTCCGAACAGAGAATCTTCTCGTAGAGAGCCTTACCAGGGCGTCCCCTCCCAACAGCTGGACAGGAGGTGGCAGCGAATCAGATGCTGATTTGAAGCGCTGCACCAAACCACGTCCAAAGCCAGAGGCCAACCAGGGCCCATCTGGACAATCCGCTCGCTGATTGGCCCATTCGTCGAGCGACTTGGCCAGGATTTACGCGCCTTGCCCAGCTTCCTTTTTCGCCCCGAAAACAGAATCTTGGCATTTCTGTTTTGTTAAAGGCTCCGAACACTCGGATTGCTGTCGTGCTTGGGCGTAAATTCAAAGCGATATATACCGAAAATAAAATAGAAAATTTAAATCACAAATAAATCAAGTAAGTGTCCTACGCTGAGCTTTAATTCACGCCTGTGAGAAATTGGGAGTTCAGATATTTCCGCAGGTATACTCAATAGCTCAACAGCTCAGTAGCGTATGCAAATCATTTTGAGTTTGTCAGGCTTCGAAGCTTCGGCGCCTCATAACATCAAGATCAGTCCTGCGTATACAAAGGTGTAACGGAAATTTGATGTTTCAACCCGAGGCTTAGCTAAACGCATTGATTTCTGCCAGCAATGCTGCTGTCAATAGACTTTGATCTTGCCTTTTATGCTGTGCACGCGTTAATCAGAAGAGCCTCCCATGTTCGGGTAGATAAGAAAGCCAACCAATCACAAAGGCTACAGGCGCGTACTGGGAGTTTCATGAAGAGAAATTCTTCACGATGGCAAGCGTTTGGCTCATCATTGGCCAGAAGCCAGCAGCCTGATCCGGAAAAGGCCTTCTGGAACTGAAGCTCCCAACCAGTACTTGCACTTTGTCGTGGCACCGCGCAGAAGCTCATATCCGACCCATGCTTTTTTTATATTGATCCTGGCAACTCACCAGGACCAGTCATCACCACCAGCTTGGATCATGCAAATATAGCACTAGAAATTCCGCAAGGCCTTTTCGCCAGTCATTGCCGGGAAAGTTCCAGAGATCTTGACGCTTTGAAGCAGCAAAAATAGACAAGAGCCATAGGATCACGCATGGGTAGTCCGGCCGAACACGCGATTATGCAGGGGAAAACACCGCATCGCCCTGTGAGATGACTTGTTGATATACACTCCACAGTCCACGTCTCGGGTTTCTTAAAGCTTCTATCCCCTCCGCATTGTTATATTCCTCACAGATGCTATCGTAAACGATACCTGACACGAATTTCCTTACGTGTTTTTTTATTTCCTATTTCGATCTTTTTCCTTTCTTTTCACCATTGGTTTAATATTTTGAAACCGTTGCTTCACTTCTTCGACGTGGATCGTAAACGTTATTGATTCGATTTGTATACTTCTTTCCTTTCCTCTAATCGATTAAAGTACAGCATCATTCCCTCTTTTCTACTCTATCTTTCACTATCCTTAAGACCTTTAGAACGTTTTGGTTCATTCTGGGACTCGATATCTCGAATTCGATTGCAAGCCGAAACCTTGTTTGCCTTTGGTAAATTGATCAGGTGTCAATTTACAAGGAAACCGTACGATATATCCTGGTATCAGATTGGACCTCAAGCTCAAAGACTTCTATTCACGGCCCCTAAAAAGTCCCACGAATACCTGTATTGATTTGCGGACCTTAAGATTCTTTAATCGACCAACAGCCTTTTTCTTCTATTCTATTCTTGGCCTAGCTTCATACCTACCTGGATAGTAGGAAGAAATCAAGGTCTTCGTTTAATAATAATACAACAATCCTTAGCGGTTTGGACGTCTTGTGTGTTCTCCTCCCCTTTTGATCAACGATCTGATATTGTGGACAACACACAAAATACAACATGACGCACGGTTTAAGATCACTCGCCATCGTCTCGGTGCTGCTTCAACTATCTCTGTTTGTATTCGCATCACCAGCTCCCCGGCAATACCCAGAACTCAAACTATTCTCGAGACAAGCATCGGATGCAATTTGTGGTGCAGGAAGCGCAAGATGTACAAACCCGAGTGTTGCCAACTTCTGCTGTCCCAGCGGCACTGAGTGCATCGCTGTCCTTGATAACACAGCAGTCGGCTGCTGCCCCACCGGTCAAGATTGCCGTGTCATTGCCCCTTCAGAATGTAGTACAGCTCAGGCGGCCGTTAACTCGAGCCTGCTTACTAAATGTTCCAACGGGAAATGCTGCCCACCGGGATATCTCTGCGATGGCAGCTATTGCCAGCTTCAGTTCGAGAGCTGGCCCACAACAACAGGCTCGTTACCTCAACCCACCTCAGACTCAGACTCAGGTCTCGATCCCTCTGCTGGCGGGAATACAACATCTCTCTCCCAAGCCCAGCGAAATGCCGGTTTCATATCGAAGACTGAGTGTCCCGCCGTGACAATTGGTGGTTTCGCTTCAGGGTTCTTTCCTGGTTTAGTGGTCGGTGCAGCCCTCGCCTACCTGATCGTATGCATAAGACAAAAGAAAAAAGGGAATACTGCTAGAGATTGGAGCCGCATGCCATCTCATCGCTCCCGAAAAGGTAGCCGCAGTGCTGAAGTAACCAATGAGAAGAGCCGTTCGAAATCAGTTTCAAAACATGATTTGACAATTGGGTATAATCCCGAAGTTGTCGTCTCTGCCCCAGCCGAGGCTTATGGCGGTTTGGGCGTGTCGATTGCGGGACGAAACTACGCAGTGAGCAATACCAGCACACAAATGTTCGCTCAATATGACGAGCCAACAGAGCCATCCCGCCGTGGTCGCGCTCGTGTTCATGGCGAAACACCACCTCTGCCTTCCATGGCCATTAATGCAGCAAACTCCGAAGCGGCTGTCACCTCAGGCGAAAGCGCCGAGTACCTCCCACAGCAGAGTGTAGAAACCATCAGAACAAGGTCATCTTCGAAGAAGCACAGAAGAAAGAACTCCAACCCAAGCTTTAAGGACCTCGCCAGTACATCTCGGTTCAAATTCCGCAACCTTCTCTCCCACGAGAACCTGAAAGAACAAAGAGCAAGCTGTGGATCCGAGACATCTGTCAATTCTTCAATCCATTCTAGCGTTTTCACTGGAAGCGAGAGGCAATCTCGTGGGGTTCGATATCCCATCGCATTGCAGACCGGAGCCAATGGCCGCTCAAAGGGATCCACTCAAGTCACACCAACTAGCCTAAGAAATGAAGTTACCCTCCAAAGAACCAATACATCTGCCACAGATGGCACAAATATCGAAGATGACTATACTCCCATCACACCTTCGAATCCCAGAGCATTCACAGACACCGACGCCCCACAACCGCCTCCAGCTCCGGGTTTGCAGAGTCATCCTAGCATTGAAATTCCTCCTCATGCACGCAACCTTGGCCCACAGCTCACCTCTCCTGAGCTCCATGAGCAGTACTTGAACATTCCTAAAGCTCTAATGGGTGGCGATAGAACATCCGTTGCCAGCACCGCAATGACTGAGATGACGGAGGTCGATGGGTACAAGTCTCCTTTCCATGACCGCTTCCAATACCCTGCATACAACACTGAAGGGTCTTCAGACGATTATGAGGATTATGAGGATACTCGATCACTAGCTGCCAACAGCACATACCCTTCTTCATTCTTGGACATCCACTTTGATGCCAGCAGCCCCATCTCGCCAATCACACCTAGTGATAACGGCGATGCCAGGCCGCACTACGGGGCCAAGAACCTTAGGGAAGTGCCATCTATCCCATCCATCCCTCCACTCTTCCAACACAAGAATAAGCCCTTAGAACTCACACGGTCAAACTCGGGTTCTAAGTCAAGGGGTTCCAGAAAGGATCATCTGCAAGCGGTTTCTCCTATTGACCGTGAGAGCTGCGACATCACCGTAGTGATCGATGATGGTCGTGGGCTGAGCCCAAAGTGGAGAGCCAATAATATGAACAGTGCAAGTCCGAAAGGAACAATAGGCATCGGTGGCGCTATGACGGGCGGGCGGTACACCATGCAGACCATGGAGATAAACAAGTTCTAGATCTAGAAGGCTTGATCGCCTAATACTTTTTATTTCTATTTCTTATTCTTTTTTTACTTTAGCAATTTCTTTTGTTTTCTATCCTAATTAAACCAGCCTGAGTTGACACTGGAATGTCAGCTTAGGGCATTTCTCTATTCACGTCACTCACTCGTTGGGATTAGTCCTTGTTCTAATAACCCGATACCCATTGCTGCATCGTCCTGGCGTTTTCGTTTTTTCTTTATATCCGCAATCTTGGAATCTGAAAAAATCTAACCTTTGACACATTATTCTGTTTCCTTTCCTTTCCTTCTTTTTCTTTTTTGCACAGCGCACATATAATATACCTAAAGTTTGATACCGAATCTCTTAATACCATGTATTATCTAGCTAAATGTCCTTTTCGACTTGTACAATATCAAAAGAGAGAAAAAAGAAAAATCAAATGGTCTAAAGAGGCTACAGTCTTCTGACATCATTGTAACATCGGCTTTGCCCGTGCTAAAAGAATTTGAGAAAATAGAAAAGAAAAGGCTGTAGGCGTCTAGGTAACTCAGAGAAGGGCTTGAGCTCGAGCGCTCTTGCTCCTCTGTTGAGTAGCACGCCCGAAAGTTTGGGCTGTCTCAAGCAGTTACGAGAGCCTATCCTTCGCGGAGACATCAGCAGACAAAAACTGCCTTTCACTATCACATCTTACCGGGGATAGCGAGGCTTGTGTTTGCTTTCCGGCAGCTAGCGCGTAGATTAGATCTTTCAGCTGGCAGAAACCCTGGGTTATATATAAAAGTCATGCAGCGGGACACCGCAGGAAAGGAAAAGGAAAAAATCGCCGGCGCTTCACGAGATCCCCGGTTGCGAACGGGTAAAACGGCGGGGGTTGAATGGAGAGATGGTTGGATTGGAGGCGCAAGCTGGGAGCTGGGGGGAGGTCAACCCCCCCTCAGAGCCCTCCAGCCGTTGAGAAAATCGGTAAGTTTCGAGTTTCATGGTAGGGCCAACGGAACAAATGCTTAGCCAGTTTCTTTTGTATGATGTTTTCTTTCCCGCTATTCTAGATCCTGGACACTCTAGAAACAGGCCCACTAATGGGCGTGCCGGCGGAAGAGGTACGTAATCTACAGACTTGGCTAAAGCTGATCTCGATCACTAGTGACAACGGGCAGTACTACCGAAGCGGGATAAATCCAATACAGACTATTGCAGTCGGTGTAGACCCTCTGGTTATGCTGGGTTGCTGTCACAAATTTATCGTATATTGCACAGATTGAATGTATTCAGCAAGAATCAAAGGATGTATGATTTTCCGTATTATATGACACTCCGTTCCATCTATATATATTCATATGAGACTAGTGAATGAAAATGCGAAAGAAAGGACTCCATATGTAAACCGAAAAAACCGAGAAAAAAAATTGAAACCAGAAAGAAACCTGATAGTAATGATCACAAGGGAATACCGATCAGAGACCAAGGAAGAGCAGAAAGAGATGATGGTTGATGGCGTTTATTGGTTTGAAGCAGATGTTTGCCTTCCTCCCGTGTCTCCTTCACAGGCCAATTGCTGCAAGGGTAGAATGGTAGTGGCGTTATAGCAAGAGCAGATTCCCAACATGCGGTGATGCGGATAGACATGAAGATATTCGTTGAGAAAGAAGAGAAGAGAAAGGGGTTGGAATCAGATGTAAAGCTGTTGATATTCATTGTGGAAAGTAGACAGGATGGAAGAGACTGGTGAGAATGATTAGATTGAAAAAAAAAGATAAAGTACGAAACGTCTTCTTGACGACCAACTTAAACTGACAACATTGTATATGGATATTGTGAATGAAGAGAGAAAAAATATAGAAAAGTATAAACTCCATTGATTGCAGTCATGATACCCCAAGGACACCCGGAAAAAAGCTAATCCGCAGACATTGATTTAAGCACAAAAATAAAATAGGGAAAGAGTGGGTATATATTATATCAACAGGAACGGAAGAAAAAGAGCCGGTCTTTTGGTTGATTGGGTTTTTCTTTTGTTAGATTTATAATATTAGTCTACTCTTCTTTTCTTTCCCTTTGGGGCGGCCATTAACTTCATTCGCGCTGTCCTCGATAGACCGGCGACGTCCGCTCTTATTGTTACGATCTTCTTGTGTCGGCAAGCGGACTTCTTCGGCCTCTCGCCACCTGCGCTGAGGATACCAGCTTCGAGAACATCTTCTTCGTCTTCCTCGGTTATTGGGGTTCTCGGGGTGGCCGAGCTGTAAATTGGAAATGGACTTTCAAAGGCTGCATTATAGTTGGGAGAGAAAGCAGGCGATGGTGGTATTCTTAGTCTCTTGGTACCAGAAAGTGGTGTTTTTAGGGAGCCTGGGGTCATCGGAGTGTATGGAGTAGGAGGTGGGTAGTAGCAGTAGTTAGAGCAGCAAGTGGCCGATCCTGTGCTATCACAGGAGGATTCTCGGCTGCTGTTGTTGCTACCGCTGTCGGTTCCTTGTCTTCTTGTGATCACCGACTTCTTATACAGACGGCGTCCGCGGCAAGTGCAACCGGCAGAAAGTGGCGCTGATGTTGGTGGAAGAGGAACGTCTCTAAAAGTCGCAGATGTCGGTGTCCTCATAACAATTGAAGTCTTGAGGAAGTCAAGATAAGCGGATGGAGGGGTGAGAGGGGTTTTTACACCATCCTCTAGGGACAGCGACTTCAAACCAGCAGACTTGGGCGTGGGTAATTCGGATGGGAAAGATGGTGATTCCGGGGTGTCAGGAAGCCGAGGAGGAAGGGAGACGGCATTCGCAGATTTCGGGAGTAGAGCTGATGGAGACATATTTGCGATATTATATATATATATGTTAAAGAAGGGGGTTGGATGGGCCTTTATGATGAGGATGGATGATGTTTTGAGTCGAGTCGGGACCAATCTAGCTGGTGGCGACAGAGTATTATCAAAAGGCGGGTCTGTAACAAGCTCTGCTTGCAGAGGGACAGATGCAGGTTGATGGCGACGATGTCGTAATTATTTATATCGGTTGAGATACTATAGTGTTCCTGCACAAGGTCAGGATTATGTTCGCGAAAAGTCGAGGATGTATGAAGCTTCCAGCGTTTCAAAACACACACAAGCAAAAGTGCAGACTGAGGGTATCAATACGGATAGAAAGGAAGAACAACGAAAAGGTTTTTAAAAGGGTGAAAAAGCCACAGCCGGGAAGGCGAACTTTTAAACGTCAATGTCGTAAATGGGTATCTTTCAAGTTTGAAGTTCGAAAACAAAGAAGTTGTTTGAGGAATGGAGGTTTCAGGAAGGGGGGGTGGGAGAGGAGGCCCAGCCAACGGGAAGTTGAATGTCTTTATACAGAGGTGTGAGAATAGGAAGACACAGGACCGGAGAACTAATACAGGCTGGGTGCCTACAGGCGCATGCTGCATATGCACGGAAACGCTGAAAAAGGCGAGAAGGGAAGAGCTGTTGGCGGGACTGACCTTGACTTGTTTGTTGCGAGGGAGGTTGAAAGCGCCAGTTGTTGGAGGGGGGGAGGAATTGCACAGGCGGCTAAGGCTAGCTCGGTGCTTAGTGGGAAGAGCGCACAAGGTAAAACCGGGGAGGACTAGTTCGAACTCGGGCGAAAATAGCAGCGGCGCAAACAGAGGGAGATGGTATGTTTGAGCAAGAGAGAGAGAGAGGAGAGAGTTAGGTTGAAGCAGTAGGCGACTGGTAGATATAACTCCTCAGGGCGGCGACAAGCCAGGAAGATTAGACGGGTTAAAAGAGAAGTGAATGTTTAACGGCAAACGGGGCCACTCAAAAGAAAGCACGGCGGGAAAGGAAAACGTGGAAAACAGAGCGGAGGAGGTCGTTCCTGACAAGTATGCGTAGCAGCAGTCGTCGTGATTAGTCCCGGGTTGGAGCAAGCAGACAGGCAAGCAAAGAAAACGATCGGTTTCTGGGGAAGGGATAAAAAAGAAAAAGGGCGCAGAGATTGGATCGATTGGGGAGGAATGGATCTGGAGGTTTTCCCTGGTTCGATGGGAAAGGGTCGAAGGTGCTTATTATGTATAGCGAAGTAGCTAGCGCGCGACTGAGAGGAGGAAACGGGAGGACCAGGACCAGAAGTCCCAGGCAGGAGGGCCGGCTTCTGGTTGGCTGAGATGCAGACACACCCACTTTTAGTAGCAAAACCTCGTCTTTTCTTCTTTGGCTACCGACTGACGGGTGAGGCAGACGGGCTGACACCTGACTGGTTACCCAGTCTGAGGGCGAGACACTCCGCTCACCCTCCTTTCGAAATCTTCAGGGCAAAGGGGACAGGAGGGACGAGAGCACTGACGGATGCGCCCACGAAACAAGGGTTTTCGATCTCTCAAATTTGCTTCCAATCTTGCGGGGATGCGTAGTCTCGAGAGCTAATCTAACTAGACGGTCAACTCAAATTTATTTCCATTCCGACCCTTGTGTTGTTATCAAAAATAATAATAATAAATAATTAAAGAATTAATGGGAATGAAAATGAAAATAAAAAACCTCCCCATTGGAAAAACAGCGACCGAATGTCAGAGAGGAAAGCTGTTTCACAAAAAAAAAAAAAAAAACCCCCCCTCCCGTATAAATGTGTGAACGTGTGAATGTGAGAGTGTCTGAATGATGGTGGGGCTCCGGAAGGGGAAACCTCTCGACGGTACCGCCAAACAGGATTTGGAAGCGGGACGAGGGGGAAAACAATGCCCGTAATGGTGCGAGCGACTGAGGTGGAGTGCTCCTTAGCCTGGCGGGGTGTCAGTGCGTAAGACTTGGACGGCAAAATTCACCAAACGCTACGTCTCAAACCCGTCGGCCGAAGACACAAAAAAAAAAAAAAAAAAAAAGAGTTCGCAGAGCAATAAGAACAATTATGATCACTTCTAGCTATCGTGCCCACATAAGACCCAGCGGACAGCGCCGGTCTTTACTGTTGTTAGCGGATTCTCGCAAGGGAGTCCGATGATGTATCTTTATGACGAAACTTGTCGGTCCTGGTGGTGTGGGGAGAGTTTTATCAGTGGTCGAGCCTTATCCACAACCAATTTTTTGGGGACGAGCCGCGATAGGCCAATTTACAGCAGATGATCTCAGGCACCAACAAGGGCTCTTCTCAGTCTGAGAGGTCTCGAGTAATGGGAACGGCAGAGGGATGAGCACAGGTGCCCACGAGGCCAGCTTAGCTAGTGAGCGAGAGCTGCAAAGTGGAGAGAGCAGGCGAAATGAGGGTGTCCTCCCAAGACGCCGGAAATCACCTGATGGCGCAAAATCTCAATTTCTGGGATCCCTCCCAAATAATCGAATTTGATGAACGGCAAATGACACTAGCGGATAGACTAGGAGAATTGTTGGAATACTTTTTGGTTCGCGCAGTGTCAAATTCTTTCGGTAACAAATTGAATAAAAATGTCTGAAATGTCTCTCGATTGTGGTTCTGCTAGTACGTGCTACCAACAACTTTGCTCCCTGGTGCCATTTCGCTATAAGCGCCTCTAACGGCGATATCGCACCACGGGCAAGTCAATCACCGGTCTTACCTAGGCCTATTTCAGATAGTCCTCTAACAAGACGGCTCGGGCGCAACAACAGTACTGGTAAAAAATCAGCTCGGGCAACTGGAAGAACACGGGAAGTTCAATATACGCCTGATATCAGATCCTAGATGAGCGAACGAGCAAATGTGTTAGACATTTCATTTCGTTACGGTGAAACCATGGGCCTTTTCGGTATTCCTTCCTACCTTAGCGAAAAATGCAGGTTCAATCTGAGGTGAGGGAGTGCAGAATGCGAAACCGAGCCGAGATATTAATCGATACCGGAAAAACTTTTCGATATTTTTAAGATATGTTTTTTTTTTCCCTTGGTGTCTTTCCGCAGTTTCAGGTTGTCTACACAATAGCGGGGCTATCTGGTGTAAGGCTTCGGGGCAAGACCTCTGGGAAAAGAGCCGCATGTCGAAGAGGATGCTGTTCCACTAGCTCGCTTTTCCTCCACCACCAATCGCTCTTCATACTTCCGTAAAATGCCCTTTTGGCTGTTCCGTTTGTACAACTCATCACTGCATATTCTCCCGCTCAGATGTACCTTCTACACGCTTTCTCACTACAAAAGCAGTAGTATTGAACGTCACTTTCTTCCAAAGGACCCCTGTGGGTGTGGTGGACAGACAACAGAACTTTTTTTTCGCTCAAGGGAAGGAAGGGGACCCATGAACCAAGTAACCGGTAACTCTTACTGATTGGCCTGTTTCATCGAGACGTTCTCCACACCATTTCAAGGAGGTGGGCGCCAACTGAATGGACGCGAAAAGCCAATCCAGCTCATCCATTGGCTGGCAAGACTCGGCTTCATTGGTCGACTCACCCAGCTGATCAAATGCCACAAGGGTGGTGTTTAGACCGCGCGCTTAGGGAAGCAAAAATTATCTTATTTTATTTTATTTTTCTCGTCGCTTTTTCTCACACACACACAGGAAAGAGCAAAGCAACAACTTAAGCTGAGAAGCTCTCTCTTTCTCACTGCTGCCTGATCCTCATTTTACATAATCCCTCAGGTTTCAGATTAAAGATATTTAGATCCCGTTTTCTGATGCGTTGGCAAGTTAAGTTTCAAAATTTGAGAAGTTCTGCTTCAGAATGACAGCATAACGGCCCTCTGAATCCGAGAAGCTGGCTATTGTCAAATGTTGCTTTGATGAGGGTAAACTTAATCAAATGCTGGCTACAGACATCATGCTTCTTCCAGTCGGCAATGCGGTATAGCCCTGTTCGAATCCACCTTCCTAGCCTGCATCAGCAGCCTATGCATTGCATCGCCTCCCACAACACCTACAATAGAAAAAAAAAGTTTCCCCAGCCCTAAGAATAGAGCCGTCGCAGCTGCAAGATGAAACTAAGAGTATCGCTGAAACCAAAAATAGATGCCATTTTTTATATCTCGGAACATCTAAATCTCGTTCCGATGTTTGATATCCTCAGGAACCCATTGTTGAAGCGTGAGTTCAATAGTCGCAAAGATTACTTGAAGACCATCACTTTGGAACTGTGCTGTGAAATGCATGATTTTAATTTTAGAAGTTTTGTATGCGCTTTGTAGCTGTCTGAAAGGGGAAATGTTTTTCTTAAACCAAAAATCGTTTCCAACTCCCAAACATGGAAAGTGTTGTCGATACATCCTTGTGTTGTGCTGCATGCATCTTGATGTAGAGTCTCGAAGGACCGTCTTGTGTTGATCTTGCAGCACCGAACTCACTGCCCGAGTCCTCACCAACAAAGTAGGTATTGAGCTAAGGAGCAATCATTTAAGACGGCATATCAAGATATAGTTGACAAAGGAAATACGTATTACTATTGGTTTATTTCAGGTATTAAGGCAATCTAACAAAGTCCCTAGGATAGCAGGTATACAAAAAAAAAGATGCATTAAACGATACAAAGGAAATATATGAATTATAAGAACGCTCTTTTATAATGCCATGCAGAGAATGAATTTTGTGTCCTTAGAAACTCCAAGGCAGCATGCAGGATACAACAGGAAACTTCGAAAAGGCAATCAATATGCACGGGAACAGGTTACATGACAATCAATAATCCAACTACAGCCGCCGCGAAACTGACAATCACGGGTTTGAATGACACAATTCCGTGCGAGGCACTGCTTCTTGCCTCAAGCGGTTGCACCGGTGATCTACCAATGAGGCTGGCAGACGTTGGCTTGTATGATATTTCTGCTGCGGCTTTGGAAACGGTGGACAGCGTTGTCGGTAACGTTTCGTTATCCCTTTCTTCAAGTTTTGGAATTGACTCAAAGGATCGCTTTCCTGGGCCTGGTATCACAATTCCCGCGGTTGGTATCACGTATCCTGTACGAACTGGCTCAGTGGGGGTTGGAAGTTCCACTCGCTGATAGGTGGAAGCGATCTGGATAGTCGTCGTGATAGGTACCACCTCTGTGTTTACAGGCATTGGAAGCAATGGGACTGGGTATGACACTGTCATGGAGACAGATACAATGTTACCAAAGTCTGGCAAAGCCGTGTCTACCTGCGAAGGAGCAGCCGAGGTTGGTACTGCTGTTGCGGTTTCGTAAACGGTGGTGAGGATATCCGAACCAGTTGGGATCGGAAGCGTTTCCGGAAGCGTGTTAAAAACTGTGCTAAAGCTCGTGACTACAACGTCCTTGGTATTTGTGATGGTCTGTGTCTGGATCAAAGTTGTTGTGGCACGTGTAGAGATTGAGGTGCTTGTTGTAAGCGGCGCGGCTTCGGACGTTGGCACTGCTGTATCATAAGGAGCCGTTGGCCGGACGGTTACTAGAGTCGATTGTGAGGTCTCCGGGACGTCGAGAATCGAGCTCGGGTAAACAGTCTTTGTGACAGTAGCTGTTGGTGCAGTAGTCAAAACAACGGTAACATATACCGTTGTAGGTGGAGGGACTGTGCTTGGTTCGTCACTTGAGCTCAGAGTGATGACAGATATTTCAGTAGTATAGACCGGCAAGGCTGAAGTTGTAATAGTGACAGTCGTTTCTTGACCACCGCCTCCAATATTGGTTCCAAACCCTTCCGAAGTGGTAATCGGGATGACAATATCTGGTGGAGACCCTGGGGTTCCTGTCGGTACATATAGCGATGGCTCTGCAGAGGTATCTACAGGCAAAACACTCGTTTCGGTTGACGATGTAGGTATCTCAGATGGTAGATTAGTGGAACTGGGAACTGGCTCGCTTGTGGAGGCGGGAGCGCTTGGAAGATCACCACCATAACCCGGGGTAGGGACATATGCATCTGGTGTTGAAGATGGCAAAACAAGATCTGGGCCTCCTGGACCCGTCTGAGATGGCTCTGCCGTATCCACAGGTGAGGATACATCCGTTGTCGAAGTTGATAGCTGGAGTGTGTTCGTGGGCACAAGTTCCACAGTGCTAGTGGTGATAGGAATCAGGACTTCAGAAGTAGTAGACTCCAGAACGCTTGAAGTACTCAAAGCCTGCTCTGTAGTTAGGGGCGGGGCTACATATGTGTCTGAAGTGCTGGTGGGCGTGATATCAGTAGAAGTAGTTGAGATTTGAACACCCTCTATTCCCGAGCTTGTGGTGGTTGTATTGAAAGTTGGAGCTGGTATTGTGCTAAACCCTTCGCCTAAGCTTGAAGTGACAGTTGGAATAGAGAAGGTGGTGGTAGCATCCGAAAGAGTTGATGACGAGCTCTCAGAGGAAGTTGAGACCGAGGGCTCAGAGGTAGGTGCCAGATATGCCATTGTAGTGCTAGGCGCCTCGGTTATACAATCGGGTTGGTTGATTCCACCGCAGTTTCCTGTCGGAACGATGGGAGTTTTTGTGCTAGATGAAGCACTAGAGCTTTCCTTCGTTGTCAAGACTTCGCTAGTTATACTGGTGCTAGACTCTACAGAGCTTTCGCTAGCTGCTGTCCTCGACGAAATTCTGGTTGTCGTGGAGTTGGCGGGAGGCGCAATGGTACTGAAACCAGACTCTGTGAAAGCATCTGTGGGGGCAACGTATCCAGGAGCAGTGCTCGTAATTTTAGTTAGGCTGGTTGATGTTACCTTATCGGCTACAGATGTGGACAATTCACTTTCCGAGGTTGTAGCAGGGGCTTCAGAGGATGCCAGTCCTGTATTGGACGTAATTGTGGCAGTTCCATAGATTGGAGCACTGGTTTCAGTAGCTAGTAATATGGTAGTAGTTTCAGTTGCTGAGGTCTCTTCTGAGATAGTGGAGCTATCGGTGGTCGTGGGTATGTCTGAAGTGGTTGTCGAAAATTCCAACGCTGTTGTTGAGGACTCAAAGGTTGTGGTCTCAGATGTCAAGGAATCTTCAGAAGTAGTGCTAGTTATATCAAAGGTAGACGAAGTAGAGGTTGGTACACTGCTAGTACTACTTTCGGTCGTCGTGGGTATGGTCTCAATGGGCTCAACATCTGTAGAACTCGATGGCAAGTCTCCGTACGTCGGCGTCTCGAGCGAAGCCGATGTAGAAACCTCTGTAGATTGGGTCTCTTGAGAAGTAGTAGTGATTGGAACTGCTTCGACACTGGTTGTCGGGCCACCAATGATCTCAGTGGTGGTTGGTCCAAACACCACAGTTGTCGACGAGATCAAAGTTCCGTAGATGATACTAGGCGGGTTAAAGTCATATCCTGTTGCCTGCGCGGTATCTCTTCTTTCTACTTGATGATTCTGCTTTAGAGCAATATTGAGTGGGGCTGCTGAGACAGCAGTAAAAGCTAGCGATGCACCCAACAGCACCGTTCTCCAGGCCCTCCGTGGGCCCTGTGATTTACTGGCACTCATATTTGGTTTCGACACCTGGAAGCGCACAAGCGCGACCCTAAACTTTCTATCTCGATAGATATTTGGCGCTAGATGAATGGCTTTGTATTATGTGGAGTATATATGCCTGGGCTGAACAAAATCTCAAGAAAGCTGTGGCTTAATGTAATCGTCTGTCTTATGATGTTCAAATTAGCTGCGATTCTAACAAAATGCAGAAACATAATCCTACGATCTGGGTATTCAAGGTTATCTGAGGTAAGCGATCCATACCTAGCGATTTAGGAGTCTGATAGTAAAACAAGCCACCAACAATATGATTTGTTTCGACGAGTCGTAAATGATAGAAACAACTTTCACAACTTTTCAAAGAATGGAATGTGTAGGAAATAGAATAATCTGCTTGCAGATTCTGGATAAAAAGGATATTATTGGAGTTGAAGCAGGTTACCGATGTAGCTCGTCGAGGTTGTTGGAAAGTATAGGAATATATTTGGCTCGTCCTTCAAAAGTCGAAACACAACCGCGAGTATATTGTAAATAATTAATCGGCAAGATGGTACCTGAACCACAATCTTCAAACTAAAGGGCAATGTCCGGAAAATTAACGACGAAGTGAAAGCTTGCCGCACGCAGCAAAAGCTAATGAATATGATGTAGTAACGAAAGGAAAGTTGTATACCAAGATACAACAGGTGAAAAATAGCAAATTCGGAAAAAGAGAGAGAACGCTCGTGATCAGGAAGAAAGGGAGAAGGACACATAGAAAATCAGGGCGACCATAGAGTTTATGTATATCTCCCATACGATCATTTTTTGACAACAAGCGATTGTTCAACTCTCAGGGAGGGTATATATGAAGCCGCGCCTGCATACCGCGAGCTTTGACAAGCGATTCGTCGAAAAGCTTTCTACTCAAGATCTTGGCTTCAAAACCCTTGTCAAAAACGAGGCACAAAGTCACTAACTTGGACTTTAAAAAAGGAAAATTAGACTTTGCTGGCTTAACAAAACATTCATCAAGTCGCGTACCAGCTTTGCTGTTGGAGCCCTGTCAGGAACATTCTGGGATAGGTTCGCTCAGCGAATTATTGGCAGGGATCCAATCAACCACACATAGTCGAGAATCGATGGCAACTTCTTTTCACAGGACAACTCGGTGCATCGTGAAACATCAGGCCAAAAAACAAATATCTCCTCACACTGTATCTATTTCTAGCCACCGAGTTCGATTTTATTGTAATTGATAATTTTTAATTTCGCTTTCAATCTACGAGCGGCTTTCATGAATCATATCCAACTGCCTCAGCTAAGTAACTTTGGTGAGCTCTACCCCAAAATACATTAGTATCCGTAGATTCTCCCAAGCTAGATCTGTGACCTGTCTTGGTAAGTAGCACGCTGTGGGCCCAAACGCGACAGGAACCAGCAACGCGATCCTTTTTTTTTTTTTTTTTTTGGGTGGTGTTTCATGATTTAACCTGTCTACCGTTTTGCCCTGTTCAGAGAAGAGAGGCGAAATTGTTGTAGCCAATAACGCGCGGTTGCAGGCTTCCTTGGCAGGAACACGAATACCGCCACCCAAAAATACTCCTCACTTGTACTTGCCACGGCTTGGACTCAACTGGCTATCAGACGTTTACAGGTATCAGCTCGAGGAGTTTTGGTCAGGCAAAATCGATGCGCGTGAGTAGTTTTTTTTTTGCTCTATCACCCGTTTTACTACCCTCCGCTTTAACTATCTGATCACAAGGCCTTAAGGCTATCTAACGACAGCGTTTGCAATACGATGCTTGCCCACTTATGATAACTGGCCTGCGCCCCTAGTTGACCATTCTATCTCTATGCCAGATATGCATATCGGTCATGCATATTTCACTTTGTGACTGCGAGACTACTTTGTGAGTTCCTGTAGGATATTATCCATGTCTCAGCCCGGGTAACAACACGAGCATGCGGCTAGTATGGGAATATTAGGTATTCAACTTCATTGTAGAGTGTTTTTCATAATTATATAAATTTCATAAAAACAGAATAAAATTATTGATGCATACGTCTGTATCAATCGTTAATCATACCATCATTAAGATTCATAGCAATCATTAGCAGAAAAGATATTTTTCGCAAAAGAACAGAAACAACGACATTTGATAGCACAAGGACGTGGAAAAAGAGATATGTAATATGTATACATATATAGATCGTAAAGACTAGAGAATTGGACGTCTAAAGATACAGGAAGTAGAAATAGAGGCTGACCGGTCCACGTATCGTTAGAAGGGGTGAAAGCTAAAGAAATCCAAAAGATAGTTTGTTCTTTTGTATGGGGATTACCCAAAAAATCCACGTCAGGCTTTTTGAAAACGGTCCAATAGTTGCAATCCAAATGATAATCCGGAAGTATCCAGAGAGTGTGGTATATCCGAGGGTAAAAAGTTTTTGATGAGAGAAATGGAAATCCAAGGCGAATGCATCGTCCATAGCAGTTAGTTTGCGATAAGAAAATAGCGTCGGTCCAGATCCGAGGTAAATTTGGTGGGAGACGGGTCCATTTATCCGGATTATTGGTCCTTTGAGGTTCCAGATGTCCAGCTACAGCTCAAGTTCCGGATGGTAACCGTTTGAAAGAAAAGCAGAAAAATTCAAGTATGAACAAAAGCTAAAACTCAAATACGAAGAGAGGAAACGAGAGAAAGAAACAAGAAAACCAATAATTCGAGCCACCCAGGACGTATACAGAATGCAAGTATAAAATAACAAGTCCAACACCAAACTCTATGCAAAGAATATAAAAAAACGAGTCGATATAGAGTCGTGGCATCAGTCCAAACCCTCTGACTCAACGTACTGCTCCAAGAAGCGAACATGCTTTTTGATACTTTCCCTTCTGCGCCGTCGCTTGGCGATGATGTTCTCAGTATTCTCTTTGATCTTGAGCATCTCTTCCATACCGTCCCAGTCCCTGATGATCTGAGCGACATGGATGCCTGCACTGATCAATTGAAAGACTCCCATGTCGCTCTTGAGAGGCCTGCTCGGATGGGCAACAACATGCCTGATCTCACCTGAGTTTTGAAGAATGGTAACGAATTCCTTGATCCGTTCGTTGTGCAGGAGTGTCTTTGGTATCATACGTTTCTCACAAAGAGCAATGGCCAATTCTAGCCACTCATGCCACTCACGATCGGACGGTTTTCGCACACGTCGCTTGCCGGGATCGATTGGAATGGGGAACTGATGTCTTGCGAAAAAGGTGAACATCCCTAGAGATAAGAGGTCATTCAGCTTTTGAAAGATACGGTCTTGTTCATCAGCCTCCAAGGTGGTTTCGAGATCCGGTAGGGTCCTATTCGGATCGGATTGTGGTGAAGCCCTTCGGTCGAAGTCCAAATAATAATATAACTCGTCAACTTCTCCATTTTTTCGAGCTTTTCTATGGTTGTTATATGGATTTGCCTTGGGCGGAGAACCCGAGATGTTCATGCTAGACCGGGATTTTCCCTCTTTTTTCCCATGCGCCGTTGTGGCCTGCAAGGGGGTATTTCCTAGGTCTGGTGGGGTTGGTAAAATGGGCGATCCAAGCTTGTCATTTGGGGTCCATTCCAGTGCAAGAGGGTCATGCTGCTGAAGAAGCCCAAAAGAGCGTTGGCGTGGTACAACATTAGATGACTGTTGGTTGTTGGTTGTTGGCCAGGCAGTTCTATAGGAGTCCATAGAAGGTGGATCTGGTCCTGGTCCTGGTCCTCCAGGTAGTTTTGGTCCCGATGCTACAAAAGACGAGGAGGACGTATATGGGTTTCCGTATGGACCAGAAAATCCTGTAGTAGTAGTGTTGGGTGTTTGGGACACTCCAGAGATGCTTCGTTTCTGTTGCTGGGGGAATGGTACCTCCAAATCGGCAGCATTCGAACCAAACCCTGTGTAGGATGCAGACAAATCACCAGAGTTTCGATGTCTTGTGAAAACGGTTTCAAGTTAGAGAGGTTCTTCGTGTCAAAATTCAACAAGCAAGCAATTGATTCTAAACTCCGGTCATGCATGCAAGCTGGGTGCATGTATGTATACGAGACTGAAATAAAGACATGAAGGTAGGGAATTGTAATGAAACTCACGATCGCCCGACGTCACGAGGTAACAGTAACGGCGGCGGGAAACCAGGAGGATGGCTCTGCGGAACATGATAATGATGTACCGAATCAGACCTTTCGCGCCCGCACCATACGTGAGTTAGATATAAATTGAAGATAAAACCGAGTACAGAGGAACAAAGAAGAGGTATAAGGTCAATTCGGGCAATCCGAAGAGTAGACAATTGGGAAAATACATACCCTCTCTGGGAGTAAGTATACCGTTGATCGGAGCCACGTGGACCTGGCTGCTGTTGGGGCTGCCCGGAGTACGTAGGCGTATACGGCTGGTTTTGGCGCTGCGGTGGCGCCCGTGTGCTGACTGGGCCTGGGAACCCGAAAGGAGGACTCATTGCGATATCCCTTGAGTCACAAAGTAACATCGTTAAGGCCGGGTTTTTATAACAGGTCTTCCGTCTAGCCAAATAGTGAAATACTTGAAGAAATGGTCACGTTGCGAACTTTGAAGATTCGCTGGAGGACCCTGGCTCTAGAGAGTAAAAAGACGATGGAAGTAAGCAATGGAAAGCCAATGCGAGTTTAAATTCGAAGAGAATACAGACCTTTGGAGCGCGACTTCCCTCCGGCGGTTTATAGCTTATTCCTCGACTCGGATACGCCATAAAAATGCAAAGGTCGTAGGTATGGTGTTGTTGCTTGAGCTGTGATTTTCGGAGGCTAGCATCATAATTCATGCATGCCACTTGTTAGCAAAAGCCCTAAGCAGCTGTGCGACGAGGATCTTTTGATGCAGCCAGGTTTTAGAGCTGGCCATGCACATGTACCTACAAGTCCAAGTACGCGGAGGGATTTGGAAGAACATTGTTTCCTTTACCTTTTGGTTGATCGATTTCCAGGGATGCCGGATGATTGCTCGAGAAAAAAAAAAAGTGCCAGGAACGTAACGACCGCAAGAGATTTAGAAATTAAAAATCAGAAAAGGAAGAAGTGAATTCTGCTGCTTTGGTATGAGGATAAAATACACGTCTCAGCTAGGTCCTTTTCCTTTTCTCGCGAGTGGTCACTGGAAGGTAGACTTTCCCTGCCGAGGATCCAGAAACCGCTTTTGAATCGAACTCCCAAAGAAAATCCCTCTCTTGAGGCCCAGGGACATCCGAAAACGAAACACTCAGCCAAAGATTGACCCATTTGTCCGCCAATGACCAATGCAATGTAATGGAAACTGGCTTTTGGAGTCAAAGAAGCAACATCCGCCCCCTCCTTCTCTCCAGCGCAAGGTGGGGTGAGTTCCAGGGTCAGGTCATCGGCATCGGGAGCCCTACAAAGCCGTCATTCCCTCCTCTTGAGATGATGGTTTGCGAAAGACAGTTCAGAGGGGCCTGTTCTTGATGCTGAGAGCCACGTAGCTACAGAAGTATAATCTCCAGGCACGTGGTGGAGCACCTTCGCTCTGCCAGGAAAGATCTTCAGACAGAAAGCCCATTCGAACAGGGTTAGAAAACAGCGATTGACCCTGTTGGGACTGTGTGTCGGTGATTCGCCCGTCGTCTGTGCTGTGCGATGTGGCTTTTAAATTTTTCGCCCCTTCATCGAATCGAAGACCCTTCAAACTTTAGCGTAGCTGGAGTGGAATATCTAACTCGTCCAGCTCGGAATTGAACACCGTATCGGGCTTCAGTTGACGATGAATGTTCACTAACGCTCTAACTTTGTGGAAACAAACTGTATTGCAAGTCTAGTAACGTATGACGGCCTAGGGGTAACAGGATCATCACATGGGGGATTTTTTTTTTTTTTTTCGAAACCTGAGTCTCCGGGGAAAATGGGGTTGCCACTTTGAAGACGGCGTTCAGACCGAAATCCCTTGGGTTTTCATATGCAAATTCTGATGTTTCCGATGTTCTCGAAATTCGCCCCTGCCAATGGGTGCGACAAATCAATCTAGTGGGCCCGACGGGACCGACTCTCAGGTATCCGTTGAATTAAGAAGCCTAAATGCCACAATAAAAGTCCGCCACTCACGGTTAACCTTGCAATAATTTTTCTTTCACTGTCGGTTGTTCGTAGGTCTATCTTGTACATTCGGGGGCGATTTGGTATGCGAGGTAACGCCGCAGATTATTGTTACTATGCAGGTCATTGAAATGCGGCACCCGTCGGCACGGTGACATCATGCATCATTTTGGAAGAAAACAGTCGGACCCTGACCAAAAAGCAGGGTATGACAACCTACGGCGTTTCTTTAATCTATTTTATTTTTAAAAGACCGTCCCCCCAAAGAAAATCTGGGGCGGGTTTCAACTAATGGGCTCCAATCGCACATTTTTGGTAAGACCCCGCGAAGAATGTTCTAATCTAGTCGCTACTGAGGCTGCGTCTGAATGTTACCGGCAGGCTGTGGCCCTTCGCGATCGTCACCATGCGTCTTTGAGATTACCGCGATCCCCTTCCGAGCTTCTTATCGCTCAGCTAGTCGTGGGTTTTCCCAGATTTTGGGATCTGCTCAGCATTGACAGCTCATCAGTCTAACGACAGGTACTCAGCTAGTCGATGGACCTAATCCGATGACCCATGGTTCGGGGAAAAGAGTTCCCGCCCGGTCTGATGCGATGTTTCGTAACCGAGCACCAGCAGGTAGCACAGACTCTATAATGCACAGCCGGCGTAAGACGATGTGGTTTTATGAGTTCGTTACAAGAAATGAACAGGTATTGATGGCCGGTGTCAAATCTGATGACCCTGTTGAATGAAAACTTTATCTCCATGCTAAGACCGCAAACATTGAAGACCCGCGATCGAAATGATCAAGGGGGCCGCCGTGTTTGGTGTGCGAAGTTTCGGTGTATCGCGTTAATTCTGGGAGCCCGTGGGGACTGGGTCCGGTATAATACCGAAAGTACGTGCCCCGGCCTTCTTTGCAATGTTTTCCCTCTCCCTTTACTAAACTAGTTAACTTTTGACGGATAGACATACGCGTAAACCAGCCTGACTGGGAAATGAAGGACCTCGACCTTCGAGTTCAGAAGATCGTCTCTGTTTGGATATGCAGCACCGATTACATGAAGTCGGCTGCTTCGTTGGCTGCAGGCAAAAAACAGGGTTGCGGCCATAACCGGCAGCCGGGAACTCTTTTGGACTTCCAACATTGATATCCTCACCAACTCAAAAAATTTAAATTTAAATAAAATAAAAATAAAAAAAATTAGGCAGTGAGCCTTGATAGCCAGGGGCAAAATCAAGTGTCTGCCAGCTCATCAACTGTTTAATTTGCCTCAACCACCATTATATGTGTCTTTTCATTCCGATTGACCCATGAAGGAAAGGAGCATTCCAGCCTTACCTAGCTAACCGCCTTTTGCAAGTCTTCGATATCAAACATTCTCCGAGCATTCGCTCATAATGGTGGCTCAGCTGATGGGAGGTGCAATACAGCGGATTTCTTCTGGTATGCAGACTATGGCTGATCTCTGCAAAGACACGTCTCCAAAAAAATACTCTAGACATGTCCAAGTGTCTACCAGGGACATGACCCATCGCTAACAACAATGTATCCGGCCTGATGAGGCGGACCTCGAGCTATCCATCTCCTCTGCATGCAACGGCATCACACCACAAGCGCACACAAACAGTATCATTGCTTCTTGGCAACCTTTTACCCTGAGGTTGAATTCATGCAAACGCCAGTGCAGCATCCATATCAAAATGCCTGTTGGCGGTACTCTCGGTTTATCTTCCCGAAGACGATGGTATTTCTAAGCTCTGCCAGCGCCGGAGGTGATACAGACAAGTATCAAAGGGGAGAGAGCTCTATGGTTCGCCCTCAAACCAACAGGTTTGGGAATCTGAAAAAGGTTCTGTGCAATTTGTGTTTGTTTTGGGGGCTCGGGATTCTATCGTTCTATATCCTTGCTATTCTGAGCCACAAGCACGGACAAAAAGCTCAGACTCCACAGAAATTGCGATTCTCCCGAAATGATCAGATGGGAGTATGTCCGAGCACAACGGCCACGCCGCGCTTCGAGAACCCATTTCACGTTCGACAGTCTTGAAACACTGCAATGACCATATGCTCGCAATTGCCTGCACTGGCCTTTAATGTTATTCGTAACGGGCGTCATATCTTGGTACCGGAAATATATTGCCCGGATTGTCCGTGGGCTCAACTTTCCCACCCTCGCTTGTCCGCCTCGAAAATTGTATCAATGGTGAGATCATCTATCGACGTGGAAAGATGAGATGGCATCGGATATCACATTTTGTCCAATCTGACGCCAACTTGATATCTTCCTGTTCCTACTTCCTTGGAACGATTAACACTCCAAAGTATAGGACAGCTTGACCAAAGTATCGCAACTTCAGCGAGACCGGGGGTACCTCGAGGAAATGGCCTTCAAAGCCGTCAAAGGCCCCACCCTAGCTGAAAATGTCTCGAAAATATCGTATTGGTATCTTGGTTTCCAAGTTTTTCTTCGCTTTTTCCGATTCAAATGTCTGACAGTTGTCAAGTCCCTAGGATTAGTATTGTGAAGGCTTACTGGTTTACTGCACTAGAGCGAGCCAACAAGCATGTTCCTAGTGAAGGCGGGGCGTCGAGGTCCAGTCTACAGTCGGCTAGAGGATGGGTCAAAACCGGGTAGAGCAGTGCATGGAGCTTGCTATTATCTGCTCTGACGTCCTGTGAAATCAACTCGTCAGCTCAACTCCTATAGCATTCTAACAGCGCATTAACAGTTGTCATTTACATCATCCGCTGCCTTTCATAAATATCATTTCTTTTCAACTTCCCCATCTCGGACATGACACTCTCGGTATTAGAAAACATTCAGCTTTTTGGCATGGAGTCTTTGGAGCCCCAGCGTCTGACTTTGAAACTGAGGCATCTCGACCTCATTTTCGCGTTCTTTTAACCACTAGGAAAAAATTGACGAATATTCGAACTAGTACACGCGAGAATTTTACTAATATCTACACAGGTACACTCAGTCGACATACGGCTGATAGAATCAAAATATAATTTCTCGGATCGGAGAGTGGAAGATATGGTTGGTATCCAGAAGATCTAATGAGCTTTCAACTTACCAGCTTACGGTTACAGATCTCGATATATCCGTTCTCCATCAAGCCTAGAGTCGATATGTCCTCCAATATATTAGCATTAGTTTTTTGACTATAAAACGAATCATATTTAGCTTTCTATCCCGGTAGGCTACGTTGAAAGAGATTCACGAACCCCTAGGTGGGTTTAGAGATAGCAAGCTACAATTGCATTTCCTTCAGAGAGTACCACTTAAGGACACAAAGAAACCCAACTTGACTTCCTGCAGATGTCGGTTCTTGCTGGTATGACTTCCCACCTGGTGATTTTATTCCAAGCGAGCGAGTTAATGTTTTTTTCTTCAACATAGCACAACCCCCCGAGAATAATGCTCCTTATAAGTAACGGTCATTACCTTGTGATATAAGCGTCCAGTTCAGTCTTTTGAGGCACAGTATCTGCAGCCGTATTCGTAAAGATAAAGCGGTCCACATCAGCGACCGTCTGACCATTACATTTCAAACTGAAACTACCATCTTCGGCGTCTGCAATAGTCCAAGTCTATGACCGAAAGATCATATTGGCTCAGGCTACTAGATCCCTTGTATTTATAACATTTACTTTACTGTGACGACATCTTCTTGTGAAGCAGGGAAACTACTAACAGTCCGTGTTCGACCTGAGTCTTCCTTGAGACCTAACAAAGGCCGGCGAGGGTGTCAGTCAAGTAATTGCCTAGCTGAAGCGTCCGTGTTGTTCGCGTGGGAGAATCATATTTACAAGTATAAAACTTTGAGATTTTTAGGGAAAAAAACATGCAATTTTCTTGAATATCGAATTTGATTGCTCTACTAAGTTATTAGATAGACCTAGAGTGGTTCCGAGGATGGGTCTGAGAAAAGTGGTATTCAGTAGCTGGGTATTCGACCGCCAGATATATATATGTGATATGTTGATTGAATATGACACATTTTTCCGAATAAAAGTCAATTGATAAATCGCTAACAATTAAGTTAATATTTATACATAATAATACTCTTACGTATATAACTTATATAACTAAAGAATAATTATATTACATTCCCACCTAAGCGGTGGCTATCCAAGTACCAAGTTCTCGCCATATAGCCTTTTTTTTTTAAGGCGACTATACCAAGATAGGTTTTAGTAGAACGGCAAAGCATGAGGAAAGCTAACCCTATTGTACAAATATTAAAACATGACCCAAAACTGAAACTCTGGTAATATCCATTCTTGCACGTCGGTTATAATGCCATTACGGATGCTTATACCGTGGAAAGAAAACACCGTCGCAAAAAAAGAAGAAAAAAGGTTGTTTTGCGGCTCCTTCAAAAAATTCTGAAAAATTAACGCTCCAGGTGAACTGTAATCGAAAACTCGGGTAATCCTTGCCATATATCGTCGGTATATAGGTTTTGTTAGAATACAATTGTTGTTTTGCTCTAACATCCACTGCCTTGCGCTTTCCGCAATATCCTAGACTGTTGACTATATTGAAAATTTCCTGGGTAGCTTTGAGATTTTAGCGGCCGCTTTGAGGAGATCCTTGATTTCCTTGTCCTTCGCTAGGTCTATGGGTGCCTTGCCGTCCATATTCATATCATCAAGTCGCGGATTTTTGTCCAGGAGGGCCCTGAGGACTGGTATGTTACCTTTTTGGACAGCATAGTGCAATGCCGTCGATCGATTTCGGTCTTCGGCCTCTAGGTTAATTTGCGGGTGGCTAAGGAGAATTCTGACAATACCCTCATTCTGCTGTATAATTGCGACCATCAACGCAGTTTGTGAATTAATCGCGCTCCTGTACGGTTTTCTTTTAGCTTCAACGCCCAGCCAGCTCAGTTTTTTTTTTATCTTGATTGAAGGAATACTCACCCTTTAGTGTAGTTGTTGACCAGGGCACCCAATTCAAGAAGCACAGTTAAAATCCTCTTCTTCCCTAGCATTGCGGCAATATGAATTGGCGCCATCCCATTCGGACCATATCCGTTTATAGCCGCCCCATTTTCAACTAGAAATCGTACTACCGATTTCTGATCGTGCTGTACGGCTAGACATATCGCGTTTTGCTCTTCAAGTGTTCGTTCGTGAACATTCGCCCCCTCTTCTAGCAATATCCTTGTTAAGGTGTCATCCCCATTTCGCACCGCACAGTGCAGCGCCGTGGAGCCCGTTTCGTCGCGTTGGTTCACATTCGCGCCCTCATCTAGCAAACACCGAACCGTCGCTTTGTGCCCCCCGGCCACCGCTCCCATCAACGGAGACCTTTTCTTAGCGCCTAACGTATCGACCTTAACTCGCGCCCTTAATAAAAGGATTACAATGTCGGTGCTCCCATACTCCGCCGCCAGATGTAATGGCATATTACCCTCGTCATCCATAGCGTTGAAGTCGGCCCCCGATTGCATCAACATTCTAGCTATTCCCTCGCCACCATCTGCTGCAGCAAGATGAAGCGGTGTCCTACCGTCTTCGTCCGGGACGTTTACTGATGCTCCGCGCTGCAAAAGGATTCGTACAACGTCTTCATGGCCATTCTCGCATGCTGCGTGTATTGCTCTTCGATTAGATGATGTATTTAGAGCGTCGACATCGGCTCGCCAATCGAGGAACGTTGCCACAGCCCTCCTATATCCTTTAGATGCTGCAATGTAGAGGCACTTGTCTAATACAGCTTGTGGTGGCACAACGCCTTCCCTTGTACCGAATAATTTGAGAATGCCCTCAGCGTCATTAGGGCAAGGGACAGCGTTCCCATTGATAAGTATCCTGCTCGTAACCGATTTCCTCTGTGACATTAGCGGTGATTTCGCGGTGAGATTGTGTTGTAAAGTGTCCATATCGAGCTCTGACTGTTCCTGGATCATATGAATTGCTACTATGAATTCTTCGGGAAATAGGGAATGGTTCATTCGAAGGGGCATTGGCGGATCAACGATTGTTTGGCAGCTGTCCCATATTTCTGCGAGCTGGTCCTTTGGTAGCTTTGAGTTTAATAGGCATAGATACGCTTTCTCGTCTAGCAATATTGATGTTATCATTAATATTCAATTATCAGGGATTTATATCATTTTGCAGAGGAGAATACTTACGAGAGATCCCACCTCCTAGGTTGCCTTCAAAGATATTCCAGGCATTCAGAATGTGCTTTGCGGATTGGACGTCGTCGGCTGCCATCTCGACCCGCGTCCCGTTCTTCAGCCGAACGATAAGGCCCTGGTCTAGCACAAGATCGCGAAGGGAATCCGGTAGGTCTCTCATTAAGAATGGGTTTGGGCTAGCCGAAACCGCAGATGACGGTGTTTTCGAAGATTTTCTCCTTCCTGTGAGTGCTGGTGATCCGGGATGCACACGATCACTATGTAACATTGGCAGTACGCTGCCGCCACCGCTACTACTCGAATTACCCAATCCATGCGTAACCAGTCCTAGGACATGTCTCGGCGTCGCTGCGATGACCTTTGGATTCGCCATCACCGGAAGTGTGGGGCTATCAGGCGCTTCCTGCGTCTCATGGACATAGTTGGGTGCTGTTGTGGGTACTATTGTGGTTGCACTAGACCTATAGGTTTCGGCGCTCATCTTGCGAGCTTCGGCTGATTGGTTATGGGATTTTGGTGGTTTTAATTCACCGGAGGAGGAGTTTGTCCGGTGTCTCTGTAAATTTTTCAATACGGGTTCGACCTGTCTAGTTTCGTAATCTTTCGGGAGCAGTCTTGCTTCAACTATTTGTATTTCTGGTGATTTTGGTGTCGTTGGGCTGGACCTCTTGCTATGTCTTCCTATGATTTCTGTAGCCGAAAAAAAAGAGAGATGATCTTAGTGAATTTTCCAGTCTAAGAAGTGGGTATCGAGATTTAAGTAAAGAAACGGGGAGCTACTTGATAGTTTACGGGGAAGGATAGTACTTTCGAGCTCTGCTGTCAGAATAACTTTCTGAGTGTCGATAGCCAGAGGAGTTCCATCAAGCTCAGCGATATGCGTGGGATTTGCTGCGGTTTGTCCACCGTGAGAATCAAGTTTCGCATCAACAGACTTCTTACGGTCTTTTCCAGGCGACGGCGAGCGACGACTGAAAGACGGACGTCGATTTCGTTGCTGGGATTTAACCCGGTCAGGTTGGTATTTCTGATGAGTTACAAAGTAACTCCTCGAGGTTAAATTGTCCATAGTCAGAGAAGGGAAAGGGCTGTACGCATCAACAGCAGAGGAGTGGGGAGGGGCGGCAAGATCAATGTTTTTCTTGTATCGGGGAAATGCAAGATGGTTCGGGGGAATATCGAAAACCTCCTTTTGAAAACTTGTTTAACCCGATAGTTTGTATCTTCGGGTACATACAGAGGACCTTGGAGATGTGAAAGATAGTGTGGTATACAGTTGGTTTGGGGTAGTCGGGTAAAATGCGAGCATAGGATTTAGGGCATAGCAAGGAACAGGTAGTTAACAGCACTCACAGACAGACCCAGGGTTATTGTCCACGCTTGAACTCATGACTAGAATCGAACCAGTGGCTTCAGAAAAGATGGATAAGAAAAAAGTCTTGTGGCTTCTTGGAAGAGGCGACGGGAGTCTGGTTAAACTGTCACACTCCCAGAAAGAAAGAAAAGATATTGGATAACAATATCTGCTGAGATAAGTGTCTGTGGCACACGCAGGTGGGCAAGCAGGAAGCTAAAAGGCAGGGTATGCTATGCGACTATCGTCCCCACGTTCACCAACAAACCCAGACTCGGACAAAGTACCCGCTCCTCGGATTTGCTGCTGATAATGAAAGGGTTTGGAGCAAAAAGGAAAATGACGGTCGAAAGCCGGAAACAGGGGTGCTCCTCGGCACCAGAAACGTGGTCTGGCCGTTGGCTGATCAGTTCCAGAACCTGAGCTGATATGGCCTAAAGGAGCAAAGTTCCCAAAGTTTGGGCATCAAAGGGTAGAGGCTTTCGGTTCTGTCTGTGCAGCTGGGTGCATTGCAGGTTTATCGGGCAGCTTCGTGGGGTACTTTGGATTGAGGGGGTCCAATTCGGGTTCTCGACCGCGCGGGACGAATATAATATCAGATGAGGGGTGTGGTACAATATCGAGATGTATCAGAAAAGGTTTCAAGAACTTCGTGGACGGAATTGCTGTGGGCACAGATTGATAAAGCAACAACGATATTGGTTCTATATCGTAATATAGTACGAATCTATCCGGGCGCCGCTATCTGATAAACTGAAGCTTCAGTGTTCGGTCGTGTTATTCAACATTTCGTACAACGTAGCCGTTATTATATACGTTTTCCCGACGGATTGAAGAGAAGAGAAACCCAGATGGGTGGAATCACAGGTTCACGGGGGCAATGCAAATCGACTTTCGAAAGAGCTTCGCGGCATTTCATAAACTAGAAGCAGCTCTGCGGAGACCCGGCTGAAAGGTGGTTCTGCATCTTTTTCTCGTTGCATCGTTTGTTGACAGGACGTTGCGAAATCCGAACAGGCCAATCCTGCACGTTTCTTGGCTGCACGTTCCAGGTTCAGAGCCTCTTATTGGCGCATTTCCACGATCTCGCAAGGCACAGGGTCTTTGATGGTACAAGACTAGAGCGGTCGCCGGTAAGAGAGAAGAAGTACCGTTCGGTTATTGTGATAGCGGAGGTAAAAGCATATATGCACCTAGACCCGAAACGTCATATGCTGGGAAATGCAGTGATACTACGCTGCGGGCAAGATATTTGTCTGGGCAGCTCAGCAGCGCAGAGTTTCGAACGATGAATGTATTGACGAATACGCAAGCCAACGACCATCTTGCGAATTTTCTAATCGCAGTTATCGATCGTAGTTTGAATTGCAACCAGGCACTTATTCGACGTAACTAATATTTTACTGGTGGAAACTAAGTCCTTACATCTATAGGTAAATACTTAGATACAACCAGAATCAGTCCCACAGCCTGGTCCAGCCACTGGCCACCTTTGTGATTCTTGCTGCGCCACAGCGAGAAGAGGCGAACCGTTGACATATATATATTAATTTAAGCTATTGATACTGGGGCATTTTGTTGCCTTCTCGCCTTGAATCTGGTATTCCTAGTACCAAGACTCACAGCCATATTCGATCCTATAACCGTCTAGATATTTGCATTCATGGGAAACCTGACTCTTTTCTCATGCGCTGGGCTTGGTCTCACATTAAGCCAGAGCTTCACCTTTTGAGATTGTGTTGCGGTGCCAATGGTGCTGCCACGCAGTGTGTACTCTGCGTGCCGTCTGGTTCACGAGACCAATCGAGCTCAGTTCCTAGCCTCGAAACCAGGTTCTGTTTTAAACCCTCGAGGCACCAGGCAATCTGCAGGCACCACACTCGACATGATATGAGATATTAAATATGCAGTAGATGGCATGTATCGCTTGCGATTTGTCCGCCTTGTCCTGTTCCTACCTTTCTAGCATTTTCTCATCTCCACATTACGTATATAGTTCGAACCTAACAGCTCAAGAGGACAGCTCTGGATCTAATGAGGCTCGACAATGCGGTTGGACTGTGCATGGCTTGTGGTTCTTGACGTTCTCTAGCCACCCTGGCTTGTTGGAGTCCAAATAAATATCTGTATAAGACGAGCAGCTTGGCATATGATGCAGCTTGCGCTATCCAATATCATTCGACAGTTCTAGTGTGTCTAATGACTTCCCCATCTCGACGGGCACTTATACTTTTCTTGTTTTGCATTTTTATTGAGCATTAAGATCAAAATAAGATGAATCGTACTACAACGGCTATTAATCTTAAGAGGTGCATTATTCATCCCACTCACCCGATTTTTAGAACCAAGGCTCAAAAAAACATTCAAGTTGCACCTTTCATGTGAATATTGTATACATTTGTGCAATTGTGGAATATTCTGAATAACGTTATAAAAACAGGTTGCATATCTAAGGCTTGTGTTTTGATCCTGGAATTAAGGATTTCTAGCGTACTTAGTTTCCATAAATACGTGCGCAGATTAACGTTCGGGGTACAGCGCAGTTTGATTATAATGTGACATTGAAAGTCGTTCTAGATGGGCACTAGCCTCTATTTTTGTCATGACGCTCATCTGATGTTGCATTTGCAGCTGAGTACTGTCTGTTTCTATGTCTATACATGTGTACCAAAATCTTTGGCGGGGAAAGTAATCCACTACTGCTAGATCCTACTGTAGGTAGCCATGGTGATAGCGCTACATCATGCTACCTAAAAATACCTTTTGGATTGTCGCGCAAATCGCATAGCGCTATCAGCTTCTAGGTTTTTCGTCTGGATATAGATACTGGATTGGGTAGTCTCTGGTGGAGAGGCGACTTTAGTGTTACTTCCATCGACCTGGTACCAGCCTCAAAGGCCGCTTGGTTAATAATATTGGTGCAGCGAAGCCATGGCGACATGGCTGTTCTGCCAGCGATCCTTTACCATGTTGAAACTGTAGTCCTTGCCACATATCCAACCTCAATACATGCGATTCAGCCATTTAAGCTAGGTACACAAAATAATGTAAGGTTATCTTAACTTCAAGGTCTTCCCTCAGCCTCGACTAACTAGCTTGGAAGCCACTTTGCCCCGTAATTTCGCTTTCGCCTGTATGCTACTGGACGCTTCCTTATCCATCTCCTTTATGAATGGAAACTTTTACTTGTAATTCTCGAATTCTCCTTGTGTTTAGCTTTCTACTTTTTAATTATAGGGGGCACTCCGTCATGTATGGCGAGGTAGGCGGTCCTAAGATGTGTGGCATCATAGATAAATTAAAATTAAAAGCCGTTTGGTTCCGTGATCCGTCTCGGATCGGGCGAAAACACCAAAAACACTTAAAAAAAAAAAGAAAGAAAAAAGAAAGAAAAAAAGAAAGAAAAAAGAGAAGATTCAAAAAAAATGGAAATGATATTGTTATAGGGCTCTTTGACGTTGGGGTGAAGTCATGATCAACACCATTGGATTAGTGAGGGCGATCGCGAGCTGTAACAAAGGTATAAAACCAGCAACAAAAACTGCTTAGTGATAGCGTTAGCTGTTACACAGCTGTCGCTCTCTTTGCAAATAACAAAATTAAGTTATGGATGGTTTGATTTAACTGCAACTAGTGAGTGACAATGATTAGGTATTTTACGCATGCATATTTGCGCTCGAGATATGTTTCCTTTTTTTTTGTGGTGCATGTTGCATGTTGATGGTGTGCAATCTTGATCTTCGGGCTTGAATCCATGCAACTGTCCGCGTTAGCCAGCCCTGGTTGCAGCTCGCTTGACCAACGTCATAAAAATTGAAAAGAAATGGTCCCGCGGGTTGGACCTTGCAATTTTTAGTACCGGTTGGGGAACTGGAGAGAT
Source organism: Dactylellina sp. 'tibetensis' (assembly GCA_036971435.1). Classification (NCBI taxonomy): domain Eukaryota; kingdom Fungi; phylum Ascomycota; class Orbiliomycetes; order Orbiliales; family Orbiliaceae; genus Dactylellina; species Dactylellina sp. 'tibetensis'. The sequence goes on from JAKDFA010000005.1 coordinate 198,508, forward strand.
AGAGGTACCCCATTCAACTACATAGGTATTGAATTAAAGTGATAAAGGGCTGATGCTCGTGGGGCGGGTGCCGGATAGGTAGTGGTGACACACTGTAGTTCGGAGCTCTCTGCTGGGCAAGGAGGCTGGCTGTCTATCAGTTATCCGTAGTTGAATGGCCAGATGACACCCCGTATTCGCAAGGCCGGAATGCTACTTCCCGTATACGGCTTAGTGTATGGTTAGATTAAGGTCGACAGGCTGTATATGAAGGTAGGGTTCGCGCATAACGATACGAGTAGTATTCTAAACGGCAAATTTATGGGATGTATTTCTCGGTTGATAGGGTTTCGATGGGTAGTATCGCTGCTTGACCACTTGATAAATACCTTTGGTTAGGCACGGTGCGTAGCGTAGGTCCCTTTCGGCACAATCCTTAACATCCGGATTATACATACGTATGGATCCCGCATCAGGCCGGCAACTACTTGTATCCCGTGCGAAAGCATGAGTATTAAGGACACTCGGTCACAGATAAGATTTGTAGGGGATCGAATATTCGGTGTTCATTGCTATTGACTCGATATTGCAAGCTGGCGCAGGGCATAGGACGAAAATAATTAATACTAAATAATAGTGATAATCGACGTCCGGGTACGAGACCAGTGATAATCATTCCGGGTATGCGGCCTCATGTAACAGATCTATAGAACGGGCCCAGATCTGACGTTATTAACTTGAATGTTACCTTTACATTGGTTATGATCGTGAGGGTCGTGGCCTGAAATCTGATGTTGTAAGGGCACCGTAGCAGCTACCTATGCAAACAAAGCGTTTTCCAAGATAAACAAACAGTTCGGTGTAAACAGATTTACTTGTTTTCTGCTCTTCCTAAAAGGGCTGTTGATGCACGATGTCGAGATGGGAGGTACCTATTGCTGTCTGCTATTCGAGGTGTTGAGATTGTATCGGCTGGGCGCCAGCTAATCAATACGCAGTCTGGTTACAAGACTGTTCAATACGCTAAGCTAGGATTAATCAAATGCGCTGCAATGAACAGACAGCATGCAGCAGTAATCTCAATCTTGTTTAATTTACTGGCCCACTTTGCGACGATGCATTTTTCGTGGTATACTAAGAACCGATTCCGAAGGAAAGTAAAGAAGATCCGGTAGCTTGGCTTCGGACTCGTTCTTGTCGATGTCACGTCAGTATCCGAGAGACCGAGGTGGGCTTCATGAATTCAGATGCTCAAACATCGGGCTGGCCAACCTTTACGTCGCCACATTCGAGGCAAGGAGGCAGGCTATCGTCATATCCATCCAAACGCTCAACGGCCATCAGTAGCAGCCTTATGGAGATCCAGCCTTCAGATGTCAAGCCATCTCGTGGCGCCAAGATGGAGACTTTTGCAGACTTTGGGTCTATCCCAGCTTGATATTGGTCGCGCTATTTTTGGAGCAAGTCCGGGTGGAAACCCTGCACCGGTGACCGTTCCAGATCGGTTCGTGGGAACCGGGCCCCTTGTTCGAATAGCAGCGCAGTTGAAACGACAGATTGCTGCCCGGCGCCGGCGGGTTGGTAAACGAATCAGGAACGCTCTGCCCCTCAACCAGCATTCACGCGCTTGAACCGAGCATTGCGATCGCGGTAGAGATATATAAATTTTTAAACGACATGACCACTAATTGCGATATTGAGGTATCCATAGCATTAAAGGCGACCAGATTTTCAGGAAGCTCGAGCTGGCCCGCCCGGTTTTTCCAAATCACCAACCTCGCGCCTGTTCAGCTACTTTGATCTCTGGTGAAGCCTGAGGATAAAGCGTCACTCCACGGACTCTTCCACGAACCCACCGCTACGTTGACCATGCAACGAACTAAATATCTCGCTTGCCTCCTTCTAGCCCCCGCAAGGACACGATTCGGAAGCTTTGGTCATTTTGGAACTCGGCCCTAATCCCTACTTTCCGCTTCGTAGCGCGCATCTGAAGGACAATAACAACAGGAGACTTTGCTGGATGTCCTTGAACGGAGTCCAACTGGCCAGCCACTCATGTCGCTCCACTATCAATATCAAACAACGCCGACGGACAAAAGAAATCCTGGTGGCACGCCTGAGGGCATCCAAGGATTCAGTCGATAATGGCATGGGAACAGCGGGTGTAATCCCCTGTTTAAGGCCGGAGGAAGAAGCAATGCGTCCAACCCCTCTGGGCGCCGATAGCGAGAGCAGTCTCAATTCTATAGCTGCAATATGATGGCCAATCGTCGTTAGAGGCATTGGCTGTGCGCCATCCGCTGTCCGCAAGTGTACATGCACCTGCGCAGGATGCAATACAAATACTCATCTTGACCTGCTCTCGATCATCTTCTTTTTTCTCCTCCATCAGCGCACAGCGTCCTTCGTTCATGGGTAGCTTCTAGTTTCCGATTGAGACGAACTTGGTTATTATTTCAGCCATTGCATGTTCATCCCTTCGTTTCACTGTCACGACATTCGTTTCGGTGGTACAATCGACAACTGATATATATATATATATTATATAAAATACGTAACCCGACAATACGGATCTGATACCGTTGGAAACGTCAACGGTTGTGCATTGCTACCTCTAGTCGACACTCGTTCTATAGCCTAAGAGGCCTCAAGTTTCAATAAAAGAACTCCCAATATGAAGTTCCTTGCTGTTGTATTGCCGGCTCTTTTGCTGACGCCAATAGCTTCAGCCTTGTGAGTAGAAAGTTACAGATGAATGTCTGCAGACCAGAAGTAGTTTCTAATCAATGTGGAATAGCGCGCTCCCACGAGCTCCAAATCCGTACGGCAAGGGCGTAGGATACGACCTCAGACACAAGGCCAAAAGACAGGAAGAGCCCCCAACGTCGACGACGACGGCGACGACAACGACAACGACAACGACGACCACGGATCCTACTACTACTACCACTCTGCCTGCTGTTCCAACTCAAACATGTGATGTTGACGGATATGACGGTCCAGAGTGTACCACGACCACTACGACCACTACGACTACTGATATTACGACCACTACAACCAGTGATACTACAACGACTACGACTAGTGACACTACCACGACCACTACTTCAAGCACTACGGACTCTACCACTACTACCTCGAGCACTACGGATTCTACAACCACCACCACCACAAGCAGCACTGACTCTACCACCACCTCCAGTACAACATCTAGCACCTCGGATCCAGGTTCTACCACCACGACTACTAGTACGACCTCTGACCCGGGTACCACTACGACCACTAGCTCTACCACCAGCACTAATTCTAGTACAAATGATCCAGGCACTACTACAACCACAACCACCACTAGTTCGACCACAACCACCAGCTCTACCACGAGCACTACGACTGACTGTGGAACGGACGACTACGGTGATCCGTTGCCGTGCTCGACAACGACCACGACCACTACCACATCTTCCAGCACCACTACCCCAGACACAACAACCACCACATCCTCCAGCACTACTACCCCTGGCACAACTACCACCATATCAACTTGTGGGGTAGATGACAACGGTAATTCCTTGTGCACCACTACGTCCACCACGACATCTAGCACTAAACCTCGTCCAGCTCTACCACCTCATTTAGTACCACCACTTCGCCAAGCACCTCTACCACTTCTACAACCAGCACGACTACCTCGCCATGCGGTGCCGGTATTGGTCAAATTCCATGCACCAATGCCACCACTACTAGCAGCGAATCCTCTAGCAGCTCGACTACAGAGGAGCCTAACACCACCACCTTACCATGCGGACCTGGAATTGGCCAGATCCCATGCACCAACGCCACTACCACTGCATCATCTTCCAGCGCAGACACTGCCACTATTGACCCTACTAATACGTCGGAAGGATCGACTACTTCGACTGCATCATCTTCCAGCGCGGACACTGCCACCAATGATGCTACCAATACGTCGGAAGGATCGACTACTTCAACTGCGGCACCAACCTGTGGCGGGTATGGTCAGCCAGATTGCTCGTGTGTCAAGACTACTACCTATGTGACCGTTCCGGCTGGAGGATACGCTGAGACTACCATCACCACTACTGTCCCGTGCTCTACAATCACGTCCGCTCCGACATCAGTCATTACTACCACTATTGTCACTAAACCATGCGACAGCTGTGCTGTGACTACCATCACCACCACTGTTCCTTGCCCAGAGACCACATACACTACTACCACCTATGTCACTAAACCTTGCGGTTCTTGCCCGGAAACCACCATTACTACCACGGTCCCATGCCCACCAACCACCACCGCCACTTCTTATACTACTACCACATATGTCACCAAGACCTGTGATACTTGCCATCCAACCACTATCACCACAACGGTTCCATGTCCGCCAACCACTGTAATTACGACTTACACTTCTACTACAATTATTACCAAGACCTGTGATACTTGTCACCCAATCACCATTACTACTACGGTCCCAGTCACTACCACTGCTACCATTACCACTCAGACAACTACCTCTTTCACAACTATCTTCATCACCACTAAGCCATGTGATACTTGCCACCCAACTACCATCACCACTACGGTCCCAGTAACTACCCCTGCTACCATTACCACTCAGACGACTACCTCTTTCACAACTATCGTCATCACCACTAAGCCATGTGATACTTGTCACCCAACTACCATCACCACTACAAAGGAGGTTCCGCCGCCTACTAATCCACCATCATCACCCACTCCACCAAATTCTTCTGGAACACCAGGATGCGGTCAACCAGGTGGCCCAGCCTGTCCAACCACTCCGGCACCACCGGCAACATCTGGTACACCAGGATGCGGTGAACCAGGTGGTCCAGCCTGCCCAACTACTCCCGTTCCGCCAGCTTCTAGCGGTACTCCCGCCTGTGGTGAGGAAGGCGGCCCAGCTTGCCCGACAAGTCCTGCCCCACCTGGATCATCCGCCCGACCACCAGCATCATCTGGAATACCAGAGTGCGGTCAGCCGGGCGGCCCAGCCTGCCCAACCACTCCGACTCCGCCAGCTTCTACCGGTACTCCAGGATGCGGTCAACCAGGTGGTCCAGCCTGTCCAACCACTCCGGCACCACCGGCAACATCTGTTACCCCAGGGTGTGGTCAACCAGGTGGCCCAGCTTGCCCCTCCCAAACCACTCTCGTCCCCTGCGCTTATGGAGATACTTCTTGCCAACCATCTACCACCACCCTTCCACCCCCACCACCATCCTACACCGGTGCTGCTTCCCGTATTCAGTACAGCATTGGCGCTTTCGCCGGAGCTATCATTGGTGCTATAATCTTAATTTAATGTTTACGAGCCTGTCTCTCCCCCGCGTTTTGTCTTTTCTTTAAAAACAGGTCAACGATTTCTTTATCTTATGATTGTATCTACCCTACAGCCCCCGTCTCTGTAATTTTTGGTCTTTAATTGCACGGGAAAACAAATCACATTCTCTCTTGATATTACATAGCTGCATTTTGAGTCTGGGGTATTATTACATAGGGATTTCTTTTTTGTTTCCTTTCCTCAAATATTATGAGAAGCATATATAAATAGCAAGTAATCTTATGATATCTTACCTGTCAATTATGCAGTCGAACGGCCTGTATTATAAAGAATAATCTCAATCAAAGATAGCTTACTGCGAAAAAAAATCTACGGTCCCTTTCCCAAAAAAATTCGCATTTCCAAAATGCAACAGAGTTATGTGTTGTCAGTAAATTAGTGTTGCTCGTGTATAGTCTCGGAACCCCCCACAACACAACACAGCTCGTGTAACCCAGTCTCGAAACCCTCCACGAGCGGGCTGTCTCGTAACTAATTCAGACCCACACAAACACAAGCGGTAACCCGGTCTCTAATGGTCTGGCAGCGGTCGTTACAGCAACACAACGCGTTAGGGTCTGGTTCACGAGTCTCTAACCAAACCAACAACGCAGGTTGAGCTTGCTTGTGCTGGTAAGAAGGATAGGTAAAGAGGAGGGGCAGACAACCTTTTGGTGCGGCATCTAGGTGCTTGCTAAGTGGTCACGACGCGAGACTGGTGCTTGTTGGACAGTACGTACACAAACAATCAATGTGATGGGTAACATATTCAAGAACTAATACTCTCTCATTATCCGTATCGGGTAGTTACCTGGTTATATATCAACTGTAATACCAATGTGCCTACTCTGCTAATTCAGCTTTCCTCGATGCAATCTCTGCCTTCATCTCATCTAATCCTGTCCACTTAAACGGTTCGCTTCCAAAGTTTACCTTTGCTTCAAACGCTGCCTTGCCACCAATTGCTGGCCAGAGCTTATCGCCACGAACGCTTTCCCACCCAAGACCGGCATATACACCATTCTTTGTGAAAAATATGTTTTGATCAACGAGGTTTCGTCCACAGCCGATGACATCTCCGGTTCGGAAGACCGTTTCCACATAGTCTGACAGCTCATATGCTTTCAAATCCTCGGTGTAGTACAGATATTCATCATTTCCATGCCATGCGTATCCAACAGTGCCGGAATAGCGTAAGCCTGGGACACGATCCACGGGGCACGGATCATCGACAAGACCGATTGCAACATATCTATTTTGAATTTCACTTGTTAGTCTATATCCAGCATTAATAAAATCGGATAGACTCCACGTACGAATTCTCGTTATCTTTGAAAATTAAGGTCACTTCGTAGTAGAATATATCTGGTTTTGGGGAAATCGGAGAGTCCGCATAAACAGTTGCAGCTACTGGAGCGTCGTTGACTGGAAGAAGTTAACAGTTAGTTCAGTTTATGCTGGGTTGTCATCCAAGAAAGAGATTAACTAAGCACTTACACTGCTCTTCAGGTAAAACAGGCTCTTCGATTTTGAGACCATCTTCGGAAACCTCAATATACTGGCTCTTCTTTACGCTACTCATACGGCTAGGCGACGTGAAAGTCTTGGTAGTGTATGTTGACTTGGAGTATTCTGTTATCGCGGCCTGGAAGCTCTCGCAGTCCTCAAGGGTGAGATTATTCGCGATAGCTCTGTCAAGAGCATTCCAACCACTCTCATCCTCGACGAGTGGATCAACACCAGCATCAATCAATGTCTTTATAAACGCTTCAGATTTCCTCGCGACAGCTCCCCATAGGTACAATGGGCCGTTGTCCTTTAGGAGTTTCTGGTCTCGTTTAATCAAAGAAATCATAAGCTCTTCCGTAACAGGACAATCCTCCGGTATTTCCACGTTGACTGTGTTGACTATCCAATTTTCATAGAGTAGCTGTAAAACGTTGCGCTCCTTCGAATCTTCTGCATAAATATCTGGTTCAATCTTGAGGAAGGCTTGCACAAGATTCAGTTTCTCAAAATATGTAGCCCTTAGAAGCGGTGTATAGCCCTCCTCAGGCTCCTTCGTTTTGAGCATTTCGGCAATGTCTTCCTCAGATAGATATTTGAGGAATATCTCCAATGCCTCTGCACCTGTATCCGCGTCATCTCCACGGCTGGCCTGATGAAGCAGGTTCTCTCCACTAAAGTTCACCCTCTTGATATGTTCCTTATTACCTTCATCTGCTTCTAGCAATTTTTTGATAACCCATTCTAATAACACCATATGCTTATAGGCTAGAGCGAGACTGAGAGGTGTAGAGCCTGTTTTTGATGTCGCCTTGAGATCGACTCCTTTCTCTAAAAGATACTCAGCAATCTCAATGGCAGTGCTATCATCCTTATAACTCCCTGGTGACACAGCCTCATGGATTGCTTGAAACCCTTGAAGAGTCTCGTCGTGGACATCGGCACCATTATCAACGAGAAGTTGTATAGCTCTTAGGTTTTGAGCCTCTACCGCATTATAGAGCGGCATCATACTGTCAATATCCTCAGCGTTCACATCCGCGCCAGCTTGAATGAGAGCTTCGACCATCGTGGCTCGGTCATCTTTTGAGGCTGTAGAAGCATTTATGAGAACTCTATGCAAGGGTGTCATGGCGTTGACATCTGTAGAGTTGACATCAACGCCATGCTTCATGAAGAGATTGAAGAGCTCGAGGTCTCCAATAGAGAGAGCAAGGTGGAAGGGTGGCCGTTTTTTGGACATTCCGGAAGTATCGTTGATGTCAGCACCGGCCTCGATCAACATCTTGGCTACTTTGACCAAATCCTGAACCAGCTGTGACTCAAGGTCAATCTCGCCATCTGTGAACTCTTTTGCGCTCAGTGCAAGTTGGAACGCCGTCTTTCCTGCAGCGCCCCGCACGGTAACATCGACGTTATGTTTTAACAAGAGCTCCGTCATTTTAGGGTTCGAAAAGGCTGCTATTAGAGGTGTTTCTCCGTCATTATCGAGATCACCTGCGTTGAATGATGGGAATTTCAGAAGATGTTCCATGACCATTGTCAAGCCCCAGTAGGCCACTAGCTGGAGTGCCCCTAACTCTGTGGTTGTGCTCATCTCATTACTGTAGCCGAGGACAATGTAGAAATGGGGGCTCCATCGTCTAAATGTCGACGGCTGAAAGAATTTGGTAATCTCTTCCCAAAGAGCATCCCATTTTTGGCCCACCCTTTCGTGAGGCTGGAATAACTCTTGAACCCGCTTTAGATGTTGGCCCCATTGGATAACTTCGTATCTTTGATGTGTGCCGAGGCCGGACTGTGCAACGCCTGCGGCCATAAGTGCTCCAACAGGATAGTCCGTAGTTGCGGTACCGTCCGAGTCAGCTTCTGAGTCACTATCCGAGCCACCCTCTCCGCCTTCCTCGGCTTCATGGTCTGCTGCATCTTCGTCTTCTCCTTCAGCATGGTCATCGCCTGTCGCTTCCGGCTCGTTATCTGTTCCTGTCTCTGCATCTTCGGGACTGGCTTTCGAAGCTGACTCATCTGGGCTTGCAGAGGGACTATCCACATTTGGTTCCTCTGGTGTTTCTACCTCAGTTGTGTTTTTAGCTTCTTCATTGTTTTCGTTTTCACTGCTCTCTCCCTCGACACTCTTTTCGGCTTCTCCTTCACCTTCCTCCTCATCTTTCTCCCCAGTTTCTCCTTCGGCTTCGCCCTTAGCTTCTCCCTCTCCTCCTTCTTCCACTCCTTCCGCCTCCGCCCCCGCCTCCTCACCGTCTTCAGCAGTGTTATCACCGGAACTCTCTGCTCGTTCGGGCATATACAACTCTTGAAACTTTGAATTATTCAATACTCGCATGTTGTAAAGTGCAATATCAAGATGGGTTTCCCGCTCGCTCTGAAAGTCAACGACATTATTGGGTGATTGAACCAACGAGGTTGGAATCGGCATCGAAAGCCGCAATGTCTGTGTCTTTTCGTCCCATGTGAACAATGAGTGCAACGAAACCTGGTTGCTATCCAGCTCCGCGATTCGTTTAGTCTCATTTTCGACCCAATCTCGGACGGATTTGTGAATCACATCAATGGTCTTCTTTTCTGCTGAAAATTGGAAGAAGTCTCTGCCGGCTTGTTCTAAGTGGTAGATGGTGTCGGCGACTTCAGGGTTATTCATTGCGTTTTCCAGAGATTGTCGCCATATCGGTATCTCTTCTGTGTCGTCTGCGACGGCAGCTTCGCTGATAATAGAAATAGCGGGTTCGTCTTCGCCTCCGACCTTTAGAAGCTCACTCTTCGCTTCGTTTTCGTTTTCGTTTATTTCTTCTTTGACTACTTCGATTTCGACTGCGGCTTCATCGACATCTCCAGCTACACTTTCAGCAGGGTGGGAGAGTATTTCAAATTCGTCGTCTTTATCATCGTCCTCCTCTTCCCTCTCGTAGAGCTGCTTAAATTGTTCTGCGATTTCTACTGTACCAATGTCTCCCAAGCTAAAAACAATACGTTTCAGAGCTAGGGTGACAAGCTTTCTTTCTTCGGTTGTTAAAGATTCTAGCCGTCTTCGATAGAGCTCATCCATGCCATCAGGCAGCCTCTTGAGTCTCTCCGACAAGCTTAGCGACGATGGCTGTCCCAAACTTGCGACGACCATGGCACTATAAGTAAACATGCCATTCGCCTTCTTTTTGATACCAGTAACCATTCGGGACACATCAATTTTCTTTTCACCGCCGAATCTATAATTAACCATTCTCCTAGTCACGAGCTTTGTTAGTGAGCTTGTCAGATATGCATCCATGTCTGCAGAGTTTGTCTTTTCAGTGACAGTGAGCATGATTGAATCCTCAAATTGTTTCACTGAACTAGTGTCTGCTGTTTCATCCTCGCCGTCTTTCTCGCTATCTTCGTCGTCTGGACTGCTGGTTGCACTGGAGGAACTAGCGGAACTGGTGTCGCTGTTTCCGGTGGCTTTGCTACTAGCGTCTCCGCCCTCAGATACAGCATCCGCGTCCGCATCGCCGCTAGATTCCTCGTTACTCAAGAGAGACTCCAAGCCGAGGCTATCTCGACTTGAGAAAAGAATCTTGAAATTCGCGTCCGAAGATCTTGCGAGCTCTAGGAGCCAGGGTATCAGTTCCTCCGCCTCGTAGTCAACGCACTCATCGACCGCATCTAGGATGAGGTATATCGGCTTAACGTGTACTTTGCCGATCTCCTCAATCAACTTCTTCAACGTGGAGTTGGATAGAACACCACTACCAGCACCACCCTCTCCCGCCTGTTCCTGAGTATTCTGGGTTTCTTCGACAGCATGGCGGAGTTTCTCCATCACGGCATTGAATTTCTCCATTTCTGGTCTCGATGGAGCGAATTTCTCACTGAACAGTTGACAAGCGAATGATGCAATTGCCTGTCGGGCCATCTGGGTAGCGTCGTCACCCTTTTTGAAGAAGAAGTAGCAAACTGTGGATTTTCGCTCAGGTTTTGATAGCCGTGTGAGTGCACAGGCTACTGTGACTGATTTGCCAAAGCCAGGACGGCCTTTTATGTAACAAATTCTTGGTGGCTTCTCGCCATCCTCTCCAGTTTCCGGTTTGTCGGTAGCCTCCTGCTTTTCTGTTCGTTCAACCTTTTGACCCATATCAATTGTTTTGATTGTAACATCATGTGCTTTCCCGTCCTCTGCCGGCTTGCGAGTCGGGTTCTTCTCCCATTTGATGTAGAAGTCGTTTTGGAACAGCCACTGACAGAGGTTTTCTGTTTCATGTGAGAGTGGGTTAAGGACAGCGTTTAACTGCTGCTCGTGTATATCGTTTGGATTAAGGGAAGCCCAGTTTCTAATAAATTGCTCTCGTGTTTGACCTTCTGAAAGAATAAGCTTGATATCGGAGATTTCTTCTAGCTTACTTCTAATATCTTGACCAAGAGTTAGCTGCGAGTGTAAATGTCTCACGAATCTGCTATACCTTCAAGTGCCGGGAACAAGGTGGCCCGCAATTCTTCTCCATGTTTACTAAGTTCTAATAGAAAGTTAGCATTAAGAGAGCATTGAAATTCTTCCTAAATGTCTTACCGTCCATCATATCCATAACACGCTCCTGGAAGGCGTCCCCGGCAATTAAACGCAGCTTTTTATACTCTTCTTGGAGCTCCTCGTATTTCTCCTTTAACTTTGGGTTGAACGTCTCCTTAAAGGATCGCACTTATTATGCCAGAAAGGCCGTTAGTGGACTATAAATCGGCTGTCCAGGAAAAGTTGTAGTAAAACATACAGATTTTGTTTTCGCTCAAGCGATTCTGGGTATACCAGGAGAAGTCCAGAACGAGAGACAGCAAGGTGGGGATTGTTCCCATGATTTCCTTTTCGGTATCCCGGTCACCGCTGTTCGCTCTGCCCACTTGACTATATCGAGTCTCATACAAGCGACAATTAAGAATTACTGTGGCAATGCTGGTGCAAGCTTCAGCTATCAGACCGCAGTTCTCGAGATCGCTAGCCCCAACCTGAGCGATAACAGTTAGATGAGCGATTGCATGTGGGTGGAATATAAAGGGCTTGGAACCTGAATTAAGAAAGAGACCGCACTCCACGCAATACTGACGCTCTCCGGAGCAAATTGCAAGAACGGATCGGCAATCTCCTTCACGGTAACAAGGACCTCCAACAGCTTACCAACAAATCTTGAGCCTTTGCCCTTGTTGTACTGGTTCTCGGCCGCATTTTTCAGTGTCTGGCACTTTGAGATTGCTTTATCTAGGCGAAAATCTTCTCGAAGGAATCGATCAATACTTTCTTGGCTGGGCCGCTTCTTTGATGCAAGAAGGTTCTCGAGGAATATTTTTTTGGCTTTTGCCCAGCACACCGAGTCTGGTGGGGGCGGCTCTGCTTGCCCAGTCATCGTGGGGTTGGTTGCGGGGTAGATAGAATCGATATCGTCTCAATGATATTGAAAAGGAAGGAAAGAGTCGTATCCGATACGATACAAGAGATAGGAAAAAATCAGCCAAGTGCTAGGCATGTAAAGAGACCAGAGTCCGCGTGCAGGAAACACGATCGGGCGGACCAAGGCTTCGCCCTATATATAAGAATCCATGCCAATCGCATAGTTATCTACGGCCAAGCTTAGCGGGGCTACCTCGAAATACAAAATCGCCAGGAATATCGAATCGGTGTAGCGGGGCTACTATAATTTAGGGCAAACGTGCATAATATCAGCTACAGCATGCCCCAGAACTCGACCTGAACTTCCAGGCCATTGGAGCGGTCTACCGAAGAAGCTTAGCCCTTCGGTCGTAGCGAGGTGAGCCCTTCCAATCCTTGCCCGTCTGTTCGCCCTGAACGAACAAAAAAGTCAGCAAAACGCGCCGAATTTAGTTACTGTTCGCATCTTCCGACCAAGGAAAGGTGTCTTTACTCGGTAGCTAAAGATTTCATTCGGCTGGCTTTTCCGATGGCAAGGATCCAACTCTTGTTATTTCTTGTTTTCTTGGTGGGCACTAGCAAATATACAAGTTGTTGCACCATCACTCACGCGTTCTACTAGTTCGAGAGGATCGATCCTGGCTTATTGAATCGCGATTTTGTTCGATCTTACATGCGGCGGCGTTGCCGTTGTTCAGTGCATCTAGTCTGCTGATGAGTTCTAAGCACCACGATCGGACCTCCATACCTTGTAGACTTATGGTGTGCAGTTAGCTACTACGTTAGTACTGCAGTCGTATGTGGATCGGATTCAGTGGTGATTTTTGTATTGGGGTGCACGTGGCTGCAACTGGGTTCAAGATGGATATTTCGCAATTCGGCTCTCTATACTCTCTAAATCTAAGGCGGAGTTCGAATTATGTTTTCCAGAATATTAAAGCGAAAATAGGACAGGAGACCAAGACGAGGATGAGGAATCTTGGGGTAGATATTCACGCCCGCGTCGCAAACAGCATGCGAGCAACGCAGCAATTGGTGATAAGGCCGGTGCACGGACGACAACGTTGAGACCGCAAGACGTAGCTGTATGGTGTGTATAGAATAAATTTCGGACGATTGGTACATGAATTGTATGAACGAAGCATGATATTAGAAATTATGTTTGACACTGTATTCATGCACTGGGATGCTTGATTGTATAACGTGTAGCTTAGGCGCTGAGTACTGAGTTTTTCTGCTGGAAGGTATGAGACATGCTCGTAGGGCCCGTTGGCACCATGACACGACTGCTGGATTAATCTGCTACAATCTGCTCATCGCGACAAAGATTCTTGTCTTTCTGCGTAGCATCTTAGCGGATTTCTCTTCCGCAGTTCAAAAACATGGTCGCAGTATACCAGAGTATCCCGAGCGCTCAATCTTAGATCTTAGAAAGTTGTACTTTTTGTGTTGACTATATTTGCGCATCGCTTGTTAGGCTTGGCAGTCCGCAGGCATGGTGCCTTGAAACCCAAGCTTTGAGCTTTAAGCATTAGTTGGCTTTGCTATCAACAGCATTGCGCTCGCAATTATAACCTCTCCGATTCTTTTGGCTAATACCGCAAGGTCCCTGGTTCCCCGTCATGGCTGCAGAGCCCCCAATCCCTATAACGCAAGTAGATCGCCCCTCAACCTCACACTTTGATTTCGGTCATGTTGGTTAATATTATATATCGGCAGTATAATAACGGGCTTCCTTGGTTCCGGGAAAACGACCTTAATCCTTAATCTCCTGCCCCAACTGCCGCCGCCACCTACTTACACCCTCGCAATACTAAAGAATGAGTTCGGTGACATCGCCGTTGATTCTCTTCTCACGTCGAATGCCAATCCAAACGCTTCCTCTGTCTCTTCGGTCACAGAGCTTCTCAATGGTTGTATCTGCTGCAACCTCGTCGGCCAGCTGTCCGACGCAATCGTTGAGATCCTGCGTGACGTGAAGCCCTCGCGTATCATAATCGAAACATCCGGATCGGCGTTTCCCGCTACGCTGGCGATGGAAATTAACCGTATATCCAGAGACATGGAAGCTGCCACTGCAGCCGACCCGTCGTTACCTAGGATAACTCTAGATGGTGTGATAAGTGTTGTCGATGTTGAGAACTGGAAAGGCTATGAAGACACGAGCTACACGGCCAAGCTACAAGCCAAATACACAGATCTAATAGTGATGAACAAATGGGAGCTGTGCGATGAGCGTCGACTAGATGATTGCGTAGACAGAGTTCGAGATGTCAGCGAAGATACACCCTGGGTCAAAAGCAACAAGGGAAGGATCGAGGCTGATTTGGTGTTTGGCATTGACGGAGCTAGGATAGGTCTGTTGGAGGAGATTGAAGAGGAGAAAGGGCATGAGGGTCACAACCATGGCGATCATAATCACGAAGTAGAAGTTTTAAGTATCAGGCTGCCGAAAAAGGGCGAGGGACTAGATACCGCAAAGTTTATCGAACTCTTAAAAAAAGCTCCAAGGGACGAAGTATACCGAATCAAAGGTATCGCTCTCCTTGGTTCATCTCCAGGTGGAACTAATGGCGGTGGACCTGGTTATTATATATTTAATTGGGCTTTTGGAAGATGGGTTTTCACCTCGTATCCTCAAGCATCCGTCGACAATGAGGAAGTGGCCCTCAAAATGACTATGGTCTTGGCGAGAGGTGAGAGCAACAAGTGGACCAAGAAGATCCAAACTGGTGGCTTCTTAGATTATCATGGGGAAACCGGGGCGCCTGAGACTATTATGGTGAAGCGAGTTAGCTAAAGTATAGTAGCAGAAGGTTTCGAGACTAGCAAAATCGGACTGTTAGACGGTTAGACGATAATACCTTGAGCGGACCCCAGGATTTCAAAAAGGATACCATTAGAGTAAAAATAGGATAGCTGCAGAGATATGGCGCAACATTAAATAGGCTTTATCGGCTTCTTTGCCGATATTTCGAAGCGTGTATACAAAATTTGGCCACACTTATGCTACCTGGTTATGATCGCTTGAGTAAAAGAAGAGGGGTTCTGGCACTCATCAACCCAAGCTACCAAACATTTTTCACAAAAAACGAAAATTCCCTAATTACTCCCTAATTATTACTTTGCTATCTATGTTTTGCGGTTTATCAATCAACCTAAATGTATTATTTATTTATCGATATATTAGCTAGATAACACGAGAAAATGAACTGCGTTGGCTTGTTGTCAACGATATAGAGATATTATTATACACTGCTAGTTGGTGTCTATAATACTCGGTTCCCGACCGAGCAAACGTGGTTGGATGCCGCTGGTCTGCCGAATCAGACACCCCGAGCTCTCCACGAGACTATGACCGCCAGATGCAGCAATGAGGGGACCTCGCTAATTTAAGCAGCTCAGCTCAGTTCAGTTCAGGGGAGCTAGCTAACCAAGCAGCTGTCGAGAATCAAGACACGTCTTCGATTACTCCTCATTCATCCTATTCATCCTATTCAACCTCAAACTATTGTATCGCTCTTCGTGCCATACTCTCCCGTTGAGCATCCTCGGTCGACAAGATGGCCACTAACACGATTCTACCAATTAAAGAGCGACCTCTCAAGAACACAATCGTCTTGTTCGATGTCGACGAGACCTTGACCCCAGCCCGAAGGGTACGTACCACCTCTCACAAACCCTGCAGCTCAATTGAATCGTCCTGACTGTCCTACGTACTTAGCTGGTCAGCCCGGAGATGTTCTCTCTCCTCGCAAAGCTACGCCAAAAGGTCGTGATTGGCTATGTCGGCGGCAGCGATTTCTCCAAGCAGCAGGAGCAGCTTGGTGTTGATGGTGTCAATGGTAGGCAGAAAGTCCGCCTGAAATAACGGGTACGATCCCACAACTACCTAGCAGCTAACACGGCAGCTTCTCAACCATAGTTACAACGCTATTTGACTACTGTTTTCCCGAAAACGGCCTGATGGCCTTCCGTCTCGGCGAGAAGCTTCCCTCCACTTCGTTCATCAACTTCCTGGGCGAGGACAAGTACAAGGAATTGTCCAAGTTCATTCTCCACTACATTGCAGACCTCGATATTCCCATCAAACGCGGTACTTTCATCGAGTTCCGCAATGGCATGATCAATGTCTCCCCTATCGGCCGTAATGCCTCGCTACAGGAACGTCTTGACTTTTGGGAATACGATAAAACCGCCAAAGTCCGCGAAAAGCTCGTCGCAATCCTCCGCGAAAAGTTCAAGGATTTTGGCTTGACTTTCAGCATTGGCGGACAGATTAGCTTCGATGTCTTCCCTCAGGGCTGGGACAAGAGATACTGCTTGAATCATCTGGAGAAAGAGTTGGATGATGATGGGTCGCCATACTTCAAGACGATCCACTTCTTTGGCGACAAGACTTCTGAAGGTGAGTTTCTTCCTATTTGCGTATGGACCCAACACAGCATCTCGCTCATATTTCAATCACAGGCGGAAACGACTTTGAAATCTATACAGATGAGAGAACCGAAGGTCACAGTGTTAAGAACCCCGAAGATACCCTACAGCAGGTCAAGGAGGTATTTGGCCTATAAAGCCGGCTATTTTTATATGCAGAAGCCCGTTTCCAGTCCTGGTTGAAGCGGCGGGCCCCAGAGAATCTGCATTTCAATGTACCTACTATATAGAGTACTTTCTAGAAGCAAATATCTAAATACTAATACATCCACTGCTTTGGATATCACCTTCTTCGGCCCTGACCCTACCTTGGAATCTTACCTTTGAAATAAGGCCCCATTGGAGGTATCCAAGTAATTGTTCAACTCGAGTTTAGCTGCTTCTCCGCTTGGATTCCCTATCTCGCTTTAAATAACTAATAAACCCCAAGTATATCATTTTAGATGGTGCCAGTGATTTTGAAGTTACCTAAATTTGATGCCACACTTTTCTATCCTCTGGCTGGAGCCAGTCGCAAAATCGGGACTAGAGCTTTAAACCCCAGCTCGCACCTGCATGCTATCGAGTTTCTGTGTTGACAAAAAGCGGCTAATGCTGTACGAAACGCGCAAACCTAGATATCTAAGCCCAGAAAAACGAGTTAGAACCAACTTGCCTCTGCCTCTGGATCGTAGAGCGACGTATATAAGGGGAGTCGCAAGATGAGTGCAGACGAAGAAATGAGAAAATCGTATGAGGTACGTGATATATCCTCTTCTACATAACCAATAATGTCATACCAATCTCGGTTTAGAATGCGCTCAAGCTGCTCAATGGCCGTAGGCGAACAGCGCGGCCTAAAAATATACTGGGCAAACTGCAAGCTCTTCCGCCCGCCCAAGCTATCGGCAGCGGCTCGCAGCTTACCGTACGCGGAACTCCAAGTCTAATTGGCATGAAAGATTGGTTGCACAAGCTCGGCCATTCGGTACATATAATTCTTCTCCCCAATCGTCCAAGCTTAGCGGGTAGATTGTCTGATCTTACATAACTATCAGGATGACGATATCAAGAATCTGAATATCATCCATGTCGCAGGAACGAAAGGAAAAGGGAGTACCTGTGCATTCACCCGTTCTCTGCTCCAAGCCCATGGTTCTAGGACGGGTTTCCCACAGAAAATCGGGTTATATATCTCACCTGATCTGACCTGCATCCGGGAAAGAATCCAAATCAACGACCACCCGATTCTCGAAGATATATTTGCAAAATACTTCTTTGAAGTATGGGACAGACTCCAAACCCCACCTAAACCAGAAAGAGAGCCGCGATTCTTGCAGCTTTTGGCATTACTAGCCTACCATACTTTCATCAGAGAGAGTGTCGATGTGATGATATGCGAGACGCATCACGGCGGAGAGTACGATTCCACAAACTTTGTAGAAAAGCCAGTGGCCACTGCCATCACAGCTATTGGAATGGATCATGTCGCCCAGTTAGGTCCCACGATTGCAGATGTAGCATGGCATAAAGCTGGAATTATGAAGACTGGAGTGCCCGCGTTTTCTGCCCCTCAGGAGGCAACAGTTGCAGAAACATTAAAGGCTAGGGCTATAGACAAAGGTGTCAATTTGAAATTCACAGAGGTTGATCCTTCGTTACCGAAGGGTCTAAGCGCTCTGGAAGCACCAGTACAAAGAATCAATTGTTCAGTGGCGCTCGCTCTTGTCAGGGCCTTCCTTGAGGCCAATGCAGCTCCTGCGGATCGTGATCTCATCCCACAGGATATCTACCAAGGAATCGAAAGGTTCTCTTGGCCAGGGAGATTTCAGATTATCCCCGAAGGAAACGGCAAATGGTACCTTGACGGTGCCCATAACGAACTAAGCGTTCAACAGGCAGCACAATGGTTTGCAAAGAATAAGGCCAAAAAAGACCAGCAGTAAGCTTAATCAAGCCTATAAAAAGTCACTGACTGTTAGTAACGAATTTTAATTTCAAGTACCCCAACTGTACTTATATATACACATTTCTCAGAAGAGAGAGATGGAACAGAGTTACTCACGGCTCTCGCCAAAGCATTAACCGAAAATGGCGTGAAGCCACAATATGTAATTTTTACAACTTATCAGGAAAGAAAAGACGGCAGTGAAAGAATCGGTAAGACATAGCGTCTCCTCCTTATGCTCCCCGGCTTTTCACTAATGAAACGCACAGATAAAACTCTCAAGACACCAGAAACACCATATCCAAATCTCCCAGAGATCTATTCTGAAATGTGGGCGAGAATTGATCCAGAAGCCATTGTTAAATGTAAATATAGTATCGAGGAGGCTCTAAATTTCACAAGAGATATCAAAGACAAACATGGTGGAATGGAGGCATTGGTGACAGGAAGTCTTCATCTCGTAGGCGGTGCTCTTAGTCTACTTGGCTCACGCTGACGCTGTAAAACATGTAGCTAGATCACTAGCAACACGGACTTTTTGTGGCATATTTTCAACACCCGAATCTTAATGGATTTCCGTAAATCTATAGACCTAAGCTTAGTATCTCCTTAATAACTTCTGTTATCTACATTCGAAATAATTAAGCAGTTAGTCAGAAATGGCCTGAACACAGAGTACTTAACCACTCAATATTTGATTGGCCGAGCTTGTTGGTTATCGTGTAATCATAGATTGTTCCACGGTGAATATACTTTATATCTATCTGTACAGATCAAAATACTTTTCTTTGTATGCGAGCTTATATTCATCTTTACTAGAATATCCTCGCTCAATACCAATCATTGCGCCGGTGATTCAAATATAACAGACATCAATACCGCTTAAAACGCCAATCGGACCAAGAACATCTCCTAAGCGGCTTTGATCATAAGGATCTGTTTAAAACTCAAGTTAGCATAGCAACTCTATAAATCATAACGTAGAACACGTGAGAAACATACCTCATTCAACGCCTTCGCATCCATCACCGCCATTCGTTTCTGTGCTATCCATTTCGATCGAAGTGCTTGGCGACCTGTGATTGGTGTAGAACTGCCGGATGTAGGTAATGAATTTGGGAGAGATTTTGTTTTCTTCTCGGATTTCGGTAGCGCCTCCGGGTCTGCGGAGGGAAGAGCTGGTGGTGTAGACACGGTTGATGATGGTAAGGAGGCACCGATTACGGACTTTAGGGCTTTCTTCTCGGCTTTCGCTCTTCGCTTCTTGTCCTTTCGCAATCGCTTCGTTTCTTTTCGTTCCTTCTTTGCAAGTTTTTCGGCTTTCCGAAGGGCCTTTTCTTCCTTGCGCTGAACTTTGTCAGATTTACTCTCTTTCGCAGAGGACGAGGACTCTTCGTCGTGATCGGATTCCGAGGATGACTGTTTCCGCTTCGATTTATTCTTCTTCTCCTTCTTCGACTTTACTTTCCTAACTTTATCTGACTTTGATTTCGAACCCTCAGAGCCACTGTCTTCCTCCTCAAGGTCTACAGTCTTAATGTCCTGCTCCGACGAATCGGTCATCTCGGTATCGCTGCCGTCCTTGGAATCCTGGAGACCAGCCTTTAAGCCGTTCATGACCCACGTACTTTCCAGCACCTCGCCCTTAACAAATCTCATTCCGTACCGCCCTTCAATCCACATCTTCCGTCGGGTATCCTCCTCGCTCCTCACAGACTCTGTAGTCTTGCCGTTAAGTCTCCCCAGCAGACTCTGCAGATCGCCGAGTCCTGTGCAAGTATCCTCCTGACTACCCCGACAGCCGAGCCCGAGCGTATCGTCCTTCAGCATGACCTTGATTCCCGTCTGCGAGGCCGCCGTGTGGTGGGGGTTATTAGGATCCGGACCCAAGATTGAACCAGGCGACCAGCCTTGGGAGGTCAGCATGCGGTGGCCGAAGCCGGTAGAGCGGGTCCATGTTGTATTATTCGGGTCGTGGGAGATTTTTCTATAGAAAACAGATTTTTATCGCGAGTTAGTTTGGTGTTAATTGCAGATTCTGAGATCTCAGTGCACTAGGAGATTTCGGAGAATGGGGCGGTTATGCGCCGATGAAACGTACCTCTTCTTGGATGGCCCGGCGAGACCCATTGTGCAGGTTGGAACGGTGAATCTGGGTCCGCGGAAAGTTCAAGATGCTGCAATTAACCAATTATCTCGAAGCCGAACGTTAAAAAAAAAAAGTTTGGCGACCGCGAGAGGTGCGGCTCATCACGTGAAGCTTAGTCATATTACAACTACAACACAAATCGAACAGCTACTACAACGAGATAGTTCTAGAGCGACAAAAGGCCTGCAATTTGATCCCGGTAGGGCCTTTCGAATGATTGATGTATTGTGATCTCGTTATTTAATTCATGGTAGTATTTCTTGTTTTGCGAAAAAATTAAAATTTGAAGTCTTGATCAAAGGTACGATACAAATTCCAAGGCAATCTCAAGCCTTATGAATCTAAATAGACATCACAGTTAAAACAGCAGACACAGGCATCTTTATTGGCTACTCTTCTTAGGGCTTGGTACTGTAGAATTATTTTTTAGCTTTCGTCACGCAAAGAGTAAATGAGGTTTCCTCCGAAATGTTCCAAAGCTTAGAGCTGCAACGGAACATATTAGGAGACTAGAGACTAGAAACATATATACTGTTATTCCATACATAATTTCTCGACGCACTGAGGGCAGTAACTGGAAACTGCTAGTGACAATAACTTTAACGCTAGCAAATCCCAGGACTTCTCAAATAACTATTTAAGCACAGCTCTCCTTTCTTTCAGTTTCAACCCTCCATTCTACCTCTTTATTCTTTCCAACATCAGTTATTTGTAGCGTTATACCTAACATTCATATAATCTAATATAATAATTCTCGAGCTCATTATAGTACTTAACGACACTTCGATACCCTCCTAGATTTAACAGCGTCCAATATAATTAAACATTCTTACTACACATATAAGCGGTATCTAAGGTATATGACAATAGACTTATCTATATCTGCATACCATGAAGCAGTTCAAGGATGTTCTTCAGCCACATCTCAAGCTCCAGGTATAGCGAATATTTTAATGAATAGAGGTGGAAGACCTACCATGTTTCTTAGCAATATATGGTTCGCAAGTCCGCATCATTATGCACAACCAGCGAGATGTTATTCATAAATTCAATAGCCTCTAAATGGTATGATGCATGATGAAATTGTCCTCTTTGGTGTGAGCGAAGAATGCCAAATAAAGAGATAAAGTTAGGCTTATATATCAACATCATATTTCGACCACCAGATTATGATGAAACTATTACAAAGTAATCTCTCAATAACTACGACGCCTCCAAAATGGTCAACTTGCTTTAAAATACCACCAATGCCAAATAAATTATAACAAAGTCAGATTAATGAGCTTCGGACCACGATTACCCTTTGGTCACAGCATTCCAGCACAAAAAAAGTTACAACGTGTGAACGTATTTTCAAGAAATTTCCAAGTATAAATTGGCTAGGACAAAAGTTTATTCATCTTGCAATCATGAGGTACGAGTTCAATTGCTATACATACCATCAACTACAGCTGAGTTTGCATACATGTGCCTCCACTAACAATCTCTCGCTAGTCATATCGCAAATGATCTTCCTATTCATTTCCAACCAGCTATCCAAACATATTTCGGAGCGAATTCTGTAGTTCGCCTGAAAGCATTGACGAAAAAGGTTGTTAGGATTAGCTTCTCATCTTATTGAAAACTGATGGGGTGTTTTTTTCCTCGCTAGAGCATAACTCCACATTTTGCTCGCGCTCGTGAATCTTTAGGGTTTTTTTGGAAAGCGTTTCCGTTTTAATTCTTCTGACCTATCTAGCCAAAGTTTTATAAAGATTCAAGCGATCATTCTTGCGTTTAAAATAATATATATTAGAAATTTAAAGATTTTTTGAGGTACACGATACAGCATCATATTGGTTATATTCCCAACTGGAAGGGGCAAGTTTTTTGAGTCAATCCCGGAATCTCCGCCTTCGATTCTGCGACTTGCACATTGAGATATCACCTAAAGCACGATTCCAGCACTATTCTGTCTAAATTGATAAATTTTCTTTTTCTCGCTTCATCCCGCTGCTGAAACGTCGATACAAGACTAGCTTTATATACCCATCCTATTGCTTAAATTATTTTATTGGATGATTTAGTAGCATTTTAATAATATATACAACTCATTATTATTTTATTTAGTTGTTCTAATGATTGTAGTAGAACAACTATAAAATCCTTTGGAAGGTAATTTTGTTATTCTCAAGTTTTTTTAATATTATAATTCAGCATGTGGCTCGCGAGATAATATTAATCCTTAATAATAAAGATTTTTTAAAATATTTATTAAATTATAATTATACTATTGGATATACTTTCATAGAACCCATCACCAAACTCAGTATTTTTCACGACTTTTTTGATTTATGAAATATCGTTAAGAGATGAATGGTCCACGTAGAACGGCTACCTTTCCTTTCCACTGTGGAAACATACCAAAGTGATCCCTCGTAATTTTAGCCCCTTCTAGCTCTAAATAGTAAGGAGCGGTCTCCCCATCCTTTGTTTTAAGAACTTTTGCTCCCTTTTTCAACAGCAGGTGCACAATTTCAGTATGCCCTAGCGCGCTTGCAATATGCAAGGCAGTCCATTGTTCTTTCAGGCTAGCTCGGCTGCCATAATACCTTGAATGAATGTCCGTTCGTGTCTCCATAGAATCAACTTTTGCGTGTCTCTTAAGGAGAAGCTCCACAGTTGATTTGTGGTTACCGGCAGTTGCCAAATGTAGAGCTGTTTTAGTTCGACGGACGCTAGTACCGCCAAAAGAATTTACCCTGTAGTACTCCTTTGTCGTATCTTCGGCATTAGGATCGGCATGATTTCGAAGGAGTATCTCTATTACACTTGCATGACCCGCGGCTGCGGCCAAGTGCAGAGGGGTGCTCGAGAGAGAGCGACTGTAATGATTCGATGATCTCCCCCTTCCGGGACCTTCAAATTTCAGTATTTGCTTTAGGTTTGAGTCGCCCCTCGCGGCCAATAGAATCTCAACAAGTCGAGCAAAACCGCGTTCGGCTGCCATGTGTAGAAGAACCCTTCCGCGACGATCTCGATCCGATGCCTTGAAAAGTCCGGTCTTGGCGTATTCTTCTGACACAAGATCACAGCCGTAGTCGAGGAGTAGATGTAAAGGGGCGTACCTAGCGTCTTGTGACTCCATGTAGCGACCCCAAAGATCCCGAGATGGTGGTATGGACACAATTGTTTCGAGAAGACTCAGTTTCAGTGCTGAGCCTAAAACGGCCGACATAGTTTCCCACAAGTCTGTGCCCTTATTGACTGAGCCCGACTCGCGGATATGTGATCCCCAATGCGACCCCGCGTAGTCAAAAAATGGGAGGCTTTTACGGAAGTAGTCGGCGGCATTTCGTGATTGTACTAGTTCCTCATTTAGTTCCTCGCAATTTAGGACAGTCAAACAGGCGAAGGCCATTCGATTATGGGCTTGTTGTGATGGCAGAAGAACCCCTCCGACCTTAGCGCTTCGTCTGATCAAGTACTCTTTTGTCGTTTGATGGAATAGGTGGACTGAATTTCCTTTGATCTTGAGAATGGCACCACAGAGTCTTAAGTCTCCTTCGATTCCATTTCTGACTTCGGAAGGGATAGACTTGAGTGATTTGTATGGAGCCCTATCAATCGCGCAAGCAACGCCGAGCTCCTCTAGTGTCAGCGGCCGGAAGGCGAAGACTACCCACTTCAGTATTGCAGAGACCGTATCCAGTGAGTCTTCCGGAAGGTCTGCTAAGACTCGGTCGTACAAAGAGTCGATACCATTTGGGGGTCTTTTCAGGCTCTCTGATACACGAGCAATCGAAGTGTTCTCCAGGAGCCCGACCATGAGAACGGTCCAGAGAAACATTCCATCTGCTCCATTTATAAGAGCGGCTTGAACCTGCTGCTTTAAATCCCCGGAATAGCTCCGGAGCTCGGCTAGACGTTCAGCCTCAGACTCCACAAATAGAGCTATGTCATTGTTGATCAGATCCTCTTCGAGTCCAGCTTGTAGGTGTATAATGGGGAATCGTGACCAGCTAGCAGAAATATCATCGTATGGCCGACTTGTGACGACGAGCTTAAAATGCCTCGACATTTTAGAATCGGGGTCTTGGCGGGTCGAGAAGTGGCGTCCTATACAGTTGATGAGTTCGTGCCTCGACTTTGCTTCGCATTCGTCGAGAGCGTCCAGGACACAACAAACCCGACCCAAGCCAGGATCCCGGGTTATGTCTAAAAAAATGCCCCACAGCAGTCCAAATGATGTATAAAGACCGTCTCCAAATTCCCTGAGTCGATCCTTGACGTATTTCCTGAAGAGATCAGCCGAATGTTGAATGAACTGATGTATGGTGGCCTGAAGGCAAGAGATGGCTGACTGCCTCTTCTCATCTTGGGCACTGAAGAAGAAGTACACTGTTTTGTAACCAGGCGCAACGTCCCTTTCAAAATGATCCAAAAGGAATTTCGATATGACTGTTTTGCCCATTCCAGGCTGACCACTTATCCAGAGAGGGCTGGAGGAATTTTCGCATACGTTCCAGCTAAGAAACTTATTGTTCTTCAAAACCCATTCGCACGTTCCAGGATGACGGTCTGCAACGTTCAGACGAGCTGTGGGATAATCGTTGGAGAATCTTTGTACTTGTCTCTGCTCTTCCCCATTAAGCTCCCGGTTTTCAATAGTATTGTATGGTTCGACGCGCTGCTCCTCCTCACGAGGATTCGTCACCCGCAAACCTCCGAGATAGATCCGGGTTTGTTCATCTTTTCAGGGAAAGGATTAGTCAGTCGATGTACTTGTCAATCCACTATGACTAAAGAAATAGGGCCAAACACACGAGAGGCAAAGTAGTTGTTAATAACTTGATTGTTTGGGTCACCTAGTTCATACATGTTAAATCTAAATGTGTTGTCGGATCATGTTATTTCTTACTGCCAAAAACCGCCCCGCCACTAATTGTATTATTGTATAAATCCCCTGATCCTGTATGGACATTCATGGTCCCCGTGCCGGTGTGCCCAATATTGTCGCCACTGCCGCTATGATTTTGGATGACTTTCCCTTCCTCTTCCGGAACAAAGGAGGCCATTTCGTCTATCGCCTCTTTAAGGCTATCTAGTTGTTTTTCGGTAGCAGTTCCCTGCAGCCTCTCACACGCCAGCACTTGGATGTCCTTTAATATCCCTCCCATCAAATCCTCCACTTTACTTCCTTTCCCTAATGTGCTTACTGCACTTATGTATCGTTCGTACCACTGGTCGTCGTCCTTCCGAATACTCTCAAATATCTTTTTAAGTTTGTCAGCCTTCTTGCTCAATGACTCTAGAAGTTCTTTATGTGTCTCTTGTTCTGGTTTGCTGAGCGTGAGCATCCTCGCTTCGGCGCCACCGAGGATTTCAATGATTAGTGGCAGTCGTGCAGCTGCCTGTTGAAATGCCTTTGGCTGACCCTTCGCATCTTTGGCGGCATCATATACATCCTTGGTAGCTTTGATAATTGCGATCAAGCCCGAAATGAGGCCGATAACCACCCCAGCCTCAGCGCCGGACATGGTGGTTGATGACGACTTCAGTGGACTTATCTAAGCTGCGAGGTACTACAACAACTGATAAGCACTTGGCAACACGACGAAAGACGGCTCTTAAACCTACCTCACTGGATGATACTACCGGATGAAATTAACGCTTGCGCGGATAAGGAGTCAGAAGGACAGTGCCTAGAGCGTGGCGGCCCACTGTACAAAGACTTTGGAACGGAAATCGTTCTATGAATGAATTTAGTCTAAAGAAATTGGGCTAGGAAAGCATACGACAATGCAATGTGCATTGTATATTCCCTCGTACTAATCTGAGAATATTCTAAATTACAAACCCCGCCTGGCACCCACATGTATATACTTTTTTTTTTGTTAATGTATGATTGTGTTTATACCTACAGTAAGCACGAAGTTACTAGCTCCAGTGCCATCGAGGTAGGCGGAGCGCTATCTCTGACGCCAACCTCTATAGATTGGCTCGCCCCACACAAGAAAACGCGAAAATATGCGGCTGATAGTGAAAGTGGTGCAGGTGGTATAGCCAAAAGCGCAGCTGAGCTCTTCATAACTTGATCGATACCAGCAGTGGAAGGACGAAACCCGTACTCTCTATATCGGAAACTCAAAATTATCAAAAAGGATGCCATAATAAGCAGCAAGCTCGCGCCAAATGCAGGGTATCATATGATCAGTAAAGAAAAGATGGAAGCGGAATGATAGAATCATCTAATCTCTCTCTATATGACTACGAATAGATATCAGGGAATGATGTGATATATGAGAAAGAGGGCTTCCACACCAATCTGTATAAGCACTTACATTCATTCTCTTCTTGCTCCGTATCCGGAGGGCCGAAATATCTATGCTTAACCGCAATATTTGCTAAAATTTTTACTTTTTTGATATACGAACTACTAAAAATACAAAGAATATGTAACATGAATATAAAAAAAAGGCCGACCGCACGCTCTAAATTATCACATCATATCCTCCACCCCGTAAAAATACCGAAATCATAAACCATAGAAGAAAAGTAGCCGTAAAGACATTGACCCACGTAGATAAATTAAAAAAAGGCTGGTATTTAGCTAAAATCACGAGGTACTATTGTAATAGGACGCTGCCTCTCCCGAACCTGAGATCCTCGCCTCTCCGCTGTAGCTTGAGCTATCGTGAAGTGTTGATGAGGAGGTTTCCTCGTACTTGTGCACGGTAGTAGTAGTATACTTTGTCACGCCGCCCTCAGTGGTAGTAGTCGAATACTGCAACTGTCCCGATCCACCAGCAGTGACATCCTGGTCACTGCTCTGCTTCGCTTTGCGGATTAGAGCCATCATGGCCTCTGGATCATCAACGGGCTTGCCGTCTTTGCCCACAATCCCTAAATCCTGGATGATTTCTCCGGTCCTGCCTTCCAATGCACCAGAGTTGTAAACCTCAGCCTTGACAATCTGCATCGAACCCTCCTTGCCCTTTCGTACCTTGCCCGTCAGCTCGTTAACCATCTGCCCAGTCCGACCACCGTCAGAGACATTGATGTCGTAAACATCATTCTTGATAATTTGAATCGGGGCGCCATTCAAGTGAGTTGTCGAAACGCTGTATTGAGCGGACCCTGAGGCTCCAGCGGAATCTTTCTGGTTCCACTGTGTAGTGTGCAGTCCGTCGGTGCTTCCCTCGTAAGACCACCCACCATAACCTGTCCTCTTAGACTCAGTCTTCTTGGACTCAGTCTTCTTGGATTTTAAAGCCGCGGCGCCAATCCCAACGGCGACACCGGCTGCAGCGCCAGCGGCAAGTGCACCTCCATAACCAATTCCGCCGCTACCACTTTGCACCCGACCGTTGGCACTGTGTGTTCTGCCAGAAGTGATTCGCTCATCGGAGTGGACAACGGTAGAAAGCCTCGACTGGCTACTTGCTCGATGATCTAACCTTCCGGATGCGGCGAAGGACGCAGATGCGGCACCGGAAGCAGATCCGGAGACAACACCATGCTTACCCTCTTGAACATTGATGTTATAGGTCTCCTTCTTGATCATTTGTATTGGTCCGCCATGCCCCTTCTTCTTATCACTTTCTCCAGATACTTTAGCATTGACGCGACCCCAGATAACAGATCCAGCGAGTAGGCCGCTGAGCAGGTAGGCGATGCCGACGACTTCCTTATTCTCATACCAACCCACCTTGTTGGCTGGAATGGCTAGGTCACAGACATCGGCCATTAGCTGGGTGACGATAGGACCCGTATGTGGGACATTATCTAATTTAGTAGCGTTGGTTCTTGCGGCGTCAACGAACAACTTTTTGCGTTCCCATTCGGCAGCGTTTGCGAGACGTGCTTCGGCATTTAAGACGGCGGGGTTGAGAGTTGGCGATGCGGCCGAGGAAGCAGAATCAGCGGACGAAGCTACAGCGGGATAGCCATCCTGGTGCAAAGCACGGCGTTTGGCGGCCTCCGCTTCTCTTCTTCTGCGTCTCACTGCTTCGTCTGAGCTGCTGTCAGATGAAGAGGTGCTAGAGTCGAAATCGCTCGAGCTGCTGGAGGAGCTACTCTTGTGAGCAGCATAGGCTGTAGCTGTGCCGATAGACATGGCGTGCTTATGTGCCCTAATCTTTCTCTTTTCCTTTCTGAGCTGTCTGTCAGCGGTGGTGATTTCCCACAGCTGGTAAGCGGAGGCCAGGATCGAAAAGGTGATGCTGAAAAAGTAAAATTTGTTGCCTTTGCGGGTAGCAGACTTGGCCCACATAGACTTGGTCGGGTTGAGCACACGCATGTGGTGGAGCTGATAACAGTTAGTTTCGAAATCACAATTGTGATAAACAATCTAGACCAAACATACGATAGTGACGGCCTCGCTAGCGGCATAAACAAAGGCACAGGCCCATTTTCCGACAATAAACCACTTGAGGGGACCTCCTTTTGCGCCCTTGCGTGCTTCAATTGCCTTCAGGGCGGTGTCGAGCACGTAGAGGAATTTGACAACTTTCCGGGCGATACCAAGTTCCTTTGAAGCACGTTCAAGCTTACAAGAGGCACGATGGCTCATGGGAGAGAAGCTTTTGAATGACGGAGTGGTCGGGATGAGGAGGAGACCTATGAGGCATTTGAGGATCTTCTCCATGCCCGCTGCGGATGACACAGTTGAGTTAGGACCATACAATTGAAGTATCAATTGGGATCGAGCAGCCTACCCGTATTGTTGGAGAAGCGGATAATGTTACCCGCAATTTCATGCATTTTGGCGGCGGTGGAGAGGAGACTCTCCTAGAATGAGATCGTATTGTGTGAGAAGTTGCGATGACGTTTGGTACGCGCCCCTGCCTGGTGGCCTGGGGACCGCGATAGAGTCGTTCGTTCGTTCGTTCGCTCTCTGCTGACGGGTTAGACAGAGAGGGAGAGCATGTCGAGAGGGAGCAAAAAAGCCAATGCCGTCACTTGACAGCACCGATTGATGATATAGCAAGTTGTATGTTGAAGATGATGTAAAGAGAGGGCGATGTGAGACGGATGGGTGGATGGGCTGGGAAGGGGAGACGTGGGCTGAAGCTAAAAGGGAGGCTGGCACGCGAGGTCCAGCTGAAGAGGAAGGCCCAACAGGGCCAAAAGTGGGTCCCGCTGAATTCGTCCGAGTGGAGCCGGAAGCTTGTTTGACCAGGCCAAGAAGACATAATAATTATCAGATCAGATAAGTTGGGGATGGATGCCCGAAGATGTCGCGATGTCGAGGACCTGCCTCTTTGACGCATCCGATGGAATGTTTCATCCGACGCAATGCGATGGCCCACAAAAACCTGGATTACAAAGCAGCATATACAGTAACGCCTGCTTTATAACCCGGACTTACTAACGTTCATCCCTTTGAATATACATTTAGATAATAGAATAATAGATCGAGATCTGATATATGCCATACAGCTGTATACAGTATCATGTCTTATATCCAGTATCCCATCACGTATCCGGCCCTCATCGAAGGCACCCCGTACGCCTCCCTCCCACCTCTTCCCACAGACATCAGCCAGGATGGCAAGTCTCTCGTCAACCCGCCTGCTGAGAGCCTTGCCTCATCCTACACCGACTTCCCGGACCCGCTCGACAAGCGCCCTGGCAAGGCTGCCTATGACGTGCACATCTATTATCATGAACCAAACAGAAAGCGGAAAGCTTTTGCCAAGAGTCTCTGGGAGCGAATCCGATACGAATGTATGTGTTATCAAGCCGCATTTAGATGGCACCTGTATCATTGTTCTCGATTGTGTTAAATATTAACTTGCTGCTGGAATGCCAGTCCCCGAGTTGAGAGTATACAGATTCTGGGAACGGCCTATCGGTATGATATCCCAACCTTGCCATTCACTAATGCGTGCTAACGAATAGTATCACAATCAGGTCCCCACTTGTAAGTCAATATCTTTATTGTCCACTTTCGATTTTCGATCCTTCGCTAATCCAACATACCCTCACCAGGACGGCAATGTTTGAAGTACGTTTCCTATACTATCTTCTGTCCGCATTCCTCAGCTAACAGATCAGATCAATCTGTTCACCCCCGCCCAGTTCGGTGCCTTCATACCCTGGCTCATGATCCACCGCGGCCCTCTCAGCATCCTCGTGCATCCAAATACAGGCAACGAGCTCCACGACCATACTGTCGGCGCCCTTTGGCTCGGCGAGAAGCTGCCCCTTGATATCAGCATCCTCGTCGGAGAACACAATGATAGCGCCACAACAGTTAGAGGACCTAAGCCGCCGGTCGCTGAAGCACCAAAAACGGCAGAAGCCCCCAAACTTGCACAAAGGGCTGCTGATTACCCTTAAACCAGGGCTAAGTCCCTTACAAAGACAAAGGGTTGATGGCACGTAAAAGTAATCGCGAATGATGCCTTTTCGCCTCTACCCGATAAGATACTAGTTGAGATAGTAACACGTAATTGGTCTCGCAGTCAGCCAGACTCCACATAATCCCATAAACCAAATATAACGCCTGTCCCATCTATCATACAACTCCGCAGGCTCTTTCACATCAACAGCCTCCACACACCTAAAATATCTATTAGTACTCTACTTTATAATCGCTTCGTTAGTGGAGAGAATTGTATTCTTACCAAGAATAATAGCGCTTGTGCCCGTCGTCACACCTATCAACCACTGCAACGTGCTAAACTTGACAGCCTCCAGCTGTGCCCTCGCCTGGCTGAGCTCTGTCTCAATCCTTGTGTCGGTCTCCTTAATCTTCAACTCGTGAACACTGCTTTCCTCTCTGATCCTGCCTTTCTCAAGGTTTAGATCCAACCGAACATTCGCTTGCGTCCTGTTAATCTCCTCGCGTAACCTCGATCGAAGTTTATCGATTTCGGACGTGAGATGCTCGTACTGCGTCGATGTCTGGAGAAGTTCTGATGAGGATGAAGTGGAGAGGTCGTGGCGGAGTTTGGCAAAGTCGACTTTTTCTAAACACGTCAAAAAAAAAAAAGGTTCAGCACTCATTCGACCATTTTTTCACTTTTAGGCGAAGATTATAGAATCTTACGTGCATAGGTAACTTTCTCCTGCTCCTCTTTCAGCACCATTGCCCGACTGAGATTCTGGATACTCTCCTCAATTGCATCACCAAGCACCCGCATGATGGCTACGCTTTGTGCTTCCGTGAACCCTTCGCCCTTGAGTCGCTCTACCACTTTGAGTGTATCGAAGTGGTGATCCCGTCCGTGGCATTGGGATACACTGAAGCCTCTCCGGGCGGAAGGATACAGGAATGGAAGGATTGGTGGGGATGTGGGGCGAATAAACACTGTCGCAAGCGTCCCACGCGGGGTTAAAAGGGCAGATATATGACGCGTGGAAGACATTATAGGCGACAATAGCTTCGAAGCTAGATACCGGCAGGGTAGCGACGGCAGCGACACTGGGTACGGTGATAGCAGTCGTTGAAGTTGTGAAGTTTCGCGGTCTCTGTATGAGGTCACAGGCTCTCTCAAAAAGCATGCAGTTTCTTGGTCGGTTTGGTTTTTGAATTGGTTTGCCAAGAATGGTTCGGAACTGGTTTAGTCTTGAACAACACATGGTTTGGGTTTGGGAACACTTTGCAATTGAGGACAGCCAAAATTTCTCGAGTGCACGAAGCTGTTCACGGGACCACACAAAGCACTTATACATATACATATGTTTGATATCAAAATCTGCAATGCTATCGGGCTTTTGACGAGGAGAAAATGTCCTGCCAATACCCGACAGAAGTCTAGCGGTCCGCCAAAGATTGCAATAGCAGTAGAGGTATATCACAACCAAGCTCTCTATATACGTTAACCCGTAAACTGGATATCCACCTTGTTTATGGTGTACCGGAGTTTTCTTCGTAAATGTTACTTCTCAAACAGCCTACCATCAAACCGCAATTTTCACCACCTGGTGCATTCTAACAGTTGCCCAAAAAGTGTTACCCCAAGATTCTGTGCGCGTGCAAGTTTATATTATCCCGACTTTCGTATAAACGCAAAGTCAGGAATTCTGATTTTCACTGATCCCGCCATATGCTTCCTTTGTGTAACCTTGAGGCGCGAAATTGCTACCACTGAAAGATTGGGATACTGCTGGATTGAAAGGCGATCAGAAGTTAAATACCAACAACCGTTACCAGGTTGCGGGCCACTTGCGAGCTAACTAGCTGCTGACCGAGCTAGGCACCACCCAACCAAAACCCAGGCTTGTAAATTATAAACCACTACCAACACGATGACTTCGGCGCCGATACGATAACGACCCCCGCGCATTTCACACTTCGTAAGCAATATATTAATAACGGCAAACTGGCCTAGTACCACGCGTTACCACTCAACAACCGTTAGTCTTACATGAAAGCACTGTATATACAAGTAGTAAGTTAATGAATTGGGAGCACATCCAGAGTTTAGTTATATTTTTACGATTCTCGCTAAGGCAGTGTGGTTCGCAACCTGGTGACGGACATTATCGCGCGTCTAAGGTTGTCTGAGCCGAGAACTTCAAGGCCGACTTTGGAAGTACCCATGCGGTCTCATGTAGGAGAATCAGAGCATATTAGATGAAATTATTTACATCCTTATATTTGTCATGGGGAAGCAGAAAACATAATTAAGTGATGGAATTAATACTTTCATCTCAGAAATGATCGAGGTCACCGTGATCAGCCATCCACCATAGAATATTCAGGACACGGAATCAGCCTAAGTAATATCACAAGGGGGGCTCCAGGACCTGAATTGGAAAGGTGCTTAGGCGTGATAGATTTAAATTGCAGATATCAGAGTTTGAATCTGTAAATATATATATATATAAATTACTAGTAATCTAGGTTGTACGCCATGCTAGTGAAATCACTATGTAGCACTCTCCTATTCTCTAGTTAAAGCTTCTCCCAGATTTCCGAAATTTGTTATTTGATAATATATCATGGAGGCAATCCGGCGTATACATTGCATGGACCAACTCCGAAAGCAGAGTTCTAAGTTGAAAGAAAGATGTTAGATACCGCTGTGTGTAGACCTGGCAGAGAACACCCGGTTCTCCGCTAAATCGTCCTCCCTGCTCCTTCTTCTTTTTCCTTTTTCTGGGAAAATTGGACTTACAGCATAAGTGTATTCTTCAAGAACACCGTACGGGCACAGATCTGTGTTGGATGGTGTTGATGAGGACCCCCCTGTGAGCCAGAAGAGAGTGCAGGGACCGGTTGTTAGATCGTAAGTGAAACATCCGACTTGTTGGAAGCACTTAGCGCAGCATCCAGCCTGATCAGTGATGCCAGGGAATGATTGGGACGTGTAAGTGATAAAGGATTGGCCAGGTGTCGAGGAGGCATAGCCTCCGCCGTAGATGAAGCCGTAGTTGTTCGCTGGGTCGCAGACTGTGGGTCGGATTTGAAGTGGTTAACTCTCCTCTACTGTTACATCAATATAAATTATCGAGTTACGTACTTGGCACCGTACTGGTGACAGTGGCTGTTACTGTTGAAGTGGCCAATTCTGTTTGCGTAATACTGACCGTTGTAACCTAAATTACTCGAAATCGTTGGCATTAATACAGTAATATATACTCTTCGTTACGATTTTTTATTGTGATATATTAATTAGACTTACAGGCGTCGGAGCAGTAGTGACAGCTGGCCTGACACCAATGCATGAGCAAGCACTTGCATATGCGGCTGGTGAGGAACACGGAGACGCATAGGGTGGAATCGAAGAGGGTACAACCGTCACCTGGCGGCGACCAAGGCCACCGACTATGCTTGGGGCAGGGATGGTAAGGATTTGATCATCTCGTTTCGCTTTCTTAACGGTTGTGTCGCCGACGACAGAGAATATCCTGGTGGTCGTGGTAACGGTAACAGCGGGAGCCTGTTGTGTCACGGTGAAAGTTTGGTACGAAGTGCTGTTACAATTGATATTGTTATCATCGGTTAGCCCTGTGTAACATTTGAGATGTACAATTTAGCAAACATGAAGGCCTATTCTATAATACCTCGTATCAGGAGTAACTGTCGTAAGAAGATAGCTGCTACAGTCTAATGAAGCAAAGTGAGGGCGAGCCGATGCTCGAACAGCTCGAAGGCAATTATTCGCATTGCAGCCTGCCTGGCGTTCAAGGAGGGCGGCGGATACGAGACCAAACGAAATTAACGAAATAAATATCTTCATATTCAAAATGTCAATTTAATAATATAGGAGAAGTGTAGAGATTCAGATTTGTGTAAAGGGCAGCACGGCTCTAGAATTATAAAATCAAAGATTCACACGACTGGAAGCCATCCAATTTATAGCGCTTAATTTCCCGTACCTAGTTATTCGGTGTAAACCAATTCAACCGTTAAGAAGCTCATATGTTCTCAATTGCTTATTCTTGAATTTTACTTGCCATTGCTCCTAGTATTTGGGAACACGAACCAAATCCCCCCTTTAAGGCTGATTCACGTTAATTTGACGCATGGGCCAGCTGACTCTCTTTAAAAAAAATTGGCGGCGTTCTCACGAGTATGATATTGTATTTTATATTATAATGGAGGAATCAATATTGTCTCCGTCGTATTATGCGTACGAGTTTAGAAAATTGAGAGACTCTGTTAAGTACCAAGCCTGGGTATTATTATACTGTAACGTTATATGACAACGGTTCGAACTAACAGTCTCAACACGATCAAGATACAAAGAAATGTTATGCTTCGAATCAAATCAAGTCGCTGGGAATGCAAAAGCTAGGCCTTCCATTGGAATTCAGCCCTATGAGCAGGGATTGGATCAAATCCTTGTCGCTGACCTTGCATGTTGAGTCTGCATGGAACCGTTGTAGTTCGGTCTACCAAAAGCTGCAGAAGCTACCTACATCTCAGCTCTTTTGAAAACAGCGCCTTATAGTTTGAAAGAGAGGACTAGGCTCCTTATGTGATAAAAGAACGAGTCATTCAATTGTGGATTCACTTTTTTTTTACAGCTTGGAGAGGACGAATCTAGGGTGTTAAGTGTTGTCAGTGGCAGAACTTGCCAAGGGTATACCAGCTGCAAACTAGTTATTGGCCAGTTTTGGGTATTCCCACCATCAAACTTTCTTTGGCTATGCTAAAGTTTTTGTTGCAAGGCTGACAGGTCGTTTTTGACGATAGTAAGAATATACAATAATATTATTGATCTTATGTACCATAGTATAGGTTGCAACTTACTCTATGGTTAAATGAGATTCTAAATATTTGGAGCAGGGAGGCTGGTCTTGTATGTTAGGCTAAGAGAGCCTGGTGTCGCCAGAGAAGGACCAATTTAACATGGCAATCCGCAACGACGCAGAGTGAATGAGAAACATGTTCCGAGGCATGCATGGCATATTTCTTAACGCTAAAACACGTTTTCTCATGTCTGTTTTTCAGGTTAGTTAATGCCGATTGGGTCAACAAGAAAGTGGAAGATTGGAGGAGAAAATTCAAAAAAACGCTGGCCAGGATTTGGATGTCTGAGAATACGAGATGCTTAAACTTTAATCAGCAATATAATAAATAATTTGAAGCATGGGCCTGACGACAAGCATATACATGTTCCTTAATGCAACGCCAGTGAGCGAGCAACGCAGGCCCCAAAAAAGGACCCGTACGGCGACGTTGCGAGACCAGTACGGCGCGATTTTTAGACTTTTCTTCTCTGCAAGAGAGCGTCGCAACGCAACAACGCGCCATGTCTGGCCTCAATGAGATCCCCCGCGAATATAATCCAAAATTAAAACTTCCCATTGCCCGACTGAATAAGAGGGGCCATTTAAACGATGCATAGTGTTTCCTCCCCTACAAAAAAGTCCAAAAATGTGATGTTCTGCCAAGACTTTACTTAATTGCTCTTACATCCAGAGCAGTAACTAGTGAACGCTCATAGTTGGGCTCGCAAGTTAGCGGCTAAGCAGGCTCGCTATGAAGCTGGCTACTGAGCAGGCTGGCAGAGCAGGTCGGCAGTGGCCTCATAAACCAGACTCCACACAAGCAGCAGAGTTGGGGTATGTGTTGTGCTGTTTGGGACTTCACCTGCGTGTTGAACTTCTGGTTGCGAGACAAGACTTCACAAATTTTAATCCACCAGCCTGCTTGGTGGCCCACCTGCTTAGAGACTCCTGAGCTTGAATTCATGCTTGGTTGTCCTGGAATTGCTTCTTTAACATATACACTCTGCAGTTTTGTAATACACCCATGTTTGTTTTGCAATAGACTGATGCCACACAAACTGCTGCTTGTGTGGCGCCTGGATTTCGAGACCAGAACTGATGTTGTTTGAATTACTATACTACTGTGTATATAATGTATGTATGTACATGTATACACAAAAAAAAAAAAAAAGACTGAATAAGGAACTTGTTACCACTTTTGGCTGCCATAATTTGTCTTACCATGTTCGGCCCTTAGCTTGAATCCTTCCCAGCATGTCAGCTGCCTTGCAAAGTTTCTTT
This sequence comes from Dactylellina sp. 'tibetensis', assembly GCA_036971435.1. Classification (NCBI taxonomy): domain Eukaryota; kingdom Fungi; phylum Ascomycota; class Orbiliomycetes; order Orbiliales; family Orbiliaceae; genus Dactylellina; species Dactylellina sp. 'tibetensis'. The sequence continues at coordinate 235,730 of JAKDFA010000005.1, forward strand.
TTTTCCCTTTTGATGTCGACGCAAATATATCTATCGAAGGATAGCCCCACCTCGCTCGCGACCAACATTCAAGATATATATCGCGAGTGCGATCAATGAGCACGATAACACCCTCAACCACTGAAATTGCATCACATCGTGCTGTAGTCTAAGTTGAAAGGGTGGCGCCTACTAATAGCGGTTATAACCTGAAAGGTTAAAGTGGGGGTCTCATAGCTTATAGCTTAAATACTCAATAATACTCAGACGAAATAACCAGGGGAAATACCCAGGTATATCTAGTTTACCCCGCTTCATTTTTATATTTCTGGAAGGCTGTGATATATTAAATACGTCAAATTGCAAGAAAATTTCGAACGGCTCTTCCAGTCTCAAAATATCAACAGAGTCTTTTCCATACAAAGATGGAGAAACTTCGTAAGAAGCTTACTAGACCTACGAGCTCCACAGGAAATAGCGTAAACCCCCCAACACAAGTGACAGCATCAGTATCGGACCAAAACGTTAACCAACAATCGACTCCTACTCAAAACGAAAATGGCAGATTGGGTAAGAGAATATATCGGTTTGATATATGTTTATAAACTTTCAAACTGAAGGAGATATTCCTTACATTCAAAGAACTGATAAACGATTTAACTAACGCTGGGTATCGTAGATGAAACTCCCGCAGCCGTTCCAACACGGGTCAGCATTGCGCAACAAAGTGTACAAACAGCCTCGACCGAGCTTCTTGAATCTCTTCAACGGTACTACGGTGACGAAGATACTGGTCGTTCAAAAATCATCGAGATCGGTGACTTAGACATCTCTTCGGCGCAAACTCTTTCACAGACCGCCCAAGATGTTCTGATCAACCAGCAAAACCAACAAATAAGCATCGCTTCCAAAGTTGGGGATTTTTTGGGCAAGATATTTCCACTGGCATCACTCGCGTTGGGACTAGGTTCTGCAGCAGCTGAAGTAAGAGCTATCCCCTCTTCTGTTCTTACCTATCAAATTTTGAAAGCAACGGTGAAAAGCTGAGGTGTGTCGTTATATGTGTCGGATTACTAACAGTCGTTTAGGGCACTTCGCTTTTACCTGTCAAAGGTGTGGTCAATAGTTTAAGTCTGTTGTATCAGATTGCAGAGAATGAGAGAACAAGAAACGAAGATTTCCAGCAGCAACTGTCCCGCATAACCTTTCAAGCTCTCAGAGTTGGCGAGGTACAAAAAATTCAGAATAATACCATTGGCGAGCTCCTAGTGGAGAAGTCAGCAAACCTCATGGCCGCGATGCTCCGGTTCCTTAAGTCAGCTCTCATTTTCTTCAAGTATGACTACTTTTCCAAATTTACCAAGGCAGTTTTGCTAGGCCCTAAGATTTACTCAGATGGTAAGGCGGCCTTGGAATTGGCCATTACCGAATACGACCAAGCTATGCTCTTGGAAGTTACCATAAAGGTCTTGGGAATGAGGAATACAACACCCGCAGTGCTAGAACCTTCTGAGAAGCAAAAACTGCAAGAGTTGCTTGCATGGATCCGAGGGGGGTCTGAATTTGAAGCACAATACACCACGAATTGCGAGGCTCGAGCCTCTGGAACTCTGAATTGGATCCTAGACTGCGAAGAGTTCAAGACTTGGAGATTGCAAAAAGAAACCACCACCACCCCTAAACCTCTTTGGCTCTGTGGTCTCCCCGGCGTAGGGAAATCCGTCACATCTGCATATATTATACAGGTCTTGACAGCACAACACCCCGATGCTATTGTCATATACTTCTTCTGTAAGACCGGAGAGAGCGATCTCGATAACTTTGAGAGTATCTTTCGTTCACTAGCCGCCCAGTTATCACAGGCAGACGATATATGCCGGGAGCGTTTGCAGCAGCTTAGAAAAGAAAATGGCCTCAAAGATAGTCCAAATATATGGATGATGTTCACCAGACTAGTCAAGGACATTGTCCACGATCTTTCGCGTCGGATATTCATTGTTATCGATGGGTTGGATGAATGCACTGAAGTAGATGAAAGTAGAACGGATGGCAGTGTTAGAAAGCTCATCGAATCTTTTGAGAGAATCGGTGTGCAACTACTGGTCTCCAGCCGTGCAACCCCAAGCATTAGTTATGCTTTACACTCAGGACTCAAGAAAACACTTACGTTCGAAGACAGTCGAGAAGACATCGAAAAATACGTTCAAATGAGGATCTCAAAATCGAGAGTCCTCCAAAAAGGTTTCGTTCGAATATCCAAAGAGCCTGCTTCATATATGGCTGGAAAGTCAAACGGAAATTTCTTGTGGGCTCGTACAGTTCTTGACCTTCTCGAGCGTACGTCTTCTGTAAAGGCATTCAGAACCGCATTTGAATCAACCCCGTCAGTAATTGGGGGCGTTTATGACAAGGTCTTGGACAGGCTCGAGGCAGCGGGTACCTTAGAGGCGGCGATGGTTATCCTCGAATGTGTTTTGTTTAGCATAAGGCCGATGACCATTGATGAACTAGACACCGCAACTAGCGTCCTATGGGATGAAATCTTAGACATCCGTGGATTCTTAGAAGAGGATTGTGGGTCATTTCTCACACTGGTACAGGGAAAAAATGGGCCGAATGTGCATATCATGCACGAAACCTTTAGGGCATACCTCATAGATCCTCAAGCTGATGGGCCGAGAAACTTGAAGACATCGAGAAGTCAAGCCCGACTTGCTACTGCCTGCTTGACCTGCCTTGTCGGCTCAAGCGACGATGATCCGAAGCATAACCCCATAGACGACGGCGAAGATGACCCGATAAGCTTTGAGCAGCTTTGGGAATACTCAACCGAGAATTGGATCACACACTTGAAAAATTCTCAAGAGAAAAATGTAGACCCAGAATCGATTTTAACGCTTTTAACGGCCGTTTATGATTTTTTCCAGGATGAGACAGCTTTACGAAAATGGATAAGGGATTGGATATTCACTAGGCCACGAAATCAAATTTGGGATCTAGGATCTGATATGGCGGATCTCTATGATGACATTCTCGCGTGGATATCTTCAAGCCCTATTACTACAGCCTTAGACTCAGTAAAAGATGCTAGCGTAACTATTGAGTATTCTCCGGATATCATATCATGGAGGGAAGAAGTTTGCAAGGACGGCTCCCTTCTATTTGCTGACACAGTTTCTAATAACTTCTCTTGGGTCTGGCTTAACACAGATTGGAAATCGTTTAGAGCGGCCGGCAGAGTATTTGAAGGAGCCCTTACTCTTGCGCGCATTCTCCAGGTGGCCGGTGAGCCCAAAGAGGAAGAAAATCGTATTCAATGGCCCAGGGGATTTGGCCCAGAAGCGAGACTGACTGAGAAGCAAAAGTCGAGGCCGGGATGGACTTGGCGGTATCCATCCTCAATCTCAACCGGGCGAATCGTAAAACTAAAGCAACTAGAGGTTTTTGGAGCCAATGGAGGGTATGATAGTTCCATTGGAGTTCAGTCCGGAAATTTTGGTATTGGAGAATATTACGCAACATCATCAAATTGTGTTCGAAGTTTTGAAAATGCTATAGACGAAAACCCCGATCGTTGCTATCTTTATGAGGGTTTGGCGCGTTGGTACGAAAGACAAAACGAGAATGCTACGGCACTTGAATATTACAAAAAAGCCATGGACCTCGACCTAGAAGTACCTCCAGAGTGTGCTCTGAACTATTATACGTTACTCGCAGAGGTTAAATCTAAGGAAGGAGATCTTGCTACAGCCGAAGAGGCATTCAGGCAAGGCGGTATGCTGATGCCTGAGTGGGATGGAAATGTATACTGGAACCGCATGGCAAAGCTGTATGAGGATATCAAAGATTGGGACTCTGTTATTAGAGTTCGACGAGAGGCGATTGAAAAACATCCGGTCTGCCAAAAAGTCTATTGGAGAGATATCGCCTGTGCCTACGAGTCAGTATGTGACTGGAGAGGCGGCGTGGAATTAATGCTGGAAGCAGTTCAAAAGGACCCAGAAAACGAATCCGAATATCTTGACGAAATTGATTGGTTTGGTAAAAAACTGCGGGATTTACATCTCTGGGACTTTGCTAGTCAGGTTTACCAAATTACTTTGGAGCGACAGCCTTCGACGGAAAAACTACTCAAGCCGCAACTCGCGCGTGTGTTCCTTGCGCATGGAGGAACAGAGAACTGGAAGAAAGCGATACCACTCCTCGAAGCTACAGTGGCCGCGAAGATGTCGAAAAATTGTGACGATGAATACGAAAATCTCGCAACATGTTACCTAGGCTTGGGGGAATATGAAAAATGCCATGCCGCTCTGGAAAGGGTAGATTGGTCTCAACCTACAGAAGAAGCCGGGCACGCATTTATAGTCGAAGGGGAATATCAAAAGGCCATCCAAGTTTTCCGAGCGCGACTTACAAGGATTTCCAAAATAACCGACTACCCGCGAAACGTTCACCAAGCCGAATCAGTACTAGAGGAGCACATGGCCTTAGGCATTTGCTATGAAGCTATGGGAAGGAATACTGATGCGATCGCCAGTTTTGAAGCTGCAGCAAAATGTTTAGACCCGTACGCCGACGAGCTACACAATGATGTTCTAAATAAAAAAGAAGGCCACTCATACCATCGAAGTGATGCTCGGTTGGCATATCGTTATGGCATTGTGCTTGAGAGACTAGGAAATACCACCGAGGCAAAGAAGTTTTATAGTGCGGCGGACCTGATTTGCGATATCACCACCTTTGTCGACGATGACGAGATTCTCACAAGCGAGGCAGTTGAGGTAAAAGAAAGCCTCCAGAGAGTCACCAGGGTGTTGGAAGGCGCTAGTGGAATTCTAGACACTATATTACCCGATATCATAGGAAAACCTGGATCGATACAACTCCAACGGAAATTGGTTTTACCATTTCGGACCAACTACTGGGCGGACAAGGGAGATGCGAAACCGAAATATCGAGGTTCGGGAACTGGGTTTTCGAAACTGCTAAGAGAAAGAAAAGTTGAATAAATAGACGAGTAATAGGCGATCCAAATGCAGGGACAAAACCATGATGATCTCGAATGAATGTAGCTACATGAATGGTATTATTTAAACATATTCGCCATAGAAGATCTGCGATTGTGGTGCGACTAGAGCAGTCCATCGAATGGAGGGTCCCGTGTAATTGCGGTCTCAAACGATGTGTTATGAACTGGTCTCTAGCGCCCGAAACACGGAAACATCCCCTATGCCTATGAATATAATTCAACTAATTTTGATTGATATTTGGGAGCGTGTGTGATATCGATGCCTTTAGCGCTTCGTGCGTATTGCAAATAGGTTTGCAGTGGCGTTGAGATTATCTGCCCGTCCAAATGAACCGGTTCGTCTACGTTATTAAATGGCCGAATAATCCCAAGTCCTTTAGGTCGCCATTGGCATCTGTGACCAACGAGCCGAGGAGTGAGAGTTCTCCCTCTGTGACGCATATGCCTGATTGGAAATATATTGATATTGAAACGCCGTTTCTCAACGATTAGAAAGACCGCCGATATCACTAGAAGCACAATAAATATAGCTCCAGTTTTGAGGGAAATACCATCAATAATAACTAGACTTAGGTTCGCGCTACTAACTCTACCACCTTCACACGTAAGGTCCACCATTGACCCCATCGGTAGAAAGCTAGTTCATAGGACTACAGTTCGGTTCACTGCCACTGCCACATGTCTTACTCGCCGGGCCGGTGGGATTGCTGGTTATTTGCCCTAGCAGTGGATCTTTGATAATTATGGGAAGGTAGATGACTAGTTTCGCCAGGGCCACTAATTTTATATAATGGGTCGTCAAGCTAGCCTGTTTTGTACTGGAATGTCAAGGTATGGACCCGGACTGGTCTGGTCTCGCAGTTCGAGACTGACATTGGAGTGTTGGGTAAGTCGCCCAACACATCAACACATTTCCCGCGAGTTGTATTCCGACTTCAAGCAGCGCCTACGAACTGTAACTCGTTCCTGAGCAAGCGGTCCTGTACAACCAATTGCCTCATGCAATAAATGTAGTGATTGATACAGTTCCATCTCTTACAGACCCGCCTAACAAAATGCATACTGCAAAGTTCCCATCGTAAATTGACTATACACTTACGTCTTCCTAAGACTGATATCATGTCTCGATCTCGTTGAGCGCGAGGTACCTCTACCTGCAGGAAGACCATGTCCCTCGACGAACCCCGCAGATTCGCAAACGTCTTTGAGCAATCAGCCTGCTCAATTGTCGAACCACAAGTCCCCAGAAGGCACCAGCCTCAGCAGCCGCACCCTCGCGGCACAGCTAGCGTATACCTCGACACGAATAGTAAAAAAACATAAGACTATATTCCCATCTACGGGTAGTATCCTGCTTTCAAAATTTCGATTCGAATCCTACCCCCCACAGCTCTTCATCCCACTTGGCCTCACACAAATACCCCACAGCGCATCCGCATTTCTGCACGAGAAATCCCTGTCCGACTCCGCCTTAGCATGAACTTTCTGTTTAACGACCTGGACGCTTAATAGATTTAGCTTTATTGTTTCAGAAGCACTCGCCGTGCATTGCAGAGTGCAGAGTGCAGATCCGCCCTGTTCGGTCAGCGTTGCATCTTGCCGACGTGCAGCATCCAGGTGGCCGGGGAGAAAGAGGAAAAAAAGGCTCGTATTTACCCGGTGTTGTGCTATCAAAAGAATGGAAGATTATGCAATGCAGGTGAAGGTCCGAGCTTGCATGGGAACTTGCATCTGTAGATGCGTGGCACAGCATTGGAGGTCTTGATGGGTTTTGGGTATTGTGTGGCGGATTTTAAGGTACCAATGCACTCCAGTGGGTTATACTAGCGAGAACTGTAGATTTATATTTATGAAACTTATAATTAGAATTTAGTGATTTAAACTTCAACGGTGTGATAAATACAAGTTGTCTAGGATTCGCGGACTGGCTATATCTTCTAGATTTTCCAAATAGACCATTGCAGCAATTTATAAGTGGCACAGGTAGATGTGATAACTTGATGCCTCTTTGTTTCAAGACTGGATACGGGAGGCTAGATCCTTCTCTATCTGTGGTCTCAAATATTCTAACTTTTGGTCATAGATTCAATAATTTGTCAGATACTACAACCGGCATGTATAGTCTTAGTACGTAAACAGTTATTATCGATCGTTGCATGACATGCCAACATGTACAATATTATATGCATGTATACGTATTTTCACCTAACAGAATATGTTAATGGACGAAACAATCCCACAAAAAGTCGTTGTTTCGAAACATCCCAAGTGAGCTATCCTGGGTCTAGATCTAAAGGGTTGGAGCCGCACACACATCCGGCCACAAGTACATTTTACAACAATGCAACATATTCTGAGACTGACTAGCTAGGCTCAGGCTCAAGCCGCACTCGGTTCATCGGTTATGTGCCTTCCAACATATAACCGATTGTTTGAAGGAATAATTGCTGGATAATAGTCTTCAAGTTGAACGTTGCCTCAGTGTTCCTAGGATCCTTCGCGCTTCCAACCACGCTTCTGAATCGTCCCGACCTCAAGATCGACAAGATGTTGAGACTTTTCAACAACTTGAAGGATCTAATGCCACTGTTGATCCAGATGAAACATACGGGGACTCAGCGATATCCCTCTATCTAATGCAAATGACACCTTTGATTGAAACCTGTGAAACCACTAGTTAGACTTGCTCATGGGTAGATCATGGGTTGTAGTATGGTGCCGACCTATGGAGAGGCAAAAAAGTTGAAACAGGGAACGCTAGAGACATATTAATCATTGGGCTACATTGGAGATCTTGTTCTCGTGCTGTGCGTATTCTCAGGTACACTGAGGTACATGAACCTGTGTACGCACATGTGAAGGATTAGACCCGAGGGGGTACAAGGTTTCTGCACGAGCGGATTAATGGGTCCCTAGCTTTTATGCGAGAGGCTCCGAGTGGTGACATATTGGACCGGCTATACCAGCGATCTATTATTGGATTTATGGATTGATGCAGGCATATTGAATTGAATGGCCAGCTTGAGCGGTTCGGTGTTCGGGACCTGACTCGAGTCGCCTTGCTCAGACGCACGTGAGACCGTGCGCTCCGTGTCTATGTCTGTTAATCTTGTCGAATCACTCAGCAGAACAACCTAAGAGTCACCTAGAAAACAGCCCGTTCAATGATTTGATTCAAGGTTCGAAAGGACTGGATACTGGTGGTGAGTTGGCATATATTAGCCTCATGCTGGAGGCGAGAATTAGCAGCCTGGAACCCGAAAAGCGAATTTGCATGTATCATACAAACATCATGACAGCCTTGAAGGAAACTTGTGAATGCCCAATGAAAGCCCAACAGAAGAGCCCACGTAATCACCGACCTCGCCATTCGTCAAGAGGGCGGAGAAGTTGTGGCGAAGTTGTGGCGACAATGCGATATCAACTGGATGTTTGGTGTGGTGATTCATCGCTTTTCGAGTGCGTTGAGCTCCCCCGTGTAAATGAAGGCCCACACTTTTCGAACTCTGCACCAAAAATACCATCCTATCGCAATCAATACTTTCGAACGGCTTCAAGCGGATACCAATCCTAATGCTTGCTCAAAAGAAAAATACATTCCCAGCATGAAAAACCCTTTTTAGATTAAATATTCCGACTTTCTAGAACACCAAGCCCAAGCGGTTACATCACCAATATGGCTTTGCGTGTCAAATTGCGTTGTGTCAACAAGCGCTGGACCATCCGACTGGTCCCTGTCGCTCTCTTCAATCAAACGGCCAAAAGAAAAGCCCGGCAGGCCAGCAGGGGCTCCACTCGTTCTTTTGGCCTCCCGACCCATTTTTTTGACAAGGACGGGCTTTCGGTTTGATTGGTCCTATTCTTAGAGTTAAGCTTAAAATATTGAAAATTTGGATAAATCCATATCTCTGCTTGGATGATCTTAAGATCGATGCTTGTCATTAACAGATGGCAATGCAAGGGTCTTTGATAGGAAGAAGCCGTCAACTGTTCCGTGTACACGAGTTTTGAGCCTTTTAGCTTTCTTTCGTTCTTTCTTTTTTTTATCGAGCACACGATAGGCTGGGGAGCTTGGATGTTCCGGTCGTCAACGGGTAGCAAACTGGCAGGTAACAGCTCTGATGAATTCCCAATGTCGCTAATGCAATTTGAAGCTCTGGAAGCGACAATGTCCCCGATATAGTTCCAAAAGCTCATCAGGTATGGATGCACCTCGCAAGCCGGTCATGAAACCGGATGAAGCCGTTCCCATTTCGCCTTTCGCACCTGGCAGTTGGCAACTGGCAGCTCGTAACTCAGCAGCATGCATCGCAGATCTGATTTGAGAGCTGCAAACTAATGCGGTACTCCACTTTTCCAAAACGTGCGTCCTTGTCATGACGATGGGTTCAAGGCATTCCTGTTGAAGATCGCATCAAGAGCAATGGGATGGTGAAGCGTGGCCTGGAAGCGTGGTGCGCTCGGGCTCGCTATATTTAGCCCGCCTCTCGTTATACAAATCTTCCCGCTGGAATTCAATAATGGAATACGAGGAAAGAAGACAGAGTTGGAATCTCTACGTGTACACGTGAAATTAAGGGAAGCTACAATCCAAGACTGTTAATGATTTGCTTGGTGATGAAAATTTTCCCCCCAAGTTGCAATTGTGAGACTGGTGTTTCCTCCCGGTTGTAATGTCTGCGGGTGAGCTCGAGAGGTGCGGAGAAGGCAGTTGTATGCAACAAGCACCAAACACTATCACACCGCGGCCGCATAACATGATGATGGTATTACTGCTCGGAGTTCGAACTGATGGAAAGATGGCGGTAGCGATGGATGGATGATGCTATCATCGATAATGACACCACCACCAGAATTGATTGCTAACAATTGGGTGAAAAAAAAAGGCGAAGCGCTCAAGTGAGCCAGCCGTCGACAATAGACGGCACCCGATCTGTTATATCAATATCATAGCATGCTAATTTCCACACCGCTCACTGTTGCGATTTCTTTATGTTACAAGCTTTCCCAAGCCAAACGAAAAAAAGGGAAGGTCACTCACCATCAAATTCTTCAGCATCGTGACACACCCAGCGAATAAGAGAACCGAGTTGGACGGGAGAAGTCGCCTTGGCTTGAGGAACGATTCCCCACACCATCTCTTCGGTTCGCACGGGCAGCAAAAATCGAAAAGACCAGGGCCCCGGCGAGCCAACCACAGGCGATGCAGTACGGCAAGGGTGGGGAGGTTGGGCTCCCATCATTTCTAGCGAATCAACGGGCGCATTGACCGTCCCGCCAGGATACCCACTAAAGCCCGAACCCTGGCTATTGCCTAATCCAGGCTTAAGGCGGCTTTGGCCCATCTTATCAGAGGGCCGTCCAAACCCCTCATTCGTCAGCATATCCCTCCACGGCGCGAGTTTTTGGTTGGCCCGGTTGGTCTGGGCGCAAAGGACAAGCTTGCAAGAGAGACATGAGAAAGAGACAAAGGTCATCTGCAAGCAATCTGGACGGGGCCGCAGCCAATGGGCACCTTCTCAGAGTGGGCCTGCGTGCTTTGCGAGCCAACCGTAGGAGCCCTGTTGGCGCCGGAAAAATCGATGGACCACCACTTCACCTGAAATTCTGCGTCTCGCTCATTCGTGCCACCAGCAGCTGGCAAATTGAAGCCGCCTCTTTGGTCTTTGGTGGTGATGGACTCCGGCAAGGAACCAGGCACGAAATTGCCTTTTCGCCCGCTAGCTTCCCTCTCGTCCAGTACTTTCTCAACCTCGTCGGTTATAACAATCTAGGTGCCTGGCTCCAAAAATAACTTGCCCATATACTCTCCGCCGTCCGCTCCTGTGACTTCCTGACCTCTTCTTCTTCTTCTTCTTCCTTCGAACGAACGAACGCTTACCGATTTTGACTCTACGCAATCTGACAATTCAAAGTTCTCTTGACGACCTGAACTTTGGCCAACACTTTCGCTTTTCTATTCCGCTATCATCTTTTCGAGGTCTAACAAAGAAAGAAGATACTTCAGAAAGAAAAATTGCAGGCCAGTCTTTCGGATCGAAGTTCAACTAGTTTCCCTACCCGGCATCTTTCTCCACGAAAAGGATAGCTTTTCTTTTAAAATCTATAGTAATATATCTGTTTCCATAGCGAGCTTCAGAGAAGACGCTTTTATTTCCTCACATTTCCACTGTTTGAACAGGTTCGATCTTGCGCGCGCTTAAATTCGTCGCCCAAGATCAAATTCGTTCCGGGCCCTTTAAACAGTCCTCCTCCTCCCTCGTCTCTCAAACCTCCAAGAGATTATTCTATACCTACACATGGATTCCAAACGTCCAACAACTCCACTACGCATCATGCAACGAGAATCTGTTAACGTAGACTTTTCCTCCCGCTCCAGCTCGCCAGCTCCCGCCAGAATGAATACTTTCAGAGACAGCAGGATCAATGCTCTGGCTGCCTCTCAGGCCAAGCTCTCTGAGAAGAAGGGCTCGTCTGATAGCAGCAGACCTGGTACCTCCCTGAGCAACAAACGACCAAAGACCGCTACTTTTGCTCTTCCAGAGGATGACGAGGAAGACGCCGAAGCCAAGGCACAGAAGATTAAGGATCGTGAGGAGCATCTCAAGGGCATTATGGAGGCCGATATGAAGATTAAGTTCAGAATAAGAGCTGCAAAGCTTTTCCTCCGATGCCTTAACTTTGGCTGCTCTCTCGTTGTCCTCTCCCTCGCTGCCTCTAGCTTTGCCATTTTCTTCGCGACCAAGAACCTTGCCACCAAGAACAATCTTCCGCCATGGGCTCCACAGACCATCCTCTGGCCTACGTATGCTACCCTCGCCATCGCCTGTGTCTCCCTTATGGCTATCGGTATTCTGCTTTCCTACTGGAGAGGTGGTCATGACAAGGCTGAGAAGGCCAGCATTTGGTTCACTGCTTTCTCCGTCTTTGGTTTCCTCTTCATGATCATCTTGTGGGCTGTTGTCGCTGGCACTATCACCAATGCTAAGAACAGCAGCAATGGCAACGACATGTGGTCTTGGGCTTGCAAGGACAATCAGCGCAAAGAACTCTTCCAGGACGACATCAACTACGACTTGGTCTGCAAACAATTGGTAAGTTCTGAATTCTACGTCAGACGTATTAGCATACCACTGTGCAACCTCAAGCTAACCACAATCCATTTTAGGACTGGACCCTTGTTTGCTCGATCATCGAGATTATCGTCGAGTCCCTTGCCATTATCCTCTACGTTGGTGCCTTCTGGCGCTTCGCCTCCAAGTCTAAGCTTCGCAAGTCCATGGATCTCCGTGACCAGGCCCGTCACGAGCTCTACCTTCGCAAACTTGCTAATGGAGACGATGATGTCTACCGCCCCACCGAGCACGAAATGAAGACAACTACCGACATCAACCTTGCCGAGCGTGGATACTCAATGTACGCTCCCACCGGCGGGATGTCTGTCGGCCAACCAATCATCGATCCAAACTCTGGATTGGCTATCGACCCTCACACCGGTGAAGCCAGCAAGCCTACCTACAGATAAACATCTGGCGGCTTCGCTAAATTTTTCTCCTTTACCTGTACCCATGAGGACTTCAATGAATTCCCTTTCCTATCATATTGAACATAGCCATTCTCGTTTTTGATTTTATCGTTTAAATCGGTGGATACCCCATTGTCTTTTGTTTGATATATTTACAGTTATGGCGACCAGGAATTTTAACTACGACTCACGTCTTCCCTCAACCTCCCATATCTATCTAAAGTGTGCATAGCGGTCGGCAAAAGATTCTTGTCGTTTCTTTTTTACCTTGTCATGTTGCTTCAACTTGTTTTAGTTGTTTTTCGATCCCTGGTATCTCGTATATAACCCAAAATCTCCCTCAGTTTTTTTTAATTCTTGGTCAGCCTTCCTTCGATCAGAGCTCGCTCGGTCGGATGAAGTTGGTCATCTTTCTTCTGATATATCCTATCATTAATTTATTTTTTCTTTCCAAACCTGTTGGTCTCTGTCAAATCTCCTTCGGTGTCATTTAGCAAGTAAAATGTCTGTTGCTTTTGTTTTAACCCCTCAGTGGTGTTCTGGTTTCTGCGGCCTCTTTTGGTTTCAACCACGTCACGCTCCTTAATTGAAGACTAAAAAAACTTCAAGGTGTAATTAGAATACTGAAGAATGAATGCAAACAACTTTCGTACGCTTGAGCTTTTGGGGAAGTATGGCTTCTATAAATCAATTTTGAGAATTGATATAGAAAGCATCTTCTCTTGAGATCAAGTGTGCAGAGTTGCCACTGTCCTTACTCTTCAGAAATACTCAAATATATGAGCACATATGAATATCAAAAAAAAGATATGATCGCAAAATAATCTCCATACATTATTAAGTACTCTGTGTTGTAGATTCGACTGGTATGTCGAAGAACCACACTCGAAAACGACTGCTCAAACTTCTCGCAAGTACTTAGAAATCTGCTGGCGACGAGGCTTTCTCAGCGATTTGTTCTGGAACAAGCACATATGTCCATGTGCTTTCCCACATGTATTAATAGCCTGCAGCTATCGACATTAGCGGGTTTTAAGTTCTACAGAGACAAACCTCCCCCACGATGTGCTTGTCCAATTGAGTTTTCCAATGCGTCGGTGTGACTTGCTCCAGCTGCAATAGTAATGCCTGCTAGGAACTTAGGTGTCATGTCATGTCTATCAGGAACCGTCTACGGAACAAACTGCCAGGGCAGGGGCTCATGCGAGAGCCACACACTGCTCCCCCTGGCAGCCTGTGTGCAATCTATCCGCCATCTTACCGACGCTTGCCAGCTCGTGTGCTTCCCAGGAACGTACGTTACCCGGTCCCCCCGGGTCGTCTACGGGCACTAAAACGAAAGGTGTTAATGTGTCGGTAGCACTGTCCGGGGTGAGTTTGTATATTATTGACGAATGAGATGGGTTGTCTAAGCGCCGGACAAACAATAGCTATTGTTAATTAACAGCCATGCAACATGAACTCTCTCGTAACTGACAAGAGATGCAATTAACGGCTTGCGGGCCTTTTGACGGTAAGTGCTCTTTTTCGATGGCTGCTCGAATCACCATTATACGTCCTTTCTCGCTTCAACTTTTTCAATTGCGCGAATCAGCAAGAGAGAAGTGGATCGATCGTGCAGTAGCCGTTTTACCAACCTTGGCTGTTATGATCAAAACTTCTTAAATCATGCTTTTTCGGCCAGCAAGAACGGACATCCCGTGATAATCTTAAATTGTCATTGGTTCTCAAGGTCTTGAGAGGGGTTTTCAGGAACCGAGAGTTAGGTTCAGCCGTTATTCATGAAAATTTTTGCGTGAAATCAGCAGTCCTAGCGTTAGAAGACCGCATTTTTTTTCTCTCTATCCCGTCGTCCGAATGACAGTTTCTAGCAGATTGGGTGCTGAGGGAAAACGTCATATCATACGGTGTTCGTAAGACATACTCCCGGTCAATACCGTGATCTTCTTCAATTCTAGTCTGGGTAAGCGCCACATTTCGTGATGTCCCTTCCAGAACATGGCGGACGGAACCCCAAATCTCGTATTCGCTTCGGTTGAATATTAGCATTTTTAAGACCCGGTTTTTAAGAGTGACACCCGTTCTGCTACATCACGATATTTGACGGATCATGTCATCTCGGATATATTTGGGTCAATGTATCTCGAAAATACGTAGCTGTGCCTCTCGCGTGCACCGCTGACCGAATGACCTCTATTCAAAGATACACCCGCATGCAGGCTCAATAGCTAGGTATTAGACGGATTAATTCCAAATCCCATTCTTTTCTTTTCTAGCATCATTCAAGATATTCAGTATTGGCAGGTCCTAAATGCGGCGAACTGCAGTGCACATGCATGAATGCATACTCCACGAGGTTTTGGCCGTGCTGTTCTCGCATGGGCGTCTAGGGCGACATTCACCGTTTTGTAGTTCCTTTTTCCTGTGCACCAAAGACAGGATAGCGCCGAGAACCCAGACAGTGACCAATACAATATCAATCGGTCTTGATCAAATTATTATCTGAAATCATCTCCTGCTTCTGCTGCTGCATAAACGCCGCTTTATAATTTGGATCTGAGGCCTGATGGCAAGGCAGGAACACGGGGCGACTGATAATTTGCCTCTCTTTGTCTCTCCCAAACTGCGGCTGCCGTAAAATTATTTCGACGCAACCGGCAACAGCAAATTTGTCGACGCAAAAATGTATGTTCGACGTCCATGTCAAATCTGTCGCACACCCCCACCAACTTTGTACCGTGTTGCAAAGAAAGCTGGTACTTGGAATAAACCTCAAAACGGGTCCAAGCTCCTACCCTATCTAGTAAATCGACTGGTCGCAGCAGGATGCATATAGTTCGGGGTAACCTGGCAAGTCTATCTACATTGAAATGGAAACATGTTTGGTTTGTCAAATTTTTCTTGTCTGACAGCAAGGAACTAGCCACATTGTACTCAGGTATATCTTCGTTTTAGCTCTGTATACTTGTTGCCTTCAAATGCTAGGTACTCAAGGCCAATATCAGAAGCCATATTATACTTGTATCAACCTCGGGTGACCACACATCCGAACCCCTGCACTTCTTCTCTTCTACGGATCGACGGCCAGGAATACCTAGCACATGTTAGTAGCCAGTTTCTAATTCTTAAACATGCAGGTCAGCCATCCTAACACTAATTCCTCGTTGGGCTGTGCGCGCAAAATTTGAAATTTCGCGGGGTTGGCCGCCTCTGTTTTGCTTCCGGACCCGGGTTTGTATCTACCCGGAACTTCCAATATGCAACGAGAATTTGTATATGTGGCGGATTTTCGATAGAACACTGGATACCAGTGCTTTAATCTCGGGACTATCTATCATACTTTGAATGTTTTGATTCTTCCAGTAGCGAATCAGAGTTTGCGGGAGCTTTGATATCGTTTTTCATTGAAGGGGATGGATGTTCTGTTTGTATTAACCGTTTGATATCAATTGGTCCTGTCATGCAACCCCGCCAAGCAGCCCCATATTAAAGTTGCCCCAACACTTACCGGCCAACTCCTTCGAGTTTTTCCGTTGCTCAGACTTTTTTTTTTCCGACTCGGTTCTCGATCATTACATTATAACTGCGACAGAAGGTGGCTGAGCGAAAGTTTGTCTGTGTCCGTGTGTGTGTCCATGCGCTCAGTTGATATATTGCGATGAAGGAAAGAAAAAAAATAAAAAGAATATAGTGTGCGACTTTTCTTCCAGCCGATAGAGTTTAGGCACCGTTCATCCCGTGTCTCAATGTTTGCGCATGCAAAGAAAGGCCTCGTATCGCCATGATCTGATCCATGGATCAGGCGGCCGGGAAGAATAAAAAAACACTAGCCTAAACTGCTTAAACCCTCGAGACAATCAAATATAATAGATATTAAGGAATAATATATTCACGATGGCGTTACCCGAAAAAAAAGGGTATATTACCCAGAGTGAAGGTTTTAACATTTTGAAAGGGGAGGGTCCATGCACGGCTGTGCGTGCGTAATGCGATCTTGTCATCCTCGGAGATATCAGGTGGAGAGAGGGGACGACAAGTTTCCGCCAATCTGCCAAAGGTGGACTTGCCTTCGATTCACCCGCAAAGACGTGGGGGAAGTATCGCGGGGAAACCCCACATCCTAGCAGACCTGCCGTGAAGGTTGCTAATCCTCGTGGTCTATTAATTCCTTTGTATCTTTACTTCGGTGCATTCTTGGGGGCTGGGATTACTGTCTTTTGATTGTGTAGATGTATTGGCTGGTGTTGAGTGCATGCGTATACATATGATCTGCAGCAAGGATAGGAGATGCACTTATGATGCCAAATAGATTTATGTCGGTCCTCAAAGAAAGCTGACTATCTTGACCATATTTGGATGTGCATCATCCTAGATTGACCTGTTAAAAACGGGAGAGCTCATTGGGAAAGGTTAGTCAAGCTAAAGCTATTATCAAATTCGGATTCGATATATACAAAAGTAGAAAAAATAATTAGTTTTTGGCGAAGAAATAAAAATTGAGAAAGACTCGCAGAAGACATGAAGTATCCAAAATGACTAAAACAGAATGGTATTTTTTTGGTGGAAAGGTGACGAAGAAAGAGAAGTATTCGCTAGTAAAACAAGAAATCCATCAAACCAAAAAATGAAGGCCATAATCCATAACAAGTCCGATGTGAAAACATAAAAACACCAGTTATAGCTCGCGCTATTTTTGATCCCTTTGGAGGATCCCATGTTCTTTTTTTGCCCCATTGTAAATATTGCTGATTAATACCCGATACTGATATCGCAACTGCCCTTTTTTTTGTCAAGTTTTCTCGAATCCGTTGTTTTTGATATTTTATTCCATGCCACCAGTGCGCAGAAAGGGACCCTTTAAGGGAAAATGGTATAATAAAACCAATCAAATTTACTAAAGCAATGGTATAAGAGGGTCGAAAAAAACATAGAAACATTCATGGCCTTCAAAGCCGGAGAGAAGAGATTGCTCGCTGAAAATGCAGGACAAACATGCATAAACAAAAAGAAGAAACACAAGGATGATTGCAACTGTAACGCCACCAAAGATATATGCTGAGCCCAAAGAAATGTGAAATCTGTATATAATGGAATGTAGATAGTAGTTGTATGTGCAAGGATGATTGGTAGAATATAAACAGTTGAAATGAGAATGGATTATATGGAAAATGGCAAATGCCAATGGGTGTTGCGAGATTTATCGGACGTAGGATTTATTTCATCAAGCCATTGACCTCGACTTGGAAGCCGGACTTCTTCTGCTTGATAGCTTTGGCAAGCATAAGCTCCCTCATCCAATCGATACGTTCCTCGCGGCTGGAAACAGCAAAGTGATGCTCCCTCTTCTGATCGCCAGTCCTCTTCGCGTCTTGATTTGGCACAAGCTGGAAGTGATACATGCCATCGGAATCCTTCTTGGATCCGGTCTTGAGACCCTTGAACCTGTTAGAACCGGAGGTAGTGCAGGTAACACTGTAGTCGTCAATTTCGATGGCGGTGAGAACATCGCGTCCAGCTGCTGTTTTATAGACGGTGAGCTTGGTACCTTTAAGCTCAACGCGGTGGGTGATCCACTCATTGCGCAAGAAGTGATTTGTTCGCTTCTTCATTTCGCCGGTGAAGACACGATCACTAGGAGACGGGGGAGCGGAACCGTGGCTGGACGCATCCTCCCATTCAACCTCCTCGTTAACAGTATCGATCAAGGATTTTCCAAGGCTTGGTGGTTTCTTGCTATTGGCGCTAACAGAAGGCTTCCTGGTAACACCAGATATGGAGTTGGAGCGGAGAACATTGGCTCCTTGACTTGGCTTCGGGCTAGCTACGGAAGCAGATCGAACTAGGCTTGGTGTGCTCTGAGAGGCCAGAGTCGGGCTTGGAGCGGTGGTAGATCGCAGAAGGGGTGGTGTGGGCCTTGGCGCAGCAGCTGGAGGAGGTTGTTGTTGTTGTTGTTGTTGCGTAATCTCTGGAGGTTGGTAGATTCTCACATCTTCGGTATTACGCGGTGTGAACCCAGCACTTGCTGGACCAGGTGCAACAGCTTCATTAGAAAGCTGAAGAGCCCTTGGCTTGTGTCTGTCAAAGGTCCTCAAAGAAGTGCTTCTTTGAACGGCTTTCGTCATTGGAGGCTGAGACCTTACCGAGGGAGGGCCGTGAGGTGAGACAGGACTCGCCTCACGCGCGATCTCGTTCTTTAGACTGGACGGAGCTCGCTCCTCCAGTCTTTGCAGGTGCTGAAGAGTGAGGAATTTGTTGACTTGCTCCTGAGCGGTCAATGCGCTGACCTTGCGGAGTTCATCAGCCTTAAGCTTCACCTCTCCGCGGTCCACGGGACTTAACACGTCACTGGAGGCGCAGACAGAGGGAGCCCAGGGGCTTTTGGAAGGTAGCTCATCGTTGTCCCACGTAGGGGTTTCGGCTTCAAGCATTGAAATGCGCTTGCCTTGAGTCAGACCCAGAAGGGAAGGAGCAGCGAAAATCTCAATTGAAGCCGAAACTGGCGAGACGGGCGTTGAGAGTCGTTTGCTGACTCGTCTCTTTGCGGGGTGCGGTGCAGTGAAGCGAGGCACATGTCTGTGCTTATTGCGACCGTCGTACGAGTTGGCATGGGAAGACTTGGACTCAGCCGAGTTGAGTGGTTTGGGGATGTCCAAGGCCGAACCTGGGATGATGATAGAAAGGCCAGTCGGACGACGCTTCTCCTCCATTGGTGGAGGCGAATAGTCTTCGTGGTCGCTGAAGTCATCAACTTCCTCGACTTCATCCTCATACTCGATCTCATCCTCGCTATCGAACTCTTGGGGGTCGGATACGTGGAGTCTTGGTTGAGCTCGTGGTTGGAGAGAAGCGACATCGGTGCTGATTCTCAGAATCGGGGCTGGTTTGCGGGGACTCGGTGCAGAAGGTCGGCTTGTGGCAACGGTGTTTGAACGGGTGATGGTAGAAGGGCTAGAGGTATAGGACGAAGGTGATATAGATAGATTGGGCGACTGACGGAATTTGGATTCCCGAGATTTACGAGACGCATGTTTGGAGAGGAGAGGTGGGGAATGCACCGAGCTAGTCTCAAAGTTGAGATCTCTCTTTGGAGAAGTGCTCGACATTACCGGAGACTTGCGCAGGTGGTTAAGTTCCGACCACAATTCGATGCGCTTACCAAACGATTGGATATCCAACTCCTTGAGATCTTCCCACTTGAGCTGCATGAGGATGGCGCCCGAGATATCGTTGTGGCGGAATTTCTCGATGAGAGTATCTTCGAACCCAAGACCGCGCATCCAATCGCATACCTGTACTGGCGACCAGTTCTCAATTTCGGCCTCCTCAACATCATGGAGGGCCATTGAAATTGCGCTCACTGGTCTCTCGTTGACGTCGACATCTACGGTAAGGTGTTGCCTCTGTAGAGGCTGAGGGACTTGGAGAAGACTGTGCTGCGATCCGACGGGAGACTTCCTCGAATATGGGCTGGAATACGACGACTCGCGAACTGGCGAGATTGGTGAGAGGTAATCATCCTCCAAATGTTCCTCGCTTTGGTGAGCCTGGAAGAACAACGAGCTGAACAGGTGGGGTCCACGAGGACCAACTGTCGACCGCTTCATGCTCATCTGCATGCTCATCGGCTGCGACGGTCCAAAGTCCATGGCTAGTGGCGGGGTGGTTGGAGTTTTAGCCTCGTCGCATGATGATGCAGTTTTCATGCCATCCTTAGACTTCAATGTTAGCTTTTAGGCGGGGTCTTTTGGCGCGAGGTTTAGCGTAAAATAGATTCACTCACAGATCCGACAGAATCCCTTGCACCATCTGAGAGCCAATTGTTCATTCTGATAGTTTTGTTGTAAAGACTATCTTGAGTAACAACTCCTCCTACTATTATCTCGCCCTCCTCCTCATCATCTTCCTCCCGAATATCGTCGATTATGTATTCGTCGTATTCTTCTTCCTCCTCGGCGCCTTCTGGTAGTTCCATGTTGTCATAAGTAGAGTATCGGTAAGTTGGGGCCTTCGACAGCCGGTTTTGCGACATGTGCAAGACGATCGGGTCCTCGAAGTCTATGGAGGAGGCGATTGAAGTCGCTTCGGACAGAGGACGCGGCGGCCTCCTGCTCTCCATGTTTACCAATGATGGTAACACGGATGAGTGGAGGTATTGGTGCTGGTGATGGTACGACATTTTTTCGAATTCTCCTTGGAATTCTTCCAACGTCGCTGTGGGTTGAATTGGATTTGCTGGCGAAGATGCCCCTTCCCTAAGGAAGTCTGAAGTGGGCGGGCTGTGTCAACTTGATATACAAGTATATTTTTTTTCGCTTACAGGTGTTCGAACAACCAGTTGGCAGTACGTCTACAATATGTTGGCTATGTCTTAGGCGGGCTGCCAACACTCTTGTCCACGTCTGATGCAGGTGGTGCTTCGCCTGAGGCGTGATGCGTATAAAAACTGGAATGAGGCAAGCCAAACCTCGTCGCAGGTACAGGTGCAAGATGATGACAGAGGTGAAGAGATATATCCTCAAAGCCAACAGGGAATAAGAGAGAGAAAAAGGAATAGAGGGGGCTGCGTCTCGCGTGTGGGTGAGGGCTTCAAGCTTTTTGTAATCTTCTCATTAAGGTAAGCCGGCGTAAGCTTTTTTGCGTCGTCGCTATTTTTCTCACCGCTTCCTTTTCGTTCCTTTTTTTCCTCACGAGGGGTTCGAAGATGAAACTCGACGCTCGAAACTCCAATGTCATGGGTAGTGGTCCTCCTGCTTCGCCCGAAGCTAGAGAGTGTGGCCGGACCCTGTAAAGGCGGGAAATAGGTGAAAGGGAACGGCAAAATACCTTCCCTCTTTTCCAGTCGAGCAACAGCAAGTAGAATGAGGAAAAGAGGAGCAGCAGATATTGGATTCGAAATCGCTGCTCATGAGAGGCCCGAAAATAGATGACGGCAAGTATTAGAACAGACCAGGTCTGCGTCTTCCTCTTCCTTCTAGGTCATCTCCTAGTTTCTCAAAGCAGGTTGAGCTTCGAGTTCTGGTTGGCGCCTGGGATTGGTTCTATATCTGTCTCCCCGTCGCAGCAGCTTCCAGTCCAGTACCTGGCAGGTAACTGTACAAGTACCGCGACCTCACTTGTGAGCACGAACCGTTCAAAACCCCAAAGCAATCACGGGTTGGCCATCTGCCCGTTCTGTTTGGTTTGAGCTCTCCGCCGCTGTTCTATCCTGGGAAAACACTGAGAAAAGAAAATAAAAGCTAAAGAATGCCCCCAAGGCAGGCTAATCACGCTCCGGTTTTCAGTTGTGTGTCTGAGGTGCCCCTCTGCAGAATCAATAGTAATTGGATTGGACGGTGTGCTGGTGGTGGGGAACCTTTAGCTTAGGCGCCGGGGGCCATGTTTTCACCTGCATATCCCAGCCTCGGCCTCCCAATTGGATCAAATACTGACACAATCCTTGACCGCAGAATTTGATGCTGTGATCCATTAAAAAGAAAGTATGGATACAACCGCACTGCTGCAGAGGTTGCAATCAGCTTCACTTCTTCCGCCTGGAGGGGCTTCTCTTGCTCCCCCAAGCAGGCTCCCTGCCCAGGTCGCTCCTTCCGAGGGGGTCGAGATTGACCTCCAACCCTTCCCTTGCTTCCTCCCTCCACCACCCCCAAGGTTCTGCCATTTATCACTATCAAGGTGCCCCAACCTCAGAAATATTCCATTATCGCTGGAGGCGAATTAGAAATCGTAGGAAAAGAAAGAGGGTATATCGCCTTGATTAATGTGCTTGTTCTCCTTCATTGCCAGTTCTCGACCTTTTTTTGCTTTCGCTTAAAGCCAAAGGAGGGGCAATTGTATGGCGGGCATGTCAGTGCGCGCTCGCCCGTTTGTTTCTTGCATTTGCGGAACGGGAAAGCCGGTCGAGCAGCTCAAATTTGCTGTTCGCGCAATATCCCGTAGGACATTGGTGATCGGCCCCATCAATTAGAATTATTAAACGAGACCAACTGCGCCGTCACCACTTAGATCAATAGCCTGGTTTCGCTTGATGTTTTGTTTTGCTATCGTCAATCGAAAGCCTCTCCAGCTCTCAACCTTTTTTGTTTGCAAGTTCCAGTTCTCTATCCTCTCATTTCGCTTCAGGCATTGTTCAATTGCGAAATCTTCCGCACCAGAGAGGTGGAGCACACCGCGCAATTATCAATGAGCGATGAGATATCAGGCTGTAGCTCTCCCGCAATCAAGCCGTAAAACGACCATATCACCCAATCGTAGTACCTAAAAAAATGGTGATTTCCTTGTGCTGCCACACCCTCAAGCCGCCTCAAGAGAGGAAGAGAAAAAAAAGACGGCAAGATTCAACAGGACAAGAGAGAAATAATTTCTCTGTCGGTGGGCGAAATACGATATTTCGGCCTGCATGTTTTTCTGATTAGGCGAAAATCTGAAACCGTCTTCATCCTTCCCACTCGCATCACCGTTCGGGTTTGAGAAACCAACCCTGCCGGTTTTTCTGCCATCTCGACACTATCATACGTAGTTCGGGTTTGGCAGATTGGCCCGCATCCGCTGGCCAAACAAATCATTCTGCGAGATTTCGTGGGGTTTCTGATCGTGCATTATCGTTTATAATATCATCTCAATTGCCCAATATTTCGGTTGATAATGAATTCCAGTGATTTCATTTGTGGGAGGCAGAAGCACAACGGCCTCAGGTGCCTTGCCAATTCGAACCGACCTGCAGCTCCTCTTCGGCCTAGGCCTGACATCGTATGATACCTTCTACACCCACGCCTGTCAGCATCTCCGATCAATTGGGGGAGTCGTAACGATTTGGCCAAGTTTGGGACGATGCATCCTTCGCTAATAAATCTGGCGTTCGATGTTCCCGTCCGCATTTGTGCGATGCGATGACCGGACCGTTAGAATAGTAAGCCGCGCTGTGCTGCCTTGCAAGTTTGGCGTTGTCGGCGAACTGCAGAATGTCTCGGTGAACGTAATGGGCTGTTGCACGCCGGTCCCAACACAAATAATTTGGATGACCCCGAATGCCTGTAACGGGCCCTGCATGCCCCTGTCCGATATGGTTTACATTTCTGGATATTAGCTATATCGATATCGCGCACTATTGATGTATCTAGCAGATCTCGGTTTAACTTAGAAACCCTTTCCACGACAGCAGGTTTTCCTGTTTCTGATCCTGTATCGCACTGCATTTGGTATAACGTCGGTATCCATGTGTTGATACGGCCGGATTAAGTAATTGCGTGTGCGAAACTGTTCTCACATTTGCACATGGCAGGCGACTAGTGAGACACTCAGATACCATCCGCGATTGCCTAGCGCTATATGTCAACTAATGAATCATCGAATTTCCAAGGCAACTATTCTATCGAATGCATAGGGGACTAAACTATTTTAATCCATACGGAAATATTTATCATGCTGATGGATACATGAGACGTAACGCAACGTATTGCGTACTACGGCGTCCTTCGTCTACTCAACTGAGAAAGAATATCCGTGAAACAAGCTATACAACTGATGTACCTAGTTTATATCAATGCACCCATATATATACATATATTACATGTCGATGTGATTTCTCTTAGGCTTACCCAGAACAGTATAGGTTCGTTATAGACCATTTTCTCAACGAAACAGACAAGAAACGCGCTCAGATGTCACACTCAACCTAAAAAAAAACTCTAGTTGGCATTACTGACCTAATGACTCTGATGGATAATCGAAAAAACCGTACCCATCTGATCGAAATATTATTGAGGACGAAAGTTCCATCACTCGTATCGAGAAGAAATTCGAATACCTCGAAGCTAAACATCCGTCCACATGAACATCGCCTGCACACACCATTGGTTATATTTTAAGTTTTTCTTCGCAAAATAATTCAAAACTCTACGCTAAGGGCTAGACTGCAGAAGTAGACGGACAACTCGCCACATCACTGCATTGCTACATCTGACGTTCAACTAAACTTAAACATTACAAGCCGAGAAACATGTGAGTGTGGTGAAGATGTGGATGTGACAGGTTCGACAATTACAGACGGCTGAACCCTGGTTATTGTTTCCCGTCCACAACTTTCAACTAATGTTTCCTATATCAAGATATTACTAAAACGACTGCAGATTAAATACAAGCCGTCTAGGTTATATGATACCGGAGGTGCTCGTTCGTATCTTTAATTCCAACCCCTAGAATCCCATCCAATAGCGAATTTTGGCGATACTACCATTTGGGAGTCAAAGTGTCTCAGGACCGGGTTCCGATGAACCACACTAACAGAATCGGACCATTCTACTACACCCACTCCTCCAAAAAATACTCTGGTTCCCCACTTTAAGGAAGATCTGAGAGAGGCGGCCTGCTAACGAACGAGACTAAATACAGAATCACATGTACCGGTACCTTTGGAGCGTTTGTAGCATCTCGAGTTGGGATACAGATGTCTCTCAGCTTCGGCGCCATGGGCTCCTAGTTCATACGCTCAGTTCTTGCCGTCTAAGACGCCATTTATGTAGTCTAAATACGGCATGCCCGGGGCCATACGTACTGCGGGTAGCTAGTTAGGTTTTGCGAGTCAATTATGTCTCTCGCCAAATGCCTATCATTTCGACGAGACCACATGTGCATATAGAACTCGCGTATTCGCCAAATTATTTGAAAGTCAAGCAGCTTTTCATGCATATTTATATATCTAATAGGCCAATCAACCTCCCTTCACGATTTCCCACAACAAATATTTTATGAGCACGGGTGTACTTCTTCAAGATAAACTTTAGCTAGTTGTGTTATGGTGACGAATTCTCTTGGCCATAAACTATAACTCGCCCAGCACCACAATGCCAGAGAGAGAGCAATAACAACACATTTCCGTAGTCTAAGTTTATTGATTGATATATACCGAGCTTTTGATAAAACGTCAAAAGTTCTGGCCTGGCGGTAGTGCTACAGTCTTTCGTTTCACCTAATCACCTATGTCTCCATTTTGCAAAAGTTCTGCGGCTCCAAAAATGCCAAGATCCTCAGTGGCTGGGGGGATAGCTAATGACGACACGGATGGTTGCTCTAAGCGCCCAGCTATATCCTGGCACCCAATTCGCATCGACTCCAGCAAGCAGACCTTAAGCAAGGAGGCGTACGGAGTATGCATTGCCTCCCATCCAAACACAGACAAGAGATAATAGATAATCGGCAGAAATGCAGCAATGCTATTAGCACAAGATGCATAATGGGGGCTTGCAATAGAAGGCCACTATAGGTCACTTAAGTGAGTTGAGGCTAAGGCTTAAGACCAGCATACCTGCCACGGAACTTTCACGTTTGAATTTTTTCCCCCCTTGTCGCAGTTATAAGACGAATGCAGGAGGTGTTCGAGACGAAGCCGGTCATCCCGGGCAAAGACAACCTTTGAGAAGAGGCCAAAGAGTAAGGATATGACCCATGCTGGTGAAGGCAAATATTTCTGCAAGATGCACGGACTTGGTTCGCCTTGTGACATGTTGGAAGAATTCCAATATCGAAGAGAAGAGCGGGGGCGTGATCGTCCACTCAAAACTAATTTTTGCAAGCCATTTCCCTCTAATTTTCAAATTTCGCAAAGGTGGGATCCTGGGAGTGAGCTCCGAGACAGCCCGTCTAGAGCCTTTTATCGCTACTGTGCGAATCAGAATCGGTATAGAAATTAAAATATTGCAAATAGGCAGTCTAGATCAAACTTAATGGAGCTAGTATACCTCTCCCATGAGGCAAATCCTAACAATAGACATGCTGCAAGATAGGGAGGGGGAAGAAAAGAGCCGGCAAAACGTAATTTGCATGTATAGCTCCTATCAGTCTATGCTGATCCCGCTCCTGGCTGGTAAACATGTATCAGACACCGGTCTTCTGACTTGTACAGTGATTCGGAGAAATTAAAAAGAATTCGAAGAGATCAAAGGCTTTCCATAGCAAACAAGACTAGGACTTTTTCGGGTGATTATCCATAATTGTGCCTGGCCTAGCTTGTCTTTACATTATCTAGCATGGGTTGGGGGGGTTTTCACGATCCCATCTTTTTACACTTCGATCCTCTTGCATAGGCTGCAACGTGCGTATATGCACAACCAGTATGTTTCAAAAACCTCAGATTAGATTCTCAAGATATCCCCTTGCTTGGGAGTAAGGATATCCCGAAATAGCAAGCTGCCTAGCCTGACATCTCGATGCCGGGAGCGACGTTATCCCACGCTGTCACCACGTTTTTCTCGCTAGCCAAAAAACCACGAGGTTCGGAAATACAATCTTGCCTTGCATAGAGCAAACAAGCTAAAATCTGAGACTTCAAGCAAACTTAGCACCTTCAAACTTGAGTAGGTGACGTGACTCCAGGGCCCAAAAAAAAAGCCAAGTGCACCGATTCTCCTGCATATGTCAATGCAAAGTACCTTGACAATCTCCAATCCTGGAGAAACCTTGAACTCTGTCCTTCCCATGTGATCGGGAGGGAATCCCGATGAAAAATCTCTGTGAGAAGAAATGTGTTGTTACGTCGGTGGAGCATCTGCGTTGTGGTAGCACAAACAAACTTTGCCTTGCACAAGCCATTTCGGGTACAGCATCCCAGTTCCACGTCTCCAAAGGATCATGATTTTGCAAACGCAAGTTCCATGCTTCGCTTGCAGAGTGCATGAATCAATCTATTGTTCATTTTATATTCGTATTGGATAATAGCGAAAGAGCTTTACGCCTCCCAGACTTTGCCGGAGACGCATATTATTTGGTAAGCCAATATGCAAGGGACAGCAATCATTTCGTACCTTGCCTCGAGTCTCTCCTTAGGACCAAAGTGATGAAGCACTGGACCCGCTTGAATGCAAGCTTGCTCTTGCCTTTGTACGAGTAACCGGCACAGGCGAATAGCCTAGTTCGTGCAACCCAGTACAAATCCGTCTCCCGAGTTCTCTTCGCTTTTTCAGCGTTCCGTCCAGATACCCGCACGACCATACAAGTGCAAGCATTAATCATTCTATTCTCTGATTCGCACAAGACGACCAGTGCCACACATGATCGCTCACTTGTGCCTTCCTACTATTTGCCGTCTTTCATCTGCAGGATTGCGCGCTCTGTGCCGCAAACGGGCATCATTTGGTCGTCCCGATGCCGCTGCAGAGGAGAATTCTGGACGCGCACGCGAGATCGACCAGGATCCTTTCCCAAGAACAAAGAGCAGAGAAGTCGGTCGACCGGGGGATAAATGTCTGCAGGTGTGATCATGGATCATCCTGGTCTTTCGTCCATCAACCCATTTGTTTCCAGTCTCGCTTGCATGATTCGAGATCCCCGCTTTCTGCCTCCTGTGCCTCGAAAATTTTTGATCGTTTTAGACCATAGTTTGCTTTTCACCATTTTAGGTTGCTGTCCGTCGCTGTGAGGAAGAGGCAAAGATGAGATCCGAATGACCTCAACCCAGGTTTTGAATGAATCCTCTCCCTGGGATTCCCATTCGCTATTTCGGGAATCTGAATGAGGTCACGGGGTCCCCAAGCCGTAGCTCTCATACGACGCCGCCCCTTCGCATTTTGCAAAGCTTTCTTGCTCGCTCGAGTTGACTTGCTTCATTCATGTTATTGGAGCTCTCGTCCCAAAAAAAAACCCACCCCTTCAATTCCATCATCTCATCGTAACTGTAGCTGACGAGTTCACAGCACAGCATCGTATCGTAGGATCTCGGCTGGAGCTTGCCATCTTCGGCACAGTTTGCCAGGCGCTTATGCTGTGGGAGTTGCCGGGCGCCTGGGTAGGGCGGACTTGGGGGAGGGTTGCGGAATCCTCTTTCTCTGTTTAAAAATTTTGTTACTTATAATAGTAACCGTCCGTTCCTGGTAGGTGGGGCCAGCCGTGGGGGATAGTTCCCCAGTTGACCCAGTACCTGGGAGTCAAGCCAGGGGATGCTTCGCTTGTGAGATACCTGGGGAGGTCCGGTGAGCGGAGGTACTAGTACCCCCGATACCCGAGTAAGGAAACAGGCTGCCAAGACGAGAGCCAACTTTGTGACAGCTATACCCGACAGCGCAGGTGCTTGA
This sequence comes from Dactylellina sp. 'tibetensis', assembly GCA_036971435.1. Taxonomy (NCBI): domain Eukaryota; kingdom Fungi; phylum Ascomycota; class Orbiliomycetes; order Orbiliales; family Orbiliaceae; genus Dactylellina; species Dactylellina sp. 'tibetensis'. The sequence goes on from JAKDFA010000005.1 coordinate 264,321, forward strand.
TTGATGGTCGGACATGATGTTTGCTGGAGCACTCTGCAGAACTTGAAGCTATGCTAGACAATGTCTCGTCACCTCGCAGAGAAGCTGATTGATTCTGACGCCTCTGACGGATATCTCCATCTTCACTTAGCTCAGAGCTCCATCCCATGACCGCACTTTCTAAGAAGGCTAGCAAAGATCGCGACCGAGAGATTGTGGCCTAAGGCCTAGCCAGAACTCGCAGGCAAACAAAAGGCTGTGAGACCCGGTTGTATCATCAAGTTCGACGGGATCGGACCTGCTTCCCCGCACCGCCATGACGGAGATGCCAGAGGAACCTCATAGCCCGCAGGAAAACCTAAATACACTTAGCATCAATTAAACCTTCCGCTAAAAAAAAGTGGGGCTTCTGCTGAGTTGTCTCTTCAGGCTATTTGGTGATTACCTGCATGGTGATAGAAATTTAAAAGTTGCCAACGCACAGATGCATAATGGATGACGTGCGACCCGCTCCCGCTGTGACAAGTATAGCTTTAAAGTAATAAAAAATATTAAAAATTATGAAGTTTAGTAGAACGTCCTCCGAAGATAGACATCTACCTAGATTCTAGGCGGCGATGCCAGTGTTTCATCGTTGATTGTTCTTTCAATTGGGACGGCCTTTGTTTTTGAGTCAAGCGTCAGCAGTCGGCGAAATTCTAAGATACAACACCAGAACGCAAAATGCAACAGAAACACGGTCGGAAAGTCGACGACGGAGTTGAACTTGCCTGAGTCAAGATGGGCCCCGAAACAGGACTCCGTTGAGTTCTATTCTCACGGTCGGCAAAGAATTAGGTCACTAAGATCAGTGTAACTCACCGTCTTGGTGCGATCAAGATGGGTTGAGTGAAAGCACCGTCTATCGACCGAAGGTGACAAACATTGCTATCGGCAGTATTTCCCTAGAGACCAATGTTCGAATGGACTCCCGATATTGCCCGAGTAAGAAAACTCATCGACTGGCTCGTTCGAGATCTCGTGGACCAGTAGAGCTTGATGGTTTATCTCTAGAACAACAGACGAGGCACCATCTTCTCACCAAAGACACAGCACCGGGTTCGAGAAAGCTCGAAAGCGAATCCCAGAAGATTGAGAACCTTCAAAGACTCGATCCTTGTGTGTCATGGGCAGTTGAGCCCAAGTGGAGGATATTTGAGGCATGATGAGGGTGTTACAATAGCGAGAGGCACAGTCTCGCATTGTTCCGAATTCCATCATCTCTAGTTCAAGAAGTGAGTCTTCCATCACTGCGAGAGAAGGGGATAACAATAAAGAATATGCAAAGGGACAATATACTGATCTGGGTAATCTGATAGACGAATGAGGATTTGCTTGGGAGAATACTTGGAGAACGATTTGATGAAATGCTGAGATGGGTCTTTTGGGAGAGGGGGGCGAAGAAGATGTGAAATCGAAGGGCTCACCAAAACAATCACCTAAGAGCAAGTTTGATTTTACAGCCAACCGGAAACGATGGCGACCCTTCAGCGACATAGGCTCCAATAAGGATACCCTATTACCTTCATGGATGCAAAGAACCGAATCATCTATTACAGAGGATTATGATGATGATATGAGCAAAGAAACAATCTACCCTAATAGAGATTATTCGCAAAAGGTTCTTTGAGGATAGGCTTACAGGGCCATGTATTGGAGCCCACATAGACTTTTGGCAGCATAAGTCTCTGCATTTTTGGGCCTCATTCCCAATTTGAAATGGCGACTGTCGACAATCCAGTCACCGCGACGGGGAAACAATATGCTAGTAGCGACGGCAAGCTATCGCACAATACAAATGACCCGTATCAAAAGAATACCAGTTGAGATTACATTACTTTTCTTCCGATGCTCAACTATCAATATGTGGAAGATGAGGTTTCGAATTTCACAGAAAACCGTCACAGAAAGACATGGCTCCCGGTCGGCTTAGGGCCTTAGCAGTGGAAGGATGCCAAAAACAAAAAGGTTTTTGGACTAAATAGTTGAAGGACCCATCAAAGGCATCAGGATCAGGTAAAAACAGTTCCATTTCTCCTCAACATCCTACAAAGAGAATCTACATGCTCACTTATGACTATGGTTTCAATAACAGGCTTCCAAAGCACAAAGTTCCCGTATACGCAAAGTTCTCCGAGCCTCGCCGATACTTTACCGAACCTCATCTACAAACTAAAAGTCCACTATAGTCAATGCTACACTGCCGCAAGGACCCTCGTCTATACCTCCGCTAGCGTCAAAGTAATTTCAGCCAAATATGTCAGCATTATTCTCTTGCATAGTTCGATACTTCAGGCTGGGTCGTATGGGTCTTTATTGACAAGGGTTGGAAGAATTAGATTGGGTAGACAAGACATTTCTAAGTTTCCTCTCACGGGGTAGAAAACAAGGCAATCAAGCCACAGGAAAAAGAGGAATTCATGGAAACATGCCGTATTCGATTGTGGAATTAGTGGTAGCTCTCGGGTGATAATGATGATCATCTCAATTTTTCCTTTCCAACTGTGCATTGCATCTTGCATAACCCAACACCGTGCACTTTAATTGGCAGCATGGGAGATAATTGCGTTGCACTTGACGTCTCCGCAGTTCTGCAGCTCCTCCCAGATATCAAAACGTTTTGTAACTTTGTTAATTACCGTAGACTAAACTACTACGGAGGAAATAAAAAGGAGAAGTCGGTTTACGGTTAGAAGAGCTCAGAGTTCGTGGTTGGAAATTTACCAAGAAATTCCAACTCGGGAACTCGGACTTATTTTGGTAATGTCCAAATCTAGTGAATCGGATGCCTTGGCTAGTGCGTTGGGGACCTTAGATCGAAACCCATCGACCCTCATCAATATTAATTAAGGCCGAACTAAATAATTTCTGTCTATAACGGCACTCATTATCATTAAATCCCTCAAACAAGAGCCGTCTCATCGACCTAGCAATTGGATTCGATCTCCATTGGCCAGCTTACAATCGAATTAGAATTCTAAAGTTCAGGCCTTCAGAGTCTGAGACATGCTGCTAATGGGGCACAGTACGAAGTACGAAAGAATACCTAAGCCTTTCTCATTGCGCAATAAACCCGACAGAAAGCAAAAATAAAAATGAAAAATGAAACTAAATTCCTTCCATTTACTGAGGTTTCCTTGGACGGAAATAATCGACTGGCTGAAATGCCTGGTAAGCAGTGTCAACCCGTGAACACCCTCAGTTTTTGGATTCCACGAACCATGTGTCGGTCGGACAGAAGGTGGCCTCTCAACCTACCCAATCACCGATTTTATCGGCTGCCACACCTAGATCACGGGACTTGAGGTCAGGGATGATGTGCAGGACGCTAAGAAATGGAGGTATCGAAGTGCGGGTTCGACTCGGGAAGACTTCGCAGGATTCATATCTTGTATAACATTTAGATATGCATCTCGTCAAATATAGCTAAGCATGTGAACTATTGCCTCGTTCGAGAATGGCCTTTTGATATCTTCTAATCAGACCAAGATACCGAATGAAAAAAAACTCAAGGAAACCCCTGGCTGGTCATCTGTACCAGAAGTACCAGTACAAAGCTCCAAAAGCTGACCCGTTCAGCCAAAAAATATCTCAACTGCAATTTGACTGGTAGTATTTTCAACTTCGATGATTCTGCGCAGTGTTTCGCGTACTGCCGCTCCTGCTTCTTGCATTCCCGTTTCACCCGTGGAGAACCGAGTGCAATTTTTTTTTTTGTTGCACGGCTCAGCTCGTCATGGACGGACCCGAGGCGGGAAAGTAGCTACCCTGTTCGCATCTGACCAAGCTTAGCTGACACCAATCTTTCACTCATTCCTCAATACGACAGAAGAACACTCGAATGACATGAGATGTGATCCTCTCGCATGAATTTTTTTCAAGATGAGCTCGGAGTTCAAGTGGTCTTTTTTTTCTTTTCTTCCACAAGTTACTTTATTACTGAAACCATCCATATTTTGAGCGAAGTAGGGCAACCCCTCCATTCTTGGCATCGTAATAAACCTTTAGCTACATGTACATACACACTAGGGTTACGCAACAACATGATGCAGCACTCCTCGCTAAAGCAACCTCCCAAAAATCAATAAACTACGACCTGTCATGTGGATCGTTCTTTGCTCAAAAAAAAAAGGTTTTGCCAATCGAGGCAAGGTCTGTTCCCTGCGTCTCTTCGAAATTTGAATTTCTTGTTATTCACGAATCGAATAGAGCTATTATGAGCGAGGGTGTGTGTGAGTGGAGATCCACACTAAGTTCCCGTTGGTAGAACAAGTCTCTCGTTTCTGACCGCACGCACCATTAATGGTATTGCATATTGAATCGAAACTCGAGAAGCTCGTAACGATCAACTCTGCATGCAATCCATCTCTTCACTCTTATTATTTCGGCCGTTTCGCTTCCCAACCATCGCAATTGGACAGAAGAAGAAAAAATATTTGACGGGGCCTGGTCACGGTCTTTTCCTTTTTCCATTTTCATTTTTTCATAAAAATTTTTTGATCTGCTGAGGCACACACCCCAAGTAAGGGATGCTTTTTTCGTATTGAACTTCAATGCATAGCAGAATCAATTTATGATGGTAAAGCGCTATGCACGGATATGGCACGAACTCCTCATGCGGAGCTCATTGACGTCGATGATTTTCTCTCATGAAGCTATATTCCATTGTCTCAGTGCGGATAACGTTCGCCTGGCTCTCTCTTCAAGACAGAATTTAGGTCGGGTGGACGGAGCGGTAGGCCCGCTAAGCTTCGAACCATGAAAAGGCATCGTCTCTATTCTGTCTAGCATCTCGTATCGAGATTTAAAATTTGAAGGTTTCTGAAAATAAAGGAACTTTCGGTATCGTCCTGAGACAGCCAACCCGGCTTTCTTCGTTTAAAATTTAGACGAGCATCCGGTTTACCGTGTTCAGACATCGATCAGGCCATGAGATATAGATCATCCAGCCCACAATATCTCTTCCATCAATCGCATCATCGGACAGGGTATGTAGCCAATCGGCGCAAAATTCCCTTCAGGGAACGACTCGCTCACGTAATAGTCTGTAATGAAGCCCAGTCATACCTTTGAAGTTTATCTGACAGGAACGTATCTATCCGGCCTTTCGGTTATGAGAAGGGATGGGATGGCGGCCATCGCCCAGCTCCTAAACTCCGCAGCAATCTAGAATTGATTCAGATACACCCGAGGCGTAGAAATAGAGGCTCTATCACAATAAGGTGGCAATCCAATCGACCTATCTTTGGACCCTGAGTGATATGCGGCAAATCTTTGGGCTGAACGATCGATCAGCCGCTTCGAGACAGGGCGAACATACTAGCCGATTAGAATATGATATCAATGCGTGCCATTTTTTGTATTACGTATATTAAGAGCTCACAATTTAAGGCTTTATCTATGAAGAAAGCCTGGTCTTGTTACCAATATGTCTTATTTTATCGGCGTTCGGCCAGATATACGCAAATTGCCTCTCGAAGATTGGCTGTTTGCTGAGGGGAGGAAATATTGCACATCTGTTAGGTGGTGTTTGGCTAGTTATCAAACCTCAACCCAACGGTCAACAACTGAGGGTTCACACAGTATCCTTCAACAACTACTTGGTTCTTTTGGCTTATGTAGGGCTAGATATCATAGTACAAATCCATTAATGCAAAAACCCGAGCGATTGAAACGTACTAGCGGCTCGCTCGCTACCTCAAACCTTGGATGGCAATCCGTACCTGACGAGACCAAATGCATACTATATCCAAAGGACAGGAACCTAGGTGTTGAAGCTTGTCGCGGTACCGGAGCTGACAATACCCTTTTCGGGGCCACAATGGTTTTAAAGGGTACCCCAGCTGTTAAACAAAGGGCTAATTATTATTGTCAAAGTTGGAGACGAAGGGTAACTAGTGACAATTTAGTTGTTGTTGTCTTCGAAGTTGTAGGCTAGGTACATAGGTCTACAGAGGCTGGCATGCTAGAAACATCGAATTTCTAATTTAAATAGCGGTTTGAGAGCCGAATATGGCCTAGTTTTTACTAGTCTAGGATTCAAATATCGTCAGGAATGTTTATACAGCTAGTTTATTCTCTTTTGTCAGCATCAATTGCGTGATGTTCAAGATGTCCGACTCAAGATGTTTGGTGGGCCGGTAACCGATAATTAGTAACCACGTTGGATGTTCAAACTAAATGCGTCGGCAAAAGTGGCCCCCAATTGTAAAAGAGGACAATCTAGACTGAAGAGTGTGAAAATTTAAATTAAATCAATCAATGTGATCTACAATATGTGGACCATGTGTTTGTTAGTTGCTCGTTAGTGCTCGTTTCAATGTTTGTTACGAACCGTCGACCCTAAGATTCCTGCAGTGGTCAGATGCATTCTGTTGTTGTACGGGCAGCAGCAACCAGCTAACGTAATTAATTGCCATCAGAAACATCGAATCCGGGGAAACTTGTTCAATACAAATATCAAAATGCGCATGTAATATGACTAGACCGATAGAGTAAGTTAACAATCCATCGGAATATCCTGCCAGAGACAAGATTGGGCGGTGTTTGCTGATTGCAAGAGAGTGACGGGGCTGAATCTGAAGCCAAATGATCCTCTCTCAATGACTATTTCGTTGTGGTTGGCTCGCATGTGCTGCTGCATGATACCAATAAAACAATCAAGGCAAAGGAATAAATGCAATCACACTAAAAGTAAGGTGATGACAAGTTATATATCACATTCATTGGGTGGATCGAGCGTTCGCCCTGGCAAGGTCACTCTGACGAAAAATAACATGATGGGGAATATATTAATCAAAGTCGACATTGGTACTATGGGTCCATCAACCATGTGGCCATGCATCATGTCCTGCGTGGTATTTGAGCAAACATTCGAACCGATCGAAAGCCGTTTCAGTTGGACTCGATCGGACTGCCAAAATGGATCTTTCTGCTCGCTCGCTCGCTCGCGTGTAACTTTCGCGAGTGCAAGCTGCTTTTGCCTCTCAAAGATTATGCCCCTGCATTCGGGCTCGGATGCAGAGATGGGAATGCACGCCAATGAGGCGAAAAATAAAACAAGATGATTGACTCTACAGAACACTTTTCGTCCGTTGCAACAAGAGGAGAAAGTCCCAACGAGAATGAGAGTCAGTTTTTTGGACGAGCGCATGGTAGGAAAGGAAAAATCTTCAGAATCAAGGATTCACAAACGTGTGTAGCTTTCTTCCTCGACCCAATGAGGGAGCCAAAAATAACTTTTTTGCGGTTTCCCTCGATATCGTAAATTTGAACGATGCGATGGCGTTCAGAGTACAGGGTGAAGGGAAGGAGCAATCCCGTCCGCACATAACCTTCTTTTCGGCCGATTTTGCTTTTCCCTTACGAGCCTAAATACTAACCTTTTGAGCTCACCAACAGGGGACTTTTTCTGATGTTTCTTTTCTTTGTGGGAAAAATAAAATAAAATAAAAAAAGGTCAGCTCTCGAAGGGAAGAAGCAAATTTCGGGGAAGGAAAAAAAAAAAAAAGAAATGGAGGAAGAAGAAAAGGGATTTCGAAGTCAAGCGTGTTCATCGTGACCCGAAGGTCTCACTTTTTGTGCTTTTTCCTCGACGGTGGACTTGAAGAGAAATTTCGCACTTGACCCTTGTGCACGTGGGGAGGGGTGAGAGCGACCTGTTCTCGTTCCCTCTCGTCCTCCCTCCTCCACAAGCCGTCGCTCTCTTTTTTTGGGCAAGGCTTCGTAGCCTGGGGGTGGGCTTGCTTCCCATGCCGAATAGCAGAAGGGAACGAAGAGGTACCACCCTTGTCGAGCGAGAACCCCTGTCTAGCTCGCAAGGGCTGCAGTGGCCAATCAGCGGCTGCATGAGCCTCGTCTGTTTTTCGAATTCTCTCAGGACGACCACAATTTCTTTTTCATTCGCATCTGCGAGCTTGCAGATGCATGTTTGGTTGAACTGAGAGGAGGGCACTGGCTAAGAGTTAAGATAAAGTATCTGGGCCTGCACCCATCGGGATAAATGGGCCAGGGTGTGCCTGTGGGGCATGTAGGCGCGTACCAAATATAAGTACACAGGCAGGACCGGCATGCCTTCATGCAAGCTCCGGGCGCCAAAAGGTCTCTCTTTTTTCCACCAGAAGAGCAAGAATAGCAGGAAGACGAGCAAAGAACGCAGAACGGCCCTACATTGCACACAATTTACAACAGTTTTTTTCCTCTCTCATACTACCACACCTCGCAGCGCACTACTTACCTACGCACGCTACTACGCACTGCATTTTACCTGCCAGCACACAACAAACCTGACAGACGGCCGACCCAAGATATACCTGTTACTAAGAATAACCACACGAGAGATCCATATCGCCAAAAAAAAATAATTAGAATACCGTCCATTTCAATCCTTTTTAGTCCTTCTTGACAGGGAAAAAAGAAAAGGAAGCTTCTATCTCCATCCCAAAAGTCAGCCTCTTGGTTAATCAATTTCTGGTATGTCTCCGCACCAGACTCTTTATAACTTATACGCTCCCCATACACCGCTCGCCTCTTCTGGTTTCTCGTTCCCCATTGCTTTCATCCATTATCGCCCAAACTTCAATTCTAACAGGACGACGTTGACGCTCTGCCCTGTTTCCATTTCCCTTGTTTCTATTTTATAATACTTGTGTCCCCCCCAGCATATTGCGTTGCTTTAGTCGCCCGTCTAGATACAACGGCGCCTGCTCTTGGATTTCTTTAACCACTTGTTTGGTCCCATAGTTTTTTTTTTGATTTTCTTTTCTAACATCTCGAAAGTCTCAAGACTTTTTTTTACCACCTTCCTTAAGATATTTTTTCCATAGAAGAGATAGTGTAGAGTTGGAGAGCAAGTAGCTTGACGCCTTCCTTCAACCTACCTACCCCTCTCGTCGCTTAGACTTCCTTCGAAGATGCAGCCAAAGGTTCAAAAGACAGCTTCGAAGACCCATAAGCGGTCAAGAACTGGTAAGTCTGATAACTTCCCATCCCCATTCCCTCCCATGGATTGGCATTGATACTTACTTCCTCTTCCTTCCAAAGGTTGCTTCACATGTCGCCTTCGCAGGAAGAAGTGTGACGAAGGAAAGCCTGCGTGCAGAGCATGCAAGCACCTTGGGTTGAGCTGCGACTACAAGAGACCCTCCTGGTGGGGAAACGTCGAACACAGACGGCGACAGAAGGAGGTCATCAAGCTTCAAATCAAGAAGACAAAGGTTTCCGAGAAGGCAGCGAACAATGCTATGGCATCGATGAGCGTGACAGCATATCCGTCGTCCGTGTCACAGTCGACGCTGCCTACACCGGAATACTACTTCGATGGTATGGTTCGGCCTGTACGATCTCACTCTGTCGACTCTGGCTACTCGTTAGAGTACGACTACGAACAGCAAGACCCAAGCTTCGACAAGATGCAAATGGCCCACCCGACACAGGTCAATTTCGTCGAAACATACGATCCTAATGGATATCCTTACAATGCCGCATACCCGAACATTCTCGAGAACAAGTCGCAATCCTTCTTAAACACAATGCCAACAATGGACAGGAGAGAGAGCATGGCGTCTTTCTGCGGTTCTCAGAGAAAAGATTCGAATTTCGCTGGTGCAATCCTCCCCTCTATGCCCGCAGAAATTTACCCGGCAACCGACCTCCCGACTCCTCCTCCACATCCCACCATTATTCTCCCATCTCAGAACTCGACACCCGGTGAAGATATCGTTGACTTCAACTTTGTTGATTTCAACACGTGCCCGGAATCCGTTCCTATCAACCAAGTCGTTGACGATGACCAGGACCAACAGCTACTGAACCATTTTGTCCTCAACGTTCTCCCACTGGTTTTCCCAATCCTCGATCTGAGCGTCCCATACTCTCAGAGCAACTTTATCGCACCCGCACTCGGAAACAACCCTTCCTATCTACACTCTTGCCTAGCAGTCGCTGCCATGCACATCAAAGCCACTGAGCAGAACATTGTTACTGCTGCAGTTGACGAGGACATCATGAGACACAGAAAATCCACAGTCGAAAGACTCTGCGAGGCTATGAATCTCAATGTCGATCCTGTGCAGCCATTGGAGGCCATCCTCAGCGTTATCGCTCTGAGAGCATTCGTTGCCTCGGTTCACGATAGCCTTCCGGATGTCCCATGGCATCAGCACTTTGAGGCCGCGATAACCATGATCCAACAAATGAATCTCACCTCCCAATTCCAGGAACTCACTGCCACTTCCCCTAGTTCCGCTTTCAACATGGCGCTAGCCTCTTGGGTTGATATCCTGGGCTCGACAATGCAAGGGCAATTCCCTGCCTTTGCGCACGAGTACTGCCAGAATTTCAGAGAAGGCAAGAGCGCTGGTCTAAAGGAGTTGATGGGCTGTGACGATAAGGTCATGTACCTGATCTCGGAGATCACATGCCTCGAGTACCACAAACTCTATGAGAACCTTCCCGACGCAACACTTTTGGATCACATCACCACCCTGAGCGGTTCGATCACATCGACTGAAACCGAGTTCGATCCCGTTGCTGCTGCTCAGAATGGACCGATTGACGCCACCGTCCTTTCCGGCCTCATCACCGCCGCTTATAGATACGCTGCTAGAATCTACCTCACTACCCTCGTCCCCGCCTACGAGGGCGTTCCCTTCAATCACAACGTCCCAGAGGTGATTGAACTCGTTGACAAGCTCACCACTGTCCTCGAGCTCATCCCATCCGGCGAGGATGGTTTCGATCGCTCCCTCTCCTGGGTCTACCTAATCGGAGGGTCTGTCGCCACTTCGGGCTCTGCTTTCCGTACCATGCTCCAGACTCGCTTTGAGTCTCTTCCACAAGAACTCCGATTCGGTAGCTTCTCCGACATGTACGAGTTGGTCAACCACGTCTGGCGGGAAGCCGATGCCGTTGGCACCTACGTCCCATGGCGAAACGTCATGAACGCACACGAATGGGACCTCCTCCTACTCTAAACGCTTTCCTCATGCCAACATTGGATCGCACTCCTCACTTTCTTATTTCTATTGTACATATTACATATACCCGTTTCTTTTGGCTGCAACTTAATATTTGCTTGCTTTTGCAGGAGTCTTTTTTTTTCCCCTTCCAACCTTTTCGGGGTCGGCAATCGTGCTTTCCGCCTCTGTATAACGAGTCTTCCTTACACCCCCCAACCCGCGCTGAGCGCTCTTCATGACTCAAGGGCGCACACAGCTTACCAATTTCTTTCCTTGTGGTTTTACTCTACTTTGACGAATTCCTTTTTTCCCTTTTCTATTGTTCATTTCCTTTTAATCCACGCGTGTTTCCTTATCTCTCTCACTCGTCAATTGTACCGTTTGTTTTACCTTATTAGCAAAGTGTAATACCCATCCGAATACCCTCAAGGAGTTCTTCTTTATTAATTTTTCCTATCTTGCCCACTTGGTACATTTTTCCCTTCGGTTCTTCGGTGGCGGGGCGGGACAAAAACATGGGGAAATAATCACTCTCGTTAGAACACAGCATCTGTTTTTTTACTTTTCTTTCACTCTCACCAGCGGGATCATAGCGGCAGGCAGGGCTCATTTACTCTCCCAAAATATCTTTTTGTTTTTTTTTTCCCTTTAAGTACATTTTTCCTTATGGGTTTTCTAGAGACTAGGAAAAATACTCGATCAGCGGAGTTTTTTTTTTGCTGTATTTCTTATTTATAAATGATTATTAAATAGCATTGAGGATTCAAATCTATATCAAAAATAAAAAACAGATATTAAGAATCATTCCACCGATCATAGTCTTTCTTGAGAATTTCCTGTGTTTGAGACACTCGGCTCGTGATGGTTTACTTGTGGACGCGGGTAGAAGCCTTAAACCACAAAAACTAAAAAGCCAGCCTTGTCCACCAATTATCCCGGACCTTGTGCGAATGCGATCGCCAGTTGAGTGACTTTTTCGTTCGTTCAGTCCCCCTAGTATATCGAGAGAGCTAGGTTCCACCTTCTTAAGAGCTCAACAATCGATTAACTTTGATTGCTAGAATGGCGTCTTTGCCGGCCGGAAAGTCGATAGCCGGCCTAGGCCCTTTTTTTCCTTTCCACTTGTAGGGTTTGGGGTGCAATGCTTATTGCATTTGGGGGGGTGTGTGGAGGGTGAGAGTTGTAGGGATCATCAAGGTTAATATCAAGAAAGATGGTTGCAGTTTGCGTGGGTTGTGGTGCCTGACATGAGGTAGCTTGTCACACAAGGGACGAAAAAGTGTCGAGTTTGTCGAACGGTTTGATGGTTTGTTATTTTGAACAAACAGAAACTCGCAAAACTGAACCTGCATCGAACGTCAGACCAATTGTCGACAAGGGCATGGTTACGACCCCCCAGTACATACAGACATACATATTTGCCTTGCTTGGCTATTCTTTTTGTAAATTTGGGGGGACTTATTGAGGTTCTACATGGCTGTGCTAAAACAGGCAGATGGGAACTGGGTATCGTTTCCCAGCTCGTTTCGGTGAGCAAGATTCGATGGTTCATTCCGCTAGCCCTTCTTCAAGGTAGGTACGTGTACTTTGCATTTTACATTTTACGTTTTACGCCGCGCGCACGACGACTCGACTCAGGTCCACATGTTTCGTTCTCGCCTAATCGACCTCAATCTACACAATATCGAGTGCGGTTCCTTCCGGGAGGCTGTTTCCTCTCATAAACAATTAAATTAAATTATTTTTTTTTTATTTTTTTTCTTCCTGTGTTCCCTGTTGATGTACCGTGCGCTGGGCCGGGAACCGGAGGGGGCGACCTTACCAACAAAAAACTTGGTTGTAAGCCTGGGGTTGTCTTTGAGAGGGAACCCCACACTTTACCCAACCCTGTGTATCTCGTATGTATACCCTCGTTCTATCTTTCTGTCTTTCTGGGAAAAGCAGGGTGGAGATGGTGGATAATAAAAAGATCGAAGTCGGGATATGTTGGCAGCTTACACTGTGGGTTTGTCACTAATCAAATGTATTGCGTATGCTCTCGTATGCAAGTCAAGGAAACAACTCAGGTAGAAATAAAGTTATACAGTCAGATCTAGACTTCCCGCAATCGAGTGCCTCCATTCTCGCCTCTTTTTTTTTACTTTCTAAAATGAATACAAAAAAAGAGAGCCTGTCGCGACATCGCCGTGGATTTCAATCACTACACTACTAATGAGGACGTTTTTCGCAACTGTTTCTTGTTTCTGTTAGAACGTTGGGATCTGGGTGTGCCAATAGTTGCAGTTGCAAAGCCACCAAAATGCCCCAACTGCCAACCCTCCACCCAACTCCTACAGCATCAAACATGCAGAGCTGCGTTTAAGGTAGAAGTAGAAGAGTGGGACTCACCGGTATGCACTCTTAATTCATAGCTTACGAATCGGATGTGTCCTGTGGCCATCCGCGGAACCCATGCAGAAGAAGAAACACATCTTGAGGTGTGTGTGTGTGTGTATCTTGGTGGTGGTGCGAGTTAAGATCGAGCATCTCCAGCCTTGGGCTACAGTTGGAAATTTCCTTCAAGCTGCAGCTTTATGGTACAACATTTTTTCACGCTACACGGACGACACAAAATCTTGCAGCAGGAACACTCAAGGAAATTGTTACAGGAAGCGAGAAAGTCGGAGCTAGAGGCGGAAACTGCTTAGAGTTCGAAAACTAAGGTCTTGGCCTGGTTCAGTATAACTGGGTCAATTATGACAAATGCTGTATGGATTGATACTGCGTTATCAACAGCCACATCTTCACCCAATTATCCTCGGGTTGCCTATAACGAACACCCGTTTTTCTTAATTCCTGTGGAGCAGTGTTATCCCGGCTTCCCTGAGCTTGTAGCCTCACGTGTGTGGAAAATCTCGAAACGGTAAATATTCCGCTTCGATAAGTCGCACGTGGGTTTTTGTTTAGCATTCATCTAGTCTCTCTGCCTGTGATTTTTTCATAGACAGGGTGCGTCATTGTGTATCGGCATGTTTCCTAAATGTTGAAAACTGGGTTTGTGAGATGAGACGTAGATACACCAACCAAGCCTGTGGTGTTGCTCCTGTGTCATCGACAAAGCCGTAAGCCTTGTACTTCAAAATGTTGATGTCGCACACGGAGACGGCATCAAAAAGAGCTCGATAGGCAATGCACCGCTAATCTGATTAAGTTCGATTTGTTGATGGTGGAAAAATATTAAGATTTGCCCAGCGCCGCGGGTGAGATTTCTCATGAACGCAGTTATGGCCTCTGGATCGCGCGAGCACCGAATATTTTAAATTTTTCCTCGGGCTTTCCTTCTTTCCTTCCCTGGAATGTCTCCCTTCCATGCGATCCCTGTGGGCGAGAGACTGGTTTCAAGGAACAAACGGCTGAGATCACCTGCCCTCGTGTCTCCTTGAATTCCAGCCTTTCCCTTGCTCGTGGACTTGGGCAGTCCCGAGTGTGTGGTTTTGCCATGGCTTGATGCAACGTCAAAGAGTGCATACCGTGGGGTTCTTTCTTCTGCATGGAGTGTCTACATAGGACGGTTTGAAATTGAATATTCGTCGCCAGATACACCCCCGTAAAGGGTAAAGGTTAAAAAATCTATGCCAACCGAGGCCATTTTTTGTATTGATATTGCATGTTCTGCTAAGCTATACGTGGGGCAATATAATATTATTTGGATATAATTCGGCCGCAGGGGAGGGATTACATGGCGTGGGAAATGCCATCCAAAAGGAAGGTGAACAAAAACCCCGCACAACAATTTGTATCTCCCCTTTCCCATCCCGCTTGAAAAGCAAAGAGGAAGGAAAAGAGAAGGAAGGAAAGGGAAAAAAAAAGAAGAAAAAACGATATAACATTGACATGGATGTAGACTCCAAGAATGATCGATTAATCAATATCAAATCGTGGGGCTGCCAGAATGCATGGCCCATGTCATGATAATGCCTGGAGAGGGTCGAATAGCCCAGCCTAGAATGTAGATATGTGCCAGCTCGTAGGACGGTACATGCGAGCCGTCTGATCGATTGAAGGATAATCGATAACTGCATTATTCCTTGTTTGATAGAAAGATCTCGAGATCGCATTTGGCAACTACGAGCCCCAGGCTTCACTGTACTGTGCCTTATAGAATGTAAGAACCGAGACATGAGGTCTCGTTAAGGTACTAGCGAGATGCAATTGATTCAGAAGCGGATGCGGGAGCGGGAAATCTCTCATTTCAGCAAGTCAGGGCGGCCGATGTGCGCGTGTACATTGTATTACAATGGCCCCAGCGGACTATCCTCTGCAGTCCATTCCAGTCGGGAAGGATCTTCGTCCAACACATCTCCACCCTCTGCGCGGTCCAGAACTCACGATTTGATATGGAGCACGGGCAAGATGCAAGATCTTAAGAGAGAGAGAAAAATTTTCACCGTTAGGGTTAATCTCCACACAGACAAAGAACTAGCAGTTATAAAAAAAAAAGGATCAAAAGATTGCTTTGCTCCCGATCGGACTAAATTATTAGTGCCGTTGATCCGCTTTGACGTCGGAAGAATTAGCTCAGCCGCAGAATTCATACCCAGTTTTGCAGTGCGACAAGTTTCTTTGGGGTGTGTGCAAAAGAGTAAGCGAGCATGGGGGTTGTATGTACGGGTCATCGCGGACGACGATTGGGCACCATCAATTGCAAACGCGAAAGTATCCTACTTGGAATGAAAACTACAATGCAATGCTCCCTCTTAATCTATTTTTGTTAACTTGGTAAATCTTTATGATCATCTTCTACCGATTTTAAATTCTGCGCCTCACAAGTGCATCGCAATTATTTCTATCGAATTGAAACTATTCAGCCTATCGTATCGCACGCTATCATGAGATCTTACGAAAACTCGACGCTTTTAGCCAAGCTTCAGAACTTTCGGCTCGGGGCGAAATATCCTTGCCCGGGACCATTCCCCTTTCTCTTCTTTTTCTTTCGACCTTTCCTTTTCTGACACCGGCCTCAGCCGTGCAGAACGGACCTGCCGAGCAACGGGCCTTTCCCTCTGTTCCTCAAATATTAATTTCGGTTAGCATGAGTGGTTCGTAATTTCGATTGCGAAATTCTTCCCGCTGCGGAGTCCAGGAAGAGCGATGTTCTTATCCGGCCGGCATCTCCACTTTTTTATGTGAATATTTGTTTCGGCTCCTCTCTATTGCCGCGCCGTGGTTGAGAGGTAAGGTGTTTGATTCCCCACCCAGAGAAGGAGAAGAAAAAAAGATAAGCTTAGTTATGGTTTGTCACAACCGGCACAGACAGGTGAAGCCATGTCCGCTCACCAGCCATACCCTCTATGAAGATACATGCGCTAGCCATACTTGTTCTGTGAACCCCCTCACGGACTTCTTCCCCACATTTTAAGTATCAGTCCACCTTAACGAGAGACATGATCGGTGCATTAGAGACATATCCCCTGTCAGCGGCGTATAGACACTCTATCTTCGGCGACACCCTTGGATATCTTCGACTATCCAAATACTCTATAGCCCGGAGCATCATCCGGTTCTTGTGATGCCTTCCCTCGTATCTACCGGCAATAGTGATGTTACCGGGCTGCTCGCTGCGATGGGATGACCCTGCATCTGCAATGTCTACAGGAAACCTGCGCAGAACAACCCCCCAGGGCTTTCCGAACCTGGGCATCGGCCGGCGTCGGCTCGCGATATCGTTAAAGGTTCCGTCGCTTGAGTGTTGACTTTTTGCTGACGATGAATTCCAAAAAAATCCAAGCGGCCAACCCTCAAGGATGCGAAAGTGTACAGGGATCTGGCTTCCAATGTGCCGCTTTACCCGCTAGAAGATCGAAAAATTGTGTTCCTGAATTTGAAGCTTTTAACCGACGATCGGTGTGGAACAGAGAAGGTGCTTCTACGGCAAAGTACTGCGCTATTGTTCACATTGTCAAATCGAAACCATCCCGGTACATGTTATCGGATATACTTGCACCGATATCTCAAATATAAGCTATCGCCACCGCCGAAGTCCCCACGGACGAGGCGATAATGGGGCTTCACAACGGGCTCGGATACAACGTCCGCCTCCACTCCAGAGACACGAGCGGCACAAATCGCACAGATCACGTTTCTTCTAAAGTGGGCAATTTCCGTTCTCTTGGGCTCGCAGAAAGGTTCTTCAAAGGTGAGCATGACCAACGTCATGACCAACGTCATGACCACCAATATTATTTTTCTCCAAAAAACATTATTATTATTTTTTCGCTGAATAATATCCACAAACGTAACAAAAACCAAAAACTTCATATAAAATTCGGCTACTCCAAAACGCCATTGGCCAACGAAAGTGATACCATCAACTCCGAAACCTGTCCTGTTTTTCATTTTTCTTTCACCATAAGAAGCTGCAATGCACGAAAAGAAAACTCCCATGAAGCACACGCATGACGCGGAGCAAATACACGATAGAGTGGATAAAGAAAACCCAGAGGAAGGGAAGAAGCAACGACTAAACTAGAAAGAACAAATACCAAAATGAAAAAAAAATCCCGTGACTAGGTTATATCCCCAGTCCGGCTTTAATCGATTAACTTTTTTTCGTGCTCCAGGCTCGCAGCTCGTATTCCTACGGCAGAAGGTCATAGCTTATCACGCCTTTCAAAAACCCTTTCTTCTTCTTCATCCTTGCCCGTTTTACCCTCGCCGAACCTGCCTTGTATTTCAATTTATGAAAACTCCTTAAAGTGCCAGATGATAGAACCGTCGCCAGTGACCACGGTGGCCAGCAACCCTGTTGATGCAACCCGACGGTGATACAAATGATTCTGGGCTCCAACTTGGGTTTTCTGCCGCCTTATGCGCCGTGCTTCCGTGATTTCACCCGCAGGAAGCCTGCTGTACACATCATCTCCAACATCACCTTCATCATCTTTGACGTTCTCGTCATCATCGATGTCTGCGGTCGGCTGGAGTGAAGGAAGGTCTTCAAAGAACAGTGGCTCCTGCCAACTCGCGTCCTCGGCGCCGTGCTCACTTGATAGCACGTAGTTTACCGCTGATAACGCTGGTGATGGCGGTGGCACCGTCGGGACCATGGTTGCCTCTTCCGCAAAGTCGAAGTCCATATCTTGAGGGCTTATTACTGTATCCACGGAGTAATCAATCGATCCGCCGCGAGAGCGTGGTGCGGATGGTGGTTCTCGAAGGCGTGGGATAGAATGATCGAGGCATCGTAAGAGAAGTTTCTTGTATGGGTCCGCTGTTTTTCCGCTCAATTATTAGCAAAGGATGTTTGATTGAGGCAAATAATTTATCCGCACTCTCCTTGCTCACATGATATCAAAATGACATCCCGCGAGAGGTGGCCATGTGCATCTTGTGGGTTTCGTATACGAGATCTCGGGTATTAAGGTTGGGGGTGTTTTAATTTTTTGGTCAGGATAGAGGTAAACTTACTTTGCCACGAAGAGCCAAACAACTCTAACTGACTGATTCGACGGAGATCCGTTTGGTCTGGGAAATCAAGTTCCTTTGCGAGATCTTCGCAGAGGCACTTGTAGAAATCGCTGTCGAATGCGTCGTATGTGTAAGTGGTATAGCTGTCAGGTATGATACCGTGGGTATGGTTGTCAAATCCAGATTCCACAGAGATAGCCATGCCTATACAATTTTTTGATGAATTGAATACACCGTCTTATGACAAACGAGCCGATAAGGGAGCCTTTGCGATGGAACTTGATCTAGTTGCTCAGAAGAACCGTATCGAGATACCACGAGCTTCAATAAAACACAACGCCAAACCTCGTATTAAGAACCTCGTAATAGAAAGGATATAGGAATGCGTATAAAACGTTAACAAAATGAAACGATTGTGAAACCTTTTTTGGAGGGAAATGTAAAACGAAACGCCAGTGAGGCCTCGCGACCGTCCCTCGGGTACTATCTAGAGAAGCTACAAAAAAAAAACACGATAAACGAAAGGATGTTCTTCGAACACGTAGACGTACGGTGATGTTGGAACAGGCTAGATAAAATATCCTCGACGTAAGTGAGGATTTGCAAGCTATATAGCTCTAGTTCGCAATTCTTCACACCGTGCACCGATCGAGTAAGCCATTATTTCACGGTAGGAGTTCTCCAGCGAATAGCGAACTCCCGATCGCGATCCCTGAACCTGCCATTATCGTCGTTTCAATGAGTTTCCGCGTTGGCGGCCTCTTAAGATACGACACGATATCTCTTTGGAGATAACTATCCGTGCATTTTAGCATCACACCATAAACTTTTTCGTTCTTAGTCAGAAAAAATAAATTGATATTACAAACAAGCAACGAAAGATTCAAATGTGATTCGCATCGGAGATTTGCCTTTCCGAATCATACAATTGCCTTGAGTTATCTACCGATGTTATCCTTTTGGAAACGAGGCAATCGATCATCGATCTCATGCTCTAGGATTCTGTCTCTCTCTTGCTCTCTTCTTTAAAAACAAAAATATCCTGCTTTGGAAGGGACCCTGAACTTGAGCTGACCAGTCAGCTCTTTCAGCGCTTAGATTTATTTTTTCGAGGTGGTGTAGCGTTTACCAACACTTTGGATCAGCCGTCTTTGTCAAAAGATGGAGGAGTTCCACTGCCACCGAGTTTATAAAAAGAGGCAGCGTGGGGATGAATAATACAAGGCGAAAGCTGAAAGAATAAAACAAAAATAATTAATGGGGGTAACTAAGCCCGAGCGACGAAAAGTTGGCCTTGTGAGAGGGATTTCTAGCCACCTTCCTTTAGCTATTGGCGAGCATTGCATCAGAAAATAGATTAATTCAATATCATTCTATATGCCGCACGAATACCATTGGCAGTTTGACAGGTTGGGGCGTACATGAGGTAAACTCCGTGCTAGAGATGGATGCATCCAACAGCCGATGAGCTCTCATTTTCAACAGAGGTTTGGTAGCGAAGAGTGAATGCGGAAGTAGCGAGAAGTACAGGTAGTTTAGACAGTGTGTCGGGCGAAATGGATCAAACTGTTGCCAGACTCAGCTGATTGGTCGCAGCTTGTCTCACAAATTGGGCTGTTGAGCGACTTTTGAGCCCCAATGCGTAAGCCGGTGACACAACACAGAAATATCATTTTGCTACCAATACGTACTCGTTCTGACATTAGTATTGCGGCTTATTGTCGGATCTGTCACTTCTTACCGAAGCATCGGTAGTTACTTAGTTTATAGCTTCCTTTAGATTATTGGCTAATACCAACTTGAGAGATATCTGTTTACCCTACAAAGAAAGAGCTAGATCTCGTCCATTACTAGCCAAGCATTCGTACTAAGTACTAACAAGACCGCAGCCGCATGCAGGGTTCATTAATTGAGTGTATAGGATTCAAATAATCGGAGTCTATAGATAGGCTCTACAAGTTCGAATTAGCTCATTTGTGATATAAAAATGTAATTGTAATTAAGCACAAGTCTAATATCCGAAAACCCGAATATAGCTCTCGACGTCATCACTTCTCGCTAGAGTACATATCAAGAGAAATCCAAGTTTATTCATGTATACAGCTGCTTAGATCATGGCTAGTGATGTGGTAACAAGTGATGTAATCCTTTAACACAAATTATGGTGATCGAGTTAACCGAACTTCACGAAAGCATTGCGCTGGCCGACTGAGCATGAGCCCGTGGACTGAGTATATATACAGTAAGTACACTACTAGCTACGTAGTATATTATATTATCGAAGAGAATAGTCCAAAACAGAACTTGTGCGCGGCAACCACGGCTGTAAAACCCGAGTGTTCTTTTGTAAAGAATACCAAAGCCGCCAGATAGAACTGAACCTTGTAGCTAACTAGCGCTAGCCGTCTATGGACATGATGCTCAAGCTGTTGATTGTATATTTCATATCGATGTCATGGTTTTAGCTCAACTCGAGAGCTTATATGGCCCCGCTCGCTCTCTCATCTCCTAGGAGTTGAGAACTGGGCATGTGTACATAGTGTAAGAACGGACTGACATTAGTCCGTATACGCCCATTGCAAGTCTGCATCGATCGTGTAAGAAGCATTTGTTCACTCAACATCATAACTTTAGACCCAGACGAAAAGAAGGACTGGGATATTGGATGAGATGCACCTTGGTATATCCTCTCATCTTTTAAGCATAATTTACTCTACTTTCCTCGAGATTCCGCGTTAAATTTCTTCCTCATGCTCATTCGACACAGTGGTTTTGGAGGACATAGTGTTGTATTCTGAAACGCCAAGCCCATTACGTTTACCCCGTCGTCAGGGACCGAGACAGTATTCGCGACTAAGGCTTTACCATTGATATTACTGTCGCAGCATGTTGGCATTTGCGAGCTTTGCTCATTCTAGAAGCTTACTATTGACTTACATGTCGCACGATTTCTAGAAGGAAACGCAGGAAAAATTGTTGCTAGATCTAACACATATCGGCGGGCCTGTGACTTGACATCGCCCTCAATGTTAATCTGAGATGGGGACTCAATCTTGGCGCCCGAGATGCTCCTTCTTGTTCAGTTTGGAATCTCAATACTATATCTTAGATATTTCCATGCGCATTGCGCAGCCACAACGTTCCTTTTATATAAACCCTTTGGAACCCTTCGGGTATCTACGCGACCATGCCAGCGATCACCCATCAGACAATACATCTTTCCGATTCTCAATTAACTCTAGCTGGGCTAGAAAGGCCCTTTGAATTCATTCTATAGTTCCTACTTTCCTAGTGAAAGAGAATTTTAACTAGAGGCTTTCGGCCGGTCGAAAAATCTACGGATATAGCGATACCCGATCAGCGCCTATTTACTAATTATAATAACCATTAATTCTTTCGATATTTCCTATCCGATCTTCTACAGGACCTTGTAGTTTCTTCCTCAGGGGGGTAGGGGCAAAATGTGGACTAACTCGCTCGTCTCCCTTGCTTGCATTTATGGACTGTTTGGGGGCAATAATGTTCTAGCGGGTCCTGCAGCTAGACCTAGTGGGGTAGGAAGGTCTGATGTCTCTGTCGGGATAACTAGAAGTCGCGCCGCTACCTGGAAAGTCCCTGATCTTTATGAAGAGATGACCCTTATTTCCGACGAAGAAGTCAAATTGCCCAGGTTGCAAGCTCGAGCGGATACGAGCAAATGGAAGATCCCAGACGGATACCAAGAACTTACAGCAGCCTCAGAAGAGGAGATTGTGCCTCCACATTTATTGAGAAGGTCGGACGACCCCACGAGATTAGAGCCTCAGAAGGAACTCGATATGGTTTTTAAGAGCAAATCTAAAGAAGGTGAGCCAATTCAGTCGCTTGAATAAACTTGCAGGCGAATTCAGGTTCTGATAAACTGATTCCTAATTATTAGGTGCTACAAGCCTGGTTGCAAAAATCAAAGCTCAGCCGAGCAATGATCACCCTATTGTTGCACTAGGCCACTTCAAATCTCTGCTCCAGTCTTATTCTCTTTTCGAAACTCCAAATATCATTACATTGGAATTTAGGAGCCAGCAGCAGGTCGACTATGCAATGAAAGTCTGGGACTGGGTGAACAAAAAGTCAGAAGATTACTTTTTCATGGTTGTTCAAGCGCCAGCTCGTGAGCACAAAAATATTATCAGGACAACCTTGCACAATATCACAAACGTTGACGTCAAGGGGTTGAATACCACGCTGAAGGCGACAGAGCTACCATGGCAAGACTTGGGCGATCTCGATATTACCATCGGCTCGACGCAAATTCAGCAATTTTTAAAGAGACATACTACAGATCTCGAGAGAAGACTTTTATTGAATCCATCTCTACCTATCGATGTGACCTTTGGAGAAGCCGACAAAGAAATCGCCATATGGAATAAAACTATAGGAGGTTCAGACCAATCAATCCGGGGAAGTGCCGACGTCAAGTGTACGAACTGCTACAGTACAGGTATAATTGAATTGTCTGCACGCTTCCAAACCAGCTGGACGAAAATTAAGGAAGCATCGGTTGTTGTCAAAACGAAAAATCTTGCGGCGGTCGTTGATATCGAGGCATCGCTTGAACTTACTAGCGCTAAAGAGTTTAGAAAAGAGCTGGCTAGCTTTCCAATTGGGCCGATTTCAATTTGGGGTATCCTGAACTTTGGGCCCAAGATCAGTATTGAAGCTTACAAGAAGTTTGATGCTCATGGGAAGGCCATGGTTGGTGCGAAACTGGATGCTAAGGTTCCAGATAGCGAAGTTGTTGTCAATTTCGCAAACATTAAGAGTAGTAGAGCAACTGGGTTTAATGAGACGGTGATTGAGTGGGACGCAGGCGTTAGGGACTCGGAAACTACAGTTACTGGTACAGCTGCTGCGATCACGAGGGTCGGTGTCAGCATTGACCTTCTTGACGCCGGTGTTGAGAGCGATGTTGAACTCTGGCTCCCACGGCTTGACTATCACGTTGAAGCGGGAGTTAAGGCTGAAGGATGGTGTGCTACCGACGCATCGGCCCCCGGGATGAAGGAGAAAACAGTTATAAATGCTATTAGGGCTGGTATTAACGGAGAAGCTAAAGCTGGTTTCCAACTAAAGTTTATTGGTCTAAAAGGTAGCGGCTTACTCGAGGAGCAAATTCCCAAGCAGGACTGGTGTCCGGAGTGGGGTGATAACCTCTGGGATATAGGAAAGTTCTGCAGGTCAGTCGATCTTGACGCGGTCAAGTTTGGCAAGAGCCTTCTATACGATACCAGCAAAAAGAGAAATCTGCCAGCCCCCCCGCTGAAGAAGCAGCACAATAATAATGAGATTCTCAGAGTGGAATTTGAGAAACACTGGAGATGGCTCAAGCTCCGTCGTGAAGTCACCTACATTTTAAGACACGAAGATGGTGCGTTTATCGCCAGGGGTTCCCGGGAGGAGTTTATCAAGCTTTACAGAGGTACGGGCAAGAAGTTTCACATTTTCAACTCGGATACACAGAAAGTTGAAGAATTTGAGGCTTGTACGAATCGATCCGCATATATTCAGAAGCTGGTCGGGTCATGCGCCGTATAAAACTGCTGGGTGCCGGGGCCTTGCCGACTTGGGTGCCTTAATGTAATCGCTTGATATTATATTGTAAAATATTGTAAATATTGTGATTTATTGATGCTATAGTATAGAATACCCAGATAGACCAAATAATACATCTTCCAGCGATTTTGATCAGTGATATGCCTTGTCTTCCCGTAGTCTCGAACCGGCACGCTTCAGTTGTGATGCCGGCTGTTGTATTTTTGATGTGTTGCCCCCCAGCTAGGACCCCCTGTTTGTCACCCCTCCAAATTGCCTGTTTTGGTCGGACTGAGGATCTTCCTCAACCTCAACGACGTCCAGCCTGTCTTGAGCTCGTGACATAGTTTAGGCATCCTCTCCAGCTTCACATCCATCTTGCTCACGTATCCCCTCCCATATTAAGCAGTCACGCAGAGCCTAACGTACTTATATATACGTTGTTTCCCTAACGCCATTCCGCCCGCAAGGCCTGTATAGCCAAGGCCACCATCTTTCGATAAACTTCTGCTTCACCAACCTTCCCCATTCACCTCTAAGAGGCTGAACTTTTGTGCCAGAGGACCCCTTCACAATTCTTTCGGCACTGCATCTCCAGGGCATGCAAAGCATGGCCCTTACTTTCCATCCCAAAACATCCCTCAATAAGATGGGTGTATACGTTCGTACCCTGACCATCAACGATATCGATAAGATCCTCGAGCTGGAAAATGCATGCTTTAGCGAGCAGGAGAGGGGGACGATTGAGAAGGTACGCGCGGGGATTCGACACTACACGTTGAGATCTGGTGATTTGAAACTTGCTAACACCTTGAATAACTAGTTTCGGTACCGACTGACTGTCTGGTATGTTTGACTCGAGGGCATCAAGACCTGGGGCGAAACTCTAGAGGCAGATCCGCTAACATGGTGTTGCGAATTTTTTTAGCGGGGAGCTTTCTCACGGACTCTTTACTCTTTCCAAGCCACATCCGGACACGCCGAAGGGAGTATCGGGCTTCAAACCCAAAGAAATCCTTGTTGCAATGATTAGCGCAACAAAGACGACGACTATAAATGTCACTGAGGCTTCAATGAAAATCCCTAAGGAACTTTTAGCAACATACGGTGTTACCAAAGAGCATGCAGCCCCCGAGCCAACTTCGTCCGAGCCTACGAAGGAAGTAGAAACTAAAGATGTACCTCCAACCGAACCAGCGGCCGAGTCTGCTCAGGC
The DNA here is from genome assembly GCA_036971435.1 of Dactylellina sp. 'tibetensis'. Classification (NCBI taxonomy): domain Eukaryota; kingdom Fungi; phylum Ascomycota; class Orbiliomycetes; order Orbiliales; family Orbiliaceae; genus Dactylellina; species Dactylellina sp. 'tibetensis'. The sequence goes on from JAKDFA010000005.1 coordinate 289,530, forward strand.
CGCTGAACCGGAGAAACCCGTCAAGGATACCACCCCACCTCCCGAAGGACACGTGGAATCTGGCGAAACAGTATGCATACATTCTTTATGTGTATCTCCATCGTACAGAAATATGGGATATTCGCAAATCTTGTTGAAGGATTTCATCTCGCGTATGCGGGATGCCGGTCTTTCCAAGCGTATATCGCTAATTTGCCGCAAGGAGATTGCCGGGGTGTACACAAAGGTGCTTTTCAGACACAGGGGTGATAGTGCAGTCACACACGGTGGTGGTAAATGGGTTGATATGATTTACGAGTACAGCCTGCCACCGAAAGCAGCAGCTCGACGAGGCTAGGAGCCCTCCGATACCATCTCTGTTGCAAACGATGGCCTGAAGAAAGCCCTTGACGATGTAACGGGGGCACACAAGAAGAGTGCTAGTGAGGCATCGGGAATTGACACAGCTGCGCAAAAGAAGTTGGGTCATCGCCGCTCTCAGTCAATATCTATTCCTCGGACTTTTTATTGATCGTGAGAGTGGTTCTCAAATTAGAGCGGATTTCTTCCGTCGAAGCGGTGGATTGGTGTTCCTGATGTGCAATGACTACTGTTTTCTTCTCATGCGCCTCATGACCTTTTTTGTTTTGGATACGGCGTTCGATGTTTATCATGTCATGTTTTTACAGTCCTCAATATCTGCATACTTTTATCCTTCTGCCATTCGGATCCGTTGTTCCTACGGCATAAACCTTGTTGATGTACTACTATCCCCATCTTTTTTCATTTCTCTCTGAGCTTCCAATCCGTTTTCTTCGTATTCAGCGCCTCTATTATGGCCTTAGGAAATCACCAATGTTCACCGATCCGTAAATTTAGTCTTATCCGGAAACTTTATAATAAATTATTTAAACATTGTTAGTGTATACCTCCTGGATTACCTAGTTAATGGTCGGTCAACCCCTCAGAGGACCCGCAATTTCGGATAACAAAAAGTCGCATCCAGGATATCTGCCGCTATACTGCCTTGACCTAGCCGACAAGCTCAATTAAACAGCTCCAAGCACACAGTCCAATATGTATAGTCTATTCCAAGAGTCGGTATCTGATCTCTGTCTAGCTTTTCGAGAACCCATGCCATCGTGTTATTATCGTTCCGTAAACGGTTCATTTATCCGCAGAAATGTATAGCACTACCCCAAATAACCTGTCAGCACCTCGAAAGTATAGTCCCAATGACAAGAGTCTCCGATACGCACCATTGTTCCCTCGTATGAAGACATCGCCGTACCGATTCTTTCGCTGGCCGTTGACGTACTCCTCTGTGTTTTCGAGAGCAATGTTCATATACCCGTCGACGGATTGTAGTTCACCTGCTCACCGCCATACGGGCTCTAATTAGTAAGGCCACACCATATTGTCTAACTGAGAGTAGAGTGTGTCTAGTGACCGGCGAACCTTTGTATTCAACGCCAGAGTTGAGCTTTACGGTGATCGGTGCGCCATGGATCTCGGACAGGAACGAGGAAGGATCCTTCGACGGGGTCGGGGCCGCTTCGCCGCCAGCGTCGGACATTGTGGAGGATTTGGCGAGTGGGTACTTGTATGGGAATTGTAGTGGGGCTTTCGTGAGGTTGAGGAACTGCGGAGGTTGTTCGAGACGCGATGTGGAACAAGAGCTTTTGAACCGTTAAGCTTCAACTAAAAATATATGGTGTGACCTGCGAGCCAGCAAAAACAACACGGAGCCAACACACAGAGCGAATTGGATTCGAGGCTAAATACAGAGGTCTGACGAGTCTGGCTGACTGCAAGACTAGGTCTAATATATACTTATACTAGTAGGTAGGTTAATAAGTTAACTACTTAGTAGTTAAACACACCACTGCTATACGTTTTTCTACGTATAAAGCCCATGATGTTTCGTTTGCATTCCCCAGCGCAGCAATGGCCAGACTTATACCACACAATTTTGGCCGAGAAATCTCAAGATCTATCTCCCTTAACATAAAACACGATCCTGCGTGTGCTAGTGTACAGAAGCTGTTAGTTCACCTTGCCATTTCGCCTATTTTTGTGATCGCGCGTGACGAATAGCAGAACTAATAATTCATAGAATGAAATAAGTCCATCTTTCTCGAGATCTCCTGTCTAGATAATTTCTGATTGGTATCAGGTTTAACAAAATCTTGAGCCTTGGTGGCTAAGCATGCAAGGTTTGATTCCGCATCACCACAAGGCTGAATATTCTTAGTATAATAGCCGCCCTGAAATCCCACCCTTTCAAGTCAACAATATAATATCTGCTTCTTCATGAAGATGCAACCTCATTGCCAGGCCCTCCCATCGCCGTTGCTAACCTGACAGATCAACTTCAAGAAAGCTAAATGGGCCCCCGCTAGCCCCAAAAATAAACTGTCGAGCTCTCGACTCAAACTTCGGTCGATTCTATACAATGGAAGCACTTGGAATCACGGCCTCGATTGTCGGGCTTATAGCAGCGGGTGCCAAGCTTGTCCCTTGGCTAGTTGATGTTACTAGCAAATTTGCGGATGCCCCAGAGTCCGTTTAGGCTGTTGCCTCCGAGCTGAGGGAAACAAGTATCATTCTAGAAGGGATACAAATTTACGTTTTAGAAAAGCAAACAGCAGCAGAAAACCGAAGAGCGCTAATCTTGTTGGACAATATTTCAATAACTCTGACGGGGTTTGTAGTTACATACTCAGATCTCGAAAGGCATGTGGACTTTGTGCAACCGGATAGGGAACTCTCAGTGTTTGATCGGAGTAGATGGCTACTCAAAGAGAAGGATATTTTGGATGTTATACGGAGGTTACAGAACCATAAATGTTCCCTCTCAATGATGCTCAATATTCTCCAATGGTAGAGACCTTGGGCAATTGTTATGATACTTGCTGAATGGATAGGCTAATTCTGTTTTACTAGTCATTTGTGGCAGGAAGCAAGAGAGACTATGCAACGCCTTGACAGATTTATTGAGAAAATCGTACCATTAGACCAGAGCTTAGTCTCTCAGCTCGAACTTCGCAGGGGTGCCCATGAACCGAATGGTTTGCTTCCAGAGACCTTCATCCCGGATATTGCAACATCGTCCCTTGTAAGTTCTCGCAATATTGACGAAGCTTCGATGAGCATCTCAACTGGGAAATCGACACGTACACGCGATTCAGGGTTTTCGAAACTTTCTGATTCTGTTGCGGCCAGATTTAAAGCATTTGGAAAACGGAGGAGCTTGATGTTTAGTTTTGAAAAGGAGTTGGATTCATCCTGGGTTTATAAACGGTCCGGGATTGATTTTCAATGGGGCTCCGAAACCTCACTTCTAAGCAGACAAGGCTCAGAACGCGGTGTGGCGATGTCCAAACTTTCGAAGCAAAGCTGGGCGGATGTATCAAATATCTCTGTGTTCAATTTGCCCATAATTCAGAGCGATATCTATAATGGGCATTGGTATACTGCTTTTGACGATAATATATCAGAGCATTCTGCACATACTATCAGGTTACAATCGAAATCGGAGAAAGAACTTGAGAATCCGTCGAGCCGACAGTTGTCATGCATAGTTATCATTCACCCTTCAGACAGCCCGCTAATTCATACTTTTATGGACGAAATGGATCCTAGGTTTCTGACTATACCATTTGCTAAGCCTAACGCCCCCACAGGAGAGCCTTCCGCGGTGTATGAATTACCCGATATTCCGAATGATATATTTATAGAGCGCGGGGATATTATATCCCTCATAGAAACCCACCTACAACCTCAAAGCCTTAACAATTGGTCACTTCGGACAATTTCAGAAGATAGACCTACCCCCACTTTCGTCCTATGGGGTAGTGTAGGGAGGGGAAAGACCAGGACGGCTTTAGAATTTGCGCACCGAAACAAGAACAAGCCATCGGTATCCCAGTGTAACCACCTCAACTCCAGCTACGAGTCTAATTACTCTAGTTCTCCTTATAAATATATACTTTGGGTCAATGCAACAAATCATAACAGAATCCGTGGGGCGTTTATCCATTTTGGTAGGAAGATGGGTTTTGGGTCATCTCCCGGAATAAACCAACAAAGCTCACGAAATGATGGCGAAACCATTATAAAAATGGTAATGGCGCTCTTCACCTCAACTTGTAAGTTAGAAACTCACTGAGTCCCTCATCTCGGCTCATTATTCCCTTTCTCAATATGGTACAATTTCAGTTTTCAACATACTGATTTCGGTTACCAATCAATCGACGAATTGACGAATTGACGTTCTGATATCCAAACTGCCTACTTTGCTATGGACGTTCTTAGGTGAACCATGGCTTATCGTGTTTGACAATGCAAATGACGTCGAAATCATGAAACCTTTTTTGCCCAAGAATCCCTTGGGAGCCTTTCTTGTGGTTACTCGTGATCCTGAATTATTGGTAAGCGTCACATGGGCGACCGATACTGTCAAAATAAACATAAATTGGTCCTTCCATATGGAATCAAGCAAGGTCTGGGGAAATGGAGTGGGGTTTGCAGAACTGGGTACTCTCAACCCTGATGCTGCAATTGAGTTACTGAAGTACCGAACCAAGCGAGAGTTCTCCTCACATCAAGACAAGATAAATCTATTCCAGTTTACCAGAATGGCCGGAAATTCACCGGCTGTAATACATGCTGCAGCCGAAGCTTTAAATGCGGGCTCTATCAACATGGAGGCTATATGCCAACAAGGTTATCTAAGCAATGAATCACTCTCCATCATCCTACGGCAGAACGGCTACGGCACTCTCGAATCCGGGGGGATAATGGACCGAAATGTTGATCGCAAACTTGGTGGGGCGTTGACGGATGAGTTTTATCCTTATCAAAATAGTGTGGAACATTCTGCATCGGATCTAGGGCATCAGAAAGCTAAGGGCGGGACGGCAATTCTACAGAAGGACACCTGCCTTGTCTGTTTGACCCTATGCTTTGATCAAAATTCCTTTAGTGAAAGGTTATTTTCCAAGGCTACGCACCTTCTCTACCCGCATGAGCCTACACCCGCGGACTCTTTGATTCTAAGCCTCAAACGCCTTCAGCCGTATCGGCGGCTACTTGGGACATTTCCAAGAGAAGATTCTTCAAGATTCTACCAACTCGAAGGATTCATCCGAATACGAATGTTGTCAAAGTTAGGTTTCGTAGCCCGACAGAAAGCGCTTGATCTAGCAGCAAGAGCCCTTTCAGATGAGATCTCATTAGACCTGTCAAGAGAAATCAACGGCTCAGTTCGTCACATTATATCCCTTGCAGAAATATTTCCACACGTCAAAGCAATGTATCATGCTTTCGTGTCGTCTATTCAGATCAATTCTTATTCGCCCTTGGATTTTTCCGTTGCATATTTAACCGTGATACGGAAATATATATAGTAAGTTGTTTATACTTGTTGATCCAGACAGCGGGTAGAGGAAGAATATGATATTTCCAATATCTTATACCCTGCAGTTGTAGGGGGATACTTTGACTAATTTTCCTTTTTCCCCACAGTGGCATCAGCATTCAGCAAAAGCAAGCAGTGCCACTTGAAAATAAGACAGAAGCATTGGAATGGCTAAAAGCCACTACATCTAAGCTTTCACTACTCAGATGGGACACAAAGGTTTATGGTTGGCGTCAAGCAGCGTTTTTCGAGTTAACCACGCTTTACCTTTTGTCCGCCACGCTTGCCGTACAGGATATGGACTGGAATACAGCAATATATTATTACAGAGAATTAGGGGGGTTCTTTTCCAATGGAAAAAACTCTTTCTGGCCTGATTCTGGAGAAGCTTTTTCTGGCTCCGAGATAAAATCTCTTGATATTTATCTTAGAGAAGCTCACAGAGAAGATGAATTAATTACTTGGCCACTAGAGCGAGTCTTCGTCTTCAATACTAGAATTGCCCGATGTCAGGTCAAATTAGGGAATCCAGATTTAGCTGAATCGATGCTGCTAAATTGGATCAACTCATTTAATATTGAAGAATTTCCAGGACTAAGCTACCAGGCGTACTGCGGGATCCAGACCTCCAATGGGTCTACAGGTAAGAGAGTTGACGATGTATATCGTTATTATCATCTGTAAGTCGTAGCAAAATTCCCGTAGCGAATCCTCATTGCGTTAGGAGTGGGGAATATACTAACTCCTGGGTTCGAGCATCTCGCAGTGGATATACTCATTTAACTCTAGGGATCATTCAAGCAAACCAAGCCGATAAGCTTCAGGATTGCCATGATAGTTTCAACTTAGCATTGCATTGCTTCTCAAAAAGTGACTTCAACTCCTCTACATATTATGCTTCTACCGCGCGATGTCTATTAGGATGGAATTCTCAAAGGCTTAATAGGCACATTGACGCAATGTAAGATCCATCGTTCCCATTCCTATGTTTTATTCTTACTGTCTTAGTATTATATGCGAAAAGACAAATGAAGATGTATAGTAACCCTCGAATTACTTTAGTGACTATCTACGCGATAGCATTTCAATATACTTATCACCAGCTTGGAATTCAACACCATTTTATGGTGAAATTCAGAGAAGAATATGCCGTCTAGAGTATATGATATACGAATCACACTCTCGACTAGGTGCTGAAAATATACGGGAAGCATCATACTGGCTGACTCGCGCAGAACTTTCTATCTTAGAATTAGTACAAAACATACCGGAAGAAATGACATGGGCTCAAAATGAACTCTACGAAAGTTTGACCGACTTTGGAGTTTCGGATTTATTTTCACTAGAGGAGATGCTCATAGATAATCAAATCTTCCTATTCTCCTAATTGTTATTGCGGGGTTCTTTACTGTTCCTTGGATCTCGCTATCACTGAATACATGTGCTACCAAGCAACGGTGAATGCGAATTAATGATGTCTGATGATCGAAAAGTAGATATGTACTATCATCTATATTGTTGACTTTATTTTACCTTTACTCTAGGGCGTAGTCTCCACAATGCATCCAATAGTATTATGGTAATTTCGGCACGACAAGCTGATTTAGTGCTTCGTCACTTCTGTCATGCACATATGACTACGAGTTTTACTTGATTGAGGACGCCTTGCGTTGAACCAATCTTTTGCCACGACTCAGGACGCTCAAAAGCGCATGCTTTGCCGAAACTTCGCAGAATAGATCCTAAATAGTATTGCATCTAATCCCTCCCTGACGCGACGTCTATTGTCTGAGGCATGAAAAAAGCATTGGCATATCGCAGACTCACCTGACAACGTGAGTCGCACTCAGCCGTACAATAGTTCGGGGCGTGTCATCCTTGTTGTTCGCTGACGATGCCATGCTTATCCTGACTCGACGCGCTCGGATCCAGCCTTGTTGGTAGCTGAACGGGCTTGGCGACCCCGGTCGCATGGCAAACCACAATTTTATGCGGGGACATTAGAGTTAGGAAGATATAAAGACCGGTCTAGCACCTCGTCTAGTTTCGCATCGGTCAATTGAAACAGAATATCCTTAAACACTGTTTAAAAATCTAATAATATTTTCCCTTGGACTCTGTAAGTTCTCAATTTAACATGGCCGACTCGCTGCAAAATCCAACAGCTACAACACTTTCTCTCGCGGGGCGCCCCGCTATAGGAGATCAGTCACCTCCACTACGCCCACCAGTTGGGTTTGAGTTTATCGATCCGGATCCGGATGGAGAATTGCAATATCAACGGCGATTGAATGCTAGAACCGATGATGCAGTCGACGAGGAAATGGCGAGCGATGGTAATGAGGATGCCGACGGAGAAGATGCCGTAGATAGCGAAGGGAGAGAGGGTGAGGAAGAGAATGATTCATACGGTCCCTCGAACCCTATCTCAGAGGGCTCTGAGGATACCTACGGCCGTGGTCGTCCCCGCAAAGTCCGCAAAAGTGCGAGAGCCGGAGGACTTTATCCTCATCCACTCGACGGCGCACACGAATGGTCAGACTGTCTCACGTTCAAAGAGCAATATGTCCGTGCCTTTTCAGCTGCTATCAGGAACAAACCAAATTGGACGGAGAAAGTTCTAGACCGTCAGTTATTCGCAAAGTGGTTGAGGGAAGCACAGACGTGGAATTTACGTATAGATAGCGATAGGATTCTGATGTGGGATGCTGAAGACGTCAAGTATGCCTATACAGAATTGACAGAGATTTATAAGCCGTACGTAGAGGGGTTGGAAAAGCAAGGGTTGACCATTCGACCAGATATCGATGGAGTTTGGAGGTCAGATGAATTGATTGACGAGGATCTCAGGAAGCAATTGATCGATGGTAAGTGCGAACATTCTTCTGACACTTAGTAGCTAGTGCTTATTATAAATCACTAAAACCAATGATCAGCCGTCGCCACTCTCGAAAACGTCCCCGAGGATAAGAAAGATTGGCACCCTGGATCCCATAAGCAGGTTCTAGATCTTGTCCACCCGTCCCTCTGGCCAATCATCTATGGCCGCTCAATTAGTATCCTCGACGGAGAGCCTGTGAAGCTACCTAAAAGTATGGAAGTAGAGAAGGAAGGTTTCTCGAACCAATTTTGCTGGCTCCCGTCCGAGTTTGAAGTTTCTGCGGATGGCAAGGAGACAAAAATCACCTCTTATATTAACAACTTGGCGGCATCTCATGAGCAAAAGGATTTATTCTACCCTCTTCTCGAAAAGATCTTCACCAAATTCGTCCCACTTTTCAACCACGTCCTAGGAGACTTGCGTATAGACAAACAAAACTTGAAGCGAGTATATGCCTCTGCCGGCGGTACATGGTGGGACGAGGATATAGTCAAGCTTTCAAACGAGGAGCACCAGGAAAAATGGGATAAGCTTCTTGACCAATTCGTGAAAGGAGAACCGCTGGACGTCAATTTTATGGAGAAAAAAAACGCCCTAGCGAAGATATCTAAGGACGGTGAAGTGGAGTATGAAGATTTCGACCGCGGGGATCCCGACTATTACGGAGTCAGGGATAACATGGGAACATTTTCGCAGTGGGAGTGGGCCGGGCCAAAGATTACGGAAGACGTTAAGTTAGAAGGCAAGACCGCAAAGGTGATTGTCAAGCTCGCAAATATCGTACTTACGCCCGAAAGTCCGGAGTACAAGGGCGGAAGCTGGCACGTAGAGGCAATGCTGGTAAGTTAATCATTTATCATTTGTGATGCTCCATAAAAGCAAATTGTTTCATTGCTCACATGATCTGAATTGCGACAGAACGAGCGAATCATCTCTACAGGTATTTACTACTATGCCCAAGAAAATATCACAGATAGCGAGCTATCATTCCGTCGAACAGTCGGAGATGTGCCACACGTGATGGACGTGCAGCAATACTCGGATTGGCCCCTCGTCTATAATATGGGTTCCTGGGAAGCGTGGACTGTCCAACAGATTGGGAGTATTCAAACTAAGGTAAGACACTAATCTAACATGGTTTTATTTCCGACGCCATCCGCTTTACATCGCTAACATCGGTAATCCTAGGAAAACCGAGCCATTGCGTTCCCCAATATCTTCCAACATCAAGTTCAGCCATTCAGATTAGTAGACAAGAAGAAACCTGGGTACCGCAAGATTCTGGTTTTCTTCCTTTGTGACCCATCTGAAGAACACGATGTAAGAGTCCCGTATCTCTAGCCTAACCACCGGCTAATATTCTTGATTTCAAACTTAGCTCCCGACTACCAAGACCATTGCGCCCCAACAACCAGAGTCACAGGCCGAGAGCGAAACCATACTCCGTACAGGTCCTCTTGGTAGAATGCCAGAGGAGGTGTTCCGCATGATTGTGGACAAGTTACCACCCCCAGTCACTAAGGACGAAGCTCTTCAATACAGAAAAGAGCTGATGCATGAGCGGTCCCATTACAACAAGACTACTACCATGGTAAACGGGGTATCGTATACCTTGTAAGTGAACCACTTCGAGATCTTGGATCCTATAGACACCAAGAGCTCAGGCTAACATGACAACAGGTGTGAGCACTAAGTCTCAAGTTAAGGTGCATTTTGAGCATGTTCGATGATTGCTTCTCAAAACCGAATTAGATAGCTAAGAGATCACATGATAAATACATCCATTCAATTCTCTTTAATGTTCATCATGTAAAACTTCCTTGAAATTTTCTGTCAACCTGGCTGGTACATATTATTTTAGATTTCAAATCTCAAAGCACCATCTAGCAGTAGCGGGAAGCTATAGACAAGGCATCATTAGTGAGCTACTTGCAGGCTGCTCTTCGGTTCCAGTGTGAATACTAGCAAAGATGAAAGATTATCTAGATATCAGGGTACTTGATAGCTCCAATAAAATCTAAACCCAATACCTGAACCAAAAACCTAAGTTGAATACCTGCCTCGTAGTTACTCATGTCAGAGCAAATAGTCTTGTGAGCGTTTTGTTTGTTCGCGAAGACAGAGTGTCGATGTGTTGTTTCGATGACCCAAAGACGGAAATTTTCGAGCTCAACCTCTATAAAACTTATATCTATCCAACCACAATGACAGACAAAGCTACCATCCCACCGGCGCCCCTCCCATCGCCAGATAACCCCTCCAGCAAACCACCCCGGACCCGTCCGATTGCGCCAGCGGCTCTTGTCTCTTCAGGTTTGCCTACAAAACCGTCTTCCAGACCGTACGACTCAGATCCTTCGGTGTCCACCGATACAGCGGATGCCTCTGCCCCTCCTGCTTTAACAAAGGCACCCAAGCCTGATGGTCTCAAACGCTCTGACCCGTTCCAATTTGGTACCCGCTATCTAGAAGATGGCGATGACGAATTCTCATTTAATGCCTGGGACCATGTGGACGTAGATGATCAGTACAAGGCGTATGCTGAGGAGCAGTACGATATGCAGAGAAAGAATCCTGTGAGAGACTTTGACAAAAGTATGCTATTGTTCTTCAGAGCCCAAACGGTAAAGAATGGGCAGCTAATAGGGTCTTCCCGATAGACCGTTTCAACGCTGAGCCGGAGAAATGGTGGAACAATTTCTACAAGAACAACCGAGAGAACTTTTTCAAGGATCGGAAATGGTTGCAACAGGAAGTCTGTAACCACAGCCCATAAAAATAAGAAACAGATCCTAACAAAACTGCCCAGTTTCCAATCCTAACAACAGCCACGTCCGCTACCTCTCCGCCGATCCGCCTCCTCGAAGTCGGTTGCGGCGCAGGGAACACCCTATTCCCCATCCTGTCTGCTAACAAAAACCCAAACTTCCACATTCACGGCGCCGATTTTTCCAAAACTTCGATAGACCTCATTCAGTCCCACGAACTCTATACGGCCCATCACCCTAAAAACATCTCTGCCTCCGTATGGGATCTTGGAAACTCAGACAATACGCTCCCAGAAGGTGTAGAAGAGGGATCAATCGACGTGGTGATCTTGATATTTGTGTTTTCGGCGTTACATCCGGAACAATGGAGCCATGCTGTTAGAAACGTGAATCGATGCTTGAAGAAGGGCGGTAAAGTGCTGTTTAGGGATTATGGTAGAGGTGATTTAGCGCAAGTGAGATTTAAGAAGGGCAGGTTCTTGCAGGAGAACTTCTATATTAGAGGCGACGGAACCAGGGTGTACTTCTTCGACCGCGATGAACTGGCAGCAATCTTTGATCCAGACTTTGGGAGAAAACCCGGTGAGGAGAAAGACGATAGCGAGGTGGAGAAGAGGGAAGATACTGGTATTAAGGTCGTCTTGGTGGGGGTCGACAGACGAATGCTAGTTAACCGTGCGAGGAGGATAAAGATGCACAGGTGTTGGTTACAAGGATTGTTTGTCAAGGGTGGTGAGGAAGAAGTCGAGGCTACACTTGTGGAACAGAAGGGTCCCGAGCCGCAATGGATGAGAGTGGCGCATACGGATGTGACTGATAGTAGCGATAAAGGAAGCCCTAACGTAGAGGAAGTTCAGGTGGTCGACACGCCAAACTTGGAAGAGCAAGTCAAAACACTAGATCTAGGCAGTTCTCCGTCAATATAAGTTAGCAAAAAATCTGTGGTACGAGTAACGAATCAATATGATAGCTACCTTGGAACATAAGAGCGTCGAACTCTCTTCAATATAGCTTTTATCCCACTGCAGAGCATTCGAATTGATTCATCCCCATATGAATACTCAATCGCCTTCTCTTTCCACGAAGACCAGGTCGCCGTCCTTCCCAATCATCTCTTTGCATAGCTCCTCAAGCAATACCCCGATAGCAAGCAACGCGCTCTCATCCATGCTCCTCCCAGCGATTGCATCCCAACCCTTGGCCGCATAGAAATCTGACGCGTACGCATGTATCGCCTTTAACAGATCCGAATCCGGCAGTGAATCAATCACTTTGGGATCTTTCAAGATGTCGTCCACGGACTTTGGGAGTTTGAATTCCGGGTCTTTGGGGTCGTGAAAGAGAATCTCGTCGGCGGATGCGGGTTTCGAATGGGTAGGGCTTAATGGACGACCTTGAATTGTAAGCAGGGAGGAAGAAGCGGCGTAAACATTGGAGATAGAGTGAGTGTATGGTTTTAAGACTGTGCTTTTTGGACGTTTCTTCGCATCTTCGGAGGTTGCGATTGGAGGAGGGGGAACAATGGCTTCTTCGGCGGATTCAGAAACTATCGATGAAGATTCGGCTTCGGAGTCAGTATATGCTGAATCGATCTCTTCAAGCGACGAAGAAGAAGCCATCTTTGAAGGTTCCCAAGACAGTGGGATGTTTGGCGACAAGGAGGAAGGTTGTGGATAAAGTCAAGGTGACACGCTTGGCGGGACCGTCCAGAATGGCATTACTCACAAAGTCGCCCCACATCTTCCTGGCATCACATCACGACCTATAAATCCAGCGCCAGAGTCTCCTGACTCTTCGACAGCAGAGTCCCCAAGCTGAAAGAGCCGACACGAATATGACATGAACATCTCACCTCTCCTCTTCCACCGCAGTCTCGGTTTAGACGTGTTTCCCACGAAACCACCCGCAGAAGATCTCTCCAATGTCTTCACCTCGCGGCTATATCATGACATAACTTACGATACCCGAGCGCGTTTCAACGCTGTCGGTCTCCAAAGTCATAATAAGGGTGTGAACTGTCTCGGCGCAGACGAGACTGATGGGAGATGGTATGGGCTTGTTTTGCTGTTCGTAAACCATCGAAGTGGACAAGACTAATGCGTGGGCGAATGCTTGAGCGCTGGATCAAATAGGATAGTCTCAGGTGGCGCAGATGGAAGTCTGCTCGTCTGGGATCTTGAACATGAAGATCAAGACTATACCATCAAGGCCGCGAGTATGGTGTCAGAGTATGTGCTTTCGTTTTAACATACCCTACCAACGTTCTGTATCTAATAGAAAGTAGAAAAGATAGACCGGACCATGGCGTCTCCTCCGTCAAATTTAATCCTCACAACTCTAGCTTAGTATGGCCTACTATGACTTTAGACCATAGTATATTCAATACTAATTTAGTTTGATTTAAAAATGCAGTTTTCAGCAACCTCTTATTCTGCCACCCTATCCCTCTACTCTCTCACTCCTACCGGTCCTGCCCACCTGCAAACATATCCTCTCGATTCCCACCTTTACACACACTCTACTTCCCCAGCTTCGGCTTTTACAGCTACTATAGCAACGGCAGGGTCCTCTCCGCACATTAGACTGATCGACCCGCGCACTACATCCGCTTCCCAGACATTGTTCGGACACATTTCATCCGTCCTAAGCGTCGCCTGGTCGCCCCTCTATTCTTCGATACTTGCATCTGGTGGCGCAGATGGTAGTGTGAGAATTTGGGATATCAGATTCGGTGCTACGTGTCTTGGTACCCTTGATATCAACCGCCTTCCTCAGGTCGCAAATAGAGCAGCGGGGAGAGCTCACGAGGGCGGTGTTAACGGGTTACTGTGGACATCTGATGGACGGAGGGTAGTGAGCGCTGGAATGGATGGGAAGATTAGAGTCTGGGGGATGGAAGATGGCAGGCACACTGGAGTCGTGTTTCCGCCCGTGGTGAGGAATAAATATCAAGCGACATTTCCTATGCTCATCACAGAGCAGAATGGCGGCAATGGCGGAGAGATGCTGTGGATTGGAAGTGAAGAACAAGTCATTGCCTTTGATCTAGAGGATGGGAGGATGTTGAACCGTATAGGCATTCCCAAAGCAGAGATAAGAGATGGGACCGGAAGGATTACGGGACTTGTTGAACGGAAGGAACTTGGGGAGCTCTTCACTTGCCACAGTAGAAGGGATGGTAAGAAAATCGAAGATGGAAGAGAAGGACTAGCAAGATGGAAAGCTAAGTGGTTATGCAAAGAGGATATTGTGTTTGTAGAGAAGACAGAGAAGCAAAAGATGCTTCAGGACATCTTTGAGAAAGCGTCCAGAGCACCTCTAAGGTTTGCATGAGAACTACTATTTTTGAACCATGGACTACTTGCTGCTTCCTTAAACAGACTGACGGTTTTTTCGAAGTCGGCTGGCGCCCCAGTGGAGGCAAACTTGGCGTGAAAGCATAATGCGAGGTTTCTGAGTGAGATCGCTTTGCTCTGGCTGGCTGGCATTTGCGCCAGAGACTGTTCGCCCAGTTCAATGGATCTTTGCAAATCTCCGGGATCAGCGGTTTCCTCGAACCTTAGCCTATAAATTTGGGCTAAATTGGAGAGCATGGTCGCCCTCCAAGGTCTATCAACCGACGTTGCCGCCAAAGCCCTTTCACCCATTTCGACCGCCATTTGCAAGTCCTTAGTGCTGCCTGTCTTCTTAGATCTCATGTGGAAGGAAACTGTCAGGCACATAAGTGGCCCCGTCGTATCTAAGTTGTTTCGAAGCAGCATCGCCAATGCTTCTTCACCCGCTTCAATAGCCCGGTCTAAATCATCAAGGTCACCGGTTCGACTGGAGCTTCCCTGAAGGAGATCAGCTAGGCTGGTCAGTAATATCGCTCTAATACTGGCATTGCTTTCTTCATGATATTTTTCTAGACATGGGGTTCCATCTTCCTGCGGCCTTCTGTCCCCATTCCTCAATAGACTTTTCCAAACCTTCGATGTTGCCTGTTTCCACCAACTTGTTGATATCGTCCAAAGAATCATCATCAGCCGAGGTGCCGGCATCAGTTGATTTCAAATGAGTTACCATTTTTTCTAGATTCACCTCCATGTCTTCCAATTCCGCGGCCGAGCCTGTCCGCAAACACTTTATCCCCGTCAAACTCATCCAGTCAGCCAGTTGAAGGCGGAAGTCGCAGTGCTGCAATGTTACCATTTCTGCGGCACGCAAAATAGCCTCATCAAGGTCTGCTAGCGAATTCGTACAGTCATACTTTTTAATCAAGGCTGTAATAAGATTTCTTAAGTAGAAAGCGTAATTCGAATTGCTAATGTCCGTGTCGGTTACCAGCTTTTCCATCACTTTTATCGCTTTTACGATGTCTTCCACCGCGCCGGTCCTTAGAAATACAAAATAGTAAATACTGCTAAGCAGCCTGGTTTCTTGGCTGTCCTTTTCCGTGTCCGACTCTAGGCCACTTGCAATATCGTAGAGTTCGATTAAGCTCATGTCAAGAAACGATAGCTCGATTCCATCTTCGGGAAGGTGCGGCTCGAGATAATATTGCAGTGTTAAGGCCGATAAATCAAAGCCTGACTCGATATCCGTGCCTTCGGGAAAGCTGACAGTTTGGTGAGCAACGTCGGTAAGCGGAAGGGAGTGATTCGCATTTTGGATAGGGATTTGACTTGGAGAGCCCTCAGCCTTAGGTACTCCATTATAATCATCAGAGGTTTGAAAGTCGCTATGGTTGGTTTCTAAATTAGGGTTGGTTGCTTAGGCGGGCACGCGATCTCCGCTTGTCCCAGCCGCTATTTGCGCAGGCTGCCCGGAGTGGTCTCCTAGAATAAGCTCCGGGACACCCTCTTCGATTCGATTCTGGCCAATATTGGCGGTAGACGGGCTTGTTTCCTTCAAACCTTGCAACTCGTACTCCAACTTTTTGATCCTCCATTTAGCTCGCGCCTCTGCCAAATCGTACTCAATTTCTCTCTCTTGCAAAGTGGCTTTCTCCCCCTCTAGCCTATGTTCCACTTCTCTGATCTTTTGTTTTTTTATAAAGGGTTGTTCTTCCTCGTGAATAGCGAGCCTCCCGCGCGCGGCCATTTTTGCAAGGTTGAATTTATCGAAAATGGCTTCGGAGTGGAGAAAATGTGCCCTACTCGGGGGGGGGGGGGGGGGGTTTAAAGGGAAAAAACGGGGAGGGGGGGGGGGGGGGGTGGATTCAAAGGGAAAAAACGGAGCAAGAGGAACAAGAAGAGGAAAAAAGCAGCGGAAGAAGAAGAAGGAGAAGAGTTAAGGAGGGCGACACAGACTGTGCCCACAAGTTGCGGAAGAGGGCTGCAACCGATCTCTCTTCGTCACCCCCAAGATCGAGAGCAAGTTGTGCCGCGATAAAAGTTGCGATTATCTATAATGTAAATTTCTAAAAATGCTGCTGTAAGCGCCTAAGCTCGGAAGCTCGACATGCGGAGTAAATGAATTTAAAAGTGGAGGACGCTAGGTATAAACCGAAGCCTTATATCCATGTTGGGAGCCGGGGTAAACAGATTCCTTCACCGCAGCGGCGTACAATAATTTGGTTCACCGAACGATAGATCCCTTCATCTCAAATATTGGACCATACATCTAGATATCTACTGATCGAGTGGCAAGGCAGCCTGTCAAGTGCCTCAGCTGGTATACACTATCAGATATATACAGACCTGGCCAATTAGATGGCAACACGAACGCCCATCGTGGTTATAACCCAGATGATATCCAGCCCAGCATATATTGCGCGGCTGTGTATTTTTATCTCTGCACGCAACCTCAGAGCCTGCCACGGTGTCAATATGAATAGATGCCACAAATTATAGATGTAGACCAATTGAGGACAATCATAATTGGACCTGCCGTTACAAACTAACTGCAGGGCACAATCGTTATATATATAATTATGGATTACGCATATTGCAGCGCTAATGCGATCCTAGGATCCCAGGATTACGGCCGCCAGCTATAGGTTGCAGCGTAGAAAGGCCATTTACGAGAGGATGGTCCGCCTTAACTGGTGGGAGGCGGTTAGATTAACAGCCGTAGCCCCTCAGGGTTAATCAGCCTTATGGCGCGCCTACAAGCAAGGCTGCGGGAAGTGCAGTTTTCCACTTGTGCAGGATTGCGTTGACCGATTCTATGTAGTGTTAGAACATTAGTCTCTTGATCGTCAGGCCTGCTCTCCACTAGCCCCGCCTCCATCCTGAATTTAGCTAGAAAACAGATGCGCAAATTCCTTCACTCTCCTCCACAGAGCGCCGCTGTCGGCTTGGCCCGCTGAACTTTGGGTATGCTCAGTCTCGCTATGGATGTACAGTATTGTACCAAAAATGATCTGACTAGTGTTTAAAAACGGGTAGGTAATGTGAGGTACGTGCCTAGAATTTTTTTTGAATTGGGGTATTATTTCAAAGGTCCCCAATATAGTGTTTAACATGGTATGGACTTTCCATGGACTATCCATAACCATTACCCTTTATAATGGTATGTGTAACGGATTCGGGACCCCATATAGGTGGTCCGGCCAGTCACGTGCCAGCCTGTAGATACCCAAGGCCCTCTCCATTGAATCTACATTTCATTACCATCATACCATCAGACCCCATAAGATTCTCCCCGCGCTCTCTCTCGTTCCCACAATGGGCAGACTTCTTCGACGCTGAGCATGAGATCTAAGGATAGCAAGCCCATCTAATCCAAACCCCTCTTATGCATTTAGCCTCACCAAGACTAGATCCAGAGATTCCAAGAGAGTTTGGGTCTTTCAAATGAGAGCAGTGGACCATTTACGAGATACTAACAATAAGGCCACGCTCATTAACTCCGTTACAACTCCCTGTCCATCGGCGCAACACAACGCCGTTTCTCCAACATGTCGTCAAATGCGCCGCCATGTCCTCCCCACAACTACCCGCAACCCGATATCGCAATATTGAGTAAGGGATAGCAAGACCTCAAGAACGGCCCTTAGTGGCAGTTGATACCTGCATCATTCGGGCCTTTTCTTTTCCCATGTCCAAGTTGTCGATCTATTCAACGGTCTGTTGTTTGTCCGAATAATTTAAGTCCGCGGTCGTCTATTCCTTCCCTTTCGTTTAAGGCTGCTTGACAGGCAAGATAGGCAAGGGGTATCTCCTCGCCAATCAGGACGGGGAAACGAAGACAGCTGAGGCTCCTTTTGTCAACAGCAGAGGTCCCAGAAAGTCTGGGTCCTTGGCCGGTGTAATCTCCCTCGCGTGGTTTCTGGAGTTTGTGTTTCATGTCACGAGGCTCCAATCAATTCAACCGCAATATGTATGCTGCTGCAGCTTCGTGGCGTTTTCACACCACAGAACGCAAAAGACCCGGCCAGACCAGCGCAGCTGTACGTCTGCGGCACATACAACAGCCTTCATGATCATGCTGCCTGGCGAAGATCTTATGGCCGGTCAACTGCCAGAATATCAATTAATTGCAGCGGCCTCTCTAAACGTTGGAAATGATGTTAAGCAATTTCCAGTATATTCACCCAATGTTACAAAGCACCAGCTAGCCGCTAGATCTATAGTAACTGCGTACCAAGCCAGGTGTGACACATCGATACTGGCTCAATGAACCAACTCTCCGTCACAAAAATTTAAACTCAATTAGCTGAAAATTGACTTTACCCCATATTACGATATACCCGCTGTTTTCGGCTAACTTGTATGCACATCTCCTTGTCAAATCCCCACATGGCCAATGCGAACCGGGCAGATTCGTCCGAATCTTAATTCCAGGCCCCATATGGGACCAATGATACGAATCCAAAGCAGAGAGTAATAGTGGAAGACACTCAACCGCCCAAAAGCAATATGCAGACATGAGTGCTTGCATTCAGTGACCCTCCTCAAACACATGCAGAGTAAACACTTCGCAAATACCTCCAGCCCGCTGCCTGCCACCTTCCTTTTGCTCTCTGCATATATGTGCTTGTTGAATTTCGAGTTGGAAACTTTAGAGAACTAGGCATTGCCTTAAGTCCTTGTCGGCCCGAATGCGTAGCCCTTAAGCAAGGAGAGCGCTCCAACCGATCCAACTTAGATATCGTATTTGCCGTACAATGCTTCATAATCTCCAAACCTCCTGCGTCCATTCACAATATGCAAAAAACCGAGAAAAATGCACATGCTGGATTACGGAAATGCGATGTTTATTTGATTTTATAGGATTCGGTGGAATTGCAGGACGAAAATCATGGAGCTAAGGGTTTTTGTCTAGCAAATTCGTGCTCCTTTGACCATTATTTTTTGGCGGGGGTTGGACTTCATTACCACATTTCACGATATCTCCATGGCTCGGGGAGATTAGGCTCCGTCTTATCTCCAGTTTCTTGAGGACTTGAGTGGACAGGTAGGGTCTACTGGGGTATTATACTCAGGAGTTACCAGTATTTTCGGTGCATTTGGTACGTTATCACACCGATTCGATGGCTTAATTCCGATGTAGATATGAGAAACCCATCAACTATCTATTATCTCCGGAGAACCGGACCATTTCTTCATCGAAACCCGACTTAAACCCATCAGTTTAGTGAATCTAGAGTGCCCAATAACTATTCGGTTGAGGAGTTAAGGATTCATTCTTAGCCAAACGGGATAACTTGAAGCCTGAGGCCCGAGGATTCCACTCATTTTCTCGGACCTAACACCACTGTTGAATCATCGGCTCTACTCAGTGTATTCACGGTTTTAAGTTACCCGGCTGTATCCTTTATCTCAACGGCAATGGGGATAACTTGTGTTTTAGTCTCAAAGACATTTAAGTTTTGATCCTCGTTCCGTAGGGCTGAGCCGACGGGTTTAAGGTTCGGAAAGCTAACACAGCCAGCCCGAAGAGCGATCCGAGTTACGTGCTTCGGTTAATTGAGCCTCATATATACGTGCTAACATTTAGACGTCAAGAGAAGTATCAATTTATTGAGTAAACAGAACATCTAGGGTCCATGCACGCAGGAAGTCAAGAGGAGCCCAGGACTTTTCAATGCTAGTAATCATCACAGGTCTTTTGCTCTTAAACGGCTTTCAATACAGAATAACTAGCTGCACAGATCTAGATCACAGAGCTACTAGCTACTACTGAGCATTTGGGCCATATGCAACATATGCATACAATCCGCGAACGTTCTCCCGAGCATTAGATTTAGAGACATCCCCAAGCCTAAACCCGAGATTCTCATGTATAGCTCGTAGTGATAAGACCAAATTATCCCGAAGCCGGATGTCCTAAGCTTGGATCTAACTCCTATCCGATTCTTAACACCGCCATACAGACAATCCGGCATAACATTTACCGCTGTTCAGCACCATATTTCCGTTCAGTTTTAAAATAATTCTTGTTCTGACGCTATTTCCGTGGTCCAATATCTTAAAACATCCCAGTTCGGCCGGAAACAGTTTAGGGTGGATATTTGCTGTATTTAACATTCCATTCAACGTAAATTATCCCGATTATATTCCACTATTCCCGTCATCACGGCACGATTCTACTGCTTAGGCGGCTTATATCCGGGATCAGAATAGGTTAAACCCCATCGGAATGATAGGTTTCCGCTTCTCGGATGTCTGATAGTGCTCTTTCGAGCCTTCAAATATCTACATCTCGGATTTTGGACGCGAGTTCAACTCCTCCAATTTAGGTCACAGGGGTGTGTTGGGCCGAATATGGGTATATTTGATCTCGGTCCCAGCATCTACCAAGCAGAACACTTGGTGTGAGGTATATCCAACTCTTGGGGATTGTGAAAGGTGCCTTCATTATCCTGCTTCTGACTATAACATCCATTGGTGTTTACAAGCATGTCCGGATATACACCTTGCACACAACCGGATCGACGACTAGACTATCAAACATGAGTAGCCTGCCAACATGTTGCGACAAAATAGAACAACAAGCCTCTGCGCATTTACTTCGGCTTCGATTCGAACATCCGATCTGGCTAACTGCATTGAATTATACGTATTCCTTTGATATCTCGGAAACATTATGCATACAAACCTTGCGCCTCATCCGGGGCTCTTTCTATCTTTAAACATGCCTCTAGCCGAATCCGAGATATATACGTATCTATAAAATATCTCTATACTCCTTCTCGATTTCACTTAAGCTCTTAGATATTCGGGTAGAGATCTCTTGGAACGGCTAGATTTTTGGCAATCTCTGCTTAGTATACGCCATTCTCGCGAGACGATGTACTCCAATGCAAGCCACATTGATATCATATATCATCGGCTAGCGGTTGGCCGTCATTGGTCTGGAATGAAATCGTCCGTTGCAAGCTAATATAGTCTTCCCAGTGTGCTAGTGTACCTATTGGTAGTACAAGCGCATCAAATTTGCAAATCGCCCAGCAACATGCGTGTTGGTTGGTTGGTTTTTAGTTGTAATTGAGCATGTTTTTTAGCTCTCTCTCTAGCGTCGAGGCTAATTATACGTATTGAATAGTGCACAGCGGTGAACAAATGTAGCAACTAGCTCTCCAACTTTGCATGTAGGTAGATTTAGCTCGCATTTTAAGTGCAGACAGGTATACTCTACGCTCCCCCAATTGCCCAAATGCAAAAAAGATATATCCTATCTTCGTCGGCAGTTGAAACGATGCGGTTGGTAGTATACAGGGTCACCCTGGTGAAATCGGCTGATCGGTCGTACTAGAATGAACATTTGGTGTGCGGAAATTTAGTTAACATCCGAAGAAGAACGCCCAATAACCATTGATATGATGAAGCTATAGAAGCGCCAGGATGTAATATACGTAAACCCTAATCTTTAATCTTCGCTCTAGGACTGCGGAGTCCAGCTACGTAGCAACAAGTCGACTAGGAGGGAGAATTATCATCTGTTTGTGGGTTTTCTTTAAATGTGGCGGGAAAGCATTGGCTAGTTTAGTGTTGATAATATCATGCTAGTGAATCTCTCTAGCTAGTACGAGCTAGTTGCAATTGACGTTCTAGGTCCTAAAGCTAGCTCAAGCTAGGGAGTAGAGCCCTTTGTCGCAGCATTAAATCCAATAGCATCATCGCCAAACAGGAAAATCAAGCAGATTGGTCCGTGCTAGGATAGTGTATGTTTTCCCACTAGTTATTCCTACTCAATCAAGCACGAATTGAACCCAAAACACCAAAGGATCGTCCAATATATCGCCATCACTCACCAATCAGACCGTTGATGAGCTCTAGAAGTTTCATTTCGAAGAACAAAAAGTGGGCTCGTCGCGCAACTGTATGCAGGCATGAACCATGAGTCCTGTCACGGGAACGGGAAGGAGGGCGGGATGGAGGTTGCATTGACGACCGCTACCTGCATGAGAGGGGCCTCTTGGGCGTTCTAGATAATCGCCTTCCCTCTAAGCCCTAATATCTTTGAAGCTTGGATTCTTCAGAGGTAGCCAACCCTTGCGATGTATCTGCAATGGGATGCAAGGTTTCTTTGCAATCAATATTCCAGGTGGACCGGAGACTAAGCAATGTCCCCTTTCTTTCGCGGCATTAGAATTGCTCAAAATATGCCTCGCAAATGCCCGAATCCGGATATCCCAAGGCTAAAGGAACGGAACAAGTGGTTGTATAACCGCCCAGAAAAGCCACTAACGGATGCAGATTCATGAGTCGCATCGGTTCGGTCGGCTAGTCTAACCGTTTCTTTCATAATGAGGCGTCGATAGCTCGAGGTGATCAGATAACCAACATTTCCCGCTGTACAAGGGGCCGCAAGCAAGAGTTCCTACAACCCGTGCGAGCCACGAATCTGCCTCATATGAACCGTTGGGGGTGTTATATCGTCGAGCTCGTGCAAATATCATGAGCTTCTAACAAACCAGAAAGCAAGATAACGCCTCAAGCCTCGGGCTAGTGGGTTTTTTACCCCGGCGTCCAACGCGGCCTTCGAGATGCAGAGGGGCAGAAGGGGGAAAAGTCCAACAGCAGTCAACCGTCTTGGCAACGGCCCCAGTTTCTGATCGCCACTCGATGAGGCGATTGTGAGAGGCGCCTGCAGGAAGTCAAGGGAAAATTTACCCTGTCGTTCCTATCAGAAATGCACACACACACCCCTCCTCCCAAACATTAAATTCCCAGCGAGAGAAATACCGAATACACAGCCGTAACAGCGGGAGCTCGGGTCACGACGAATCGTTCTCTTTTTGTTGGAAATGTTGTATTTTCCGTCTGCACAAGGAACGAAACTCGCTTATGCCGTGTTCGTCGGCAAGAAACCTTATGCACGAGTGGTGTCATGAGGGAGTGCTCGCAGTACTGCAGTCTGTGTTGGGTCTGGATCCGAGCCGGGACTGAGCCGGGGTCCGCGCCCGTCGCTTCAGCAATTCAGCCCACATCGATACCGTTTGCCGGTAATTATACGGTAGTTAGCTTGATCAACTGAGGCCAGGCAAGGGCGAGCAGCACGGTGATTAAGCTTACTTGTCCAACGACATCCCGCTCTTCGGTTCTATCCCGAGTGGGAAGAAATAAAGTCAGGAGTCAATCAGGCGTCTCTGTGTAACCTGTACGCTCGAATAGAATTATTGCCTGCTCGTCAAATATTTCCTCAGATAGTCGGATTCTACAAATGAGAAATTAAGAACTGCGCGTGCTCGTACGTCGGCCTGTCTAGACTTATGCCTCCTCGCAAGTTTTATGATATCAGAGTTTATTAGCTAGCTGGCGGAGTATACCAGAATTTGAAAACTAGCCCAGACTAGCCATTTTTGCTCTGTGGAGACCATCTGATACACCGGCAACTCCCTTCGACTTCTGTAGGATAATATAATCCACCTCCCTAAAAATGCATAGCGTTTCGCTAAAGATGTCCAGAGATCTTTGCTTAGGTAGTCCAGTTCGCTCTAATGGTAGAGAGAGCGAAACGTCCTGCTACCCCCTTGCCTTGATCCCTTTCTCGCTCTCCAGAAAAATCACCATCCCTGTAGACTTCCCAACAATCCGGTCTTGGTACCTCCAGACTCCCTCTCGTTGGTCAAACGACAGCATCAACAGTTAAAATTTCCTGGAAATACCCAACTCGATATATAAAATATAGATATCGGTGCTAAGATAAAGATAAAGAAAAGAAAAACCCTCCCGTATCAGGGTAAACGAAATCGCGAGGCGGGAAGCGCTTTGAGGTGCTGGAACCACACGTGGGAGTTCGTTAAACCAGGGAAACCGTCATGAGGCTGAAAGGGCTCGATTGGTACACCCCTTCTTCCCCTTCGATACGCAACATCGTTGACCTGCAAAAAGGCTGCCAACATCTTCCTTTTTCTAATTGAAGAAATCCTTGCTATCAGGGATCTATCTCTCTAACTAAAACCTGCAGCAGACTGGAATAGGGCAACCTCCGCCCTTCTGCTCCATTGAACGAACGCGAGCCATCCTAAACCGTTAATTCTTCGTAAGTCCTAGCAATGCTCGCCTTGAATGAAAAGTAGCAGGCCCGAACGGACCGTCCTCTCCAGACCCTGCAATTTCGTCAAGGCCACTCCTTGCCCTGTACAATATGCGGATATCTCGGATCTTCATCTCCCTATGGTCTCCGCGATCTAAACCAGAACTCAAAATCCTAGATCATGTATTCCGTTTCTCGTACCATTCATCCCGAAACGGCTCAATTTCTCGGATAAGCGAGCGAGAGAAAATGAAATCCTCAATAGCCATCCTTTTCTGCTTTGATGGTGCCAAGGCTCGACAAATAACCCATGTTGATAAAGCACAACCTCCTCCTTCCCCAGATCTAAACCTAAAACCCCGATCCTGCCAGCTGACTCTTAAGATATTACACATCTTCATTTCATGGGTCCAGAGCAGTCCTTTTTGCTTTAGCTTTTCGAGGACCTGCTGGTTGCTGGCCAAATAAACGGAAACGCAACCAATCCATTTGTTTTTCGCAATTTCGGGACGCCAAACGACACGAATCGGCCAAAAGAGAATGAAATGTGATTTGATCGGGCTTTGATCGTGCGAACCATCGCGAATCTTGATTCGAACCCTTGAGCAGTATCCTGCACTCCACCTATCTCCTCCCTGCCTCCACCGCTACCTCCACCATGCAGCCTAAATTTGGTGGTGGTGGAGGCGAAAGGCGCCTGCAGATAAAGGGCGCGAAACAAGTTGCTACCATTTAGTTTCGATTAGTTAGCTATGGAGACCTAAAAGGCAAAGAAAGAAAAAAAAGAGGATCTCAGACATACCTATCAAAGATCGAGAAACGCCTCGATCGTGTGTTGTGATTTTTGTGAAACCCTATATCACTTTTTTTCTCCGGCAGTTATACCCAGGCAATTGCACTAGGTGGGGAAGCAACCCACTCAATGACAGGACTGGATCGTGATAATCTCAACCATCCTCCAAACCATCGCCAAACTCGATGCAATCATCTTTTTCGATATAACTCCTATCCTCTCATGAATATTTGCCTTTGTAAACTTAAGACCAATTCGGACAATGAAAAGCCACGCTACGCGAAAATAGGCTGGAAAGCAAAAAGAAAAGAAAGAAAATAAAAGAAAAGGGACAAAACTCTAAGATGCAGTTCGCGATCGATTTCCATTTCGGGGATTACTCGAGTGCACGAGGAAGCCTGCTCCACCATCATCATGAGATTTGAGAAACCACAAAGAAAAATAGATATAGACAAATAAAATAAGCAAGCCCAATTAGCAGGCTAACTCAGCCATATCCCCCAATCGCGGAGGACAGAAACCGCCTCCTGTGCCCCCTTCAAACGGTTAACGGATGTCTGTATTTCTATTTTTCTTCTTCTTTCTTTTTCTCCTTTTTTCTTTTCTCGTTCCCACTCTCGCGTTCTGCGCAGCAGAGTACACTATACCTCGTCAAAGTCCGACAAGGCAGCTTTTTGCAGTTTTCGAACCTTACTCATCGGATGATTATTAATGATATTCTCTTTGATGAAGGGATGTTCGACTGCGACTTGCATAGACTGCACCTTGATGTATGTACGTTAAAATAGCTGCCTGATATATGTTATTTCTGCATCGCCGGCATCTGATAGGTTCCCAAATGCTTCAATGACGGTGTGGCCAGGCCGGGCTTTTTTTCTCTTTTCGCTTGTTCATATCTCTTCAATGGAGGTACATACATACAAGCAGATCATTAAAAGTCGTAGGTATCACAAAAATTGAGAATAACCGAGGGGGGCCAAAAAAAAAAAAAAAACGTGGCAATAAGAGGGAAGGGAGGAACACAGGAGTGCAGACAGGTTCCCACCGGCAGGGAACCAGATCGCCTGAGTGAGCTTGCTGTACTGCCCCCCCATTGCAACAATAACTACAGCAACAACGGGCCGTGATAGAGGGGAGGAGGGGGGGACAAACAACGTCCCAATACCTCATTGTCCACAGCCCAAGCAGCCAAGTAGGTATCACAAAATCGAGAGATCTGCATCTTGCATTCTTCCCAATCGCAAGCTGAAGGGAAAGGGTCCCTCTCTTTATCCCAAAATACACCCCAGGGCTCGCTAACTTTAGACGAGTGGGTGGGAAAAGTGGGTCCAGACGGAAAGCTGGGCCCTTCCATTTGGGATTTTTGTTTTTTAATAAAACTCTCCACAATAAAGCGACATTGCATTCATTCCACTATATTACATGTTGACGTAGGCCCTCTCCCTCTCTCTGTGTGTGTATGTGTGTGTGCAACTCTATCTCTCGTGTGAAGAAAGAGACGAACCACACTGCAGCGCATATCAAAGGGAATGGAATGTTCAAAAGTGGAGCTTGGGGGGGAAAGTTGCATATTTCATGCAGTGTTCCAGATGGACAAACTGGAAAATTAGGAGAGCTCAGAGAAGGGTTTCTCAACCCAGTCGAAGCCTTCAAAACTCCGATGCAGGGTGCTTAAATTTGTGACGATCATGTCTGAATCGAGCCGATTCTAGATCTTGAATTCTACAACAACAGACTACAATCTTAAAGTAATGGTTCTTTGTGATCTTTTTGTTTAAGACATTTCGTCCCTTCATTTATATTTCGAATGCACATGTGACTTTCTTATTTTGGTGCCAAAAGAAAGAAAGAAAAGATACAGTTTGTTCAAAAAGAAAGTTGCTCTTAGGTTCCGAGACCAATTAGGAAAATGCTAATTTCTGTCGTACAACCATCGATCGACCTTGTATATCAAGATGTAGGAATACATCATTAGAAGTGAAAATGTTAGAGTTACCAAAAAGGAGAGAAAGGGAATCAGAGAAATGAACGCCTTCAGCCAGAGTGGGTCCCGCTTTATAGTTGACAAAAAAGGGCAAAGTAGAGCAACTGGAAATAAAATGAAAATAAAAACGCCGGATATATCTGTCTTTGCTAATCAAACGCAATCGTGATACTGATGCTCAAAAAAGGCTGCCTCGAAAAGAAAAGTGTGAAAAAATGGATGAAGGAAGAATGGTATATGCGGAGACTTTTCGTGTTTGAGCAAAACCCAAGAAAAATATACTCCCAAGCCAAAGAAACAAACCAAGGAAATTTTGTTCAAGAAAAAAAAAGTAATAGAAAAAAATCAATAAAACCATAGATTTCCATCAAACATATCGTTACGGTGAAAATTTGGCGACTTTATACAGTGTAAATCGTGCTGAAAATGATGTTGTTATTATCGAGAAATTCACATCGTCGCTGCGGTCGTCGAGTAGCCGTTTCTGAAATTATCAACGATAAGCTTCTCCAACCCTTCGATCGTATATGGTTTCTTCAGGAAGCCCTGCATTCCCACTCTGGTAATATCCCTGTGAGCATCGGGACTGGCGTCCGCGCTGACAGCCAAAACAGTCAGCTTTCGTTCTTGGGTTGCGTATTCCGGTAGCGCAAATATCCTCTCCGTTGCCTCGATTCCGTTCAGTTTCGGCATCCACAAGTCCATTAGAATCAGACCGATAGGGGTTTCGTCGTTCCTCGCATTCTTCATCTCGGCTACTGCTTCTTCGCCATCTTCTGCCTCCAATATGTCTGTGAACCCAAGCCTCTTAAGCATAGTGGTGATAAGATTCCGGTTGATATTGTTATCTTCGACTACGAGAATGCGTAGCGGGATCTTCTTGCCCAGTTCCTTGTCGAATCTGCCCTTCTTTCCTATTTTGTGGTTGCTAGTACCATTGACTGGCTGGCGAAGGGTGATAGATTGCTTGCGAGGTCGGTATGGTATGGATGCTTCCTCGGAGTCGATGTGGGCGTAAGAACCGTTCCTCGTGTGGGTTGTCAAAACTGGAGACGATATCTCCGTTGAGCTAGTTGGGGGCCGTGAGAATTCGGGCGAAGCCAATCCTTGCATCAGAGAGCTGCGGTCGACGGGCTTTCTAGCAGCAAGTGCTGGCGAACCTGATCTTCCGTGTTTCGATTCCCTGCCCATCTCGATCGGTAGCATGATGTGAAATTCGGAGCCGGTATGTTCTCCTTCCGAAACGGTGTTAACCAGCGTAATGTCGCCTCCAAGCCTAATAGCGAGACGCTTCGCAACAAAAAGACCAAGTCCAACTCCGTCGAAAGCCCTTGTGAGACTGTTATCCTGACGACGCCACATCCTGAAAACATCCGGTACAAACTCTGGTCGAATGCCCGGACCCGTATCTGATATCTTGAATTGGACAAATTTCGAATCCGCAGAAACAGTCGATACTAGCCTGACGTCGCCCTTTGGTGTGAATTTTACCGCATTGTGGAGCACAGCGTACAGTGTTTTCTCGAGAGTGAGTTTGTCGACTGCGAGGGTATTAGCCGTCCAAAGTCTCTTCAACCTTACTGAAGTGTAAGTGGACTTACTGATGAGCATAGGCGGAACAAACTCCACCGACCAATCGATCCGTAGCGTTCCTGATCTTCTAGTTGCTGTTACGACTTCTCCGAATTGATTCGGCGTGACCTGCACCTGTTCTGGTCTGCCACCACTCTTCAGCGCAACTTGAAGCATTCCCGAAATGAATTCAATCAAATTGAGCCTTCTGTGGTTAAGAGTGACTTGACCAGAAGCTTCCTGGTGGATTGTATGTGTACCGGATGGTGTTTGGCCGGTTGGTGGGAGAGGTAGAACGCTGCCGGGCCGGTTCAAAGATGTATCGATCTCTCGCTTGGAGAGTTCTTCTGGCGGTAAACTGTTGGCTCTGCTACTTCTGAGTCTGTACATTCGGCGCTTGCTTCCAGAGCCATCGGCTGGCGGGGTTTTGGAGCGCCCAGGAGGGAGTGGAGTCGGAGGACCAGCATTTTCGTTTCCATCACTTCTTTTCCTCTTCTTCGGATTTACCAGAGAGTCTATTGGGTACGAGCTGACTTTGGACATGAGGGATGCGGGTAATGAATCCGGGCGAGTTAGAGCTGGTGGGTCGAGAGCAATGTCAGAATTGATATCCAGGGCATGAACCATGTTATCTGCAGCGTCCACGACACGCTGTGCGCTATCTGATAGTTGAAAACAGGAAATTAGCTGTATTTTCGATATTTATTTCATCTCTCGGGTTGTTATGTGCTTACCTTGGCAGTTTTCGATGTTTTTCCGCATATCGTATACAAATTGCCGTAGGTCGGTGGGTGTTGGCTCCTCTTCCAGGGAATCAAGCGAGGCGAGCATCACATCCAACATTCCCACAACACCTTGCAACGGTGTACGCAGTTCGTGAGATAGGTTTCTCGCCGCAGGACGTATTGTCTGTTGCGGCGATACATCTTCGTGGAGAACTACGTTGCCCATAAATGGATTCCACGGTTTTGTATTAGAGTCGGACGGGTTTCCGGGTTTTTCAAGAATCCGCCAGGTGACCAGATCTTCTAGCGATTTCATGAACAGTTCTAGGAACGCCCAACTCAAACCGGGTCTCCTGTCCAAACCCAGTTTTGACCACATCATACCGATGTGGCCATAGCATTTGCCTTCTGTGAACAATGGGATTGCTAGGTAGGCTTCAGCGGGTATAGGTAGGGCATCAGAGTTCGGGTTATCGGGAAACAGCGTTGGCAGACCGTCTGGGATGACCAACACTTTGTCGTGCTTCATGTGGGCGCAGGGACATCTGTAGCCCTTGTATTGAATATCTTGATAGAGTGCATCTTGACCGTCATGGTTTCGTACATAATAGGCGAGGCCCATCAGACACGAGCCTTCCTCACCGAGAGGTGGATACTCAACAGCGCTTTTCGAATCACCTTTTAGCACCCTCTTAGCAACAAATGTGTACTGCGAGCCTGTGATGTCTGCCATTCCCATCATGAGCAACTTCCAAAACTCCTCTCCCTGCAAGGAATGTAATTTGAGCTTCAAGTTGCTGATCTGAGTTCTAGCGCTGAGTTCGTCCGGGATGTAGTGTTTCTTCATCATTTCTAGGAAACCCGGCTGTCCGGAGTGTATTATCGACTTGTTATCGCAAGAGGGTATGCACAAGGACGAAAGGTCGCTCAGCGGGACATCAATGTCCATCGCTGAGCTTTTAGAGCCATTCATATTTGGGATATGTGAGTGATAGAAGGGCGATGAGACGAAGGATAGGACGGCGATTGGGTACGCCAGGGAGGGTGGGAGCTAAGCAGCCCGTGTGGAACTGAAGGAGATATCGTGTCCAATGTGGTGTAATGTTGTTATTCCTGGTTCCTAAAAGAAAGAAAAAGGGTGTCTCTCGCGTGGATTTTAAGGAAACTGCGGGGGAGTACGTCGATGGCTCTGGTGGAAGAGAAGAAACGTGTGAGCAGGGAATATTTCCAGCAAAGAAAAAAAAAAAGAAGAAAAAAACGTGGCAGAGACGTGGCCTAAACGTAGGACGAAGAAGGAAGATGTTTCCTGTAAGATTTGGGAGGTGTTTATATGTGAATGGTTTGTCGTACAAGTTTGGTGTCCGATGGAAAGCCTGGACCGTATTTGGATTTTTGCTGCTGGTGATTATTTGGGCAGTTGCTCCGAGGGTTTCAAGGCCTTGTTGTAAGAAAGCGTAACCAGATGCTCGGGATCGTGGGCTAGTCGATATCTGGCTGAAGGGTTCGAAAGTCGGTGGGCCTAGCTTGCAATCGAAAGTTTGTGAAATGTTCGGGAGGGCCAGAATGTGCTATCGAAAGAGGTATCGGCGAGAATAACAATGGGGAGAGTAAGGAAGTAAGAGGTAAGGTAGCGAGGAGAGGCGAGGGTATCTGATTTCTAGAATTGTACGACTGCCAGGACCGAAATTAGGAAAAACAAATTTAAAAAAGTCAATTATAGGCCAATATGCTAAGGGTTCGAGCATCCCACCAAATGGTGCTCCGTATGCAAAGCTCCAAGCCCTCTGCGGGAGAGAGGGAGAGGGAAGCAACCTTGCGATGTCGTCGAATGCGACAGCGAATGCGATAGAGGGTAGAGGATACGAACGAAGGAAGGGGCAATGTATAGCGAGAAGGAAAAAGGAAAGCGGGATGGATAGAGAGGTACACGAGCCCAGGAGCCCGACGGGAAGTCTAGAAAGGGATACACAAAAGTGGATCTAGCGGAACATACCTTTGAAGGAGAGTTTGGAAACAATTCTAAGAGAGAAGTTGTTCCAGAACTCGGGCCAGACATGCAGTTCTAATTATTGGTGGCTGTCTGTGAGACGTCAAGAGGAGATATGGCAAGTCCGAGGGCACGCAGAGACAGGCGCGGAGAGACGAGTAGCGGGAAGCCAGGGCGCAGAAGGATAGCTGAGACAGGAAGATATCGTGGCGGCCTCGCGTGGCAACTGAAGGTTTCAGCGATTGGGTTGGGTGGTCGTTTAAAGTTCCCCTCTCAATGCAATGCAGTAGCAACTTCGGATCTCGAGATGGCTGCCACGAAGAGAGAGAGAAAGAGAGAGAGAGAGAGATGCTGATATAATACAGTTGGACCCGTGCGTCAAATTTTGGGCGGATAAGGACCCGGCGCTCATATGGGAATCGGACCTAGAACGAGAAGGGGGGTGGAATCGAAGAAAATGAAAACGATAAATAACAGTATACTGAGAACAAGTTGAAGCGAGAGAGAGAGATAAAGCGGGCGCAGGAAAGAGCTGAGAAAGTCCTTCGTAGAATGCCAGAAAGCCAAGGTGATCCTGTTGCTTCGTTACTTCTGGTGACCGATTATTCTGGCGGGTTGGTCATGCTATCACACCGAACTGGGCCCCGTCGTCCAAAGAAAAGAAGAGCGAGCTGCGAGGGAGAGAGGGAGAGGTAGGGTGCACAAGTTGAGCGATGGAACCTGCAGCTCGTGTCACCGCAGGAGAGAAAAGGCGGCGTTTGTTCGGAGGTCGGAGAGGAGTCGGAGTATACGTAGGTGGTTAGGTAGTTAGGTAGGTAGGCAGGTAGGCAGGAGTGGTCTGTCGGACGTCGAGAAGAAGGAGTATTCGAGATCGAGGTTTGGTTTGGTTTGGTTTGATAGAACGGAACCGAATGGTTCTGGTTCGTCGCCACTTTCGGTGGAGTCTCCTGGATTTTGTATGGCGTGCCTTGCCTAGGGCCGATTGGAGGCCAGGCTCTGTAACGGCGGATGTGCTCTCGTTTTTTTTTTTTGCCCCCTTCCCCAAATTTGAACTGATCTGACCGACTGACTGACTGAGAGCCGAATGATCCTGGCCCTGGGTCAGGCAAAAGTAAAAATAAATAAAATAAAACTAAAAATGAAATAAATAAAATGGAAAAAATAAAACTACGTCGACAGCGTTCAATTCCGTTTAACGTTTGTTGAATGTGCGCCGGGTCGTCTAAATGGCTTGTTCGATCTCCCTCGAGATCTCTCTATCTTCTTCCCTCCCTTTAGCTTCCTTCAGTCTCCTTCAGTCTCCTTCGATCCTCGCTACAAGGATAATGTGCGAAGGAAAGGGATAATTATTAATCCTGCCAACCAAATGGTTACGGGCCCGTAGTTATATCAGACACAGACGGGTAGGCGGGCAGCCAACAGGGACACATCAACAGCAAGCAGCACTTAGGTATTAGGTATTATTATTATTATCACTCAGTGCAAAAGAAACCATGCGAGAAGGCCGTTTCAACTCGATCGCGAGGCTGAAGCCGGGAGGAAAACGTGGAGCAACAGACCGGCCCGATAATAACAGCAATAGTAGTAATTAAATACGCAAAAGGTAAACCGGGGTTGGTTGTTTTCCTTCTCTGTATGAAGTTATCGACAGATTCTCAAACCTCGCCGTTTTCTCGCCCTCTGCTTGCTCACTAACCCGTTACTTTTTACCCAACCCGGTAAGAAGAAAGATAAGAAGAAGAAAGTCCGCGAAGTGCAAGAGGAGAAGAGGAAAAGGCGAGTGAGGTAAGGTGCAAAATAAAATAAAAAATAGAAGAAAAAAAATAGGGTCGTACGGGTGCGGTATGTGAGGAAAGAAAGGCGGCGATGGCAGAGTTCCCCCTTCTCACAGCCAATGAGATTAGCTATAGAGGTAGCCTGGACTATTACTGTCACAGAGAGAAAGAAGGAAAGAAAAGTTGGGGCTCCACAAGGAAGAAATCGAAGTCGGTGCTGGCAAGGATGACCCTTCCGAGAGGGAAGTCGTCGCCAGTCTCTCTGGCGGAAGTGAGGGGTCCCTTAGCTCACTTCCAGCAGGGAGAAGGGTGGATGGTGGACGGTGGGTTCG
Organism: Dactylellina sp. 'tibetensis'; assembly: GCA_036971435.1. Classification (NCBI taxonomy): domain Eukaryota; kingdom Fungi; phylum Ascomycota; class Orbiliomycetes; order Orbiliales; family Orbiliaceae; genus Dactylellina; species Dactylellina sp. 'tibetensis'. The sequence goes on from JAKDFA010000005.1 coordinate 323,158, forward strand.
GGTCCAAAGAGTGGCGCGCACACCTGGATACCTGCAGAGCTAGACGTTGTATTTGGATGGGTTCAACATCCATCGGAACAGGAGTGCTATCAAGAGAGCAAAGCGGAGCAGGTTGTTTGGCCTTCGACAGGTGTTTCGAATGCCTGCGCTGCGGGTCCACAGCTCGATCGGAAGGACGACGACGCCAGCTGTGAGTATGAGAATTAATTGTGATATCGTTCCAGCGTGAATTAATTACCACCACGCTGCAGCGTTGGCTGCCCTTCCCACCAAGCCGAACTAAAAAAAAAAACATTAACAAAATAAAATAAGATAGACTGCGTTTTGTGACCGTACGAACCATTTCTCAGAGCTTAGATAATCCCGCCCAGTTTGATTAGATCGATCCTGCTCGCAAATGCGAGTCAAGAAGGGGCATTGGGAGCAGGTGTGGGAACGATGGCCGCGTCTAGAACACTTGGGAGCAGGGAAGGCTGCCTCCAGCAAATCAGATGCCCATGTCCACAAACCACCAGCTGGGCCGACTGCCCCCTCCGGCCAATCACTGCCGCCTTTCGAGGGGCAGTCTTTCTTCCTGCTACCAGCTGTGCTTCGAATCCCCAGCCAAGTCATTCAGTCTGGTCAGGTCAGGTCAGGTCAAGTCGGTCAGATCCATTCGGGCAGACCGGTCGGCAATAGTCTGGTCTGGTCTTGTCTGGTCTTGTTCGATCAGGCCATTCCCATCCAGACATTTCAACTGACGACAGACACCAACCGGACAACGAGACAGCGAAAGACCGTCAACAGCCGGGACGTTGCCCTCCGAGCAGAGACTCAAAGAGAAAGCCTGCATCATTTCACGGATCCGGATCAAGCGGCACATTGGTTTCGCTTTCGCTTTCGCTAGCTGGCTCGCTGGCCGTCCGCTGCCAAGACTCGCCGGCTTCTCCCTCTCATCTTGCTATTTTGCATTTCTGCCGTGATTGCGAAAAAAAGATCACATCGCGAATCGTGGCCAAGTCGTGCGAATGCTTGTTCGGGCTATTATCGGCTACGTGCTCGCCCAGATATAAAAATCGTTCACACTCTTTTCTCATCCGGTTCGCTATTTGCAGCGTCCGACCGCCCCGGCGAGCACAATATTGAAACACAGCGGTTTTGAAAATCAACATTATCAACATTGCCCGTTCGGGAATATGGATACGCTGCCCCAGGCTGCTCTGCTGCCGGCCGGCAGCCCATGCTTTTGTGGTCCGATGCAAGCCAACGGCTGAACTTCGAACACTGGCAATTGGGGGAGGCTTGGGCTTGATTCCGTTATGGGGTAGGCGTCACAACCTGGTGCGCGCCCGCTACGACAATCAGCACCCTTAATATCCCACCAGCCGTCCTAAGAAAATTGCTCAACCTCAAGAATGCCTTCTTGGGATGAAGCGACCTGAAATAGCATGAGCCTCGCGTCAGAGCCTCTTTTCTCTTACGCGCCCGGCGCCTACTCTGGCCCTTCCAATTACACATCGTGGAAAGCCCAGACGAGTCCGCCAGCGCACTGCTGAGCGCTGTTTCTGCTTTGAAATACAACTTCGCTAAAAAATGAGGCACCGGACGAATACAATATTCCGAGTGCTGTGTCTTGAAAAGATGACGGCAGGCAGATGTAGGTTTGTCTGGACGCATGGGGCGGACCCTGTCGACAGCAATGTCCCGACGCTGATGAGATCATTCGGCATATGGGCATGGGGATACTATTGGACAGCACCTGCCTTTTTTCCTTTCCCTGCGCATTCCTGCAGCTGCAAATCAAAGTACAAAACGGGGTCCTTTCGGTCTAGATGCGTCCATTTCTCGAGGCGAAATACGAAGCCAAACTTGTCGACGACAAACACTAGCTAGCCTGCTGCTTTTCCCCTCTAACTCTCCCAATGCCTCCAGATCATGCGACACCACACCACACGCCAAGTTTGAATAATTTCACGGACCCTATATCACAAAGCGGATATATCATGATCCGAAATGGAACTCCCAGGGCGAATGTCTCCACACTCATCCTCGCGTCCTCTTGCCGTCTCCCCAGGCCCATCCATTTTTGCAGGGCATGCGGAGACGAGGCTCGTCCCAAAAAGGTACAGAGATCGCCTGTGCTTGAACCAGGGCCCCGGACTCACAATCCTGAAAAGGTGCTCTTCAATCGTCAGGGCTGAATGCCCAAATCCCAAAACGGAGATACCGCGCAGAAACTTGCCCAATTTTTTCGACAATACTTGCTTTCTCTCCTCGTCAATACTTCCTGTCTCTCCTCGCACCCTTGCTTTTCCAACCTGGAGATTACGGAGGGTCAAGAACAGCCGGTGATCGGCTCTCTCTCGTCTAATTCAAAATAGCAAACGAGTGTTCTTGTTCGAACGGGGTTTCCAGCCACTTGGCGCCGGATCCACACCGCTCAATCCTGCCGCATCCAAGGAAAACAGAAGAAAGACTCTGCAGGTGCCAAAACCTTCCCCGTCCAATCCTGATAATCTTCAACCCTATCACGATTTAGAAAATCCATCGACCCACTTGGTATCACCCGCATTCCATGTGATCTCGAAAGAATGCTCTCGCTTTTTGTCTGTGCAGTACTTGGACCGCTGCTGTATCACAGTCTAGAAGCCCATCTATCAGGCCATTTCTAAGGGCCGCGCACCTTCCCCTTGGTTTCTTCTTTGTCAATTGGGTTCGGAGATTAGACACAGGGTCAGAAACGTGGTATCAGACCATATTCAGCAATATATCTCCGTTACTTGAGGCATTTTACCACTTTTCCTACTAGATCTGATAATCAAAACCGCTTGAGAAAAAATTAAGCCTCTCGTCCATTCCGTTCGACTATCTCATCTTCCAAAACCTATAGCACACGCCGTCTATAGCCCCTCTTCTTCCGAAAGGTGATCCAATATATCCAAGTTTTTTTTTTCGTCTCCATTTCTCTTTCTCTCCTCGCCACAACGTAATAATAATAACATTTTGCGAAATTATTAGTATGCTGTTATATTATTTTGCCTTGCTCGCAAGCCAAATCATGCACGATCGTCGATTCCCCACGATTCATGCCGCATCAGATCACCGCATTCGCCCGTGGTATGCAGAAGACATCTACAAACTCCGGACGCATCATTAAAAATCAAGAAACCGCAACATTGGGAGGTCCACCCAGTTCTAACTGCACGAGTCAGCACCTGGCCACTTTGTACAAATCTCCTATTCATCATACGTTACGTGGAAGGCACTTTGTCGTGAAGCAGGAAACCCGTGTACCACCAGTGCGATGATCCTTCAGTTACAAGAGGGAAGAGAAAAGAAAAAAAAAAAGACCAGCCAATGCAAGGTAATTATGTAGTAATTTTAACGAAAAGGAACTCTCACAAGTATTCGAACAAATGATGCATGCATATGCGCATGCCTCTCGCTCTACACATGTACCCGTAGATGGATGACTGAGTGGTGTGTGCGGGTCAACAGAACCCATCAAGACATGCCAATCTGCATGTTCGAGCTCGTTTATCTGTGAACGGGCCTGTTCATCGATCACACAGACACACTATGTATGTATGTCCAACGTCAGTATACCAGCACCAAAGAAAACTGCTCGTTGCCTAAAGACAAAGTGGAAACCCCCAGCACAAAAATACCAAGCACGAAAAAAAAGTGCGAAAAAAAAAGAAAAGAAAAAGAATATGCTTCGTATCGGGCAGACCAATTCCGTTAATTTGACACCGCCGAGCGAGTCTCCTTGTGGATACAGAAACGTTAATAGTACACCGCAGCTATAGGCAAGTATGGCTCTAAACACACATTTCCTTGTGGTCTATAACAGACTGGGGTGGAGGTATATCAGCAAACCGAGGACAAATTCAACCAAGCGAAACAAAGTATGCCAAACGAGACGAGAGAGTACCCGTACGAGATGGAAATAAGACTTCGAAAAAGGAAAGAAAGAAAAAAAAAGAAATAAAGACCAATCGATTAGCAACGACAAGGCTGCTTTGCCTTGCCTTGCTTTGCTGTGCTTCCGTTTCTTTCTTTTCAGTTGTTTTTTTTCGGTAATACCTACTTTCGTGATTTGATATTGGGATTGTGCAACGGAAACAAACCGATTCTTGCGTGGTTCGCACGAGGAATAATAACGGGCTGGGGGCTTGGTAATAATTAATCATCACGCAACACAAGTGGAGTCGGCCGTCTGTTGTATTTTCTGGAGGGCAACGCAATTCCTTCTTGATACTTACTGTGAATACCTCAACGAGCTTTCGATCAGGATTGATATTGTCGGCGGACATTGTTGCTCTGGGATTTTGGTGGCTAGGCAGTATCGGTATTATTATATATCTATTAGATTCTAATTCTTGTATCAGTGGCCATTGTAAATGGCATATAATTACCATTATTTGGTTCGATCTTGGTTAGTTGCCCCGAAATTTGGGATCCATCACTGATTCGAGTAAACAATAATAACAGCCATGCATTTTCGTGGAGACAGTATCAATTTAAATTTCTTGAAGATATATCACTTACTGTGCTCTATAAAAGTTTGTTACTGGAGTATAATTGTTAGCCTGGTTAGTCAATGCCCATGATGGTTATTTCTATAAGATATGCAAGGTATCTATTGAAATAGTAATTTAGGAATAGAACGCGCGCAGATGTATAAAATGCCACCTCTCTGTTTTTTGGACAGATTTAAATTCGGCTAACGGAAGTGATGTCGGGAATAAATCCGATTCTGTTGCAATATGCCCTTGAAAGATAATATGGCTCTACGGGCCCCAACATGCGCTTCCGGCGGACCGCATCCGAGCCGGTCTCAAATTCGTACTGTAGCATAATACGCTGCATTAATCCTGTACGACTCGGCGACGGCCCGGGTATGTGTCTTATGTATCATATAGTATACAAAGCTTCCAGTTTCGTGTTTTGTCCGGTGAAGGATGCATGTGGACGTGCGATGAACAGGTATAGCATTAGGCATACGAATCTCCACGTTCCAACTCCCGTGTTCTGCAATGTATCCATCTTAGATTTCCGAGTATCTGCCTGTCTACCCGCCAACATCCTTTGTTTTTTTTTCTGGCGAAATCGGGCGACGTATACGAAATTTGATAGACATAAGCCTAGGCTCCTGAGATCCTATCTCATGTTTCAATAGGGTAAAAAATATGCCACATGCCTCTACAATGCATCAATTCTAAGACATCGGCCGAGTGCAGATGAAGAGTTAGGGGTTGGGCTGATCGTGGCTCAAACTCGTCAATAGATGAAATTCTGATCACCAAAAGTTGGAAGTCAGTTGATCTCAAACATTCAAGGTAACATTAATTTGCCGGATGGATTCGAAATCAGCTGCCTCATGAGCTAAGAGCTAATATTTTAATCAAGAAGTTAGTCGATGGGGCCTTCGTGGCCTTTATCTTTCTATTAAATTTCTTCTACCTAATTTTTCAATGGAGGCTTGTTTGGGAGATTTTTTCGATAGATGCGAGGAACATACCAACTAGACAACCAACTAGCCGGGTAGCTACGTAGGCGAAATATCAATTATATAATGCGTCCTTTTCTTGCTGTACTGTCCGATATATAGGAGGTTACAGGAAGTACGGCTATGCGGCAACCCAGACTAGACTAATAAGCAATTCAAATGCACATATCTACAAACAGCGAAATTCTATACCATTATATTTGCTCCTATGCAAGCGCTCGGTTTTTTTTAAATACATTGTGACTGGTTAGTTTCTGTGTGTGACCGATCCGTGCCTGCTTCATCCCATAATTCCTAAACAGAACGGAGCTAGGGCTGCAGATATCCGTCCACTCGAGATTTACTAATATCTGAAACGTATTCTAGACCCCCACAAAAATAATTTAGAATTTTTCATTTTTAAGAAAAACAAGTTGTTTATAAGCCGAAACATACAATGTATCGCACGAGATAAGTTAAAACTAAGATATAGGATTCAACATCTGGAAGGGGTTGACGCGATTTTTGAACCTGTTGGGGAAAACGCAAGACTCCGAGTGGTTAAAATAGGTAGCAGGTCCTCAGTAAGCGTAGGAAGACAGGGCGGTTTGTTATTCTGTGCATTGAAATCGCCTTGGAGGTCTAGACGTATAGAATTGAAGATCTGGAGGTTAAATATAGATTATTAGACAGAAGATTCTGTTACGTGCTTGTTGGTTTAATCTATGGTTAATTAATGATTGCTCCTGATTGTATCATGGATAAACCCAACACAAGCCAGGAACAAAATGAGCATCGAAATTAAATCTGAATCGACGACGGCAAGACTGCATGGAAGCGTGTGATATTTCCCAATAACAATACTCTGCTTTACTCCGTATCCTAAAATAGTAATGCACTATCCTCAGGTGACCTATATGACACATGATTAATGAAAACCGTGCCAAACTTCAGCAAACATGCCTCTGCACATTAATGAGGCTGGATATCGATATATCGGTAACTTGCAGGTCACTCGCGGCACAGAAATTGTTTTCTTTCTTGCTATAGAGATTTGTATCTTACGTGGGCTTAGAAGCTAACACAAACATTGACTATTTTCTTCATACTCCAATAACAATCGAGCCTAAAACGTAATTCATTTATAGAAATGTGAAGCACCGATTAGTTTAGTTAAAAATTAAATACGAAAAGGTCTTTTTTCTAGCTATTGTTGAGTTTGAACTACTTGTCATAGCGGGCGATTTTATGTGATTAAAAGTTGACTGGGCTTATAAGATTGCATATTGGCTCTATTCCTGCGGGATGAAATATGGATGCAGATACACGTTCTGCATTACGCGTCAGGTTAGCAGCCATTGAATTTCCACCGAATTGCCACAGTATATTTATATATATGATATCATGTTGAAACAATAGGTTCTAGTAGGAAACTTTACTGGGAGGTTACAGGCAAAAAAACAACCCGCGGGGGTAGCCTTCGCGGTTTTAGGTTTCCGATCGATCTAGACTTGGGTTCTTGAGGGCGGCCCTAGATGTGCAAACATGTTCATTATTTCTTATCGATAGGTTAGCTATTGGAATATATAAATGATCCGTCTTTAATCCTTTCTTTAACTCGACACGAACACTTCATAGTAAACCCTAATATCATCCTACTTTGAGAATTTCTTGACAGACCTGAAGTACACGGTTTGCGAACAATAGTATCCCCCCTCCCCCCGGGCTGAATTACAAATATTTCTCGAAATAGCCTCTGCTTTCGCTTCCGGGATCCCCTAAAAACAATAACGGCAAATAATCTACATTATGTCTGCGGAGATACACAATAGTGCAATACTTGGCTCATCACAGTCTGTAGCCCATAATGCTCTAGATCAAGATGTTACTGGCGAAATAGAGCAAATTTTCCAAAGCGGATTACAGCATACCGTTCACATCTATATCAAACTGGAAGCTCTCTCTACCATGACGAAAGTCGAACTAGCTGAAGACTGGAGCCTGGAATATTTGCTCGAGACCGTAAAATGTAAGATGATATGTGTAAGCATATCCCAACTATCAAATAAATTATGCGGGTATCTAATATGCAAGTACTTACAAATCGACTGCGATGGATTAGCATACCTCTATCGAATTGGCTACCTCCGCCCCAGTGTTGCAGACTCTAAAAATTGGAGTATCGATCTCAATTTTGGGGACCTATCGGTTCTCAACATGGTGACACTTCTCTCATATCGCGGCGAGCAGCAATCCAATCTTCTCGTCAAAGACTTGTTCTACGGCGGTGAAATCCTCGATGTGAACTTATACAGACTCTCCCCATCTCAAGGTCTCCTGTTAGAATACCTGTGGGACAACAAAAGCAGCGGCTGGCGCACTAAAACTGTCCCTAGAGAATTTCCATTCCTGGATGCGAGTTTGGCGATTCACGATAATATTCTATACACGCCGTTCCCGTTTATAAATCGATCTTTATCCATGACCTCCATGAAACTTTCGTACCTTCGAATTCTCAACGGCCGGTTGCGTAGTTCAATCTCTGAAATGGGATATCTTTCCGCAGTGGTCTTTGTGGGAGTTGAGGAGCTTAGGATGGCAGTAGTGAAGCAGTATTCATGGGAACATAGAATGGGGTTTGGGAAGATTTTGAAAATGGAGGGAGACGACATGTGTTTGGTTCTTGACGGGACAGGGGCAGAGAGGAAGTTGAGGTATAGACCGAATCGGATGGCCTGGGTTGAAGAGTGAACATAAATGAACGGATTGTACTATGATGCAAACCGACTAGGTGGCCCCTTCTGGTGCGGCGTCTGCTTTTCGAGACAAAGCTTTAAGATTCATTTAGTAGTTTAATTCTTCTTGTATTCTTGCATATTAGAGATTTTACAGCTGGGCGTTCTGGGCATATGCATTAGTTTAGATGGCTATTCTCGCGATTCGAAAGAAATAAAAGTTATTATTATAATCTTGAGAATTGGTAAGTGTTCTGTTAAAGTTTTTCTTTTTTTTAAAATCGGCATTGGAGTTACACGAACCCCTGAGATTTAGATCTCTCGATTGAGCCTAGGCAGTTTCGATCTGTTTTAATGGCGGTCGTACAACGAAACCTAGGCCTCCGGCCAGATTGTGTCTTTGTGTTATTACTTTGGAAACAATGTAAATAGGCTGGTCTCGTTCCAGCCTCTACCAAAACACTTGGTGTGAAAATAGGCTGGTAATCTGAGTAATTGGAAATTTATTGTGGGCGCCATATTGGTGCTTGTGCGGGATTTTGCAGAGGAATGTTGGAATGATAAGTTCCAATTGTTAATGATATTCTCGAGTAGCCTCGAATGGTTGGATGCCTAAGTTTCTCTCAATGATATTATTAGCTTTATAACAGAGATGTAATTATGATAAAGTTCAAACTGGATGCTGGTAGCAAATATCATAGGTTCGGGCATCTGGAGCACCATGGTCTCGAAACCACACCACCTGCTGCTTTTGTGGTGTCTGGTTTACGAGACCAGACCACCAACAATAATATACAAATGTTCTCACGACACCGAATCTAACAGCTTTGCTTCTTTAGCTCCAAAAGCCCCACAATAAGCCGCAACACCATACACCTTCAACTTCTCCCTTGTTCCCGGCATCACAAAGTTACCCCGATAATGACATCTAACTTTACACGTGTCCATGAATTCCACGCCAAGTCCTTCTTCCACTATATCGCTCGAGTCGAGGGTATTCGACACGGTCAAAATGTTGAGAGTATCTGCGCGTGGTAAAATTATATGTTCGCGAATGTAGTCCCAAGGCCTGGGTAGCCATTCTTGGCGGCCTTGTTTGGGAGTTGTAGTGAAGGGTTGTAGGTTGTCAATGTGGAGGATTTCGAGGTTTGGGAAGCGAGAGATGAAGTCTGGGATCTATATTATAGATAGTTAGAACACCTCCATTAAGTCAAATAAACTCGGAAGAAACTAATTCAAGGATTGGGTGATATAGGGGAAGGGAAAAATACTTTAACTTGAGATCTAACGTCCCAGCCGATTGTTAGCTCTTTCACCTTGGCATAATCGACTTTTAAATAGCGATCGAACGGCGCAACCATCTCTCTCGTACACTGGATATCCAATTTCTCTAAACTCGGTAGCTCTAAATACCGCGGTGGACCGAATATGTTTTCTGTTCTAGATTCCGTCGGCTCTGAAAACATGTGTTTGGCATCATGTATCTGGTAGAATCGAAGAGATTTCACAGTTTTCAACGATGGAGAGAGAATGTTAGACAGCAGTTCCAGCGTGGATGGGGGTTTGTTTTCTGGATTCCCTGTTGCCGGGGATACTGCAGAAAAAGAGGGAGGAGAGGAAGCATTCCAGTATGGACCCGGAGCGTACTCGCGGATACCAATCTGGAGGAACTGCAGGCGAGCATAAGATTTTATCGGAGCTGTGGCAGGTCTTTTTGTATGATCGCCACTAGTACTTTTGGTACCGGCGGGTGGCCAAGTTTTTGCCCGGAGAAGCTTGACTTTCTGATAAGGTGGTAGTGGGACCTTGTCTCTTCTCGTGTGTATTTTTATGTGTAGTTGTTTCAGTGACGGGCAGTTTGCGAGAACAATCTCAATGGCGTCGATGACATCGAAGATTCGAGATTCGACTTTGCCCTCAAATTCTGCAACTGTGAGTCTTGAGAAATTCGGCACAAGCTGCTCAATTACGTCGGGCAAACTGTGGCTCTGTTGGAACTGGTTTATACGAGAGACGCTACTGTGATACATATTTTGGTCTGTTGTGATTGAGAGTTTTCTTTTACATTTATGCAAACGATGATTAATATCAATTATTTAAAAGTATGGAAGATGGTTAATAGAAGAGAGTAATACATACCTGGCAAGGTGGCCATTATTTCGATAAAAATCATACTTATCACGTCGGTAGATGCACCCGTTGATATTTTCATTATAACTATGCTCGAAAAGCAGATCGCACTCAGTATAAATATACGGCAGTAGCACCTGACGAAACCGACGGCATGTCAAACTCGTCCGGGTAAGATTGCATTGGTTCTTCGAGCTATCCAATAAGTTATCGAAAATTAAAATTAAGATTTCTGTCGGCAGGTCTAAAAGCTTGGTGGGGTTGGCGGAGGTAGCGTGCGCCGCTTGTTGCTCGATTAGAGTATAAGAACGCTTGGATGATGATATTATTCGCTTCGACTTCGACCTTTTGCCTTTGAATCTGCAGATGCACTTAAGCAACTGGCAAGGGAGGAGGAGGACAAAACTGTTAATCATGTCTGTGGATCTCCTGGTCGGTTTATCAATCGAAGCATTGATCTGGGTATATAACATTGTTCTCTATTTATTTTTTGGGCAAAGGGAATAATTAAGAGTAAAACAGCCAAAAATAAATTTCTCCGTCCAAGATCGAATTTAGCTTTGGAGTGTAAAAGAAAAGAATAACAGTCGGGAAGAGCTACCCGTGGGGCCATTTTCACAACAGGTCCAAAATGGAGGTTATAGCACATTTGAAACCTGGACACACATGGAATGTTGGGCACGGTTATAGGCTAAGGGTGCAAGCATTTGAATGCACTATCCTAGCCTACCTTCCGGCGAGTCAAGTTGCGAGTGCGATACTGCATTCGAACGGTAGTTGATAAAAGTGGGTGGTATTTTTTTCAGTCCTTCCCAAAGCAGTGTCTAACGGTCTAGCGGAAGAGCTGGGCCCGCAGTAACAAGCCTATAAACATGTGGAACCCTGGCCATCGACCTCTTGGCGAACATGGTTTGGAGTGTGATTGGGAGCCCCGGTTGTGTATTGTTCCAATCAAATACGATAGTGACCATCAAGTGACCGTTGTGGCAGAACAGTATAGTTATGTCGTTTGGTGATATTGGGCACGGGCATGCCGGATTGCATTCCCTCACATCTTTTACTGGAGGAAAGCCCTGGGAAGAGCCATATGACTCCACAGAATAATATGAGGTGTTAAGTCGGGAGATCAGATACCTAGGAAAGGCGCCGAAGCCGAACGGAGGATGAGAACCATGTAGGCTGGACCCTGACATGCAAGATTGTGTGATTTATTCCCACCCAAACTCGAATATAACCGTCAACTACCTCGTAAGCAGAAGGCGGTAAAAATGTGGTTTCTGCATTCTGTTCGAATGGAGTCAGGGAAAATATAATGTCCATGTCTCAATGTTGGCCGCGAGGTGTTTTCACTCGACACAGTTTTTTTTTTTTTTTTTTAGGTAGCTCTCCAGGATTTCCTAACCCGACCAGTCCGTCATCTCTAAACGGGTAGTCTGGCGCAGAATAGAAGAACACTAGACGAAAAGGTAGCCAGCCTTACCGGAAGAACTGGTTGGTGGCATGTGGCTGATTCCGCTTTCCCTTATCAGGACCCTGTCGCTGTCTAATTGGTTAGCGCTGCCGGACGATGGTGGGACGTGGATGCGGGCATGGGAGCTATCCATCTACTAGCGGGGGCTCCTGGGATGCCTTTATTATCACCTCCTCTGTCACGATAGCTGGGTTATCGGCTCCTGTTAATACAGTTAATACAGGAAGGTTATAAGATGGTGACGACTTCACAAGATGTAGCTGGATCGGAGGAGGAGATTCTCTGTTCACGATGTAGTGCGTTTATCCCCTCTTTAGAGTTCAAAGAACCGAAAATCATCTCCAAACTAACTTTTAGATAAAAATAAAACAGAGGAGCCTCTGCCACTGTGGTCTGCAGAAACATCAGCAGAAGACGAGCTCAACTTCATCCAGCCCCCGGAAGCCTCTCAACGACTCCACGCAGCCGATCTAGATGCAGCCTCCACCGCCGAAGATGGTGGGGAGAATCAAGTGGATAACAGAATGTATCTCGACGGCGGCTCAAAAGCAGTTACCTTGCACACCATCTCTCCAGTATCGGATCTCCTCATATACCTCCCCACGATCCCCGTGACACATAGATACCTCGTATCCTCGCAGATATTACGCGTCGTCTCACCCGTATGGAGAAAATATCTGGATCCGGAGAGTCCCTTCCAAAGCATCGGGACCGAACATGTCGCGGGACGGCAACACATCGTCATGACGCTTGAAGACGACGACCCGGTTACTTTACTGGCGGTTCTGAACCTCCTACATTTTTCGACAGACAGAGTGCCGACGACTAGCATAGACTTCAACCAGCTGCGGTCCTTTGCCGTGCTATGTGATAAATACGATTGTGTCCACGTGCTGAATCCGTATTCGAAGCAGTGGCTGGATCAATGGGCCGAGTTGGTACAAGAGCCTGGATATGAGGACTGGCTGTTTATCGCCAAGGTGTTTAAGGATAATCGTGGAGTGAAGGAACTGGAAGAGCTGCTAGTAGAAGAGAGTAGTTCGTTGAGCGTCTGCGGGTCGTATTTCTTTAGACAGGGGATTGAAGTGTCGACTGCCCTGATTCCGGAGGGTGTTTTGAGTGCGTATTCTTATCATAAACGTTGACTGGTATTATCTAACTGATTGCGTAGAACGAATCATGTCTTCTCGCGATACAGAACTGAAACGACAAATCAGCATCTGGCGAAACTTCTTGCAGACCTTCATCCAGGAGAACGTGTCCAAGGGGTGTCCGAACTGGGACTGCGTGACCCTCTCATATGGCAATTTAATTCGCAGCGTCGAACAATCCGGTCTGTCCAAGGTATTCAATCTAACGGAGGAATGGCATGGGAATCTGAAAGATTTTGACGAGAAGAGAGCTGGGATTAGTCTGGCAAATGGAACTAGGTTCCACGGCTATGGATGGTGTCCTGTGGAGAAGGTGAACGATGAGCTCAGGAAGAAGTTGGCGAAGCCGAAGCAAGGCGAAGACGAATTCGATTGGAAAATCTAGACTAGCGGTTTTCTACTGAGTACTGATATCACGGTATCCATGTCGGGGAATATATATGGGTAATAGATAAATGGGCTGGAGCATGGAGTCTAGGAGTACATGGTGCTATAGTATTGATTCCTTAGCTACATTAACACGTATTCATATTATAATGCATCGATTCGTTCTCAAATAAGGAAAAAACTCTCCAGTACATATATGTATACTTGCTAAGGTCCCACTAGGCGGATTCAGACTGGGTGGTTTGATCATACCCCGCAGAACTGTCGCAACACTAGAAATATTACGGTGGTTCTGTTACATCCTTCCCGCTTCTTAGGAGGGGGTGCGTCTACCACGGATTAAAAGAGTTCGAGCTGCAGCCTGACCCAAGATGCCACTAAATATAGAGTTCAGCACCCTCCCGGCCGAGTTACAAATTAAAATCCTCTGCAACCTCTCCTTCCAGGACCAAGTTTCCCGCAGTAAAAGTATGCAAGCTCTGGAAAGAAGTCATCCTATCTGACAAATCCTTGATCAAATCTCGGTATATCGACAGGGCAGCATCCCTTGGTAACCCGTTGTTCCAAGAAACTCGCCTCTCCGAACTTTATTTCCATAAAATATTCGACCAATATGGTGGGTTGGACGCGCAGCTCGGATTCACCTCTCACCGATCCGGCGATGGCCGCTGGGTAGGTAGACTCATAACCTATAAATACTTCCAAGTAGAAGAAGGCGAAGATCGCGAGAAAACAAGTGAGAGAGGCGATCCCAACAGAATTGATATCGATGTAGATCTCGCGATAGAGCAGAAATTGAAAGGCAGGTGGATTGATCTTGGTCCGGAGTTTGGACTTCTAGATGAAGATCTCGTCTTGCCAGGAGCGTTGTGGCCACCTGGGAGCAACGAGAAATACGATATCGGTTTTGAAATTATGGGTGTGGATCCATCGCCACTGGGGTATTTTGAAACGTTTATCGATTTGCTCTTCCCAACTAGGGCAATATGGGAGGGCCTCCCTGTGCCGATTCAGGATGAGAACCCAGGGTTTACTAGAAAGGACGTAAATCGCGGTTACAGATTGTGGAAGCTATGGGGTGGGAGGAAAGGATATTATGGAGATGGTATAAAGGTTAGGGAGTTGGTTGACTGGTTGTTGGATATTCTGTTGGATATTCCTAACGAATCGCTACTGGAGCTGCCGGAGAGTACGACGTATGAAGTCCGGTTCGCACATTATCCTTTGCATTCCATTTTTTGCGTACACATGTACCCTTCGGGCACCGAGTTCACATTGCCTGAGCTAATGGTGGGGGAATGAATACCGAGGCGTACATGATATTCTTCGTATTTTATGAATATATTCTTAAACAGATAGAACTTACGCGGGGGGCAGGGACAATCTACTGGGCGATATAAACAGGTCTAGGGAGTGATAGTAATCTAAACTTCTCATGGCCAATTAACAGGTACTATGACAGTGGCACCAGTGTGCGAAACTCGGTTCGAATAATGAGATATTCGAACCTCGAACTTCGACTTAGGGCAAAAGCCTTTGCTATCCGCTAGAACACCAAAAGGGTTTGCTGGGAAGACTTCAAGCAGATCGTTAACTGTATAACCTTCTTCAACTGTCGAACATACCATACGGAATCTTTAACTAGGAATTTCTAGAGAGGTCATAGTCGTATTTCGAGGGATTAGGCTGGGGCTTACAGCCATGTAGTTCCGGCGCATAGGTTACAAACGGCGAGAATATTGGTTCGTTGAGGAATCGAGAATTAGGCGAGATTTCCAAGTCCATATGAACCTGGTCTCGTTCCCAGCCTCCACCAAGCAAAACAGTTGGTGTGATATGAACCTACTCATTTCAGTTTTCATTGAATTCAAGATAAATTTTAGATTATCGTCATAGTTGGATAATTTGGTCTCCTCGGACTAGGAGTAGTTATACCCTTTCACCCTGCCATACTGGAGTCCTATAGCTAGTCCTCTGTGTGCATCGAGGAGACGATGGAGATTGGGTATACCTGGCTTAGAGGAGCAGGTTGGTAGCGTAGATACTTGAAAGAGCGTTCAGTTGTAATGATGGTGTACCATAATCTACAGATAAGAGCGAGACAGAGTTGGTCAGTGAATTCAAGATGAGAGAAGAGCTGGAGATAGAGCTCGGTAGGGAGCGAGGCAAGCGTGGACGGACCTTCGTTCATCTGGTACATTGCGCGCTGTGAGGTTGGTAGAAACGGTGCAACTGCTGGCTGGAGAGTCTTTATTAAACTATATATGATCGAGCACACGCATGGACCCAGTGCTAGGTTTATGCATGAGTCTGGGCATGCGACAAAGGCTTCGCATTTTAAGGACCCAGTCGCTTCCTAGAATATGATGCCGAATACGTGAGTGAGGCTCTTCCTGAGCTAGAAAAGAGTCTTTGGAAATCCAACATTTCCACCTCTCGCATTATGTGTTGTATCCATGTATTTTTGTGACTGTAGACGAGGGTGGTGTGTCGAGGTGATGAGCAAGTTGAAGGATATAACGTATTATCAGGACTACTAGTAACCCCTTCGTGACTGGGTAGATGATGATATTCCGAAAGATCAAAATGTTCCACATTGTCGGTATTTGGTGTTTATTGGGACATTTAAAGTCCCGTGACTTGCCCTGGATTGGTCTCGCTGGATGAATGACTATAGAACCTCAGTCTACAGTTCTGGTAGCATCACCAACAAACCATCTACCGTTTCACCACTATTGTTTCTTCATCTCTACCGTTTCACCAACTTCAAACCTCATCTACGATTGCTCTAGCTAGGCTGCTTTCAAAATGTTCAAGAAAATTACCAGCAAGCTCATTACCACCTTCAGCAGCTTTGGCATTACTGGTTCTTCCACGCCCTTGCCAGTAGCTTCATTGTTGCCATCATCCACACCTCAGCCTCCCAGATTACGCACTGCAAGCTCCAACCCTCGTCTCCGCCTTGAGTGCCTCATATACTCCGAATTTGGCCACATCTTCAGAGACGGACGATATGCAGGCACTCCGGAATCACATGCCCGTCATCTCACCGATGCTTTTGGAGGTGGCTTCCTCTTCCACTGCGTCCAGGACTTCTGTGTTCGCACGCAATCCGATCCTGATATGGTGCGAACAATCATCGCTGATATGATTCAGAAGACTGTTACTATCAAGCGCCTCGTGAACGCCAAGGAAGGAGGAATCAACCTACAAAATGAGAGCATGAGATGCCCGCAACTGTTTGGTACACACAAGATAGACGATATGCAAATCTACATGGAAGACCCTGACCGCGAGAACCAGCGCATCCTAAGAGGGGGGAGGACCCTTCCTACCGAGGCTGGGGAGGATAAAAAGCCAAGATCTGGGGAGATTTTCGAGGATTTTTATATCCCCGCTGCTGCTGAAGCTGTCACGGGATGCGAGTTTGCTGCGAATAAGAATTTTGTTCCCTTGAGCGCACCGACCCTTAAGACTCCTTTCCCTCAAACTCCATCTAGAGTTCGGCCTCCTGTGGTTCCAATTAAGGCACCGCCTAAAGCCCCTGAGACAGATCAGGGACAATTGACAAACCTGAAAAAGAGAGGTAGGAGGAGAAACAAGAAAAAGACAAAAGTTGTATCGGGTTGGGGACAGCAAAACATAGCCAACGAGAGAAAGAACGCTAGGAAGGTTAAGAGAGGCAAGACTAAGTCGAGGAAAATACTCGATGCAATCGAAGCAGTAAAACGAGCAGAACATGCTAGAGATGAAGCAATGAGGCCCATGAGAGCTTCAGGACCAAGGAGAGACGGAAAAATAAACCAGGCAAGTCTAGGAGTTCAAATACCTAATCCACTCCCAGCTCAAGTCAATCCTTCGATCTTGAATATCCCGATGCCTCCAAGGCGACCGGGTAGTCTCTTTGACCCTCCAATGAGGTGTTCTCCTAGAAAGCCACTTTTGATGAATGACAGTTCAGCCACACGAATGGTACCAATGAAGTTAGCCCAAACATCTCAAAGCAATACCGCTATGACTTCAGCATCGGCATACAAGCACATCACATCTGATATACCATACCCCGCATCATCTAATCAATTGGTCCCCTTCAATCCCATGCCACAGTATCAGCGGCATGATAGCCCTGCGGCCATGACGACTAGAATAATCGAGCCGCAGCCGGTTTCAAACCCTCGAATTTTCTTCCCATATCCGGTCCAGCATGCCATTCTCACCGAAGCCCAAACAATTCTCGAACAAGTCTGCTACGATTTCGTCAAGCAGTGGATCCCGGATACCATATCTGACCCGCAGTTTGCAAATCCGGAAAATGCAGAGCTACCAATGTGGGTTAGATTGATCAAGGGAAATTTCCCAAGGATCCCTGCAGATGCGTTCGACCAGTACGCTTATGGGAATAATGTACCAGTTCTGCAGTGGTTTTACCAAACGAGCACCGTGATTGAGAATATCAGACATACGGCCGTACACAGGTTGACCACCGGCTGCTATGTACTTGAAGGCTACTTGGAAGCTTCGTTGAGATTTGCCGGCACTCTGAAGGATACCAAGCGAGCTGAGCAGCTGAGGGAGATGTTGCAACAGATGAAAGAAGCTGCAAATAAGCTGGAGAAAGAAAAGACGGATATATTAGGAAGACTTCAGCTTAAAATGAAGGAAATATCTGAGCTCAGGATGGAGCTGGAGGCACGAGAGAATAGCGCATTCAGAGAGGCTCGTGAAGCCAGTCAAGCAGCATTTGAAAAAGCAGTAGTGGATTTGGGATGGCGAAAGACAGAGAAGAAAGGAATAGGAGAGCACCTGGCAGCTGTCTCTGGTACCGAGAATACAGTCATTCCACGTCAACTAACCTTTTATCATGAGGAAAGTGATGTTAATGTCAGTATGGATACAACTGTATCTTCAGACGACGAGGGTGGGGGGATTCTGGATATGAGCCGTGGAACTGACTTCTGAGTAAATGTGTTGGATGTTGGAAGTCTCGTTCTGCTAGCCATTTTGGGATGCTTTCGCTTATTAATGTAGATATTCCATAAAACAGAATATCGATAAAGGAAATAGCCGTATTTTTATCGGGCTGTTTGAGCTAGTGTGCAGGCAATACTATGTTTCCGTAGCTGAGTTCATCACGATATCACCCCGTGGTAGATTTCTGCTGCCGTATAAGGGTGGGTTAATCATAACAGGGGTGGAGGGCTTACCATGTTTGTATTTCAATAGTTATAAATCAGTTTGATAAGTACCTGCTACCTAGCATTTTTTGTAGCCCGTTGGAATGTGGTAGCAATTTATTTTCGCGCTTATCAAGCTCTAACAGTGGCTTTATGCTGTCCAATGACTATTTGTGCTTGGTATTCAAGAAATATTGGGGTTTCTGCCGGTCATAATAGAGTCTGTGGAATCATCATTATTTGCTTCGGGCATGGAATTCATCCGAACGGGATGTAATACGATGAGATCTGTGACTAACTGTAGAAACACCGAGTCCTCAAAGTGCTTATGAGATCTGAGTCGACTGCAATTTGGGTCGGATTAATAATTGCATATTCCCCAAAGCGGCCTAGTGGTTGCCCAATCTGGGAATAGTTTCTGGAACCTTCGCCAATGCTCTCCCAAGTTCTCCCAAGTTCTCGCAACACATCCGCAGTTCTCATAAGCGCGATGCATTTCAAAGGCATCCCATTGCTAATATCGACAGGCGTCGTAATCGCCCAGAGTACTTCTCGCGGCTTCGAATGCCCACATCCCAGATGTATATAAACGACCGAGATCTGCCTCATCGGATTCAATTTTTATTTTTCAGATCATCATCATCAGTTCACTCCTCAAGTAGCATCTTCTCTACTATCAATCTTCATCTTCAATAATATATAAACAGCTCCACAGATCTATAGATCTTTAAATAAAATCTTTAAAACTCAAAATACTCTTCTCACACCGCGTCACTAAGCCTCAAAAAACATCGTCCAAAATGCCTTTCGTCAGATTCCAGCCAGTCTCCTTCCCCTCCCAATCCGATCCATTCGTTGAACTCCTCACTGCTGCTCTTGCCGCTGAGAATGTTACTCCATCAAACTACAAGTCCGCTTGTGGTCCAAACAAGGCAGCTTGTGGTCCAGCACAATGTCAGACTCGCTCCTGTGCACCCCGCCAGAACCGCATCGTAAAGCGCTACATCGCCCCAAAGTTCGACGTCTCTGAGACTGCGGACGCGTACATCCTCGAGGGTGAACTACCCGGTGTCTCCAACAAGTCTAGCATCTCTGTCGACTTTGACGATGCTCAAACCATCGTCATTAAGGGAGAGATCAGCCGCGTCAAGCGAGCCTTCAGCAAGGAAGCTGAACAAGAGGAATTGACCGAGCAGGCACTTCAAGCTTCTGCTGCCTCGGCCGAGAAGGCCACTACTACTACTACCACCGACGGCGATACCGTTGTCTACGATGACGCTGCATCTGTCACCAGCAACAAGTCCAAGGGCAAGGCCGCCACTGTCGAGGACGACATTGACGAATCCGACACCGCTTCTAACGCTTCCTTTGAAGTCATCGACGGCCCAGCCAAGGCTGATAAGGGCAAGGCCCCAGCTAAGGATGCCGACGTCGAAATGACCGAAGCAGCACAGAAGCCAGCTGAACCCACCAAGGCTAAGAAGACAGCCAAGTACTGGGTTGGCGAACGCGCCGTCGGTGTCTTTGAGCGAAAGTTCAAGTTTGAGGGATTGATCGATCAGGATAATGTTCGTGCCAGTCTCGAGAACGGACTTTTGACCATCATCGTCCCCAAGAGGGAAGCCTTTGTCAGAAGTATCTTTATCAACTAAAACAAAGGTTTAATTGCAAAGAAAATCAAGTCTCTCCTTTAGTGTTTATTTAGAATATGGATCTATCATTTAGCTTTTTTTTTTGAATTTCTTTTTTTTTTTTGTTACAGTCACCTGTCGCCTGTGTATTTGATACCATGATGCATAGCATATGGCGTTGTTATCGAATGTTTTGAGACTTTATAGTTTAAAGTACAATAATCATCAATCAATTGGTCTTTTTGAATTACACAAACTATTCAACTATCGCAAAATAAAGAACGTAGAAAAACCTAAGCTAACATGATCGTGAAACCATGGTGTATCTTACTTGTCATCGTTATGGCACTACTATACATATCCAGCACAGACCTAGGCACTTCGTGTTATGCGTGCTAGTTTGTAGTCTAGAAGACCTTTTTGTAGTTTAACTTTACATGAAAATTCATCTCCGCAATCTGTCTCGCAGTTTTCTTAAAGATTGACCAGCTTTACGCAGTGTATATAATGCCAACTCCCCATTTCCACATTCGTCCTCTGACCGTCGCTTTGCGATTTCAAGATACTCATCTCTTTCGTGGTCATGCTCCCCAATCGGAGCTAAAATGCCAGCATACTTGAGTAAAATGGTATTGAGGATGAGCCGGCACATACGGCCGTTACCATCTAGAAAAGGGTGAATATTGACAAATTCACCAGCAGCGTCCGCAGCGATAAAGAAAGGGTCTAGTTGCTGAGATTTTTCAGCAGCGAGTAGTTTTTCATTCAGCTGCTGGACAAATCTCTCCATAGCCTGTGGGACAAATCTCGGACTGACAAAGTTGTTATTCCCGGCTGACACGTGGATTGTTCTGTACATGCCGGCGTATTGTTGACTTGGGGTTGTCGCACCATCATGCTAAACCGCATCGACGCCGCGCACGAGCATTTTGTGCGTCGCGCGGATTAGTTCCTCGCTAAAAGACTCATCGTTGCTAGTAACTCTGTCGACCATGTACATCAATGCTCCAGCATGATTGACGACTTCGCGGCGATCCAGGATTTTAGAGTTTTGCGAAGACGCATTTTGCCTTTGGGCTAATTCTTCAAGCCTCGCTTGGTAGTCTGGTGATCTTGGTTGAATTTCCGGGGCGGCGCCCTTGAAGACAGTTCGACATAACTGGATGGTCTCATCAAGACCTAGACCGACTCTTTCGATAAAGTTCGACCCAAAGACCACCATGACCATCTGGTCAACGAGCGCATCTTCCAACTTTTCAAGCAATGCCGGCCCGTCATTGGCAAGCTCACGAATGGTCATTATGTAGGATGCAGCATCTTCAAAGGCTGCAACCGCTGTACCTTCTTTACTTGAAGCCCTTGTATAGTCGATGACGTTGGGTTGTATTCTGACAGTGAAGTTTAGTGGAATGCTAGGTGCTGTTGAGTTTCGACTCAAGGTAGACCATTTTGGCCAAGAAATATGATCGCCGCGAGTCCATGTACGGAGGAGAGAAGCTTTAGACTTCGACGAGGATGATAATGTTGATTCCTCACGGCCTTGCAGACTAAGGTTTTGCGTTGCGCCTTGTATGTCGGCATCTGGGGAGACTGCTTGATGCTCTTCCGAACTCCGTGTCCAGTTGACCCTTTACGAGGAGGAAAATTCTCTTGAGCTAAATATTGTTATTGCGGTAAGGTCTTTATCAGAATCGATAAAATATTGAGTATTAGAGATATTCGGAAGTGGAGAGATTCTAGGAAGGGGAGGGGCATATGCATATGAAGGGCTTAGATATATGAGGGAGACGTTTAGTCTTTCAAGAGCTACGTAGTGGTCTGTGGTTATCTGCATTAATCTACAAAGTAGGGCTACCTATCACTCAGCTTGATGTTAAGGACGGAAAAAACAACTAACGCTAATTTGGGCCAAAATTATGTGAAATCAAGCCAAATAAAGGCCTATCGATTTGAACTCTGTCTTATCTCCTCCGCAGATCTAGATACAAGATTTACGGGAACGTTGTGCAAGGTTCCATCCTACATTACGTTCTCGTCCCTGCAAACTTTATTCGGCCAGGTTAGCCAATCAGCCCAATACGAACCTAGATAGGCAGTGATGGACCGAACCAAGTACTGCCCCGAATCTTTGAAAACCCAATAATCCCGAGCGCCATGCAACAATACAGCATAGTAAGCTAGTATTACGAGAGCTTCAGGCCGTCTCTGACTCAGAGCACTAATGTATTCTGTTGGAACTCGAACAGGCCACTGCTGGATCAAATTTAGCTGTCGACCTAGACTCAGAGGGCACTGGTTGAGTACGTCGAAAATCTTTTGCAAAATCAAAACAGCGTCCAGACAAGCCTTTTTTAAAGGAACACTTAGTTCACCGTTGTTGATCTGGTGTATCAGAATGGTGCATTCACCCTTTGTATTCTTTGATGTGTCTTTATCCAGGTGGATGTCAGTCTGGCCGAGTGCATCAGACTCAGGTTGAGATTGAATGGTCGACCACGATCGGGCGGCAATGGCGCAAATTCCACGGTAGATGCTGAGGCAGCCAGCAAATTTGTCTAGAATAACCGAGAGCTCCGCTCTACAAGAAAGAGCATCATATAACACTTGCAGACCGAGCACTGAAGAAAATACCATAACGGAGAGACTATCCTCATCTGATTGCAGAGCATTTGCATTATTGAAGTGTGTGAGCGCTCTGGTTTGAAGCCGTGTGGCTTCGTGGAGGTAGAACTCCCGTTGGTCCGGTATCAATGTGCTCTTATGAGTTGCGGATAGAGCCATGATTTGGTCCATTAGGTACGGGGTTCGTAGTGCATGTTCAACGACTAAAGTGAAGGTACTGGGCGGTAAATCAACCGTATTTGGCATTCCATGTTGGAAGTGGTGTAGCAATTGGAGATGGTGTAAACTGTAAACTTCACTGTGGATAGAGGATGGCCCCGAGGGCGTTGCATGCTGAGTCTTGCGGCTATCGCCTTTTAGAGACTTTTCTTCGTCCGAAGATGGAGTCGCGGCATTGACAACGGGCGTTGTTGTCGGTCCCTTCAACGCTACCGGCGATTGCGACGCGAGGCTAAGAGCAGCAGAGGTGTAAGAGCATTCGCGATTGGTGTTGCTGCAGTTCAGGCAAGAAGGACGAGTTTCGTCACATTTGAGATGCCGCTGTTTACATCCTTTACAGCCGTATCTCGATTTCCTGTGTGTCCGGCGCATTGCTTTGCATACTTGGTAGTGTAGTATGAAGGGAGCAAGCCCAAGTGTGTACAACGGTGCTGCGTAACTACGACCTTTCGACTCAGACACGCATTCGTACTACAAACTTACATTACAACATTACAAAGACAGTCTTGGCCCTTCACACATAACACGTAAAGCCCCAAATCTTGCGTTGCGAGTGTAATTCGTTTTTATAAAAAATATGGCTATGATACCAGAATTCCAGGTGCCCGATTTATGGTTAGGACGCCAAAGACGTCCTATAACTGATATAACGAACCGAAAAATGTATAAATGACAGAAAAATAAACAACAAATCAGGATCTAAAACAGCTAACATCTTGTGGAACTGGATTGTGTACATCTATGAGTTGAATCTTTGAGTGTCCCTAAGCCAAGTAATCGCGCGACTACACCTTTTGTCTTGCCAAAGTCTCCAAGCTGACTTGGGGTTCTTCCGCGTTATACTTAACCACCTTTATTTCCACAGGGAACCAGTACCACCATATTAGCATGACAGAAAACATCGGTATTGTATCGAAGACGTAGAGCGTCCACTCATGTCTTAGCAGATAGCCATCCTGCCCCTGAACAAACTCAATAACCCGGAAAATTGATCGGACTAAAATCAAGGCACTGATCGTGTAGAGCATCCACAGCACTTTTTCCCACTTGAAATAAGTTGTGATGGACCCATCAGCTCTCATCTTCCGATGAAAGAAAAATGCTGTAAGCCCAAAGGAGGTAAACATGAGCACCTGAAGAATGAGACCTGCGACCACGATCCACTGGCCAATCTTTGCCAGGCTGCTGATAATCATCATCCCAGCAGCGCCGGCCTGGATTGCTAGTGTTACTACGTCGCCAGTGACGAAAACTTTGGTCAGGAGAGTTGGCTTGATCAGTGAGTTTCTCTCGCCTCCAACGGCAGTAATCGTCCTTCCGAGCGTCATATATACCGATGCGGCGTAAAATATGGGTGCGATTAGAATGAATGTGTTTTGTATGCAGAATGGCATCAAGCGATCCGTCTTGTTATACGCGGACGACCGCGCAGCATAGCCGATAATTTGGCCTAGAACAGTATTGGTATTAATGCCTGGTCCCAAGTAACATGAATGCCGCTTTTCAACTTACAGAAACCTCCTATGACAAAGGGGATTCCAAACCACGCTCTCGTCTGCCAGAGACGCCAGCATTGCAGGCCTGTGGCTCCCAAGAACAGCACGCAAAACAGGGCTGCCGCTCATACATTGGGGAGATATTTCCAGAGATAATATGTGCCTTTATAAGGTTTCAGGACAGCCATACTCTTCTATATTTTGAGGCCGGAGTCTACCTCGTAATAAAAGCGTTGCTCTGTGTTGCAATTGATCGAAATGCGAGTAGAATTGAGATTGAATGTATGTTCTCACTCTTCAGAACCTCCTTTATATATAGACTAGAATCTGTGACCTCTTCATAGGCCTTGGGAAATATTATTATTTACTAGAAAACAGATAGTTTCGTATGTACTCAGTCCCTTCGCTGTCTCGAACCCATTCCGTATTTGGCTTGGCATGCGTATATAAAGGATTCCGATTGGCTCTAATACTAGCCTTCGGGATCAGCCAATCATATGTGCTCTAATACGGATGGCCCCACCAGCGAGCCACCGAATACGATAAAAGTCGAGCCCCAAAAATCTAAAACATATTTATCGAAACTATTAAGAACGCCCTCCGGTAAACTGGCCGATTTGACGCGCCCATCAGCGAAATAATTTTGGCCCATTTGGATATTCAAGCCGCGAACGCAGGCGCATTATCCGGTTCGAAATCGAACCGAATAGTTATACTTTTAGCTTGGATTGGAAGACACCTTCGGCAATGTGTGTCCTCCGATTACTTAGGTGTCACTTAAAAGTAATTTGATAGACAGTGCCTCGTACTTTATTTAGAAATGTGAAGCATGACCATAATCAACTTATTTTTTGCAGATTAAGTACCAAGAGAGTGTGTGTGCGGGAAACCAGTTTCTTTTGGTGCGACAACGCCAGTAGTGGTTGCATTTGAACCAAACGCGCAAGCTTGTCAGGATTTGGTTCAGCTCTCGATGCTCGATTGACCGACTGATGCCGATAGCCTAAAGAGGTATATTAAAAACTTAGAATAACAGCTTCATACATCATTGAAGAGGGCTAGCCAGGCTTTCAAAAATCGTTCTAGTCCACACACGATAGCACAAGTTACACGGGATCGCCAATGTCAGACTCAGAGCCTCAAAAACCCCGTTCTTCAATCCTCCTCCTCCCCAACGAACTCCACGTTTACATCCTTTCCTTCCTCTCTTTCTGCGACCAGCTCCAAGCTGTCCAAACCTGTCGTCTCTGGCAGTCTATTATTCTCACCTATCCAGAACTAAAATCGCGCCGCTACCTCCTTCCAGAGGAAGCGTGCAGACACTCGACCCCGCATTTGCACAGAATCATCGACCCGTGCGGCTGGTTTCGTGTCCACGTGAACTTTCGGAGTCAAAAAATCGAAAGATACATATACTGTTACATAGAAGAACACGATCGGGATTGGGGACACGAGTTCGGCTGGATTACGGATAAGCCGGAGTTCTCGAAGCATCATACTAAATGGGGAGAGATTAGTCTCGATTGTCCATTTCTTCAAGAACGGGTGATCGCGCCTCCATTTATGAATTTTGAAACCGGGTATCTTATCTATCTGAGGTCATTGGAAGATAGTTATTTCTCTGGGGACAAGGAGTGGGATCTCAAAGGGGGAAAGCCGACTGTGAAGGAGGTGATTGACCATTATGTTCAGATTGTGTTAAATGGTCCTTCGGGGGCTAAAGAAGTGAGCTCTGATGCAGATGGGGTCTGCGAGGTGAGATTTTCGCATAATTATGGGGACAGGAAAGTCTACGTTCATGTTTACGTTGTAGGGTCGGAGATGTAGACGACCGTCTTTAATTTATCGCTCACATTTTGTGTATTCAGCTCTTGGGAGCTGTGAATGTCACTGAAACTCTCTTTAATACACGCGCGGGGTGGGAAATCTACGGTATTATATACAAATATACATCTCTTTACAAGAACTACTAATCTGAAAAAACAAGTTACCGACTTAACGACCGGTCTTTCATTCTCTCTGCTAACTGTGACCTCGTGGATCCTCCCTCAGCATCCCTAATCTGACTGGCTTTCCCGTCCATCAGCGACCTGGACTGCTTGTTATTGAACCCGAGCGGCTCCAATCTCGACCAAACTCTACCCCAATCCACACTGTTCCACCAATTCTCCAAAAACTGTTCTTTCCCGTCAAATCCGTAGTCTACCAGCCAAGCGTGCTCCCACACGTTCACACATAGCAGTGGGGAAAAGGCGGACTCTTTACCCACAGTAGCGGCGTGCTCGGGAAGCGAGACATCCGCTAACCGCTTCGTGTATTGGTCGCTCGTTTGTACGTACTCATTTGACTGTTGAAGTGCGGCAGCAATGCTCGGTACGTCTGTTGGTTCTGGTTGTGGCGGCGGAGTCGTGGTGTTGGTGTCAATAGACTGTCGACGGTGAGCGACGCCGTACGGAGTGCCAGAATTGTAGGTGGTCAGGATACGCATCTTTTTGTTTTGGTTGTTTATCACGAGCCAGACAAAGGCATTGGAGAAACAGGCGAGGGCGGTGGCGAGCATGGTTTCCTTGAGGATTTCCATGTGACCGAAGGATTCCTCAATGGCGATGACCAAGTTTGTAGCTGGCGCTGTAGTGACGGGACTGAGAGATTCAAAGTAGAAATGATTATTGTGCGCCATAGATGCATAGTTGAAGACAGCGGCCTGGTCGGAGTTTCGGCTCGTCATGATGGCGACCTGGAGAGGTGGGTGGTATTGCAATTCCGTACCCGCGGTGAGGAGATTGAGGCGGTCAACGATATGGGTCTGGTAGTCCTTCCAGGCGATCTGGACTGCATTGGGCGAGTAGAGTGGCCCTACACCGTCACGGAATATGGTCTCCTGTCCGGTGAGAGTGGGAACGGTGAATATGCCTCGATGCAGCTTTAAAGGGCCACGAGATGCAGTGCAGGTTCTCGAGAGCTGTCCGTCCATCTGTTAGCTTGAGTCTTATGGCGGGATGAGATTGGTGATCGTACGATATTGGAGCACCCTGACAGCAGCCGGGACGGTCTTAACCGCGGAGGGGGCATTGTAAAGTTTGAGAGCGGGCACCTGTCCCTCAAAAAAGTTGACGTCGTCGAGTGTCCAAACGGAGTTGAAGTTTGAAGAATGGCACAAAATTTTTTGGTGTTGTAGTTGAGGTTCCGCAATAAGCGATGTATGCACGTTCATACATCCATACACCATACGCTGCCCCGCCATCCTCGCCACACTTCACGTTCATCCTCCACATCTCATCATCATCCCGCGCCTTGACACCGTGCTAGAACCAGGCAACCTACAACGCCCAAAGGAGAATACAAAGAACAGCTAGGAAGAAATAGTATCCGGTCGGGTGGCTTATTCAGGATGGCGACTGCCCCGGACACTCTCCGGCGGGTGGTCTGGGATGGTAGCATCCCCTTCAAAGTCTTACTAGACCCTAGCGAGTGCCGCATCTTCGACAAGGCAGACGCCTACTACGTATGTTTGTAAATTCATGTCTTCCGAGCGATTCGCCTATGCTGAGCATGAGTTACGGAATAGACTGGCTGATTTGCAGCTTCCTGCCGACCCCGTTGACGACGTTAGTTCCAAGCAAGCCGCGTCGCATACCTCCCCTTCTACCTGCCGAAAATATATAAATTCTTTGAGGGCTTTTTAATAGACAAAAGTGTGGCGACGATCGAGAATGCTTGGTTCGAGGTTGATAATGCGCCCTTGAGATGGTACCTCTTCCTTCGTCAAAGTACTCGTTGGGGCGTATGCTAACCGATGGGGCAGGCACTGGCCTATAGGTCTACTTTACGACTTCTACACAGCTCTCGATCCGACTAAAGTACCCGCCTCACCTCCTACAAACCATGAATGGCCTGGTTCTCCACCTCCTGCGGCTGACCAAGAGCCAGGCTTCCCTCAGATACCCTGGACGGTAACACTTCGGTTCGCATCATATCCACACGACCTTCTAACGACTTTGACACCAACGTCCACACATGATACTTTTATTAATACAATCAAAGAGGCGGATTTCGCGCGTAACGGGACGGCGAAAGCAGTCATGAGCCTGACTCCTACCGATACTAGACAACTCTTCGCTAGCTTACAGGACCATGACTTTGATAATTTTTGGGCTGTCAGCGAAAAGCTGTTAAACAACGCGGGAATAGCAATTAGAAATATCCCGATAAGAGTGTACAATCCTGAGACAGGTCAGGTGATTCAAGGAAGCGTGCCTGTAAGACAGCCTGGTGCCATTCGTAAGTTTCTCATCGTGAGATTTTTTCCCCCAGCATGGCTACGGTTTGAGATAATGCTAAGCGATTTGTTAGGCGGCGACCCACATACCCTTGGCACAGCGCTCAACTCCCTGGTACCGATATTATTCCCATCAAAACGGAGCGTCGTCCTCGCACGGCCTGTCATGCACGGCATTGTTCTACCACTGAGCACGCCGTTACTAGATCTAATGCGGGAAGCAATGTACCCAGACGGATTCTTACACATCACCTTAGCCATGATGTAGGTATCTCTTTTTCTCTATCTTCTCACTCTCCACTATCGGATTCTCGGGACGTCGCGGGATACTACAAGAACAAGCGATTTCTGATGGTGACAAGGGATGACGACAATGCAAACTCATTTGTGCGACTAAGGGAGAGTGAGGGTGGAAGCGATATCCTGCCGCTGGAGGCGTTGATGATTGATGAATTGGACTGGGTTATGCTGTGATGGGTGTTTGGTGCATGGATCGATTACGTACATACCCTATGGTTTAAGGGCAGCGATATTTGACGGCTCGTATCGTGCGAATAGACAAGAGCGAGCACATGTTTTAGGAAATTCCAATAATTATTATGAAGAAAGCAGTGAGCTTTTCTTATTACGACCTTGGGATGTAGGAGTATCCGAATAAACTTAATTACATTATCACCTAAGGCTAAGCGATTCCTCGATCAGCAACCTATTTGGATTTGGATCTTGGAGCATTTCTTTTATTTAACACAGAGAACCTGCCCGATATCAATATCACATGCGGCGTTGAGCTGTGGGTTGAGAGCCCGGAATTGGGCCTCTGTTAGGCTAAAGTCTGTCCAAATCTTGAAGCAATAGTCTCCGCTAACAACAGTGTAGCGTTGAGCACATGCCGGCGCGGCACTTGTCGTTGTCGTTCGGCTAGTCGTTGTAGTCGTTCGGCTTGTAGTTGTCTGAACAGGCGTCGTTGTCACTCGACTCGAAGTTGTGGTTGTCCGGCTCGAAGTCGTACTAATTGGGGTAGTAGTTCGTGAAGTGGTAGTCGGTGGCACCGTGGTCGTTGTGGTACGCGAAGTTGATGTTGTGGAAGTTACAGTACCACCAGCAGTGACTCCATCCACGCAATAAGCCTCGCCGAGGAGAAGATTACTGCAGTCCAGCTTCAACGACGGATTCCACAAGACCAGTGTTTCCATTGTTATTCCATAACTCGATGTTATCAACGCGCAATAGTCTCCAGAGACTACGACATGCCATTCATAACATGCGACGGTCCCACTCTCTGTTGGAGCGGGTGGTGAGACTGTTGCTCGAGTCGAAGTAGTGCCTCCGTCAGTGGGCAGACTATCGTCCTGCCAATCCTCTGTAGGCTGCACACAGTACCATAGATCTGGTACTAAATTGTCACATTCGGCATTGATACTTGGATTGATCTGACTGAAGAGCTCCAAAGATATCTTTTGGTCGAGCGAGATGACTTGACAAATGTCACCATCTGCGACTTTATAGTACTTGCCGCACTTTTTAGTGGTACCTCTGGCAACAGTTCCTGGTGCTGGAATCGGAGATTCGGCGTAGACGCCACTGTTTGTTGTCGTTCCGTTTATGAGCACGGGTGTGTATTCTCCGTACGGTGATGTGATGCAGATATACGTCCCGTTCAAGCCGGAATTCGAACAATCCAGGTTGATGTTTGGATTGTAGCCTATTAGAGTGCCAGTCTCGATACCTATCGCACTGGCGATGGCAGCACACGTGTCGCCAGTTTTGAAGAGGTAGGTGCTGCATGTGAGCGGCAGGCATAGTGACTGGCCGGTAGCCAAGTTTGAGCAGTCGGGGAGAATCTGATTGATGAGCTTCAGTGTTCCCTCTGCCACAGAGTTTGCCCCGGCTATCGAGTTGCAGGTATCTCCAGACTTTACTACGTATGTATGGCCAGATATGCAGGCGCTTGTTTGGTTGGCCGGTGTGGTATTATTGGCAGCGTTGGGTAAATTGAAGGTATAGTCCGGCTTTATATCAGTGGGATAAGAGAGACCACATTCTACATTTTAGTTTTATTAGCAAATCAAATTCTAGCTATAAATGTAGCCATTTTGTTTTAGGTTTGCTTACTTTGTTGAATTTTGATCCATTGCGCTTTTTTCTCTTCGTCGTAACCAGAGAAGGCGGATGACTGCAGTGACCTCCACCTCGATATCTGGCATGGTGTACAAAGTAGGCTGGTGGCCAGATCGGTGTAATCAATATCCGTTGGGCCCGTGTAAGTGGACATTTGATATAGGATAAAATCTACCCTGCTTAGCTTAGTCCGTATCAAGAATAATTTAGAAGCTTTATTTGTGTCCTTACCCATACAGTACATCCCCGTCGCAGCATCCTTTTGACAAGTGGAATTTTGCCACTGTGAGATGATATCGCCTCGATATGTAGGAGGCAGTCCTCCAAATATATCCGTAGAAGTACCACATGCCGTATTTACAGCAGTTAGGTAACTAGCCAAACTACTCTGACAGGTGGTAGCGCACACTGTCGAGTAGCCAGTGCTAGTAGTGAAGTTCAAGGAATCCGAATATCCATTGACAGCCAGCTGTTGAACAACGCGGTCACATGTTATAGTCTTGTTGAGCGCTTGCTGGCAAGCGGTTGAAATTGGAACCCGATTGCCAAAGCCAGCAATGTCGCCGATAGCATTTCCAGCCGTTCCATCTCCAGTTGAGTAAGGGAATAGAACAAAATCTGCTCTTACAGTAAAAGAGGAGAAGAGTGGGAGGACTCCTAGTAGTTTGGTAAGTATATTTGAACGTAACATTCTGGCAGCAATTTACATAGCTCGCTCAAATTGATCAAATACTACCAGGTGTTATGGGTGCAATAGCCACTGGAAAAGCGGGCTACGCAGCTTTTATGACAATCTCGCCGTACATGTACATGTAAGACCGATGAGATCCTTTTTTGTGATGACTTACAGCAGGGGAGGCCGGAGGCTACACAGTAGTTTGCTAGTATGAGGGATAGATTGTGCCGCCGTCATTATATTATTTTGCTCAGGAGAGTAGAAATAACCATGTGTTGCATGTGTTAATATCATATCATATCGATACCTGTACCCTAGACCCAAGGCCCAGTCAATCATCACTGCAGAAGAATTCCTACCGGCTAACGGCTGCCGGCTACCTGCATAGCACAAGGATTCTAGAATTTCCTCCTTCGCTCTCAATTTCCGATGAAGAACCATGTTTGAGAGGCAAAACGGCCAAGACTTTGCTTAGTAGATTAGTGATCTCTAGGCATCATTCACAAGGATATATCTTGTACCATTTGTGCGGTCCAATTGAACTTTATTGGATAATGTTCAAGGGTTCGCAATTCTGAATAATGATAAAAGCGCCTTGACAAGCCGTGCTGACTGTAGCACACGCAAATTGACGTCAAAATAAACTATACCCGCTAAAGGAGAATGCACATTACTTGCATGTCTGCAGTAAATACCCGTCGACCCGTCTGCCCTATGTACTCACCTGAACTTCAAGGAACAAGGCCCTGTGTCAGCACTAGCTCGGCCAACTCCGTGAGATCAACGACAACATTAACTTATGTCCAATGAAATCCCTTGCCCTTATTCGAAGGAAATGATAGATTGAAGTCTCGGATTATTGCTTAGCTATCCTTCCCAGCCTGCCCGGCTAGCCCAAGCCTCACTTGAGCAACACATCAGAATCTCGTGTTTTTGGAAGGTCCCAATCCGGATGAGCTCGGACGACAAGGGCATGGCCTGTCAGCCTTGTATAGTTGCAACAATATATTATAGCAATCTACAAGTTCAAATTTTCTTTTACTTTGAATCATGAGTTTTTTCTTCATATCAGGTGTCGATTCAATCTTCGGCCTACAGGTAAGCTTACTTGAACCCTTGATGAAAATGGTCATTGTAATTTATCCCTCGGAATCACATATTCGTCGAAATGCGAGCTAGAAAGTTAACGTTAATCTAATCGCATATCGATATGTCACAAAAATGTGAGTTAGCTGCTGCATGGGCCTATTCTGCCCGCAGGTCTTGGCATAAGTAGGGAACCGGCATGGCTAATGCTTGTGTAATTGCACGACCCTTCCAAGAGATGGGCATACTTTCCTCCTATCGCTGTATAATAGTGGAACTACATAGGACGCTTTATAAAAGAAGAATCAAAGTAGGCACTGGTTGAGTCCTACTGTATAGCCAATCTTAACCCGCGAAGGTAGTAGAGTATTGCAGTGAACTGTGTTCGCACCAGCTATACACAATGTGGCAATCTTCACGCCTTCTTGTTCACTCATTTTTATTTTTATCTTTCCTGGCTTCAATTACATTTGCACAGGAGGATTTTACCTGCTCCCCTACAAAGCCCTGTGAAATCGGCTGTTGCTCCAAAGATGGTTTCTGTGGCCTCGGTCCCGACGCCTGCGCCCCGGCTAATTGCATATCTAATTGCGACCGCAAATCAGAGTGTGATCCAGGATGGGGTGCACAGTGGTCTGCTGCTACCAATTGTCCTTTGAATGTTTGCTGCTCGAAGTTTGGGTAAGTCGAAGTCTATATATACACTAGGTAGTGAGAACATCTACTAATGAATTTAATCCTCAGTTTTTGTGGTACTACACCAGAGTTTTGCGGAACAAACACTGTCACGAATCCTAGTTGCTCGATCTCAGGTAGATCAGCCGAGAAGAGAACTATTGGATATTTCGAATCTTGGGGTGTTGGGAGACCATGCGACGCTCTCTTCCCGGAGCAGATCAAAGCATCGGCATACACCCATCTAAACTTTGCCTTCGCTTTCATAAATCCCGGGACATTTGCGGTCTCTCCTATGAATGCAAATGATCCAGATCTCTACCGACGGCTCATTGCCCTCAAGTCGGTCAACCCTGGGTTACAGGTACGTTAAGAATACTGAATATATCGGTATCCGGGTCCAAAAGATCCTGCTTTCGTGCTAATGCTTTGGTTCAGGTGTGGATATCATTCGGCGGTTGGACTTTCACAGATGATGACCAGCCAACGAAGCACGTCTTCTCGGATCTTGCGGCTTCCACCGCAAATCAACAAAAGTTTTTCCAGTCGTTGATATCTTTCATGTCCACTTATGGATTCGACGGCCTTGACATTGATTGGTATGTCTAAATCTACAGAGAACAAAAATCTATAGAAAGATTAGCTAACACATTTATGTTCAGGGAGTACCCTGCTGCCGACGATAGAAACGGCCGTCCGGAGGATTTTTCCAACTTTGTATCCTTCATGGCAAATCTTAGGTCCTATATCAAGAGCACTGGACACAATTATGGCGTCACGATCACGTTGCCAACCTCGTTTTGGTACCTACAGCACTTTGATGTTGTCAATCTGGAGAGATACGTAGACTGGTTCAATATCATGAGCTACGATCTTGCCGGCACATGGGATGCTCAGAGTGTATGGCGTGGACCACTCGTTAGAGCGCACACAAATCTTACGGAGATCGATGCAGCCCTCAAATTGCTATGGAGAAACAAAATAAACCCTGGAAACGTCGTGCTTGGCCTAGGATTCTACGGAAGAAGTTTCACACTCAAAGATCCCTCTTGCAAAACAACAGGCTGCGAGTTCTCTGAAGGTGGACCTCCTGGTGAATGCACAGGGGAGAGCGGCACTCTTTCGTATTCAGAGATTGAGCGCCGGATCGCAAGGGGTGCGCGGCCTGTGCTCGACACAGTTGCGGCAGTCCAGACACTCGTTTATGATACCAACTATTGGGTGAGTTATGATGATGCAACAACTTTCAAAATGAAATACGACTATGCGAATAGCAATTGCTTAGGTGCGTATATATATCTACAACTCCGTAATCATTGTAGCTAGTTCTGATATTTGAAAACCATAGGCGGGATGATGGTCTGGGCTGCGTCACTCGATACAATTGATGCGAAAGCAGCTTCCGCTTTGAGGACAACTCAAGTGGCGGATCCCCAAAATTTCCGAATAGGAGTTGTTATTGATACAACATCCTCTTGCGTTTGGACGAATTGCGGGGAGTCATGTCCATCCGGATATGGTATCGCAGCCCTCAGCGGAGGCGGACAAGCTACTTCTGGGCGCCGATGCGGAAGCGGTCAGACAAGATCTTTCTGCTGCCCGAGTAACAATCTTCCCACATGCAGCTGGAATCTTTACCAGAATGGCGCCGCAAAGGCATTCGGGGTCTGTCAGAAGAAATGCGACTCGGGGCAGATTGCAGTGGGAACCGATACTCATGGTGCGCTTCAACCTTCCATATAAACTTTCAAACTTCATACTGACAAACTCCATGATATCTTTAGGCTGTACTTCCGGCCACGGAACACTGTGCTGCGAGAACAAGCAGTCAGTCGCTTATATCAACCAATGCTCATGGGCTGGTAGCGCTCCAACTTGTGCCGGGATTAACAGTGATGCAGGTTGCCCAAGTGATAAACCAACCAAGCTAACTCACTCCAGCGCAGGAGATGGGGGCGAGCGAGAGTGCTTCACTGGCTGGAAAAGTTTATGCTGTACTCAACCTCCACCGTATAAGAACTGTGGATGGTATAAATCCTCTAAATGGTATGATTGGTTCTTCGCCCTCTGCGACGGGACTTGTCCACCAGGTAAAACTGTTGTTGCCCTCGACCCTTGGGCCGCAGGATGTACGGGTTGGGGAACCGGACCAGGTGCATACTGTTGCGATCCTCCAGTTCCTCCAGGATCAAATACAAATCCGACTCAGCCTACAAACCCAGAGCTTGTCGAGTGGGAAACCTCTGTGAAAGGCTGGCTCTCAACAGGAGTTTGCCAGGTGGAGACGGGCTCGGACGAACCTGACCTCAAGCGTCTGCGGGTAAGAAGGTTGCAGGACAACGAAACAACTTTGGCTGTCAGACAGGCCCTGGATCCAAAATGGCAGAACACTGCAATCGCGGCCAAGCTTCTTCTCATTCTATATCAATCGGAAGGCAATCGCGTCCTCAGCGACATGGGAACCATTTGGGACACAGTTCTTAAAGCAGCTGGCTCTGCTTACAATCAGCTGACTATTGCAAATATCAAGACGGTGATGAACTTCCCATTGGGCGATAAGCAACCTGTTCTAAGCCAAATCCTCTGTGATCGGGATGATGTGCAGAGAACTGTCTTAGGCATGCTGAATGAACGAACCGACGTTTGTCAAGTACCACCTGATGGTGTGGTTGTCAAGCGCACTTTCACTGACAACTTTAATCCTGATCATCCGAATCAAATTGGTACCAGACCACCTGTGGGAAGGGTGCTGCGAGCAGTCGCTCAGGGCACGTTGAGACCAGAGTATTTCCGATGGTTCAGATACCAAAACGCTGGGCAGTTCGAACTCGAAGGTAAGATCAATAACCCGGAGATCTTTCATGTTAATTTTATAAATGGGTCGCGAATATAACGTCTAATTTTATATTTAAATAGTGGTATATCTGCTCGGTCCCAATGCTGCGAATCTGAACAATGGCATCAGACAGACTATTACTGGAGCCAATGGCATAGATCCAGATGCCTTTGTTATATTCCACGTTCATATTAACAGAGACTCTCCGTATGGATTGGAGGTGAACCAGATCAACATCCGACACGGTCGATTTATGCGACCAACCTTCAACCCCACAGGCAACACACCAACGGCGGGTAATCCAAGAGCAGGAAGATGGAGAGCTCAGAACAGTGCCGGACATGGTACCCAAGCACTCGCCTGTCCTGTTGGCCAAGTCTGGGAGATAGGTCTCCCGAACTGGCAAACAAACGTCCAGAATCCCCAACCGGGTCAAGATATCTTAGTCCAACAGGCGATGTGGACAATTCATCTCGACCTAAACGAGATCTTCAATGGTGCTTTGAGACCCGAAACTCTCCAGCCATTCCTCGACGCGAATGGCAGGTGGAACCAGGCCGGTCCAAGAGAATCTAACAGTTTTAACCCTGATGGAACCCCGTATAATCCGTTCGCCCGCGACCTTGCTGGCGCTGGTTTCATTGATGCGACACATCAGCACAATGTCTGATTATATTAGTTGGATATATTGTAATATAAAGGCGCATATGCTAGCTGAATAGAAGTATTCCGAAACAATTAATCAATATAACTGGACTCAATCTATAATTTTAATTATGTCTCTGCATACTCAGGGTGATGAGAAGGCTTTGGGAGGTGCTAAAACTGAATAGTGCGATGTTTTCGAGATAACCATGATTTTTCTGTTTTAGCTGCCTCCCCAAAATATGCTAAGGCCCTAGGACCAAATGAATGCCTGCAGCTGGGCCGAAAAAGGAGCCAAATCTTTAGGAAACTCTGATAGTTATAACATGATTGTAGCCCGTGCGGTACAACAGTATATAGCTATAGTAATATAGTGTTATATTATGCCACGCAATTTAAGGCCATCTCATGCTCACCCTCAAGCCAGGGCTACCGCGAATAAAGATGCGACTCATATCGATAAGACAGCCTTACGTCCATCTGATCGATCTAAAGAGGCTCAGCGGGAACAGTCAGACAGCCCGAGCAAGGAACACGCCCTCGCCAAGACCCACCGGAATCCTGCTTGGTCGTTTTTATCTGCCGGCAGTCCAAAAATGGTAACAACATCAACACATCGCCTACTGCTTATTGGCCGCAGCTACGAAGACAGGCCAGTGCGACATGGGCATCGGCAGGCAAAAGGAAATAATGATGTCTTGATTTTATGGGATTTCAGTTTAAGGCCATAGTCACAAGCACCTAATTCATATCGAGTTCGCAGGAGCCTATCTAGCGTATATAAATATATGGGACGCCTATGTTGACCGAATCAATGTCAGCCTTCGATATCGCGCTCCTCTTTAACAGAAACCAACATAGCTTAATATGCCTTCTCTAGTAATCGTGTATTCTTATATCATTCTACCGTCCTCATCGATACAACATCACCATACTTTACCGGAATCGAGATTACCCATCTCAAAAGCCTATTCACAATGAGGAGGCTGCTGTCCTCGCTCGCTTTCCTCCTTTCGATCCTTCCCTCTCGGGTCCTTGCTCAGCAGGATTCTCTTTCTCTAACCGACGCAGATTGCACAGAATACTTTCGCAATAACACCTACACAAACTCACGCTGGCTGTGGACCAAAGAAATCTTAAATTTCGACTATGATTTATTTTACCGTCTCAACCCCAATATCACCGATCCTTCCTTGTCACTCAAATCGCAAAACATCACCTCCGCTCTTCGGACGGCATCAAGGACCATCCCCGTGCGACCGAGCAAGATATCATATCCGCTTGCTATATCTTATAGTGCTGTCGTTGATATCTGCGGTTCTACTTCGGGCTTGTACGAATGGACTTTGGTTTCGGATACGTTGACAACATGGATATTACCAATTTTCGGCCTCGTGGTATCCCTACCATGGGAATCAAACCGCAGACGGCATACGATTCTCATGATATTTAGATGGCTGGGCTCGCCTTTTGCCACTCTCACCTACATTCTCTGGAACTTGAGAGTGATGGGTCGGGCTGCCACCTTGATAGATCTCGGTGTCCCCCGTCGACCATATCGCATGAAGAAGAAGAAGCCACAAGCGAAAAACAAGGGTGCTGAAGATGAGGAAATAGACCCCATCGAACTCGATAATTTGGAGGCAGGCACCCATGATATGTCTGGCCAGCAACGTCTTTCTCTGGAATCTGCGGCAACGGAGCCTATAGAAGATGATGACCCAGACCCGAACGACGAAATCTTCTCATCCGTTCGCGACTCCTTTGCTATTCTCTGCGTGATGAACCAGTACAAGCTTTCGTCCTCCCTCCCCATCTCCGAATCCACACTCCGGAAAAATATCCTCACAGCGCTTTTTCTTACCGATTTCTCTTCCGGAAAGTTCAATCTAGACACTACTCGCACTGCTGTAGCCGCCGAACTTCGTCGACTCCGAAAACGCGGTGTGGTTCCTGTACTTGCGAGTCTTGGTTGGTACTTTTTCGCCCTAGCAATCTCAATGTACAAGGCCTTTGGCGACGTTGGCGACAACGCTACCGCCCATAATCTCGCCCTAGGACTGCTACTCGGATGGTTACCTGTCCTCGTTGCCGCTGCAATCACCGACCGAAACAGCGTCGATGGCGAACACGTCGCCACCTTGTTGAATAACCTGATGCGAAAAGTACACCCTTACAACAAGACATTTACTAAATTCATAGGTCAAGGAAGAAGACGATGGCATTACGGTGTCGCGCACCCAATCTTATCAATGTTGGAACGAAACCCACAGAGGCTAAAAAGACCCGTAGACTGGCACGCCGTAGCCATGGAGTGTATCGAGGAGAACTGGGACAGTAAAGAACTCGAAGGCTACAGTATCACTTATTTCTCCAAATGGGAGTTTGTGCACATGCTCGCCGCATGGTTCACGCTAGGCCTCTCCGTGCTCGGTGCGTGGTATATCAGCTACAACACACCAACGGTGGGACTCGGGTGTAGGAGCTTCAGCTACATTATGTTTTTGATCCCCTGCACGTTTACGGGACTGGTAGAATTCGCGCTCTATCCGTGGGTTTACAGACCCGTCAAGAAAAGGAGGACTGGTGATATGATCGAGAGGGATGGTTGGAGGGGGTACCTCGCCTCCAAGAAGTTCAGAGGACGAATGAGTGTCGCTTTGTATACGTTTGATGTGCTCACTACGGCGATACTGTTCACCGCGGTGTTTATGCAGACCACTGGTGCTTTCCAGTTTTACTGGTGCAGGTCTAGTTTGATCGGGTTCCATGGCGGTTATGTGGTATTTGATGGAGTTGGGTATCTTAGGCGGTTCTTCAACATCAAGATGTATTGGATTGTGGGGACGGTGGTGAGCAGTGTGGTGCCGTTCTTGGGCACCGCATGGACGCTGAGAGAGTGGTTGACGCAAAGTTTTATGTGGAGTAGCGACGTTGTTATGGCGAGAAGGGGTTTGAGAAGGGTCAGGATATGGAAGGGGTTCTGGTGGGGGCTGAGATGGGGCGGTGGGCTTAATATGAAATGGGTGAAAGGTGGTGTGAGGTGGAGTCCATGATTTCATTCTTTTTTAGGGTCTACTGGAGTTCAAAATTAAAGCGGGTTTATGTTTTTCAATACAAATTCGTATCCTCATGTGAGAGTTATAAGACTATGATTCTCAGATTCTTGTCGGCTTACTGGTTCGTCCGTTCATCTTGGTGACTTACGAATCCTAGATTACATCCGGACAATATCACACCAGAGTTATATCCTTTCTAATATTGAACGGGTGCTTCACATGCTACCCCGAATAGGTATATAAAATACTTCTTGGAATTATATATAGTTCTAAACTAGACATTAATATTGGACTGCCTGCTGAGAGTACTGAAAGCGGACAGCCGCGAGAAGAGAAATCTTCAAAATCGAGTATGATCTAGATCTACATGTACAGGTATTTTTTATTAACTCCACGCTGCGGCCAGGGTTCAGAAGCTTTTCCGAAGCCACAAACAAAAGAATATGCTCTGGTTGGCCGAATAACAGAAGATAAATTCGTTTTTCTTAATGCTGGTCCGGCTGTATGTAGTACAACATTATGAAAGTTGGTGGCTTGGGTGGCGGGCGCTTAGAATACCACTAACGCAGGGTCGACGTGGCACAATAAAGGGTTTTTTAAGCACCTATTCGCGCAACCCCGAAACACAAGAAAAGTTGTTCTTATTTAACAAAGGCTGAGGCGCACATTTTTTGAGAGCATCGTCGCAGCCGGACTTAATGTATTTACATCAGTATAAAATTCATACTTAACCATGCGTACCAAAAGTATTTGGTAACGTTCCCAGACCACGAGACTAACCACGAGGAACAAACACGACACAGAACAACCCTTTGTGTTGTCTGGCTCGTGAGACCAAATGCATCTGTGTAAATCCATGGCTTGCATCCAGCATTGGGGCAATAACAAAAAGAAAAAAAAAATCCTCAAAAGAATTGTTGAATGATACTGGGAAAAAACCAGAGCTGTCCTCAGTACTAACGCGTGAGCAGCTTCGTAGCGAAAAAGATTATATCCCCCTTCAGAAACTTTTTCGGTCTGCTGATTTTAGCTCAATCCCTTCTACTTAGCAAGATACCTCTTCGTTTGGTGATAATTTAATTATTGTGATTTCGACCATCCAAATCTGTAAGTGCTGGAGGATTGGTATTTCAGATAACACACAGCGAGTCGACTCGATTAGTTCTCCTCAAAATATGAAATCGTTGTAATATTTCTATCGAATTACAAATAGTGGCTATTTGGAACATTAAAGAGTAACTTCGTCCAGACATATTTATACGCTAAGTGTTTACCGTACATTTAAAGAAAAAAAGCGACAGGATCCAAGTAAACATCAAAGGAGAAAAATGTACGCTTATCTAGACATAGATCGCCGACAGGGCACCAGTGCTAGAACAGGCGGCACTGGAAATGTAAAGTTGAGCACCGTCGGAGGTGCTGCAATAGGATACTCTTCTGCCGCTTGCATATGTGAAAGCAACAACGTCTGGGTTACTAACAGAGCCTACAGCTCTGGTGCAAGCGCCGGTACAAGGAGACCAATCCCAAGTAACGAAGGTCGAAGTCGTTGATTCTGGATAATACGGAACGCCGTTCACAAAGGTGACGATGTAATTACCCAGCACATTAAAGGTACTGCCGTCCGCTTGATTGGTTTTCTGTACAGCGGTTTCTGATCCTGAAAGGACCTGAACCCATCTTCTACCAGGAACACCCGGGGAAACGTTGTATCGAATCTTGAAAGGACGTCCGACAGTGACTGTTGATGTTGTAGATACCGTCACGGTAGTCGAGGCGCTAGTAGTTACAAAGGATGTAATAGTGGATACAACCGAAGAGGTTGTAGACTTGCTGACTGTTGATGGAACAGTGCGAGTGAAAGAGAGGGTGACGGTGGCCAAAACGGTTTGTGTGACAGATGCGGTAACTGTCGCGGTTGCCTTAGCAGTTGCGATAGAGGTATCCGTCAGAGACAGTGTTGCAGTGGCGGTCTTGGTATCAGTGACAGTAGCGTCGAATAGAAGAGTTTCCGTTGTGTAAGTTACAGAAGTGGTGAAGGAGAGGATCTCAGTTTCAGTTTGCGAGACAGTGTCAGTGATCGATAGAGTCTCGGTGGCAGACTCCGTAGCCGTCAAGGACTCAGTGACTGTGAAGAGAGCAGTGTCTGTCAATGAAAGGGTTTCGGTAGCAGTCTCAGTCTCCGTGATCGAGGTAGTAACGGTTTCGGTGCCGGTGACCGATGTGGTCTCGGTGGATGTTTCAGTGCCGGTGGTTGTCTCTGTGACTGATGTCAAGGAAGTCTCGGTCGAGGAAATTGTCAGACTCTCGGTGTTAGTAACGGTCACCAACTCGGTTAACGTCTCGGAGACAGTGGCGGTCTTAGATTCCGTGGCGGTGGCAGTCTCGGTTTCGGTCTCAGATTCGGTGGCTGTCTTGGATTCCGTGAGAGTCTTGGATTCCGTGATAGTGTTAGACTCCGTGATAGTGACAGAGCCCGTTACAGTATCCGTAAGTGTGGCTGTTTGAGTAATTGTACCACTAATAGTCACGAAATCGGTGGTGTCCGATGTGACAACGTTCGTGGCAGTGGTGTAAGAAGTAATGGTGACAGAAGAGGTCACCAAGGGAATAGTGAGACATTGGCAAGCGCTGGTTAAAGCGGATGGTGGATATGTTGCAATTAAACTTGTAAGAGGAGTTGTAGTAGCGCGTCTAACTAATGCGGGTGCGCCAGTAGTTGTTGTGACTGTGAATGACTTGGTGGAGGTGAAGGTCTGGATAACGGTAGACGAGCTGATGACTGTGGTGAGAGTGGTCACAACGATCGTGGTGCTGATGGTGGTCGGTGTGGTAACTGTAGCACTAGTTACAGACACAGATGTGCTGGAGGTGACGGTAGCGGTGTTGGTCTTGGTGTTAGTGGCGTCGGTAATCGTTGTAGGAATTGTCAAGGTTGTCAGGCTGGTTTGAGTTCCAGTGGCCGTGGCAGTGTTTGTCTGAGTCAGGGTCACACTTTCGGTTGCGATGAAGCTATCAGTCTCGGTCACGGACTGTGTCTCAGTGGCTTTGAGGGTGACAGTTTCAAACGAGGTTTCCGTGGCGGTATTGGTGATCGTGGCGAGATCACTTTCAGTAGCCGTCTGTGAGATAGTCTCCAAAGAGGTCTCGGTGACAGTTTGGGTGAGCGTGTCAATATCAGTTTCGGTGACAAAGTCAGTGAAGACCTTGGTCTCGGTTAAAACATCGACAACAGTCGCCGGTTCGGTGATGGTGACAGTCAGAACGGTAGTCGAGATGTCACTCTCGGTCAGAGTGGCAGAGGCAGTATTCGTATTTGTGATAATGCCTGTGACGGTATCGGTACCTGTGACTGTTTCGGTGGCAGTGGCGGTCACCGTGTCCTCCACGGTTTCTGTTGTGAGATATGTTTCAGTGAATGACTGGGTGACGGTTTCCGTTAGCTCATTGGTGACGGTGGCAGTATTCGTCAAAGTCTCCCGATTAGTTTGAGTACGAGTGTCGGTCAATGAGACAGAAGAGTGGTAGACGATAAATGTCGTGTACGATGTAGTTCTGTGTGGCATCAACAGTCGCTTGTTAGCGCGATTGGCTCGTTCTTGTTCAAAGGTCTCCGAATATTATAAAGATAAATATAACGGGTACTAGTACTTACGTAGTAGGAAAGATGGTGGTGAAGACCGAAGCTGCAGGTAGACCGAGCAGACTGCTACAGTACGGCAACGCCTGTGGGAGATTGCTTGGCGTCCGTAGCAGTCTGAGGAGGTTGTCAGCGCCGCAAGCTCGCTTTTCCAGATTCATCATATCATCGACGACATCGAAGGCCGGATTCCCAGAAAAAGGGAACGGGATAGGTGCCGCCGAAGCGACAGCCGCCAAACCCAGCAACAGGGCCGAGTGAAAATACATCGCGAAGGTTGTTGAAAGGAGCTTCAATTGATCGCGTCCGGTAAATTTTGAGGCTGCCTATCGAATCAACCCGGAGACAGAGGAGGTGCTTCTCAGTATTTATAACTCCATGTCCCGATTATTGTTTGTCCGAGCTGGCGAGTTTGAATCCCTCAAAGGTATACCCCTTTCTATCAGACTCCTTCTATCGTGTTTTCCATCTGTCTTTTTTCTTTACTTTTTTGCCCACTCTTGCGATTCCGTGAAGGAGCTTTGCACTGACAAGAGCCATTGTTGGGAAAGGCGTGCTAGCAGGATCAGACCGTGCAGA
This sequence comes from Dactylellina sp. 'tibetensis', assembly GCA_036971435.1. Taxonomy (NCBI): domain Eukaryota; kingdom Fungi; phylum Ascomycota; class Orbiliomycetes; order Orbiliales; family Orbiliaceae; genus Dactylellina; species Dactylellina sp. 'tibetensis'. The sequence continues at coordinate 367,237 of JAKDFA010000005.1, forward strand.
TGGCGTTGTTCAGCCACGAGCTGAGCGTGGACAAATAGGCGCACAGCAAAACTGCCACCAGATTGTGAAATGAGTGAGCTGAAGAGTTGATGAAGCCTCTGGACAAGGAAGAAAGCTAGAAGATCTCGGATCTAGACTATTCTTGGCCAGCCAGGAACCGCCCATGCGGCTGAGAGAGCGAGCGCGGGTCCGAAAGGGGAAATCTCCAATTTCACCTGCATGCTGCATGCGGCGTGCCTGGCAGTGGGTCCCGTCGTTGCGTTGTCCAGCTGCGACACTAATTGCAGTTAGTTCGCTGGGCGCTGCATTTAGCATTCGATTAAATCTGGAAAAGAGCTCTCGTCTCCACGTGCAGCCTAGGCTTCAAGAAAAGCTCGGCCGCCCGTATAATCAATCCACTTTCTCGGAAAGGAACTTTTTTTTTTTCTCCGTTCTGTCACACCAGTCAACGGCTCCTGCCGCCCATCTTTCTACAAACTAAACAATCCAGGAATGAAATCCGATTTTATAAACGCCCCCGGCCTTACCGCAATTGATTGACGTAAATTTACCAAATATCTCCAGCAAGCCTGCGCCTGGAGTATGAGCGCTCAGTAGTCTGTCCACGTACGTAGCGAAAGAGCAGAAGCCACTTCGAGCCAACCTAAAGGGACCCTTGAAGAATATCCCCAATCCAGTATGATTGTGTTCTCCATATCTCACAATCTTCATATTGTAACCCTTTCAAGCATGTCCCCGTTTTCGCGGCGGCTTTCCGAACGTTCTGGAACCAATATACATTGTTAGATTCCCTAGTGCGATCTCGACCAGATCCTTTTTCTCACAGTCAAAAGGCTTAAAGGTCCAAAAAAACAAAAGGCAAGGTAACGAACAGGAAAAGAAAGAGAATTTTCATTCCCAAGTATGCCGACTAACCATCAAGTCCGACAACCTTCACGGGAATTTGTAAGGAAGTTTTGGAAGCTTTCGCCTCTGAATCAGCTGATTCAAGCTTGATCCACGGGTTATTATCGGGAAAATTTGACGCCATAGAATTCCTTTTATAAATGTTGGGTTTATGCTCTTGGTGACAAAATCAACGCTAAGATGTAGTAATCAAGTATCTAGTTTAAATCTCTTAAGAGCGTGGTCAAATAATAGTGATAACCTAGGTGATTTATTCACTACACTAGAAAACCGTAGTCTCGGAGAAGACCCTCCGCTGTTGTGTTGCAGAAAACCGATGAGTACTCCGTCATCAATCAATCATATCCTTACCAGAAAACCAGCGAGACCAACAACATGTGTAACAGATTTGGTCTCGCAATGTTGCCAGGCTTGTGCGTTGCGAAGCAACACTCTCTGCTTCGAACAGATTGCATTTAAATAGACAATTGCCTCGCGTTGAGCGTTTGATTTACGAGACAAAATAATTGTATACTGAATCTCTCGAACCCACGAAATAGATGTCTTATATGGTAGCACACGGCGCTTTATTCTCTGATAACTCGACTTTCCACGTTCCTTTAGACTTAGGAGGGTATTATTAGTACTTGCATCTAATCAGCCTATTATTAGGGACCGATACTTAATATACGCAATACCGGACTTTGAAACGATACAAGATAAAGAGAACATATTAGTGCTGGGGAAGGCCCTCAGAAATGCTGCATATAAATAGTTTGTCTAGCTCTAGGCCTTTAGTATTATATATGTTTTTTTAATATTAATTCTTAAAACTCAATCAAGTCAGCCAACCCATCCGGCTCTCTTTATTGTAATACCTGTGTGAATGGGTGGGCCGCGGGCCGACGGGACTAATACTCTTTCCTGAACAGTCCCACAAAATATATATTCTAAGAGATCACGTGGAAAATATCCTAAAGGCTTATTATCCGGCAGAATGGTTACGAGAACTTGATATGTCTATCTCCGTATTATATGTCTATATCTGGACGAAATATATTAATACAAGGATAAATTTTCCGGTAGAACTGGCTCTACCATGGGTTAGCCCCCGCCAAATCCAGAACGGCATAAAATATCGGCTCATAGTATCGGCTTATAAAATCGGCTCAGAATAAAGCCTATGCCATTCCAATGTTAACCCCATTTTATATCTGAACCCGTGGATAAGAATCGGAGGGGTTTCTGAATTATGGTTAAAAAAACCTTTGCAATTCCAGATATCGGTATTCTACCCTGAATCGTCCTCAAAGTGGATATGCATTGTGCTAGTTGCCGAGCACAGTACTGCAGTGAGGATATTATTAGAGAAGTAATATTCTTGAAAGCTCATTTCTTCTTAGAGGGTTCCGAATCAGACGGACCGGCAGGCCTAAATGTAAAAAGACATAGCCAAAGAACATGGACCTGTATACGAAGGCTGATAACTCTTGAGCCTAGTGATGTTTCTCAAGAATGAGGTATCTTGATCTCCAGAAATGACGAGTAAAGCGCAGTAAAATCAAGAAGTAAGCAATTCTTAAAACTAGAATGCCTTAGCGAGTTACAATATATCTCCGGACCGGAAATCCGAGGCTAAAAATGAGAAGATAGTCATCTAATCATTATATCTATCTCTCACAACCGATCTTGGGTAGAAAGCTTAAGTGCAATAGAGACTCACAGGATATAATGATGAGTATTTGTCTAGATATATGATACTCTCACATTGCTCTATTTTTTTCTCCTATAACACCAAAGTCCTACCAAAATAATTGGGAATTGGATCACCATCTTATTATTTTATCTTATTTCCGTATACATTTCATATTCAATACCCAAAAATGGCGGTTCTCTCCAAGGTTTCCGTTCTCGTCATCTTCTCTTTAGCTGGTCATTGTTTTGGCCAACAAACAGCATGGGGCCAATGTGAGACCCCAAACCACGTTGATGCGACCTTTTATTAAGTTTCTAGCTTTGGATAGCAAAGTTGCTAACTGTTAACCTTAGGTGGTGGCATTAACTGGACTGGGCCAACCACTTGCGTCTCTGGGTACTATTGTTCTACACTGAATCCATATTACTCACAGTGCATTCCTGGAGCAGGTAATAGTCTTGCACAATGACAATTCATTTCCAGGCGACATAGCTTTAATTGTTATATTTGCCTTATTTAGTGACAACGACAAAAGCAGCAACGACGTCGACAACGACAAGCACTCGAACTACTACTATCCGTACAACTACGCGCACGACCACGACGCCAAGCAGCAGTCCTACAGGCAAACGGAAAGTGAAGTATGCTGGTGTCAATATTGCTGGTTTCGATTTTGGAATGGCAACTACAGGCACTCAGGACATGTCACAAATCATAGACGTATCCTCGACCGGCGTGTCCCAGATGCAACATTTTGTAAACGATGACAAGTTTAATATCTTTCGTCTACCCGCCGGCTGGCAATTCCTCCTCAACAACAATTTGGGAGGCACTCTGGATAGCAATAATTTTGGAAAGTATGACAGACTGGTTCAAGGGTGTTTGAATCTAGGTGCGCTGTGCATTGTCGACGTTCATAATTACGCACGCTGGAATAGTGCAGTTATCGGTCAAGGTGGCCCTTCAGATGATCAATTTATTTCACTTTGGACACAACTCGCCAGGAAATACGCTAGCCAGAGCCGAGTCGTCTTTGGTATCATGAACGAACCTCATGATATCAATGTTAATACGTGGGCTACTACCGTCCAGAAGGTTGTCACAGCAATCAGAAATACCGGCGCAACTTCGCAGATAATATTGTTGCCCGGAAATGGATGGACCTCTGCTGCAGAATTCGTCAGCAATGGCTCCGGAGCCCTGCTAAATCAGATTACAAATCCGGATGGATCAAAGAACAACCTTGTCTTTGATGTTCACAAATACCTAGATTCCGATAACAGTGGCACTCACGCCGACTGCGTTACGAACAGCATCGACAATGCTTTCCAGCCATTAGCTACTTGGCTTCGCAGCGTGGGGAGACAAGCCCTTCTCAGTGAAACTGGCGGTGGTAATACCGATAGCTGTGTGCTTTATGTGTGTCAGCTGTTAGACTTCCTTAAGTATGTATTCTACTTCCGGATCACTATACATTATACCTTGATATTTAGTCTAGGGTCCCGTGATAAGAAACTTCTGCTGTCAGTTGGAATCATGCTTAGATCAATCGATGCTAATATTTGGTTTTGTGTAGTGCGAATAGCGACGTTTATCTTGGATGGACTTCTTGGTCTGCTGGTGGATTTCAGCCCTCTTGGAACTATGTCTTGACCGAGGTCCCTAACGGTAACACCGATACCTACCTGGTCCAGAAATGCTTCGTACCAAAGTGGATCTCCTAGGGTAAACCCAAAGATGCGACAACAAATTTCCTAAAACATTCTTTAGATTTTGTTGCAAAGCATTAGAATGCTCCTAAAATCAAGCTCGCTTAATGATGATTATTCATGGCAATGGTATCTATAGATCTATTTCTAAGCTCTATAATCAAACATAGCAACAAGTTGTATATAAAATGAATAATAATTTGTTCAAATATTTAAGATTTTAAAAAGGATTGATTGATTTAAAGGAGATAATTGGCGCTCTCGGAGCCTCCAACTATCTGCCTGCCCTGCTAGCTAAGAATTGTACCAGTAGTTCCTTACTAACTGTTTCATAAAAACGGTACACTATTATGTATATTCAAAGTTCAGCAACATCGTTACTATATTTTTCGAGAACCTCTTGGAAATCCTGAGCAAGAATCGGTTTAAGCATCTGCCGTTGTTCATTATGGCGATGAAGCAACTCTAAGTGGCCACACATTTCTTCCGTAGCATGCTCGTGAGTAGCAATTAATTCAGCTGCTCCGAATTGTTCTGTATAGGCGACATATATGTATACAAACCGAACAAACGGTTCTGTCAGCATTGTGAAGACGAATTGCTTGTGCCATTTCTTATACTCTTCATCGTTATCTGGTGGCTCGCTAGTTCTCATGATTTCACAACCGAAGTGGCTCCTAATTGACTCGGTGGTATCATAACACACGAGTCTGTTGTGTTTCTTCCAGAGTTCGGAAGAAAACCCTTGCATCAATTGCAGTTTAATCTGCTTAATGGCGTCTGAAGTAGTTCCGTGATGATAGTGAACTAAAGCATGATAGATATGGATTTTGGTAATCATGGCTCTTATATTATCGTCAATATTTGCTTCTCCGTTAGTCCCTATGGCTCGGAAAATAGCATCTTGGTTCATTGCTGCCACATTTTGGTAGATATCTGATATTTTATAGATGTTCCAATGCACTTTTGCGGCATGGGACACATGTTGGATATTGCTAATTGCTTCAGGTGGATCTGCAAGGATATAGCCATGTGTTTTCATCATATTTTTGGCAATAGCAACTGGGTGTGCATTGAAAGTATCGGCAAACGTCTTGCAAGTCATCTTGACATTTGATAGGTCTTCTGGGTGGATATATCCTAGGAGCATAGTCGCCATATCCAGGCTAGCCAAAATCTTGTATATTGGTGGTTGTGCCATCGTTGCAACGTTGCTTCTTATAATGATAAATTGGGCCTTTATTCAGGATTTTATAGGGCTATATGTTCTTCCCTCCCGCGTAGAGGACTATGTTTGGTGGAAAATATGAAACGCCTGTAAATGAACAGAGCAGATTGCTTATCTTTTAATCGATTTGTAAATCTATCTTTGAGGAGGAATGTAGGTTCGAAGTTGCAATGTAGAGAGGAAGTTGTGAAGGTTTATAAAAGAAACACAAAGCAGAAATGCTGGAGAAAATGAATATAGTTCTGTAAGAGATCTCGAGAAGTAGAGTTTATATTGATGGGCATCATGAAGAAGCAAATTGCTATTGTTGTGGTCTCCAAACACACATTAGTGTGACTTCGCCTTCCACCTTTCGGCCTTCCACATTCCGAATACTTAGTTACCGGTGCATATATATGGTGGTTTACGACACAGAAATCGCTGTAGAAGCTCAAAAAGCAAGTACATAGGAGTACGCCTCGATTTAAACAATTTAACATCTTCGCCATCTATATATTTCTGCGGGGCGGGATTTAATTCCTAGTTGCGATGCCTCAGACCCTAAAGGCACCTGGACTTCGCAGACCCTTGCCAGGTCGCTGCCTGCTACTGTCAAAGACGTATAAACGTTGCACTGCCCCATCCACTCGCACTTGGAATCTAGTTTTGGATCCTACACCAGAAAGGCCTCCACTAGCTACGGTAGATCTACTGAAGCCTGGCCATGGCGATAATGTATTATCCCCAGCGGGCCATTATATATCCCCAACTGTACCTATACATTGAAAAAACTTTCCAGCCCTTCAGAAGACGAACTGTAGCACGCATCGCTTTGTGAACAGTTCCGCCTTCCCAGCCCGCAAACAAAATACCACATTCTCTCAACACAGCGCAACGCAGAAATGTCCAACGAAGGACCATATGTCGCCCAGTATGGGGACTATTACCCAAAGGATCTCGAAGATCTGCTCTTGGAGTCCCAGGAAGTATATAAAAATCTACCCGAGAGATCACATTATGTAAGTTTAGTATTTGTGGAATACTCTCATCGAGTTCTGTGCTAAACGTCCATCCACCTAGCCGGAACAAACGGTGCCGGAAGGCTGGCCGTCCCATCTCCCACCGGAACCCATGGTATGGGATGCAGATACGTTTCCCAAAGACGGGTCGCATATCGTCGAGTTGTCTGAAGACGAAGTCTTAGAGGTTGACTTGGCACTCAGGCTCTTAGAAGGTATACATAAACTCAAAACATAACATTGGCCGCCTAGCTAAACCAAATTGTATATAGAACTCGGTATCCCACACTCGTCTATAAACAAGTCTACATTCCTGCTGCCGAGTCTGGGGCCCCGCCTTGAAGCCGCCTGTCTGTCCGTCCATTTCGGTCTCGGGATATGTTTCGTAAAGGGTATCCCGAGTCACAAATACAATGCCAATCAAAACACCCTTATACTCCTCGGTATAACCTCATACTTTGGCGAATCTCGCGGCCGCCAGCGAGACGACGGCGCACGATTAAGTACGCTGCATTTTCTATCCTCTCCGTCATATATATATCAGATTTACTAAAATTCACCCAATCATCAAGTCCACATCTTCCACGTCCTAACCCGTGGCTACACCGAAAACCTCTCTCCAATCTTCAACAACCACGCACAAGTCTTCCACAGCGACATGGTAGCCGACATTCTCTGCATGTACTGCATCTCCGCCGCATCCAGAGGCGGGGCCAACTCGTACGCTTCAATCCCCAGAATATACAACCACCTGGCGGAACATAACCCGAAAATCATCCACACCCTCGCAGCCCCGGACTGGCCGTTTGATACATACGGCTACAACCCGCCGTATCACACCCGACCTCTACTATTTTACAGTAAGTCCGATGGAGACAGCGACGAAGAAATAAGCGATGGTGACAGCGATGAAGGGGACGGTGATCGTACGCCGCGAGCGTCAGTATTAAACCCGGACCCACCATCCCTGGAAATCTCGCCAGAGAAATTAAAACCAGACAACATCGAGCCTAAAATCGGTCGAATCATCGCATCACTTTCCCCGCGCCAACTATCAGGTTCGAAAGTCCACCCTCGGCCGGCTGGAATCCCCGCCCTAACCGACCGACAAGTCCGCGCTCTCCAGGAGGTCGAGTCTCTGGCGCAGAAATTCTGTATAACCGAGACTTTGGCTTCAGGATCTCTGGTGTTTGTCAATAACCTTTCCATAATTCATAATCGCACTCCGTATTTTGAGGAAGCGGGGAAACCGGTGGACGACCACAGACATCTAATTCGAGTCTTTTTGCGAAACGAAGAGTTGGCCTGGAAGACGCCGAAGGAACTATGGTTGGATTGGGGACGGGTGTTTGGAGACTTCGAGATAGAGGAGCGATGGGTGCCGGATAAAGAGAAGGATTATATGAACCAGCAGAGGAGGTTGATCACTATCACATCGGGTGGTGAGGGTGGTGAGGGTGCTTATTAACCCGCAGTTATATTACAACAAGACTTCTCAGGTACAACAGCATTTTGTGGGCCTTGAAGAGCTTAGATTGAGAAGCAATAATTACCTATTTTTTTTTTGTTTGCCCGGAAGATAAACTATGTGCAAGAGAAATGCGAAATACAGCTAAACAAAAGAGACGCAAGTTTCCCGCTCCGAGTATTAAAGATGTAAAAACCGAGGCCGCTCCGTCCCATGTCGTCGATCGAACCCAAGTACTATTATTATAGCGTATCTACCTATCAAAGAAAAGAAAAAGGAGAATAGGGACTGTCCGGGAAGTCCAAAAGGTTAAGCTTCCTCGGGTAGCCACTCTCTCCAAAAGCCCCATCCTAATCTTCCTGTCCCTAGTGACTTAGCACCAACGAGACTCTCGACTCCTTCACTGCCCTCGACTTCTAAAAACATCTCCCTAGTGATACGTGTCCTCTCATCTGGCTTTCCTGTCATAGCCGGCCATAGTACTCCAACACCATCACCACCCAGCGTGGCTTCATAGGTAACCATCCCTTCTTCTGCCAATGTCTCCTCAACCTTGACCTTCTTAGCCTCGTCCACAGGCCCACATAACGGTCTTAATACTGAGAATGAGCATCCACCACCCCCAGCGCCAGTCAACTTTGTCCATCCAATGCCACTGCCATCTACAATTTGCCTAACTCTCTCCAACTTGGGATGACTGACACCGAGACTCACCAAAAGTCCGTGGTTAATCCTTACTAACTCTCCCAATCTGGTCAGATGACTATCATCCGGTCTGAAGTGCTTGTTATCAAGCAACATCATCGCCTCCGCTGTCACATTATCGATAGCATCGAGCATTAGCCCGCATGTTGTGGGATGCGAGTTTCTCAGCCCATGCACCGCAGATACGAGTTCAGCGGTCCGTCGCGATTGGTTCGTGTTCACCAGCATGAGTGGCAGCTCTGGGAAGTGCTCCAATCTCTTCACCTCTGGTGGCTTGGAGTAGTCTCCTCGGCGGAATAATACGGCTTTCCCACCCGTGGCAACAGTGTTGTCGACACCAGAAGGGTTTCCGTGGATACACATCTCACCAACAAATGCCCAGTCGTTGATCCGTTTTAGCTGACGTGCGCATTCCTCTTCAAAAAGTTTGGCAGACGGGCGAACAAGCATGCCAGATTGGAGGTGTAGCGCGGCAGAGAGACATACGGTAACACTAGCTGATGACCCCAAACCGGCGCCAATGGGAATTGTACTTCGAAGGGTAAAAACCGAGGCCGGCGAATGCTTAGAACCAAGGCAGAGGTAAACATATAAGAAGGCAGTAGCGGCTGCGCGGTATTTGTTTGTTATCGGAGCGAGGCATGGGTCAAGGGCTTCGAGAAGATCAGGGTCGAGAGAGCTAACGGTGTCGAAATGGATACGCTTTTTGGAGGGAGAATTGAAAAAATCCCAGGGTAAAGATTCAATATCCCAGGTATGGTTCAGATCGATATCCGCAAAGTGAAGAGTAACGGTGCGTTTGTCGCGAGGAAGGTGGTGGACGTGGAGGTACGAACGAAGAGAAAGAGCTGCTGCTATTGCTGCCTGTAATTCGCCAGGTTAGATACCGAAATCCGATATACGAAAAAAAAAAAAGGAATATTTTCAAGATAACAACCTTTCCGTGCACAACAGCGTGTTCGCCGTACATGATCACTTTCGCTGGTGCAGACACCATAAAATCGGGCAGTTCCGGTTCCATCATTTTGATATAAGACAAGCTTCTCGGCCGCGACAAGCTCCTGTTTCGTCCGTGCAGACCGGGTCTCACGGTCTCGTTCGCAGTGAATGGAGGGGTAGAATTGCTAAGATGTTCGGCCGCCACCGATGTGGACTCCAGCGCAGGCGACGCTCTACCGTTGCGGAACTCCTGACTTAAAGGCTGGCGTATGGCTGGTGCCGCTGCAGCCGAGAATATGCGAGGTACTGATCCGGACGAGTTTTTGCGATGATGATGCTGGAAGGGAATGGGAGCAGTTGACATGGAGAGGGAAGACTTTCGTGGTAATTCTCTTCCTCTACCTCTATCGCTGTCGCGCCGTTGGAGGGCAGGTATTGTTGGAGGCGGCGACGTTACGGATCCTCCAGCTGATCTATAGCTCTCACTGTTTATCGAGGAAGAGCCATTGGAATTTGGGCCAGCGGCATCTGGAACATCATGGACTGACAGCGACTCGACGCCATCCAAGAGGTCGGAACCAGTCCCGCTAGCCGGTTCTTGTGCGTCGTAGTACCGCGAAACTTCACTTTCGGCGCGTTTTCTGGAGGGCGAAGCGACATCGAGGAGGTCTTTGTCGGTCATTTTGAGAGAATCTTCGTGAGACACTGGCATCAGAGCTTCTTCTTGGGTTATATGACGACTGTATATTATATTGAATTATCTGTTTCGTGTTTGAGGAATGAAGGAAGTAGCGGAGTTTTAGTCTAAAAGAATAACGTATTCGTTAGTGGCTGGACACAAGTTGGTGTTGAGGTTATTCATAGACACGTACAGAAGGACGGACGGTAGCAAAACAACAATTGCAATCGAAGGAAAAGAACAGACTACGCAAAGAAGGTAAAAGACAATGCCAATTATAGAGATAAGCGTTTATATATATCTACAGAAACGAGAGATCGAAGGAATATAAGTATGCGAGTATACCGCAGCCAGGAGGTCTAGAGGCCCCCCAAGTATTTCTATTTAGGGCCACCAGGGAGAAAGCTCAGACCGCAATTACGCTTCTTCGTTTGTTTCGTTCAGGCCACTCTCTTCGAGGCTGCAGGGGCATCCAGCACCAGCCGAGCTGAGCAACGGCGGAGTTCCAGCTCTCAACCAAAACTCTGCCCCGGCTCACCGCAGCCCGCAGAACCGCTGGTGCCGTATTCCCCATTTTCCCCAGGAAAGATGACGTCGACTTGAACACGAGGGCAAGTGCGATTGCGATACATGAACGCACGCCAGACGCAGGCTAATCAACCGGCGGTGTTTTGAATAGGCTGCAGTTCATTCGGCGATGGAATGCCGGCCATTGGGAACTATGGCAGGCTGGCGATGCTGTGGAGCATACCGTCGACGATTGATAATCGCTGCCACTGTACTGTGCTTGAGAATGGACAGCAATTGCATTCCCGGTGTTAGCTCTTTTTCTCCGGTGGTTCCGCTTCCTGGGCTTGATTCTAGCTTCGATTTTTACCATGAGCCGGCTGCAAGGTACCTTTTCGGCCAAGCTCCGATCTCCTCCCGGTAACCCACCATCACAAAGAGGGTCCTCTGCATAACTGGATTAAGGGCCAATGAGGTAAAGCAGCAGATAGAGACAGTGGATGGAAGCAGTAGGCAGAGGGGCGACGAAATCTTACTGAGGTGAAAGATGTTTGAATCATCTTAGTAGGCAGCGTGCGGCGGGGCGAAGATGATGGTGACCCTGGCGATCGGCAGCAAGAGTGTTGTGTCTGTGTTGTGTCTGTGTTGTGTCTGTGTTGTGTCTGTGTTGTGTCTGTGTTGTGTCTGTGTTGTGTCTGTGTTGTGCCTGTATTGTGGTGGTGTTCACCCCGTGGCGCGTGCAGGTTTTTTTTTTTGGAGCTGTCGCAGATACTCGAACTTTGAAATTTTCGGACGACAAGACTTCTATAACCAGCATTGCGCGATATCATCGTCACTCTCGTCCCTAGCTTTACCATCAACTTCACACTTTACAGAGCCTGATACATAGCTCTCTATAATGTCCGCCGACGCAATGGACGTGGACTCCACGTCCACATCTGCTCCCAGAGTTCAGATCAACCTATCCACCCGAGATCCCACACTCTCTGTCCCACTTCAGTCCCTACGAGTTCCGACGAATCTCAAGCGCTACGGTCTATCCACTCTCGTAAACCACCTGCTCGAGTCGCCTAAGCCTATCCCGTTCGACTTTCTTATCGATGGTCAATACCTCCGGACCTCAATTGACGAGTACCTTACCCAAGTCGGCCTGAGCTCCGAGAAAGCTCTCGACGTAGAATACGTTCGCTCGCAGTTACCGCCTACTTATATTGGAAGCTTTGAACAGGATGACTGGATATCATCTATTCACATCGCTCCATCGGCTTCCTCATCCATTCTCACTGGTTCCTTCAATGGCACCGCCCAAATCACATCTCACTCAGGTGATATACTCGCTAAAACCGTCCCGATGCACACACAGTCCGTAAAGGCTGTTACATGGGTCTCTCCGGCATCATTGGCAGATAACGTAAGTTTTCTGACAGCTGGGATGGATCGCACGATCAATCTATGGTCCTACTCTCCGTCGAGCGACCCCTCGTCAACAATCCAAGTCTCACCTACTACCACATACATCTCTCACAAGTCAACCATCACATCGCTCTCCCACTCGTCCTCGACATCCCAATTCCTCTCTTCCTCCTCAGACCATACAATCGCGCTCTGGTCCACAGACGCTGCCCTCCTTCCCACCGTCGCAGCCCCAACATCCACGGCCTTCTCCAGAAAGCGTCGGCGTACAGCCAAACCACCATCCACAGAAAAGAAAGGACCGTTAGCAGTACTCTCGGCCCATAGCGCCCCTGTATCACAGGTACTACACTCGCCAGATCCAACTGCCGCATATTCTGTGTCCTGGGACAAATCAATCATTACACACGACCTCGTCACCGCCCAAGCAGTAGATACCCGAGTCACCCAGCATGCCTTACTCTCCATCGCCACCCTACCATCGCTAAACCTTATCGTTGCGGGGTCCGCGGCGAGACATATCACCCTCCACGATCCTAGAGCTTCTTCGAAAATAGTGCAGAACGCAGTACTGAGAGGCCATACAAATGCTGTCGTGGGACTTGTCAGAAGTCCGGAGAGCGAATACGTCTTTGCTAGTGCTGCCCACGACGGGTGTGTGAGGATCTGGGATGTCAGAAGCGTCTCTTCTTCTGGGGAAGAAGGTGAAGACAAGAGTGGCGGAAGTCTGTTTGTAATCAAGCGGGAGAGCGGGACAGGCAAGGTCTTTGGCGTCGACTGGAGCAAAGACGTAGGATTGGTGAGCGTTGGAGAGGATAAAAAGATACAAGTCAACCGGGGAGAAGGGATGGCGGAAGTCAGTGTTTTAGAGCAGTCATGAGAATCGGCAGGCTCATATTGGCTGTTTTGTGTATGATATATGTGAAGTGGTATTCCGAGCAAGCGATATATATGTAAAGTTTATATATAGACGTCAGATCAGCTGAACCTAGATATCTCATAGACAACCAAAACGACTACGAAGCATAGCTTTGTTACATGGCACCACTAAAATGCATACCTCATATCCCCAACGAACTAAGATTCCTAAACTTCAAAACCGAAATGTTAAGTAAGCGCCAGTATATATCTCCATTAATTTTGCTCTCGAACTCGCTTGATATAAATATTAACGCTACCGTAGCCCCTCGTTTACCTGAATGTTTGCAAAACATCAATCTCAAACCCCAGTGTCTATACATACACATCCTGATCCCCTACCGCCAAGAAATTTAAAAATCCTCTGCTCTGATGTCATCTTGCTTTAAATTCCATCAGGCCCTCCCGCCGCCTGCCCGACTACCCGCCTAAGCTAGAATTCTCGAGCCATGGATCAAATCATAAAGTAAAGTCGGCTAATTCACATAAATTTCAAAGTATACCAGGTTAAAATGGACCGAGAAAGTACTTATATATATGAGACACGATTACTAATTCCAGAAATTATATTCCACCCCAATTCAACTTTCGCAGAGGATTGAGGAGAGAGAAATAAATAATAAAAAGGGAAACAAGAAGAGAAAAGAGAATTAATTAAATAAAAAGGGTAGGAATATGGGTTTATATAGTAAAATGCTTCAATGCTATCAAGCTCTGTAGGAACCAAAAAGAAAAAAAGGCAGCTAAGAAAATAACGCAATGCACACACAGGGGGAAAGAAAATGCATCATACAGTAGAGGGATGGAGCGTAGTTTTTGCTGGGAAGGGAAAGTTTTGCACGATTGTGGTTCTGCAGGAGGTTAGGCTATGATATTGGATTTAAAAACGATACAGATCAGATAGTGACACCCGTACATTTACATGATAAATTAAAGGAAAAAGGAACGTAAAGAAGGGAAAAAGATAGAAATATTAAAAGAAAGGAGACAAGGAGAAGAAAAAAAGGCTGCAAAATTACAAAATTAAGCCCGTCCTGTCCCAACTTCTGCTTCTTGATTCTTTGATCCTCCTCATTACAAATGCTTTGCTTCTGGCTCTGACGAACTTGTGAAAACTTGAAACTTTTGAACCATCGTTTAGTGCGTATGTGATGCAATATGCCAGAGTATCTTGGTATACGTATGAACGCTTCAGGCGAAAAATGTATGTTGGTGATTGATATCGAATGCTGGAATCGAAAAATGCGGGAAAAAATGTACAGAAAAGGTCCACGTGTACGCGAAGGAAGTAATGCCATCAAAGTCGTATGAGTATATATATAAAAGTCGTTGGTAAGGAATCCGTCCGAATTCTCGTGTTGACATCAAGGAAGCACAATTAAGGTATGCTCAGACTAAAGCAATTTAGTTGCCGCCTAGCTTGAGCGCACCTAAAAGACCACCTTCCTTCTTCTTTCTCCATGTCTCCTTCTTTTCTTTCTTCTTCTTGTCCATCTCCGCCCAGCCATCTTCGTCATCACTGTCGTCCTTGACTACCTGGCTCTTTAGACCGGATGGAGGTACTCCTGATACGAGCGTGCCTGTTCTTCCACCACCACCAGCACTACTGTTGCCCGACCCAGTCTGGTAGGTTACAGGTCGATATCTCGAAGGCTGGCCAATGTTACTTCTTTCGCTTGGGGCAATTGATGGTGTATATCCAGGTTGCATGAAATTCGGCAGCGTACTCGACCTGTTGTGACCGTAGACCGATCCCGCATAACCAGGGACCAAACCTGCACCGGGGTTTAACATTCCAGGACCTGGTGGGATCTGCGGTATAGAACCAGTATCCACCATGCTCATAGCCCGTTGTCCAGGCATAAGCATGTTTGGCATCAAGTTATTACCTGGCATCATGCCCATGGGAGGCATTCCCGGCATCCCAGACATCCCAGGCATCATTCCTTGCATGGCCATCATCTGTTGTTGTGATTGCTGTTGGTTCATCTGCGACATTTGCATTTGCTGCATCCATTGCATTTGAATTTGCATCATTTGCGTCATCTGGTTGGCCATCTGTAATTGAACGGTCTCGTTTGGAGATGGCATTGGAGGCTGCAACGGACCAGAGAGGAAAGATTGTGGACCTAGAGCTGCGTCGTTGTAGAATGGAGCTTGCTGCTGAGATCCACCTTTACGAGCAGCTCGAAGTTCCTCGTCCCGCACAATGTTGCCGATCAAACCACTTGGATATCTTCCGGGCGGTGTAGGCCTAGATTGCTGAGGAGGAGGGATGAATTGCGAGTCACGCTGGCTGCCGCCATAAACGGATCCAGGTGCCATAGAAACACGATTCGACTGGTTGACCAAACTCGCCCCAAAGTATGGATCGGCAGGCAAATGTCGGGCGAAGGGAGGTAGATTACCACCTGCGCCATTATCGGTGAACTGACTGGTACCCGAAACGGACCTTAGGTTGGGCGATGAGTTCGAGTTAGATAACCGAGTAGGTGGTCGGCCGGATTGCTTGCTCGGGAAGCCATGCGCCATTAATATTCCCAACGGGACCTCCTCGTCCTCACCATCAGACTTGTCACCAGCAGAGCTTGGGGATGAAATGCTAAGGTGTGGCATCGGAGCCGACAGGGAGAGCATTGGCGTGCTATTCGAGGCCGCTCTGTTTGTCATTCCCAAATTCGTAGTATCAGTTCCGTGGGAGCCAGTGATTTTCATCATCTGCTGGCGATAGACAGAGAGATGGGCATCCTGCTTGGCACGTTGTTTGGCTTGTGCTTTCTGCTTCTCAATCTCATCTTCGTCGTCAGTAACCTCACTTTCAGAGTCGCTTTCGTCCTTTCTACCATTCCTCGCCTGGTATTGCCTCTCCTCTTCTTGTTGGGCCTTGTACCTCTCAAATTGTGCTTTGGTAAAAACTTTTCTCGGCTGGTTGAGACGTTGAGATTCTCCCGCCTCAAATGATGAAGCAATAGCAGCATCGCGAGCCAAATTAATGGTTAGGAAATCATCAGTCTCGGCCCTTTTCGGTAGCGCAGGTCTCCCGTTTGTTGTAGACTTTTGGGACTCAGTATCAGTGAAAAGGGTATCCTGTGGTATCGATACAGGCGCCGTTTTGATTCGAGGGAGCTGGGGAGGAGAGGAGAGCGTGACTGTGGTTGTTGGGATTGGTGGAGATGGCAATGGGCTCTCATCACCCTTAGTAGAAGATTCCACGCTAGTGCGTGGTGGTACCTCCTTCCTCCTGAGGGTCGAGGCTGGCGAAGACGTTTTGCTATCGTCCTGGCCCTCGTTCGAACCCGTAGTTGTCGGTCTCTTACCTGGCCCGAGATTTCGTTTTAGGGCAGATTCCTTGTTAGCTGGTCTCGGGGCTCGTCCCGTCCGAGGAGGAGTGGCAAGAGAATCCATGGTTTCTGCTTTAGGAGGTAAAGTAGACGCGGGTGTGAGGGTTCTGTTGTGCCGTGGCTGATAACTTTCTTGCTTTGGTGGTGGAGCAGGCGGGCCAGGTGAAGGTGATTTCTCAACAGACATCAAGGAATCCTTCTCGCTATCTTGTCGTGCTTCCCATGGATACATTCCATCCCTTCCTGAAGGCGAAGGTCGTGTATTGCCGATGCTAGGGCTTGGCAAAGACGGCGACCCCTGTCGCTGGTCCCCATATCGAGGGCTAACAGGAGATGGATAGATGTCATCGTCGTCGCCATGTATTCTCGAATCAAGCATCCTCCTTGACTGGGGTACAGTGGGATTTACAGATTTAGGTGGAGGGATTGGGGGTACCGGGTCAGCATTCGCCTTCTTCTACGGTTACCTAGTTAGCACAGCTGAAAGAGGGGACTGAAGCTCGAAAGGTTTGATGCTCACAGTTGGGATGAAGAGGCTCGTTGCGGCCTTTGGCCCTACCGAGTCTAAAATACCGATGGTAGACATTCGCTTTCCGTCCGAGGTGAATTTAAACATGTCCTCACCAAACAATGGCTCAGAATCCAGACTTGTCTCCAGCCTTGGGGGTTCTGTGAGACCTTTAAAGGGTGGAGCAGGGGGTTTCGACTTTGGCCCAGCTTTCGAATTCACCCATCCACCCCTTGGTACGGGGCCGGCATTGCCGTATGCCACAGGATCCTTCAAACTCATGCTATCGGCGAAGCCTGCGCGGTAATGATCCTCAGTGGAGGGAGGGGTTCGAGGGATATCGGCAGACGAGGGCAACGTGGAACTCGATGATTGTCTATCCGAAGCATAATACCCTGTCCCTGTACTCCCACCACTGTTGCTATTGCTCCGGCTCGCTGACGAGGAGCCGGTCGAGTCACCGTATCTTAGATGGGTAGAATATCCCGGCTGGCTGTACTGCGGTTGGGGATACTGTGGGAAATGAGTTCGATTTTGGGGAGCCGGACGCTCAATCTCTTCAAAACTGAATTGATTACCACGAGGAGGACCTGGAGGGGATTCGGGTTCGGCTGCAGCTGCTTCGTAAGTAGCGTCTAAAGAATTACCAACGGACTTGCGACGGAACCGAGGAAGTTTGATAGGCATATGGTAGGTTGGTGACGGTTACCCCTGACGCGGGAATTGGATCTAGGGGTAGAATGTGCTGTGTCACAGCTATGCAGCAGATGCAGGTTTGCAAGCTTGCAACTTCGTTCCGATGCTGTAAGTTGAGTGGGTATCTCGAATTCCAATACCAGATGGTATACGACCAAGCGATAGTGGAGCGTTATGACGAGGTATGTATGATATATATATATATCGGGTTGGAAGTTGAAGAAAAAAGAAAAGGAAACGGAAGAAAAAAATTATATCCCACGCTTAGTGCGTGTGCAACATTGAAGGTTCCTCCCGTAAAATTCAAGAGACAATGATAATCACTAAGATTTCGAATATACTTCGGTCCAATGAGCGGGCTAGACAGCAGATAGATGGAGGAGCCGTCGAGTGGAGCGAGATACGACGGCAATGAAGTGGCGATTGGTGGAAGAGAGCAGATGCACGATACGCCTCCTGAACGGATATCAAACCATGGTTAGCATGTGTTCCTCAAGGATTCCGAAAGATTCCGATGAGAGAAAAGAAGACAAGACGCGAGAAATGGTTGGACAGAATGGAAGAGGAGATTGATGAGGTCTGCTGGAACGCTGATGGGATGGTAGTGGTTTATTTTTTGTTTTATCTTTTCTTTGAAGGTGGACGAGGGTGAAGTGAGGTGAAGTGAGGAATGGGGATGGGTCGTGTTACTTGTGGCAACGAACAGCGAAATATTCGCCAAAACGATCGAAAAGGGACCGACAGCACCAAAGGGCAAGTCCAAGGAACGAGCGAGGAGAAGGAGAGACAGCAAAATAAAATAAGATGAAATAAAACGGGGTGCTGCTGTGCGTGTTCCTGCTTTTCTGGCCAACCGGTCCGTTCGCAGGCTAGTCGCAGCTGCAAAGGGAGAAGGGTGACGGCGACAGAAGGGAAGAGAGAGGAAAAAAGACCACGAGGAAAGAGAATCACAGACTAACGTGATAATAAACTAATCGAGCTGAGCGCGAGCAGAAACGAGCGACTAGACTTCGAAGCCAGAACGGATATAAGCCACAATAATCTCCCTAGAAAAGTGGAGGTGGATTGGGAGGTGGGAAACAGGAGAGTAGGCGTAGCTAAGAGAGGTTCAGGGCTGGACGGACAAGCACGCTATTGACGCCCAGAGCCGACCAAACCTCTTCAAGACACTAACGCCAGATCGAGGGAGCAAGACGTGTGTCTTTGCAGGCAAGCGACTGGCTGACTGCCTAATTGGATATGCAAGTGTTTGACAGGAGGCAATGCATGACCAAAAAAAGCTATGCAAACCATGTCGCGAATATCGCCAGGTCTGTCTCTCTTTCGGTCATCCGGCTCAATTGGATTTCTCACCGATCGAAGTCTGGTCTTGGGTGATACTATCGCGATCGGATGCCACTTGTGCCGAGAATATCCACCGCCGCCGGATTGCGAAATTGGGCAATATGGCTGAAATGGAATGGGACGGGGAACAGGCTGCGCGAGAAAAGCATGGAGGTTGGATTGGTAACACTTCGAAATGCATACAACTAGGGGTAGGGCCCACAGGAAGGAACCTTAAAACGGCACGATTGAAACGGACGAGGGTACCGAATAGCGGGAGCAAAAAAAAAAAAATTAAAAAATTGAAGTTTTTTAATGGACTTACGGCAAGATGGACCAGGGTTTGTTTATTTTACTGGAAGACGACGGAAGCGAGGAGGACGTGTAAGAGAGCAATTTACCACTGTGGCGATAGCGGGACAGATCGATAGATTAGTTGGCAGCGTGATTGAGAGTGGTGATATTGAAGCCTGACTGGCTGGCCGGCGAGAGGACCGAAACAGAGTTGTGTTGTCTGTGCGACAAAGAGACGTCGGCTGACTATCGTTGCTGTCGATCGTCTTGTTGGGCAGCGTCGACGGAAATGTTCGAAACTGCACTGGCGAGCGCTGCGATGACGACGGTGAAATGCAAAGGTACGTGAACGGTACGTGAACGAGCCCTGTTGATATTATAATTAAGTGACAACTGATAGTCAGGAGTAGGTGCCCCTTCTAGTGCCTCCGTTAGTGCCTGTCCTCTGTTTCCGATGCAGGGTGTACCCAAAGAAAACAGCAATATCCCGAGCCCCAAAATCTCAGGTTTTTCTCCTACTTCCCGGTTCTGTCTAGCCTGCCGAGATTGTCCGAGTGGAATAATCTGAAGCAGCAATCAGCTATAAAAAGAAACACAAGCAGGAGGTTACGATTCGAAAGGTCGTGTGTCAAAACAATTATACAGAACGATGCTACACCAACGAAAGAAATTTTTTGAGAAGAAAAACAATGTTCAAAAGAACGGCGACGGAGCTTCCAGACTTGAATCCAGGTGACTGGTCGAGGGAGGGCTGAGCGAGCAGGCGGAAAGGAAAACGAGTGTACTGACTACCGCTGACGGGGAGCA
Source organism: Dactylellina sp. 'tibetensis' (assembly GCA_036971435.1). Classification (NCBI taxonomy): domain Eukaryota; kingdom Fungi; phylum Ascomycota; class Orbiliomycetes; order Orbiliales; family Orbiliaceae; genus Dactylellina; species Dactylellina sp. 'tibetensis'. The sequence goes on from JAKDFA010000005.1 coordinate 387,351, forward strand.
GGAAGAACAAAAAAATAAGAGACGCTGACGCTGAACGAGAGGGCTGAGCGGGGCGAGCTGGTTGTGAGAAGGAAAAGGAGGAAGCGACTTGAGAAAGATATCGGGATGGTCAGAGATGATGGTCAAATTCATTCACCTAATGACCTTACCTACGCACAATACCTACCCGTCGCCACTAGCTCGGGCAAGCCTGCTGTTTTTCGCCAACAGGCCCAAAACCTACTCCCAATAGCGCAGCCATGCCACTTTCTGCTTTCTGCCAGGAGCCTTTCATAAGATTCTGCACCCTAGTGGGGAAAAAGGAATATTCGCCACGGAAAACTCTCGCTCGTGGATTGACCCAGAAAATCGTCGCTCTAACGGGCAATTATCGACGTCTGTCACCAGCCGCCAATAGCCATTTAGAACATATCCGAGAGGATTGAAGCTCGTATCTCATGCGCCGACTCTTCATCAGCGACGTGTCGGAGCAAAAAATAAAAAACAATATCCCGCTTTGTCGCTAGGTCGAGAGGCCGTCGGTCGGCGGCTTGCAATATTTTACCCCTGTATTCCGATTTCCGTGAATAAATGGCCCTGGTGACTATTTTCCAAGGACGCCTCAGCTCATCGGATGCAATGATGTCGAAGCCTCTGACTCTGCTCGAATTTGGCTAAGCTTTCGGCCACCGATCCACTAACGGGAATTCACACACCCGCATCTTCTCTTAAGTGCGAATGATATGTTTCGGGCGACTTGCAGGTACGAGGCACGTATAATCAAGTATTATTTGATATTTTATTTGCCCTGCGAGCCTGTCCATAGCTGTCATCTTTCGAATTGTACGCTTGTAAATGTACCAGTTCCTGTGATCCAGCTCACCACTCTCAGCCTTTCGATTTTGTTTCCTCTCGAAGTTTTCTCGCCTCAGCTACCCCTGCGCCTTGCCGGGCCAAGCTTCTTAAAGCTCAAATTTTATATGCAGCCAGGGGATGACGATCTTATTTTAAGAAACCAGGCCTCAGCTTCTCAGGCCTTTCTGATCAGCGTAGGGACCTTACAGCTCTCATCTCACCTAGAAACATTTGATATGTGAATATTTTTACGATTCGCAAAGCGTAGTTTGTTCTGTTGAATCCAGAGAATATTTAAGCCTTTAATTATTCCCACAGAAGCAGATAGGGACCTGATCAACTACAGTAAACAAACTACCCACGACTATTGAGGCAAATAATTCAGGGATGTCTTTTCTCGGCTCTTTATGAACGCTCAATCAGATTAAGAAGCGGCCTTCGCAACCAGATGCAAGTCAATATTGGCTCCACCAATGTTGCACCCGCTTAGGATTAGTGATGCCGTTTTTAACTACTGGAGCGCCGACAAAAAATTAAGATCAATTTCCACCAAATTTCAGGCCGCTGGGCTATTTCTTTTAGAGCATTGGTTCTGTTGAGCTTCTAGAAAATTGCTGTTTTGGGAAACCTGTCAACAAGCCGAGTCTAAAAGAGGTTTTTAATTTATTTTTTTTCCAAAGGAGCAGCTTTATAAGAATCAAACTTCTCGAAGGCTATCTCGTGAGCTGCGATCGCGATCTGCCTGCGATTATCTTACTATCGTTTATCTCGTTATCATCGTGTGCGCGTGGGTTGTTTGCTGAGACCATTTTCCCCTGCTGATTGCTACGCATACCACATCTAAAGTATATCGGACAAACAGCGAATTGCGGTGTATATGGACATATTCCGCACCGTGGACGGGAATCAGTCGTCCTGCGCGATAGCGATATTTTCACGTATATTTCGGATTTGATTCCAGCCATAGTAAATATTCCAACACGTAAAATCATGGCTTCCCCCTCCTCTCATCACTGCACGTGCGCACTCGAAGCAATTTCTGTTACCCAGTGAGCGTCATCTGCTTGATATTCGGGTCGCTATAGACCTCCAGCTGCCGCCTGCCTTTCCTTAGCAGGAACTCAATGGTGTCAAAGTCCTTGCGATCAACCTCAGCCGCGTGCTTTCGAAATTCCCGAGCCACAAACGTTCTAAAGAGGTCCCGGCCTTCCACGGGTTTGTGGTACACGGCTCGGAGACATTGGCGGTAGAGCGCGAGAACCTCTCGTTGGATGCCGGTGTAACGGGACATTGCATTGACCTGGTGACAGCTGTACGCGAGGCCGATCTGAGTAGTGGTGATTGCAATCGCAGGTTAGTATGCCTGGATTCGGCGCTCCGAACTTTAGAACAGCTTACACTTTTGTTCGTGAGCCGAAGGTTCGGACCTATTCGCGAGTGGGTGAGGATTGTTTGCTTTCTGTGGCTAAGGAAAGCGCAATTTGCTTGAATTAGATGATAACTAGTGCTTCGGCCAAGGAGCCGAAAACCTCGGAGCTCGAAACAAACATTGAAACATCACAAGCTTTTTCGATCAGTGTGAGCCTGATGCTTGTTTGGCGTGGCGCATGTGCATAAAATAGGGAAACACGATAATGTACGATAAAGCTCAAATAAATAATTTACAGTTTGTCTCGTGAGTCAAACTGCACTCATTTACAGCGTGAAAAGGGCACATTGGATAATCTAGCCTGCTCTTTGATGTATATCGATATTTCCCTTAGGATAATCGCTGGATCCATGGCCTAAAATGTAGGTAGGATCTAATTAACAATTAATAGTTGCAATTGAAATGTAAACTTTTCTATGGGGGGAGTAACGGCTGAAATACTTGTAACAGTCAAGAACAAAATGGAACCAATATAAATCGATATAGAACCAATATCGATCATTTGCCTAATATGTGAACCAGTAATATACACGATCTCGATGCAGATATAGAATTTCAGTTGAATTCACGTTGAAGACATAAAGATATCACGTCTACAAACTGGAAACTAGTGAGAGCGTCTATCAACAAAATTCATCACCTTGCCACCGGTTTCACTCCGCTCGAACCCGTCAAGCGCCTTCACGAATGTTACCCTGAAATGCCCAGTCAGATCCAATACCCTGTAAAATATTTTCAACCGGTCGATTATTGATTCCTCGGATACAAGCTCCTTCTTCAGTGTTAGATTGGCATCGGGGCGAAGAATTCGGATCTCCAGCAGATCCTCAGCGCTATCATCCAAAGCGTTCAGTATAATTTGATACTCTAACACCCCCCATCCATCTGTCTGTAAGAGTACTTTGAACTTTTCAAACTCAAAATAGTTTCCCCCCCACTTGAAACTAAACCGTCGATCTCGCCCATAGAGCCGGAGCACTTGGAGATACTGAGCACTTTCAGGTGATATCTTGTCTGTTCTCGGAAACTCTCGTAGACATCCTAGATCACCTGTGACGTACCTGACCAACGGGTTTCGTAATCGCGAAAGGGATGTCTGGACAATGATACCTTTCTCTCCCGGTGGCATGGCTTTTTCCGCCTGTGTATTACCGGATGGCGACTCATCTAGTATAGAAGCGGGCAAAATCTCGATCTTCATCATCCGACTATCAAATATAAAATCAACACCGTCATCATCTGGTTCCCCGGTAATCTGAGGGTTTGCGACCGACCAGGCCCCAGATTCACAACTGCCATTAATTGAGAGAATTTGCGGATCATTCAAGACCGAGGCAATCAGGGCTCTTTGCTCTCCACGAAGAGGTTCAGCTGAGTATATGACTTTGGTGATATTCAGTTGGGCCCTCTTGTCTAAAGGCAAGCTTGCAACATAGTTCGCGAAGTAAACGATCTGACTTCCATTGCCTGCAATCGCAGTTGCATGGTAGTAAATGGCAGCCTCCGCAACCTGCGATATTTCCATTTTACTACCTGCATAGAGCACAGATGCTCCCGCGTTCTCGAATATTTCAGCCATCAGGTCTGACCCTCTAAGTTACGGATTTGATATTAACAGCTGCATTTAATGTGAAAGATATAAGGAGTAAAGTAGGAAATTATCCAGATCAGGCCATTATCTGCTTACCGATAGAAAGACCCTCCGTAGTGCAAGGTTATCACCAAATCACCTCTTTCTAAGACTTTACAGGTTCGGATTAGTTCTCCAGCCGCTGCTCTCTGCTTACGATTTTCAATCGTATCGGTGGCGAACAACATTGGCATCCCTCCAGACCCGCCGCCTGTTACGCCTAGATATACCGAATCTCGATACGAATTTTGCGGACTGGTATCCCTAAACAGGCGATTGATTGCTGGATATCTGTGTTTCATCAATATTAGAACATCGCCCTGGAGCCCTCGGCTTGGTTCGTAAGGTAAAGGCATATCAGTCCAGTAGCTCACAGGGTTTCTTTTGTAGCTAGAGGTACATTGCTCAAGTCGACATCTCTGGTTTCCTCTTTGTCGATACTGTTGGCTATTCGAATCACTTCGTCTTGAGTAGGCGGATACACTACATCAGGGGCGTAAAACGGGTGTACTTTAGCCACAGCAAGAACTTGCTTTAGAGTGAAGCCGGTGTCCATTCTCGAAAATAACCCACTGGCTGGACAGTACGGGTTGGGTTGAAATACAAGCTATTCTGAACGAGGCTATGCTTTCTATTTGGCTGATGTTCCGCCGGGATCAATAGTACAAATTTAGCTATCTGTTCGATAGTTGGCTCCTCAGGCTTTTGCTATCAAGTTTTAATGCTGCCAACTAAGCTTTAGTGGGGTATAAAACGGGTCTATAAAGGTCCAAATAACGAATCATGCAGCCGGGAAATTATATTTCTCTTGTGCATTAACTTATCTAGGGACTATACTTGCTGCAAGTACATTTCGATATGGAATGGGCCGTAAAATAGAAGGATTGAATTTAGGCAGTAGAAGCCTCGGGAGTCTTGCCGAACAATTATAACGCTGCCAAGCTCCGAACGGAGAACACCTGCCAGGGTTGGAAGTTTAAGTGCATATATCATTTGTGACAAGGCTACACAACTAAACATTATAGGTGGTCCGATATTGGAATGACGCTGCATGCAAGAACCTGAGCTCGAGACGAGGTAGCTGGCAGTGCCACGGCTAGTGTTCAACTTTTAGAGGCCTATCGAAATTCCGGGTGCTTTGGATTTTTTGCTGAACCATTGGATTGGCCATTGGCTGCTCGTTATTAAACGAGTGTGCCGATTTCCAGAAATTTAAAAACAGTTGAGTTGACTGGTATATCCCCAGAGCTCCGTTCTTACATACCAGTGGTCTGGAACCCTTGATGGTTTTACAAAACCAATGTATAAGCCAGCAAGTATATGCTAGGTGTACTGAATACAGTATTTCAACAAAAAAAGCATACTGTAAACTGAGTACAGATTTATTATTTATGTTGAAGTAAAAGTTGAGTTGATATTAGGAAAGGTCGGGCTGGTTGCTTGTGTTGGCTAGCAGTCTTTGATAATCATCACTCCACAACGAGACAAAGACAGCAGTGGAGTTCTTGATATCGACTTCACGCCCGAAGAGCCGGCTTCTTCAATACCACTGCAACTTCGCCACGCACAGGTTCCGAGATCCCGTAGTTTCCGACGAGATGGCATCTTACGACTCCGACGAAGAAGAGGTCGACTACACCACCGATCCAAAATGGGCCGACGTAACCCCGCTTCCCCAGGACGACGGCGAGAACCCTCTAGCCCAGATAGCGTACATGCCGGAATACAGTATCGCGATGTCCTATCTACGCGCCATCATGGCCGCAAATGATCACTCCCCACGCATTCTCGAACTCACCTCCGATATCATCGGCATGAATGCCGCGCACTACACTGTCTGGGGCTACCGCTTCAAAACCCTCATGGCATTAGATAAGTCTCATATACTGGAAGATGAGCAAACTGCTTGGAGCTGGAGGAAAGAGTTGGAGTGGGTGCAATCTGTTGCCATACGTTACGAGAAGAACTATCAGATATGGCATCACCGGCAATTGATTATTGATCACCTGAATGATTCGACGGGCGAGAGGGCGATAACAGTGGAAATGTTTAGCAAAGACTCTAAGAATTACCACGTCTGGACCTACAGGCAGTGGTTGGTGCAGAGGTTTAATCTATTTGATGAAGAGGAACTGGAGACGACAGCAAGATTATTGGAAGAGGATGTGAGGAATAATAGTGCGTGGAATCACAGATACTTTATCGTGCTGGGGAGGTTAGGGTCGGAGAGTCCTGCTGAAGGAGTTATTGAACGAGAGATCGAATTTGCAAAGGAGGCTATCTTGAAAGCCCCCCAAAACCCCAGCCCATGGAACTATCTTAAGGCGTAAGTGCATAAATGTTGGCCGCATCGCATAGGGTTTCAGGCTGAGTATTGACACTCCTTATACAGAGTCCTGCGGAAAGGGAAACTTGAACTCGCAACCCTAAAGCCTTTCTGCGAGAGTTTCTCGCCGGTCTACTCACCAGATGAAATCAAATCCTCTCACGCTCTCGATGTCCTATCAGATATATACGATGAAGCAGGGGATGCTGCTAAGGCTGAAAAGGTATTGATAAACGATCACCGTGCGTATTCTCATATGGCGGCTAACTCTCGTCTAAAATTATCAGGCCTTAGAACTGCTTGCATCAAAGTTTGATCCCATAAGAAAGAACTATTGGAGGTACAGAAGACGGCTTTTAGGATCCAGAACTGCTTCGACTCCGACAGCCGGACCCACTGTCCAGGCTCCAGCTTGAGGTTTGCTGATGGAATGGGGAGGGACGATTGGCCTGGGTCTTATGATAGACAGACAGGGCGCATTTTGGCACGATGGCGGACAGGAATGCAACGTCAAGGATGTGAAATCTATCTAAATCTCGCAAATACGTGTGAATCGGTGATGGGTAGTTCTGAAGATGCGCTGCAGGGATGACGCATGAGACACTGAGAGAGAGTGAGCTCATAAAGAAACTAGTGACATCATTCGGATAGACACATAGAGGTAAATCCGTACCAGAGATGAAGGTGAAATATTGTATCGTATTCTCTGTTATTCGCACATAGGGTGGCCGTTCGTATGTACATTCCATAAAAACTGTACGCTTTCTCGAAATAACTTTGGACCTTAACTTTGAGTATATCGCTGAGCTTAGATTTCTCGCCTTCCGTTGATCGGCAGACTGCAGGTTGGGTTTACAAAGAAGCGCGGCTGTTGGGACGCAATCCCACCAATGGGACGCCAGCCTTGAAAGCGATGCCTGCAACACCGCCCCTGGCGTCAGCGATACCCAGTAGCGGGTAGCAGAGTAAGGGGGGGTTAGAAATTTAGAAAACGGGGATGTTAATATCTAGATATGTTGTTTGGATGTGATGCGTGTGTTCGATGGCCGCATAATTTTTGGTATATATCGATGTCTCACGATTGGAATTCTATAGAGGAGGCTTAGGTTATCTTGACTATGTTGGAGGTTGTCAATGCAGCGTAGCCTTGAATGGACAGCTGAACCGAAATAATGTATATACTAATAATGACTTTAAAACGATTCACCCGGTAAAAGACAGGTTACACAAGTCCGGGACGCAATATCGGCATCAATGGCTTTTTTTTTTTCAGCCGGGGTTCTCTTTTTTTTCCGCCTCAGCCATTTTGTCCTCGTTGCCTTGCTGTCCTGGGGTATCTTTGTCCTCCCGCTTCTCCATATCTGCCGTAGCCGCATCAAATGTTCTTTTCAAGGCCTCGTCATCCATTGAAAAGAGCTCCGGCGGTATATTGTTATCTCGAATCAGACGCTCGAGCTCCAGGAGCCGGACGTCTAGACTGTCAAGCCGAGATTCAAGTTCGCTGGCTGTTTGTTCCGCTCTATTATGGAGTTTGAAATTTCCCCATATGGCGATCGAAGGGAAAAAAAAGATTAGCCTTTAGCAAAAAAAGTAATACGCGTACTGGTCATCATGGGCTGAAAGGTCTACATGTTGCGCAAAATGAAGCAGGTACATGGAAGATTCGAATTGGGATCTTGATCCCTTTTCCTCGGAGAAACCCCTTCCACAAACAATTACAAAGTAAGATGTCTACTTTAATATATGGCTCAAGGAAAAACAAGCTAAAAGGACGTGGGTTATTCACCTGACAAGATCTTGATAGGCCTAAAACGAAGCATGAAGATTAGCGAGAACTTCATCTTTTCAAAGGAGGGGGGCTGAACAAGGAGTTCGCCTAACTTGCCTGTCCAACATCAACATCATCTGATTCGGAAGACATGTTTGGTCAGCTTGAAAGTTTAGGATCCGTGCTGGAAAAGTCCCGGAATGGTGGGTAAGCCAAAGAAGAGTTAACGGCTGGAAAAGCGGGTAACCTGCAGTTGCAGAGGGTAACGTCTCCTCTGGGAAAGCAATGGGAAATTAAGCAGCAAGATGGGATCGTGAAAAAGTCGAAGTGGTCCGGCGGTGGCCATGGATCAGATTTGACCAATCCGTCATCAGTTGGGTGTTGAAATAACCGAATTGTTCCAAGCACCGAAGCTCCAGGCTAAAATGCCAATCTCCATCAACAAAGGTCGGTTCCACAAGACAGATCAAAAAAGCCAGCGGTAAGGAGCCAGCGGGCGTGGATGTGAAAAAGCAAAGGAGCTTCTTGAGCTCCATCGAAGATCCACATTGTTGCTTTTTTCTCTTCTGGCCGCGCCCGATCATATTTCAAGACGTGGGAATCGACCCGACTAGAACACTAAAAGTATGCAGGTTGCTATGAACCTCGCATGATCTTTCAGTAATCACCAGAACCCAACGCACCAAAAAAAACTTGCAAAGGACCCTGTTCATGCAGTAGCCAGCCTAATTGAATCATGGGTTCTAGCTCTGATGCTCGTGCTGGGAACTTTCACTGGTGGGTTCCTTCTTCGTCTTTTGTGACCCTAGGCCGAGGAGGTTTCGTGTACGCTTAGGCGGCACGGGCTCTCATTCCTCAGGACGGCGGCCATTCGGATTTTGCCTTTCACTTTTTGATGGAAGTTCCGCAATCAGCTAGCGTACCCCGTATCTGCGAAAGAAAGTTCGATTTGAGACTTGTCTCTGCATTCTCACTGGCGGGAGCTATATCCTTCGACAAGGCTGGAAGGGAGTACACATGGGCAAAGTCCGTCAAGCAGTAGTTTTCCCAGAAACTAGCAACTCGAGACGATCACGAAATTTTCTCTTTGGTAGCCCGACAAGAGGGAAAACGGAACCGGCGGAGGCAATCTTGATTGGTCCGGGGGCCGCTTTCCACGATATCGATATCGCGAGAATGGCACCATCGCATACCGGCACACCTTAATCAGGGTCCTCGATATTCTGATCGATTTGCTTTAATCTATATCTGAATATATCTCTCCGTCGACCTTTTCTGTCGACCTTCAGATTCTGGTATCGAGCCAAGCCGCAAAACTCCGTCTCACTTCCCTCAAACCCCTTAGCCCAACGCGGGGAATTTTCTTCTTTCGTTTAGAACATAAGGCTACGTCATAGCTACCGTCATTGTGCACAGGGGGAGGAGCCACGGTTATGCACTGTTTGACAACCTCCAAAAGCGAGAAGAGAGAGAAAAGAGTGATGCATCGCGAAAGGGATAATTGTTCGTATGTTACCATCAATTATTAGTTGTTGGTCTGGTGGCTTATGTCTCTCCCTTTAACATATGGGGACTTCCTTCCAAGTTCAATGGTTTGCTCTTCTCACTCCACTCACCCTACCCCAAGCCATTCAAAACTATGCTTGGCGAAACTGACCATCATGTACATTGTGAAAAGGGTTTAAGTGATCGACACTCCCCATTGACAGCCAATATACATTTCACGAACCACGTTTTTCTTTCTTTCTAGTTTTTCCTTGGGTTGATTCTTGAAAGATGCAATACAGAGCTTGAACCTTAGAAAAACAAGATCTCGCGAAGTCTCCATAAATGAAGATTGTAGGCGAAATTTCCGATCTTTGGAACCATAAATCTTCTGCTTCCATGTCCTTCGAGGTGCAATTCTGAGCGAAAGTGACACTCCCTTTCCGAAGAGTTCTCGGAGCCTTTCTAGGGGCATTTGAAAGTGAACCAGACAATATCAAATTCTTCCATCTGTTTCCTTCCACCCGGCATGCATTTGGCCTGCGTTGTTGAAACTATCGCCAAAACACATTAATCAGTTTTTTGGCCTTCGGATAGCCGCCCCTGCTTTTTAGCCCCCGAAGCTCCGGATCTCAGTTGTGGCCTTGAAGTAGAGTGAAGATCCTGTAGGTTGAATATCATTGCCGTCTGCGTATTGTATTACGATAGGCACCAAATTTGTTGAAAACTCAATATTGCGGGCGAATTTTCCTGCCAGTATTCCGATGTTATAATCGTATCGTCATGGACGACAAGGAGGGAGAAATGGAATGAAATTTGTCGAAATTGCTTGTGATGATGGTCTGAGCTGAGATATTCCTGTGGCTGGAGACTCCACAGTTTGGACAAAGCCCGCTCCCAACAGCGAATGCGACTTGGGACTCGGGTTAGGTCTAACCGACTGCGATTTTGAGTGAGACTCAAAAGAACGGTTGAACTTCCCGAGGTATCGCGCATTTTACCCTGAGGAGCCGTAAACAGAGCGAAATATTTTTCTGTGGTGCCCTTTTGTGAGGCGCCGAGGAAATAGAGAGACAGCTGCCGCTCATGGCGGACCACTGTCTTCCGTATATCCAATTCCAGTATAAACCGCGTGAGCAGAAGAGATAAGTTATGGGTTGCGCAGCCAAAAAAAAAAAAAATGTGACCTAAACTCAATTGAGGGTGCCAGCACCCTGACTTTTAACTGCTTGGTCCCCCGAAAAAACAATTTTTCTGATTTAAGAGCAAAAAGAACACGGAGCCGATAAAATTCAGGTCGCCTGCTGCTCCTGCTAATGAGCTGAAATCTCATTCGCCAAGGTCCATCCATGCACCCAAAAAGGTACTTGACAAAGAAGAACAATTACTTGTCGGAGGAAAAACCTCACCTGAAAAACTTCGGGGTATTTTTGGCTTTTCGTTAGGGTCTCGCGGAACTTGCATGAGATAGACGAAATCATCGAGGTCACAGGAGCTTTTCGAACGAAGGAACAAGATCTCTCCACCCTGGACTGGAGCTTGGAGCATAACTGCGGTGGCGACGATAGTGTCTAGGAGAAAGCCCAGGCCACATAAGCTTCGCAAATTGATACAACTACAGCCTTTTCCCTAACGTTCGGTAAGTTGCGCACCGGTGCAGTGGCTGACACAGCGTATGGGGTCGAGTTGGACTTTGGAAGAAGAAGAAATTTATCAACTCTAAGGCGGAAGCGGATGAGATCAATAGAGAGGGGCAGAGACAGGACGACACACACCCACATTTGATGAAACGTAACTCCCTGGCGAATATTTCAATTCATCTAAAATCCCGGCCTCCACTTAAGGTTATTACTCTTCATCCTGGCGTCGCTTATTGACTTCGACATCCGATTTGGATTTCCCGGTCCTCGCAGAGACGATATCGACTGTACCGCTGTCTTTGCCACTCATAGAAGTATCAGACGAAAAATACAAAGAGTTGAGAGGTACAACGTCTTTGGCCTTTGGCACAAACCCCTCCCAGCAAAAATCGAGCCAGAGGTAGATGAAGAGAGGAAGTGACGGACAGGGTCCTAGTTTAGGAACCATTGTGCCCAAATACTCAGGACCGAAGCGCATCTCAGCGGCGTTGGCTTTTCCCCACAGCTCACGGACTTGTTGACACCTATAGCTTGGTGATGGGACCCATAAGCTTGGTGCTCCGTTAAGCAGATGAAGATAGGTTATCGACAGGCCTTAAATGCTCTCGAATTAGATTGTGCGACGTGCAATAGCTGCATTTAGCCTTCTGCACCTGGTTGGTCCGCTCCGCTGTGTGTAGGAGGGGGTACTTTCTTGCCCGTGGAAATTTCTCATTTGCAATTTTCACCCACGTTGACAGTCTCGACCCGAACCCTTGGCTGTAATGTTATCAATTATCAAAACCTTCACAGCACAGAGGTCCTTAACGGCGTGGCTTCGACAAACAGCGACGATTCCTTCCATCACATTTCCCGTTCAGCTTCCGGGGTACCGACTGGTCGGGCGAAGCTTCTCTTGTGGAACGGAACCAGCAAGCCGAACATCGTGTCTCTAAAATTTGGGAAGGCGCAACTCTCGTGCAGCCGAACGTTTTCGAATCGAGCTGGGGACAACTAAATATTGCTAGCTCCTCCCTGTTGTATAAATTTGTTCACGAGCTGTTTTTGAACACAATAGAGAATCCTCACCACGTTAGAGTATCTGTGATCCTTCTTTCTTTCCGTTTCCCTCTCCCTTTTTTTTTTTTTTTTTTTTTCCCTTATTTTTAAGTTGCTCGCCATTTGGCCAGCCAGAGTCTTTTGCATGTCGGATCTCAGGGACGCCCTCGACAGACTCGGATTGTCCCACTATCTGGGGCGCCTCCTCGATGAGGGCTTCGACCGGTGGGATACAGTTCTAGATATTCAAGAATCAGACCTGTAAGTCCGTCTCCGCTCTCAACCCGACACCAATTCCATGAAATCGTATGCCAAAAACGGAGTAACCATAAAATGGCGTCGCCATACCTGACGAAATTTGCCTAACCGACCTTTTAAAACCGTAGAGCGTATATGGGGTTTAAATTAGGACACCGTCGGGTAAGTCTTGTGTATTCCCTGATTGTTTCGAGACCTCATTTCCCCCGTTTTATTAAAAGCTTGCAGCGTTGTCTCCTGTTGTTGCCTGACGGGGTCGGGTTGCACAAAGGCCACCATGCGGAGTTTCCGCAAAAGAACGTCCAGTTAATTGGCGGAATATTTCTCTAATCCGAATTCGATTCCTACCAAAGGTTCTTCAAAGGGCGATAGCACGGGAGAGGGGCATCCCAGAATCAGACCCAATACCTTGGCTGTACCAGCAGTCTTACACAGAAGACACCGGCGATGAGCCCGACGACAAGTCCTCCCCCCGAGGTTTTCGACCTGATTATAAAGGGGCTGTCCAAACGAAACGCAAATACCGCCGGCATCCTAGAGTAAGACCGTTTCCGAAGTACTGGGTCTCCTTGAAGGACTGTAAAGACTGAAATCACTTTTAGCCAGATGAAAACGCGCCAGAAAAGCCGCCATCTGCGTATGTGATGTTTGCTAATCGTGAGTTACATTGAGAATCATGCCCTTGGGAGCTCTGTCGCAATCCTAAAGTAAGATCTTCGCTAACGGCACGCCTTCCGTTATTCAAGATGTCCGCGAAGAACTTAAAGGCCAAAATCTCTCCTTCACCGAAATTGCGCGCCTCGTTGGCGATAAATGGAAGGTGCTGGATACAGAGCAGAAAGAGGAGTACGAATATCAAGCAACGACTATGAAGGAACGATACAACCAAGAGTTAGCGGCGTATAAGAAGACGGATAACTACAAAGATTACACGCAATACCTACTGGAGTTTAAGACCAAGGAAGCTGCAAAGGAAGCTGGAGGTAAATATGAGAATCCATCCCCCACTGTACAACGGTAGCATTCGGTTTCAATTTAACCTTACGCAAGGCACGTTGTAGAAGCGTCATTCACGCCGACTCCTGATATACCTCGAAAACGACCCAAGTTAGAAAGTATCCCATCCCAAGGTTCAACGCATAGTTCCTTACCTGGGTCTAGTACCACATCCGTAGTATCAGCCGGTGGACCGACGAGCATTACTGGTGCAACATCTCGACCGCAGCAACAGCAGAACGCAGGAGAGAGTCCAGTGTACCCCCAACCGGCAGCGATTGCGGCTGGTCATTATGCCCAACATGGTCGGAGAGAATCGTACACTTCGTCGTTCACCCAGCCGTCCACTCCAGCATCGCAGTTGACCAGCCCTATCAACTTCAACTCAGAGCCGTCTACAGCGAGTGGCCACGCCATAAGGCAATATCAAGCCGTTACAGCACCAAATTCCTACGAACGGGAGGCCGTAACACTCCCTTTCCGCGATAGCCCCAGCCGGTCAACCCATATGCAATATTATGAACAACCTCGAGCATCTCATGGGGGAGGACACACCGAAGGCTATGATCAGGGGTTGATGCAACTACCAAAAATCAATGCTCAGCCTCATATACAACAGGTGTTATCGTTTTCGAGAGGACAGCCCTCACCAGGCGACTCACCATCTCAGCATCCGAGAAGATCGGGTAGTATATCGGGTATGTCATATCAACAGCAACAGCAGCAGCAACGCCCTACGCTGCCTAGCTCGGATACACAATCTACTCAGAATTCATTGAGCAGTGGCAGCTCTTCTGTTCCGTCGCTAACCCCTTCAGATGGCGACCCTCGTCAAATTCATAACAACAACCTGCGGGCACTCCCTCCTCCTATGCGAAACCCGAGTCCATCCCAACGAGGATCCTCCAGCTACTTCGGTCCACGAGCGACTAGAGAAATGAGTGGTAGCGCGGGGAGCAGTTCTGGGTACCCAGGGCACGGCTCAACCTCTTCGTCCCCACGCAGTCAGCTACCTTCTCTTGCTGACAAGACGATGCAAGACCAGCCTCCTCGGAGGGGCGGAGACGGGGTGGATCAATCCTGACTATCTAAAATGGACAATTTGTGTGTTAGTTGGGTGGCTGTTATGAGTATGGAGAAAGAGAATGGGTCATAGAGGACGATATTACTACCGATGAACCGTCGACAACGCAAAGTCATGTTATCAAAAGCAATAAAGCGAAAATGGGGCCTCTTCTTAGGATGAACGCTTACATCTTCTTAACGATTGCTTCGCAAAAAAAACAAAAAAAAAAAAAGAGAGAACCATGTAAAAGGTACTTACTAAGCTCTATAACTTTCTATCATTATACTATGACCAGGCCCCCCATTTTTTTGTCGAAAAAAAAAATCGAATACTGAAGGGGGAGAGAAAAGGGCACAGCGGGTTCTTTTAAGAGAACACCACGCTAAAGCCCTCGAGGGCTGCACATGGCCAATCCAGGTGTGTGCTCTGCACTTCCTTCTCTTCCTCTCGAGCTAAGATAAGTTTCCTTTTGGTCGGGAGGGCTGCAGGACATGGATTGTCGATGTGCCAGACGAAACCCTGCCACACCGCAATCTCAAGAATCCCATCTTCCATGAGAAGGGAAATTGCATGCCAATTTCTTTTCCCGCCTACCTTCCAACAACCTTTTCTCCCGGAATCGAGAGACACCGAAAAAAAGTCCACCGCGCCCCGCGGGGTTTTTGTAACGGCGTTTTGTTATCCTTATTCGTCCCATTACATATACATTTTGTTTCTGCATTTCGGCCATTTATGGAGTTCTATGTGTATATAGGACGTAAACCGTACCGTATATCCTTTGCTGAATCTTTCCTTAATTAAGAGCTCTTATCTTCGATGTCTTTTCTTTTTCTTTGTGTTTTTTTTTTTCTTTCCTGAAGGGAAACCAAGATACGACACTCCCGTGCTCGGAGATTATTGACGCCTCTATTTGTGTTTGTAAAATGAAGCCCATGTAATAATACACTCCTGCGAGGTTTGGTTCGCTTCGCTTGGCTGTTCCTGTTTATCAAATGTGTCTTCTTTCTTGTGCCACTTCTCGCATCAGCGTTTACCTAAACCATATTATACTCATATTCTGGAAAACAAAGCCGGCACCAGTATCGGAATACGTCTTGACCTGCTAGTTTTGAGACCAGGCGCCGGGTGGTTCGTTGTTGGTTCGGGGTGTACCTGTACACTTCGTCGCACAAGTGCTGCTGGCTCAGTCGCCTTTCCACATTCAACCAGGTGTGGAAAATTTTTTTGCCATCAAATTTCTTATTTTCTGCCCGTAGTGCGAATCACCCTTCACTTTCCAATTTTCCGATACTTGTCAAGTTGAATTGGTTTTTTTTTTCAGCAAGGGACGTGCTAAGAGTAACCTTTCTTGGGTTCCACTTTTCGGAGTGATCGAAATTCGCCACCAGGTTGGAATGGAAATTCACTTTCCCCCTTTCCGGCTTACAGATTCCCATCCAAGCGCAAAAGATCGAGCTCGTGTCGCAAAGTAACATCCCCAACGCTCGCGACATGGGTCCCTTTCTTTGGATCCGAATACAATCTTGGAGACATTCCCGTTTGTGCTCTTCTTTTTATTTTTGCCTTATGCTTTGTTTTTTTCAAATAGGAAATCATAGTAGTTTTAAAAAAAACCCCTACTGCTTTCGCAACCCACCAGCTTACTGAAATTCAAGTCGTGTGGGCTAGTCTTTCGACCATGTGGCCTAAAACTCAAAGACCTTTTGCAAATCGGATAACAGGTCGCTCGAGTGGGCCCAAAGGGTCTTCTGCCGGGGCAGTGTTATGTTTAACTTCCCGTTCAGAGTAAATATCAGATTTGGTTTCTGTTGGCTGCGATCTTGTACAGGACGATGTTTTGCCACACACGCGCCGAAGTAGGGATCGCCAGAAGGAAGGAGAAAAAAAAGACAGACCACTGGTTGTGGCACCCCGTTAGGATCCTTCTTTGGTCGGGCAAATTGTTCATGCATCTGGAGAGTTCCGTCGCTCGCCACAAACATACGTGTCTTGGGTCTGTGTCTAAGTTTTCCCGTTGCGTGGCTTTCCCACCCTTTTTGATATCCCCAATTGTCTTTCTCTTTATAAGTAAAGATCTTCCGACGCGGGGTGTTCGATTCGCCATTTAGTTCCCTAAACTTTTTAGCAAACCCGTCCAAGTATCTGATTCGATAGTTTGGAGACCTCTCGGAAGGGTCGATCACTGCTGCAGGCCATCGCAACCCCAACCGCCATCAACGCAGAGTAAAAGCTCCTCGGACGAAAGTCGTCGAAGGAAAAAGAGGGTTTATGGGCAAGCTATTCTGAGGGCTTCCATATACTTCCTTGGTATGCAATATGCAGTCTCTAAGCCCAGTGGAGAGAATGTAGCTGTCCTTTTTCTGGAATTTGGTGGGTAGTAACTGCGGGGTTTTCTGGTTCGCACCAGGCATTTCGATCAACCTAGAACTTTTCGATATGTCGTGAGCACCGGCAAAGAGATGGGGAAAACAGAGGCAACTAGAACCCGAGCCCAGCCTCTTAATCAGTGGAAAACTGAGATGGCCAGCTGGCATTTACTGGGACGCACAACAATTCAAACTACTCCCCCACTGTCTGCCTCGAATACCGAATCGATCGATTGAAGGGCTGCTGTTCATTGCTTGAAGCAAATGCTTTGCGGAAACAAAAAAAAGACAAACCGAAACCCTCAGCGGACATGGATCAGACAGCTATTTAACGGGAAACCCCGGAGCTAGCCCTGTGGTCTTTGTTTTCGACGCCCTTGATCATGCGATAATTGCATCGCGTGCTGATTCCTTTTCCTTTTTCTTTTCTTTCCCCTTGTCGCACGCTTACTCGATTGCAGATGCAGATGCTAAACTCATTCAGTACTTCGCATTTTCTCTTTTCTGCAAACCATTCAAAAAGCTGCAAGGCTCTCGATCTGAATGAATGGGATTTGCGCGAGCCAACCCTAATCAGTTGTTTTGTGGAAATTTCAATAGCACATGGGACAAGTTCGCAGAAGAACACTGTGCTGTGCGTGGAAGAGAATTGCAACACCTCAACGGCTATCGAAATTCTAGGATCCTATTGGCTCCGGACTACCTATTCGATTGGGATAAACGGCGCGCAAATGACCAGGCTAGAAACTTTGCAGCTGCAAAGCGTCCAGAACAGGAATAGATGTGTGTTCAGGGATGGTCGACATCTGCTAACCTTCGGTGTGGATGTGTGGATGGGTGGGACTGGGAGCATCTTACCTCGAGGATGGAGACTAGGCGGCTTAGACCCTCATGCAGATGCAAGAAAGCTTTCCCTCCGAACTGACCCTTTCCTACCAGCTAGCTGAAAGGGTTAGTTTCTTAAATTTGGCCGACGCGATGCCGATCATTCTGTAACTTTATTCTCAGAGGTGCCGATTGGTGTACGAAAGAGGTCTGGTTTCTGGAGGACCGGGCTAGACAACTGCCCTGTATCTGCATCAATTATGCGCATGACCACCCGGATATAACATAAGCAAGACGCTTAGGAAGGTTCTAATATACGTAGGCTAGGATGAAGGTCGAGACCTGGCCAATAGTGTGTTGGATATGTAGAATGCAACACAAAAGTGTCGATAAAAAGCCTGCTTTGAACCCGTAAACACTCCTCTTCAATATATATGAAGTACTTAGGTATCCATTGGAAGATTTGGCATCATGGCATCGACCTAAGCAGGCGGGCTATATCATCGGCAAGGGGAGAGATCGTCGGTGGAGCAAGTAAGAAAAAGAGACCGGTTACTCCGCGAGGAAAAGTTGGAACTGCCTTGGAATTAATCCACAGCTTGGGATGTGATAACCTGCATTCATGCTTCTTGCTTGGATATGTGCCATCTGAGACCAAACTGAATCCGTGTGCCAAGTTTAACATCGCCCAAGAAGTAGTATGAATTGCGTTGTCCGAAGGTCAGGAGTAGAGAGCTTGGGCTTTTTTTTCCCTCTTTTAGGGATTAGGAGCAAATCAGCATCGTGAAATCCTCGGTTTGAAATCCGGCACAATTGTCAAACACCTCCTCAAATCCGCGATGTGGTAGGTCTATATATCTTTAGGTTCGGATATGGGTTACAATTGTAAATACTATTTCTATGGGTTACAATTGTACATACTCTATTTCACTGCCAGGTTTCCTCGTTTTGACAAGTTGCCCGCAATGATGAATGCTCGAACAGGTGCCAGACTCACGGCTAGCGGGATAGCTAGTTATATAGCTGGCTTTTTTAGTTGGGTCCGGAGATAGTCAAGCTAAACGGGTTGGAGACCGTTGTTTCGTCATATCATCCATGTTGTGACCTCAAAATCCTTGAAACTCGCATGAACTGCCACCGTGAGCGAGAACGTCTGCAGACATCTGCAGTAGCATATTGTGCATCTTCGCGTCCAAGAAATGAGTGGGTAGGAAGACCCCACCCGCCAAGGGTACGCTCTCTCGCTGGTGTCCCGCTTTCCCCGTTTTGCAGTTTCCTATACCACCTAGAGTTCCACAAAAAAAAATATGTTTAATCTTTTTTTCTTTCGAAAATCAGGGTCAGACTGAAATCTAAATCTGGCGGCACACATGTCGTCGATCGTGCAAGAGCAATTAGTTCTGGGCAGTACTGCGCGGCATGACATCAGTGGCTCCATTTTGGACCCTGGGTTTGGTCTCTGCTCTAATTAAACTTAATTAAGGGACTCTTCTATCAGAACCTGTTTTTATTTCTCCGCTTGATTAACCATCGTCTGACTGGGCTGTCCTAAGCTACGGCTAGAGCCTCACTCTGGCCTTATGCTATCATGGCGTTTGTGGTAACTATACGATGGCACCTCCTACCTAGTATCTTTATTTGGTGAAGTCGCCTAGGCGCGGTCACAGCGAGTGTTTATCATTCCCCCCTTGAGACTAAGACCGAGGATACCTAGCAACGTTACCCTCCTCACAGGATTAGACGCTCTAACCCGATCAAACGATACGGAAGATTACGTTTTATTTCAGCTGTCAAAGTTATTTACCCTTTTCCTTGATCTTTGGGCAGCATCTCCCGAGGCTAACTATATAGCTCCAATGCAGGGTCTCGCTTCCGCAGGCTTATTTTCAGGTTTTCCTTGATTTTATGTGCCAAGCCTTTTCCCGCTAACGACCAGGCAAACATGTCGTACAGTCCCTATCAGACTATTACATCGCCTCGAACAAAACACCTTCCAGTCATCACCACAATTGCTATTGCTCGCGCCGACGGTCGTCTCCGACACAACCACAACCACAACCACGATCACCCCTGCTTCCAAGGAAATACATTGGCCTCGAAGCTAAAAGTAGATACTTATCCTGCGGCTATGACCTCCGGCTAAGCTGCCTGGTGGACCCTCAGGATCTTGAGCCACCAATCGGGGCGCAAATCTCACACGGCCAGAACTTGATTTGACATACACGGCAAAAAGGTCGGGCTATTCTCGGACTTCGAGTACTCTGGTGGCGCATTCCGAGATACGTTTCTTGCCATCATGGATCGGTCGTCTGGATTTTCCATTTCCTTTGGTTCGAAAAAGGGCCCGTCTAGATCGGCACCTGCACCTAAAAAACCTTCCTCTGGCCTCTCAGCGTTCCAAAAACCTGGTAACAAGCGTGGACCGGCCCTCTCCGACGACGAAGACGGCCATGATGACGACGATCATCGTGATAAAGTTCAGCTAGTTACAGGCTTTGGCAGCCGTGGCGCAATCACGGCCGACGGCGACCAGGAAGACAAGACACTCGTTATACCTGCTCTGAAAAACAAAGACTGGAGGGCCGAAACACGGAAGAAGAGGGGCATCTACCTACCTCCTGAAGCACTGGCTCAAAAGAATGGAGTACCGGTCGATACACGCGATGTTGTCGGTGACGAGCCGATGAAGGTCGGCTTGCAGTTCGTGGAGAGATCCACGGCCGGGATGACTATCGCCGAAGGAGATGCCGCAATGCCGGATGTCGCGGACGCGGAAGGCGAACCGAACGAAAAAGCTGAAACCGTTCAGAAAACCGAGGACCAACTCGCTGTGGAAGCTCTACTGGCTGGTGACAAAGCCAAAGCTAATACACTGACGATACCAGCTGTTGCGGGTGGTGTAACTGACAGCAGGATTGCGGTCCAGAATGAGGATGACGCCTACCGAGCCGACGTTGCATCCCGTCCTGATGCTGCTACATTAGATGAGTATGCCGCTGTCCCCGTAGAAGAGTTCGGCGCCGCATTACTACGTGGCATGGGATGGAAAGAAGGTCAGGCTATTGGCAGGTCCGGTGGCGCTGGAAACAAGCCAAGGATTGTTGAGAAGCGTCCTGCATTCCTGGGAATCGGCGCGAAGGGAGTGGGAGCAGAAGAGATTGGCGCCTGGGGTAAAGGCGATAAGAAGGGACGACAACCCAGGGTTGATAAAACATATCTGCCTGTAACACTGGTAGACAAGAACGGAAAGAAAGTAGAAGAACAGGGTGGTAAGGAGATTGTAAAGAAGGATGTCGATAAGGACTGGCGGAGGCGAGACGATAGAGATCGATCTGATAAGGATCGGTCCGATAGGAGAGACCGCGACAGAGACTACGATGATAAAGATAGAGATCGATCAAAAAGAGATAGAGACCGATATCGAGATGATGAAAGAGACCGGGGTAGACGCGATAGGGATCGAGACCGAGATGGCGATAGCCATCGTGATAAGTCACGCGATAGAAAAGATCGAGAAAGATACAAAGAGAAAGGAAGTGATAGAGATTATGAACGAAAACATCGTTCATCTGAGTATGATGAGCGAGACCGGGATAGGCGGCGGCACCGAAGTCGTAGTAGGGAACGGCACCGGCGTTGAGCTAGCGCACATATAGACCGATAATATCTTACGATAATAACTAACCGAACATTGAGCTACCTTTTTTGACTCGTGACCTTATGTATCGCCGAGTACGCTTCGATATTAGATCGGGCATAAGGAAGGTACTATTCACGACATTGTATTATAACTATATCAGAACCATATTATCTAATTGATGAAACAACTAACACTGAAAACAATGTAAGGTGCTATTGCAAGGTTCTAATGGTATGTAATAATGTTCTTGCTTGAAATCTCGATCTCGGTCCATGTCTTCCGAGCCTATATATGGTTGCAATTATACAAAGATAACGAAAGCCTAATGAAGAGCGGTTGAAAGCTTGAAGCCTCAAGCATGGAGGCTTGATATAGAAAGCCACGCTATCATAGATAAGTTTAATTTGCATTCCTTGGAGTAAAGCAAATAGTGGAATCGTTTTGCCGGCGTCTGGTTTACGCGAAACTGGAGAAGAACCTGCGTCTTGTTTACGAGACAAGGACAATTGATGTCGTTATCGTTGTACGTCAACGATAATTCTCCGTGCACTTGGTCCAGGTATTTAGCATGTTCGAAATGCAATAAATATGTTGTATACTGTCCCCAGAACTAACATTTGCGGATCTATCGGGCGACTTGAAGTCTGCTTCTAGTATAGCTTGAACAAAGGGCTTAGATTAGTTGAATTGCCATGGTACAGGTCCTATATACCCTATATCTATTCTGGGGTTGATAGAGACCATCGATGTAACTGCTGGCTCAGTTTCGAAGCTTGTAAAGCGATATTAATATTATTTGAGCCACGGAATTGAATTATTGCCTTACATAACTATATAATTCTTTAGATCAGAGGATATTATTTCACATAATTATGAGCTACTGATCACGACTGCCGGGATCCTTGCTTGCTCCGGTCCACCATGGATGTTGCCGAATCAATGCGGGGTCTTATATTGACTAGCACCCTTCCATGCAAGAAGCCCAGGGGCTAATATGGTAATTCGCAATAATGTGGAGATATAATCCCAAATGATAAGCGTTTTGTTCCTTAATTTCAGCATCGATATGCCAAAAAGGAGCAGGGCTTCGAAGGCCAAGCCTCACAACCGATCGCCTTGCAGCTATTTTCATTCAGGTACCCCACCGATGGAGGTTCAAATATAACTACAACACTCCTTTAAAGATTGGAGAAGGTTTGGATCCGCGCCGGGGCTGTTATATTTCTACAATCTACACTCGGAGCGGAATAAATTACCCAACCACTACTGCGAGTCTCTCCTGATAGCCAGGTTGAAAATACTGAACTAGAGGGGCATTGGGCAAGTATTTATGTTTCTTCCGGTGCTTTTCATTCGCTTCATCAGATCTGTGATGTTTGAATATCTAATTGCCGCCAAACTTCAGCCTCAATAGCCCCCCCGACAAAGGACGGGGTGCCTCAGTATCTCCAAAGACACATTCAGATCTCTGAAGCGATGGTCGTCCCGTGTATATGTACTTCTCTCTTTGGTATATGAATAAATGAGAGGCACGCTACGGTCTAGAAAAAGTCGAATGGCTAGGACAGTTTCTAACTCCGTGATACTGCGTAAGCCACGCAATATAATCCAACACCAGAACAAGTTTTGGTCCAGTCTGGGTGTGGAAGTGAATACATCCAAATGGGAAATGAGGCACGTCTATACGCGGACTATCTCTTATTGCTATAAAATCGGAGGCTGCCGTCCTTTTCGGTGTCCCTTTTCGAATTTTCACTCGTGTCTCTAAACATTCCTTCGGATCGATAACTGAAGGTCACCATCGAAAATGTTGCGTCTTGTTGTTAGAACCCTCGCTCTGCTATCATTGCTAGCCCAGCTCACGGCTGCACAGGCACCATGCTCGTGTAAATGCACCAAGGACGCCTGTTACTCGGCTCTGGCGGGTACTGCCTTCTACCCTTCACAAAACACCGTTGAAGACTGCAGGTCTCTCTTATATACCACCGTCACTGGAGCCAATCCAACAGAAACAGTAACAGCCTATACGACAGCAACTGTAACGGAAGAGCAATCTACGACTATAACCTCCTTTGTTGGCCCGACGCAAACAACTACCGTACCTGCAAACACCATAATCGTCACTACTACCGTCGCGATTCCAATAGTCGGAGCACGTGAGGTTCCAAAGCATGAGTTACCAAAACGTGACACACGAGAACGTGGGATACGGGAGCGGGAGGTACGCCGCCGTCAAGCAGGTATACCAGCCTATGCTGGCGCCTGTGCAAATCTGTCAGCCTATACCAGTGCGTGTGGTTGCCTCGTCCAGGGAGTGACGTCTACGGCAATCACGGTTGACTCTCCAAATACCATCACAACGACTGCTATATCTACTATTACCAATGTCATTATTAATGTGGATGCGGTTGAGACAACAGTCACGACCACGTTCGTCGAGACTGTCTCATCCGGAACGACAACAATTACGTCGACGGTATCTGCTTAGGTAGTGGCTACCTAGAGATTTCCACCCTTGGTTAGAAACCTTGCACATTTTTGTCTCTTACGGCCTGGATACAAAAAAGATCTTAATGGATTCGGAAGAGTGGCTTGGTGGTTTCTCAAGTACATATAGGCCGGTTGTAAAGGATGTCTGGGGGGTATTTGTAAAATCTAATCCTACAGTTTTTTGACTGTCGTTTCTGTTAGGGCAGTTCGAACACTTTATGTAATGTAGTTCTCTTGAACCCATTTTATCATGCCAGCGTTGACGGGAAGGATCTTAGGAAGGGGCGGCAGGTGTAGGAATAGTAGTGTTAATGAATTAATGCATATTGATAATGGGAGTTGCAATAGTCAAATTTATCAAGGTATGACCATTTGAACAGTTAATGCCACTAGTTTAAATATAGCGAACACATAGTAAAGTTTTAGCTTTGAATGTCTCTTCTTGCATTGAACTCTAGACTACCCCATACACGTAGACCAGTTTTAGAAATCCGGATATATTCTGACAATTTTGTTGGACATTCGCTCCCCAGCTCCAGCTCTCCATACGCCTAGTCCACTGGATGATCTGTTAGTAATTTGGATCAAGAGGCAACCGACCTTTGGAAATACAGTCTTAGAACGACGGAGTCGGGAGGTGGACGGCTTATAAGAAACAGAGAGGTTCTATCTGTTCTTGAGCTTTCTGCCAAAGACATTATAGCCCAGCCGGATCTTCGTCTTCACCGAGAGCCAAAATGCGGTTCCGTACTTGGTGACAAAACGCTGCAAAAAAGGAGATGGTTCCATGAATCTAGAGCTTCTTCTTAGCTGATCATGGCCACGCGGGCCAGAAAACAAAAAGGCGGTGTGAGAAAATTTTGGATGGGCTGGTCACCACTTCCCAGATTTCTTTGTCCGTGGGGCTGTTGATTGAGGGTTAGAAATGGTCGAGTAGCTAAAGCCCTTGATAATCTATTGCGTACCTATTTATTTAGTCTCGAGAAACCTTCCTTGCTTGTGTTGTGCAAGGAGGCTATTTATTGATGACAAGAATATAGGTACTTATTCTTAGCTTCGTAGACCCCACCGCACAGAAACCGAGCCAATACACTACACATATCGGTGGTTAAGAAAGCCTAGCTAGGATGGTTTGTTTCTTGCAGCTGGAGTCTAGCACTCCTGTAGCCCAGCTAGCCAGTTTGGAGCTTTGTGTTGACATCGGGTTGTGAGGCAACACCAAAGGCTCCTCTGTAACGAGTGGCGAATTTATTTAAAGGCAGTAATTTGGGATTGCATTTAGTTACCAGATGTTACGGAATAATATATGTTACTCGTAATAATCAGCTTGAACCAAAAAAAAAAAAGGGAGTCAATCTACATTTGACCGCTTAAGTACAGATTGTTGTATTTCTTTTGATGTTTGTGTAGCTCTAATTTTGCTAATGACAAAGTTAGAGTGTTATATGCTCAGTCATCAGTTCCACAGAGAGACAGATCGTCATGTCAAGGTGGGTATAAAAAAGCAGCTGCTAATAGATCTCCTGATGTTTATTACTTTTAAAAACTTCATATTAGCTGGGAATTGACCAAACATAAGCGTTTACCTATTAAATTGGATTTGGAATAGTGTTTCCGACGGGCTCTGGACTGAAAACTTGAACAAGCTCAGGAGACCCACAAGGGGCGCCGGGGTTCGGCAATTTTGCAGGGCCTGAACCCGATCTGATGCATGAACGAGGACGCACAAATGAACACAGAAAAGCGAGGAAACCGGTCCGAAAAATTGTCGTGGTCCTCGCTTCGAGCCCGAATTCTCCAGAAGCACATTCCGGAAACGTAGCGGGAAACCGACAGCTAGTAAAGTGATGTAAGGGGGGCGGTTAGTTGGTTTCCCTGATTTTTATTTTTATTATTGTAGCCTTTAGCTAATAAGATATAATAAGAAAGAGAAAATTTTTTTCCTTTCTTGTCGCTTGAGAATATGTTTCGCAGCTTGCAGTTAACTCGAATGCGTCCCGACAGATTGAGAATAGCACATCCATTTACACACTCTCAAATAGAGCTCTGAGAAATGCTCTTGTGACCATTCTTAGAACCGCTGAAACATAAGTCAGGTAGCTTGTTCCTGATATTTCCCTAAGATCGAATTAAAAATTGGAACGTACGACCCTGAGCTGTTCCTGTGGGGGTCACTTCCACCTTGCCCCCAAAATCTGGGGTAGCTTTAATTGTTGGGCTGCTGCAGGCTCTGAAGTCTCGACTCTGGGAGCACCATTAGTATAAAGGTGTCGTCAAAGGCCCTTGTCTGATTTCGAGAAACGACCAGCTCCGTGCACAAGGAGCCAGGAAGTCGGAAGAGCGGTCGCCAATTGCTGGGACCCTTTGGATTCACTCACTGCCAGCATTCCGCACCCCCGGCCTAGCTGGTCTCGTAATTCAGACCTACACAAACACTGGCCTAGCCGACAATTCACTCATTCTGCTTTGCACAACGCAAACCAACTGTGGTATTTCGCGAGTTCGAAAGACTACGTTGCTATCCGCTGCATACGACGTCGCCCCAAGCAAGTTCGTCAACATTCGATATATATTTGTGGCCTGGGACATATGATGTGCAGCGCACAGGCGTGGAACTTATATAATTCGAATCCCCTTTACAGAACCTGGTTATCAGATTTACAATCGTGTTGTTGCAGTTGATATTTTCTTCTGCCGTCGTGGTTAACGGTCAACAGTTGGTCTATTGCCCTACGTCCGGGAGCCTTTCTCTCCTTAAAACCGCGGGGCATCTCTGCTGGATCTCCTGTTTTTCTCCTCTTCTATCCTTACTCCGTCCTTCTTCACTCAATCAAATACTGTACAGTCAAGCCTTCTGGGAAGACATATTCTGCTTTGCAACTCCTCTACAAAACAGTGAGTAGTTTCTTCTCCTAGGATATCAACCCCTAGTCTATATGAGGTTATAGTTGAGAAGGATCACCTGAAGCTTCTGGAATCTAACAAAAAGCTCTTCAGCTCTCTCTCTTTCTCTAGAATACTCACAATGGCTCCTGATAGCAAGATCATCTTGATCCGCCACGGCGAAGCTACTCACAATCTGAATGATGTAAGCAGTTTTATGCTCTACTACTCTATAGTAAGAATAATTGGCTAATCTGATATCCTGTTATAGGATTTTCAACAACATGACCCACCTTTGACAGATCTCGGCAAAGAACAATGCACCAAGTTGCTGCGTGATGCATTTGCTGTAGGCGAATGGGAAGACTTTAATAGCTTGGAGCTTGTAGTTATTTCCCCTTTATATCGAACCATCGAGACTGGTTTTTTGGTCTTCAATGATCAATTCAAAGAAGGCTTGAAGTACATCGTCTTTCCCGAGATCCAAGGTATGTTATGCGTTGAGAGGGATGTTTTGTTTCTTGATAATAACCGCTGGCTCAACGGTACATAGAAACCTCTCCCAATCCATGCGATACTGGACGCTCTACTGAAGAGCTGCAAACATTATTCCCGAATATTGACTTTAGCGAATGTGGTCGAACTAACTGGCTGGTCAAAAAGCACGGCTTTTACACCCGTGACAATCTACCCCTTCGTGCAGCTTTTGTTCGCAAATGGCTCTTTGAGCGTCCTGAAAAGGTCATTGCAGTCGTAAGTTCTATCTCGAAATATATACGATAAAGAAAGAAGAGAATCCAGAACGTCTACTAAAAGGTCACCCATAGGTAACACATTCTGGTTTCCTCCGTTGGCTCACCCCACAAGACTTCCCTTTCATCGAGCCGCGTGATAAGTATCGCAACTGTGAATACAGAGCTTATCAATTTGCCTCCATCCAGAGCGATGACGGGGGTGGCAGCCCTTACAAACTTGTCGAGGAACAATGGTCCCGCGATGTCCGTACGATTAAACGCGCTGATAGTGGGCTCAAGTCTGCTTCTGTTGAAACAGTCAAGTTGTCTGATGAGGCCGTTGTATCCCAGAAATTCGCAAGCGACGGAGCTAGCGAAGGTGAGCCTGACCAACCTACCATTGTCTTTTGAAAGAGGACGAGAACCATTACCGCGTTTTTCTCTACATTACTTTACACCTGTCTCTCGTTGCAACAATCCATAGGAATCACCACGATGATTCAGCTTTGAAAGCAAGGAGGGAGCAACATTTATCAGTAACAAGCATAGCACAAAGTGCGCTGCAATAATTCATAGAAAGCCCTTCATAGGATCCTAATGATAGGGATTCGTCATATTTCATGTCAATTGCTTCTTCTAAGCATTTCTATTAGACTATAGGTCGTTTGTAATAAACTAAAAGTTGCCGAAAGCATGCATTGGCGTTAATGAAATTCAAACTAGTTCTCTCCTCTAGACCTTATAGCTAGATATCTAAAACTAAGCTGCTCAAGTAACGTTGCTTATGTCTATTGGTTCTATAGATCTACTTTGTGAGTTTGGGATCGAGGCCAATACACTACTGATAGAGCTATGTTCAATTCTTGACTTATCATCAATGATCCAAACGAATCAAAAATTTGTTTTAATGATGTAAGTATAACTATGCGGTAACGCGTCATTTCAGGTCTAGTTTGAGCAAGAACCCTTCTAAACGCGATAGCACAGACTAGATTTTATAACTATAATTATGTGTTTCTACTATAGATGTTGGTTATGAGGGAGTAGGGAAACGAAATAGAGGATAGGGTACTCGGTTGGTAAAGCAGGGAGGCGAATTGTGCAATATGGTGTAAAGCTAATTTTTAATTCGGGGGGCACAAACTAAATAGAAAAACAAAGAGGGTAAAGCCAGAGCCAAATTGTGATTAAATTCGAAGAAATCTGACTTAGGGAAGCTCATGGCCCCATGGCTTGGTATAGGGGGCTCCGAAGCTTGGGTCACATGGAAGACTGACCAAATAGTTCGATGGTGCTTGCGGTTGAAGATAGTAGTTAATATTCACATCGTGGATTTCGAGCGTGAATTGTCCACCGCCATATCCATCCGCATACTGAATTCTGAATGGAAGATAAGTTCCGGCGGTTAAAGTGATACTGAAAATAGCTGTGGCAGTGTTGGTGGTCATATCGTACCACGCTCTGGCGTCATAGTTGTCTCTGTTCCAAGCTGTGTAAGCTTTTTGACCAGTCCACAGATAGGCTCCGTCATTGACACCGAACAAACGGAATGTATATGCTGTGGTTTTTGGGGCGTAGAAAAATCCGCGGTAAATTAGTGTAAGGATATATTCGTAAACATGGCCGCTAGCCAATCCGTAAGGATTTCCGCAACCACCCGTGCAGCCAATTATCGTCGTGGTAGTATTGGCAACGGGAGCTAGTGACTTGTAGTAGTTGGGGTCAAAGTTGACTAACACTTGAGCTCCATTGTTTGGATATATGTTTTTCCACATGGCAACTTGGACGCCAGTGTTGTTACAAGATTTATCTGGCAGTGGCGCAGGGGTAACATAGTCAATAACGGTTCTAGTTCCAGTAACATCGGATGGGATGATTGTAGTAGCCGAATTTGTGGTCTTAGTCCAAGTACTAGTGATAGTAATAGTTGGAGGGAGTGCTGGTGGTGCGGTGGTTGCGGTGGTCTCCACGGATGTAGTCGATGCTTCGGTAGGGTAGACGGTAGTAATGAGAGTTACGGTCCCGATCACAGTCTCGGTATCAGTCACTGTCACAGTTGACCCGTCAGCGGTAACCGTAACGGTAGTACCAGGCTCAGTAATAGTGACCGTGGTAGGGTTTCCAGTCGGTTCCGTTGTCGTTGTCGTTGTCGTATCGGTGACAGTAGTTGTAACTACTTGCCCACCAATGGTGACAGTGATAGTGACTGTGTATGGAGATCCGGTAACACATGCAGCTGTGCTTGTGATAGTCTCCGTTACTGTTGCATATGTGTCTCCGTCTTCCATAATTTCGAAATTAGCAACTTTTAGATGAAGTGGAGGGATATAGAGATTCGTTCTTACAGCCAGCTGAGATATCTCGCTCTTAGTACGAACTCTCCTCTACTGGAGCGGCTTTGACGAGCGCATCAGATATAGCAATAGCCCATAGTATAAGCTTGAGGACAGGCCGATTCCACATGTTGGATTGAAAATATTGCAGATATCTTTTTTAGGCAGTGAATATATAGGAAACCGGAAGGGAAAGATCTCGAGATCTAGAGAGCCTTTAAGACGGCAATTACTGATGGTGGGAGGAAGGATATGTACTGATCCTCGGAAAGAGGTCATATTTATATACAATATCGCGAGTACTGGACATTATTTGTCTGATGATGTTGCCTAGTTAGATACGTATCTACCATACATTGAAGTCTATAGGACCAGGTGAGTTGTTCTGCGCATTGCGCATGCAGGCATCAACGAAGATATTGGAAATCTACAAGGGCTGGTCCTGCAACATCATATTGCTCATTGTAGATCCACCACTTTCTAACCATTTTTGATAGAGTCGCCGTTTCCCAGAAGAAGCAAAGCATTTACATCCCAGTAGTACTTTATTGGGTCGAGTATGGGAATTTATGAATTCTGTTTCCACATTTGTGGCAATATCGTTCAAGTAGTATGATTTTGAGTTTGCAAACTTGGGCGAATTCGCGCGAATGTTGTCAGGGGATATGTACGCCGGAACACTTTCAGGGTAGTCTACCCCAAACCCATTTGGCCGGACATAAGAATAACGCGAACCCGGTCATAACTTAGGTCTGCAGTTTAAGCCATGGCAGTCATCTCGCCATATATTAGGTTTCTTTGTGGTTGTTGTGGCCTTGCGGATGATATAAGTCTTTAAATAACAACGCATGATTCCCTCGAAACAGCTAAGCTTGCTGTCTTCAAATATTGCTAGTAAAAAATGATATAGTAACTGCTCATGTTATAAACGCCGTGTGCACGCACACCAGAAAAATTTGCCAAAGATCTTCCAAAATGCTCCTTTTATAAACGTCTTCAGGCCTAGCATTAGGAGGCTATTAGGCTAACGCTCTTGGTTATAACCCTGAACTCATATTTTACGACTAAGGAAAGTTATATTACATTCTCCTAAAGCGAAATCATAAAAATATGTATTTCATTTCATTGGTTTCCGTCATTTTCCGTTCTCCTCAAGGATATTTAAAATAGATAACATTATGATGCCCCTACATCCTGAAATATCTCCACCTTCGTGCCTCGCGTCTGGTTTACGAGACAATCCCCACTCCAAATAAGTATTATAAGACGGCAATACGCGGAATAACATAACGGCCAGAGAACTTGCTCTTTCACTCAGAAAAAAAACCCCCCAAAATTTGCGGGACGAGCTCTTCTAGATCTAAGTCCTCCATCATATTCCTCCCTTAGTTTAGTTTCCGATGGCATGAGTTGCATTTATCTGCGCCATCCTGCTTCGCCAGTTGGATTATGCATAATCTGCAGTGGTCCTTCTGTAGAGCCAGTTTAAAAGCATCTACCAGCGCTGCCCAAAATAAATTATCGTTTCCTTGTCTTGCTGCTAGGGTCTTCAAGTGGCTCTGCGGGATTATATGCACCATCTCCCTCATGACCGGCTCAAAATTTTCAAATTCCGAGACCGATGAGTTTTGGGCTAGAGCCATAGTTAAAGAAATGAAATGCGGAATCTCCATATCAGATACCTTGATTTGTTTGGAGTACAGTAGTTCCGAATCTCTAGCAGTAACTTGCGCTACTTGCTTTAGAATTTCTTTCTTCAGGCTTAAGATACCCAAGAAATCAGCGGCAAGGTACGCATCCAGAATCTTTGTCTCCACTTTGTCTTGTGGGAGCATATATTCCCCAGTGTACATCCATCTGAGTAAGATCTCAAGAATCTGAGGTTCAACAGTTGGAAGCTCAATCCGACTTGTGAGTCCTTCACGGCAACCACTCTTGCAGGCACCTTTAAAGAAAAGGGATTCGGCACAGATTATTGTTCGATGCAATTTGTATTCTTGAGTAGACTTGCCGGCCAAGACAGTGACATCAGAGAAGTCGGGGTCCCATAATTTCCTGAATCATTCAGAGATTAGTATATCGAAGCCGTGAGGAGATAGAAGCGCCCATTGGAAGTGATTAAAATCTATTACACTCAGAAATAGACTCTACTTGAACATACCCTAAGTCAGAGCCATAATTCACTGATCCCATATTAAGCTCCACCAGGGTTTGGGTCAAAGCGTCAGATTCTTCGGGGTTAGTGTCTATGTGGTCTAACTTTAGACGCTTATTGGCTGGCGGGGCTTCAAAATCGTCGTTATCAACCGGCATTAACGTATCGTGAGTATCGTCAGGACTATGACGAGGAAGTCGCTTCTATGTTTCGAGATCTTTGGCAGAAAGATAGCTAGAAGGATGTCTCCGAGCCCTCACCGTGCATCCGCATGGAAACGACGGGTAGGAGCATATATTATACAACTTGGAAGCTTGAAGCCGGGAGGCAATCGTCGAAGATGGCGGCTGGGGCACTTGCCATGCTGGACAACGCGAGGCTTGGCGTTCATCTGATCTTTATAAGCAGGATCCAATCGACAGGTCCGTACGATCGTGGACAGTCGGAGCTCCGTTGGAATACAACACAACGCCCTCATCATCTCGTCTGGTGTTGTTGTTGATATTGACGTCCAGCGCCAGCAATTCGAAACCTCTAAGCGCAATTTCCGCCAATGATGTTGTTCGTGACAATTCATGCATGTTCACTTCATATCTCCTGGGACAACTCATGTGCGAATTTAGTTATCTGTGGAAATCTAGTTTGTACGTGCAGATAAGGCATTGGTTGGCGAGTACGAGTAGTTCTTGGGAACGTAGCGTAGGTAATCAAGTGCCTTGCAGTAAAATAATTTTAAAACAATGGGAGTATTAATTTCACGAGATAGGTCAAATTAGGTCTTTTGCGTAAAATAAATAGCATTCATTAAGCTAAGAATAATATTTTGTGGCGTGCGAAGAATATCCATCAACTTCGCTACACGTAATCGTTGCACCCACAGCCAGCGTATGTCTCGTTAATACATGATACCATCCCGTACAGCCATTGCTTTACAAGCACCTGCCATTCTTCCAGTTATTGTCAAACTTGCATCCGCAAGTTCCACGATCATCCCTATCTGTCTTTGTGTAGTCGTTGTTATCTCTGGGTTCATTGTTATATCGGCAGCAAACCCAGCGATAGTTGTCATGGTCACATGAGTGTCCGCGAGGCTTGCAGTGAGGTGGGTTTGGAGTTGGCGTCTGTAGAATAATCAAGTTAGCTATGGTATATTATATGCGTCTCAATTTCACTATACATACCACAGCGCAATTGCAAGCCGATGTAACCTTGGCGGGGCTCCAGTCGCATTTGCTGCCATATGGACCAGTGCCACTGTGCTCGTGTCTAGTGTACCAAGGGCAAAACTCCTCTGCCTGGTCAAGATCTCCAAGCAAGGCACGTAGGCAGTTGTTATGGCTGCAAACGGTCCGCTCAGTCAAATCAGGGTTGCCGATAGCAACTGCAAAAGTGCTACTGCAAAGGGAGAGAGCGAGAGTGATATATGAGAACTTCATGTTGAAGGATTATCTTTGCGTTTAAAAATTGCTTATAAGATGGATGAATCACTGTTAAAGATGGTATTGCTGTTGCTGCTGAGGATGGGAGTGTAGAGAATATGTCTGGAATTGAAGGGGTGATGTCGAGCCTTATATATCCATTCCTCTGGCCTAGTTGTGATATATACTAGACGTGTATAGACAGCGAATATGATTATATTCGCAGTCGGCAATCAGTCCGGTATCAGTCCGAACGCGAGTGTTTTTACGTAACTCGAAGAGGTTGGAAGTTTATGCAGCTATTTTCACACAGCATAGTATGCATGATACTGCGAACAGTGTTGGCTATTGGATTTTGAGTCTCTTACATTGAGTGAGTTTATCAGCCGTACGTTGTATCTTGCTATAATTACGAATGGCCTGAGTTTTCTTTGTTTTGAATCCTGTTTTCTTCAATGTAAGGCTACAAAGACCACAAGATACCTGCTCAGATACGCCACGTATTTCTGCAGAGATTTTCGCATATCCAATCTTTGCCCGAATTCTTAGACCTTTGTTTGCTTAAGATATTCGGTCTTTCACTTGAATCTGTTCGGCAAAAGCAGAAGTAAGTTTGTTGTATTCTGCCTTTCAGAAATGAAGATCGGTCAGTTGGCATATGAATATGGTTAGCAGAATGCTTCTCAGTCCGATTCTAGAGCAAACTATTCCGGATCGCCTGTCTTGGAAGTCGCTCTGCGGGAGGAAAAGTTTTTCAGTAACCTAAGTGATGACGGCAGGATCCGGATGTGCATAAACCATAGTCTATGCGGGGCACGGTAGCATCCCGAAGAGGCTCTCCAATAAAGCTAGCCTTAATAGTGGACTTAAAAGCGAGTTATTACCTGATTGCGATCTTGATCAAAGGCTCAACTAGGATATCCTTCTACCTGAGAGTGCCCATTATGGCAAAGCCTATATTTGGTTTCCAAAAACCGAATGTTGTACGTATTTGGAGCAAAACTCGTGGACTTATGAAGATGCTGACGCTAACCCAATTCATTCTATTCCTTCCTAACTCTTCCCCGCGCAGGAAGAACGTTCAAGGTCAAGATCCTGGCAGAATACCCCTGACCTTGTTCTTACTCCAGGTTTTTGTGGAGAACCTGCATGTCACCTTTGCTTCTATTTTTTGTGGGGTCTTTCGGAACACCTGGCGATAGGATATTTAATATGCACGAAAATAATCAAATTATTTGTCATAATTTGAATGCATCCCTAGATTTGGGGCACTCTTCAAAGTAAAGGCTTTCGAGTTTCGATTCCCTTGCAGTGATCTATTTCCTTGTTTTACATTATTATATTGTTCGGCTAGACTGGCGCCGGAGCGGCTGTTCCGTTCAATAGCAATTTAGGTACGAAACATGCGATGATTAAAGCTAAGTTCGTTCACATAAATTGCAAAATAGTTTGGTGGACGCTACTAGCAGAG
Organism: Dactylellina sp. 'tibetensis'; assembly: GCA_036971435.1. Taxonomy (NCBI): domain Eukaryota; kingdom Fungi; phylum Ascomycota; class Orbiliomycetes; order Orbiliales; family Orbiliaceae; genus Dactylellina; species Dactylellina sp. 'tibetensis'. Next base: position 422,136 of record JAKDFA010000005.1, read on the forward strand.
CTTTAGCGGCTCTACCTCACTTACAAAATATTTCTTTCGAGAATTTTCGCTCATGTCTAAGACGAAAATGCAACAGACTCTGATTGAGCCTCACTTTCGGCTTTCAGTGACTTCGACTAGATTATTTTCGCTCTGCTTCGCTCCAATTCTGATCAACCGGCAATCTTACTCCAACAGGACAATTGCATCTCTACGAATTGCCTCCTCTGTATGCCATGCCACCAACTATCGGTCAAGATATCCTGCCGTGTGTGGAGGTCCTAATTGTAATTGGCGGCAAGACAGACTAGCGCTGACACGGTGCGGGCCTCAGCTGAAGCTCGGCTGAACAAAAAATTTTTTTGATATCAATGTTCAAAAATCTTACCCCATAATCTTCGCTTTGTCCCATGTACCTCGTATGTGGCATATTGGTATCCAATGCATTTGCTGTTTTGTCGCGGAATGTGCCATTTGCGCATCCTGTATCTGGGGAAAAGCCTGTTTCTGACCTGATCCACGGAGCCAATTACATCAGAGGCGCGGGAAGGCTAGACGAATTGTTCCTGAATATCTCGATCCTTTGGTTTTCGCAAATTCTATTAAGAAACAGTCTCTCGATCGGTCTAGGCGTTGCCCGGTGCTCTATGCAGTCGAAAGGCGAACAGAGAGGCCTGCTGCATGCAAATATTTATCACAATTCACTCGGGCTGCCTTGCCCAACCCACGATCGCGAGCATTAGCGTTGTGTCACATCGGGATGTCCATCGGCAGGGCCCGGAACCGTAGACGACGGATGGACCGCTTCGGTCTCTGAAAATTTCCCGACAGAACTGTTGAACTCCTTTGTTGCTACCTAGGCCATTGAGTTCACAAAATTTAGATCCTAGGCAACTAGTAAAAGTGCGAGACATAAAGCAACTTTTGGAGTACAATAGAGCGACTAAGAGGCTGGAACTCACATGTCTGCGCTTCGTTCTTTTTGCTACGGTTTTCCTGTAACCTCCTCATGCAGTGTCCCCATTCAGAAAAAATTACCCCAATCGATCCAATGGAACGGGTGTGAAGCATTTTTCTTAGCTTGCATTACCCCGCACAACTAATCGAGTGGTTGTGGTGCTCAAGCATTGCAGGTCCAAAATCCTGGGCTACCTGGGCACTCTTGGCGAAGAACACGCCAGCTTCCCGTGCGGCAGCCGTACAGTTTCTCTGCTGGCGCGTTTTCGCATCCTATTATTATTTGTTCGTGTCAAACAGTTGATCAAAAGAATCAATCAATCGCTGGCAAATTTGTTTCTTCTTTGTGAATGTGGAAATTCTAGATTTGTGATAAATGGAACCTAAAAATTCGTGGACAGGTTGACTGACTAAATGGTAAGTTTCAACTACTGGGGTTTCAATACTGTGGGCACCCATACCTTGTAGCTTGTTACATATGCATATGGAGTATTTTCGGTCAGAATAACGCCGCACAAACGGATTGTATTGGACTTTCGGGCACTTTTTACGTTAGACTAGACATTGCATATTGCAATTTTCCATAAATGCCGATGTCCCTTCTCGCCCAACGACGTCGTAGTCATATTAGAGGCTCTCATATTTTGGTTTCCAATCAGAAACCACCAATACATGTGATAGTCGTTCTACTTTCAATTGATCATATTTAGCACAAAATCTAGGGGAAATTTAATATCGCCGAACTGATATTCTTTGTCTAGTTGGCTTGTAAACACCATATTATCGCTTTCTGTTGGTATTGAGTGATTCATAAAGTTAGAAGGCGTCTGCAGATACATCGATGGACTGATGCGGCCAATATGATATAACTGCTCCTAATTGGGCGACATAGGTTTGAGCATCGTATCTATCCTACGGAGGATACACATCATTTTCGGGAGGTGGCAATGGGAATTTGACTAGAGCTCAATGTTGACGGTTAGTTCTTGAAGGGTACAGACGTCGGCCAAGAGCGATCTCCTAAAATATAGCGTGGAAACCATGGTACCGTGAAGCAAAATATTCGGGCTGAAGGTGCTATATGCCGGGGTTTCTAACCACATTTGATTAATGGGGGTTCTGACTTTTTCTTTTCTGATAGCTGCATACCTAGGGGCTATCAGTAGTAGTACGTTGATACATTAGTTCTATTCAAGTGCATTGCCAAGCGCTGGAACCGAAGGCTCGAGCCGTGGCTCCGCGATTCAAATTGCAACTAGTCAGTCTGCGTTGAATCAAGAAGGCTGCGCACTAGTGCGGAGCACCTTGTTTCGGGTTTGGGTTTCTGCAACTGAAACTTGACCAGAGATTGTTTACAGGGTCATTTGCAAAACTGCATTTATCGAGGCTAAGCCAGATAGTTCGTGCCACAGGTGGCTTTGTTCAGAGTTGATGAGGGGCGTTTCTGTTCTAGAATGTTGTGACAGACTATTGTCTCGTAAACAGGACATACTGGGCGACTCTATTTCTACCTCGCCAGAACTGTATATAACCATATCTCATGCCTTCCAATGATCCGTATCTTTCAAACTCTAAGCTGGTCTTGTATAATCACACTGCTCTGCTGGTCAGGGCATAAGACTTTCGTTTACCACACTGTCTTTATTATATTTTATTTCTAGAATACCAACTTCACGATACTCACCTACAAACCCTCGTTTTTTGCCTTTAATTCTTTAAAAATGGTTTCCGCAAGCAAAATCTCGACAGCTGTCTGCATAGGGGTGTTTGGGCTTCAAGTTCAAGCGGCTGTTCTTAAGCCAGAGTTTTCTAGTACACTTGAGCACTTCGACAGTCATGAAATGGACCTCAATGGTGCATCCGCCATGAAGCCTATCCACATCGAAGAAGTTCTACCGCATTTGCGAAACCTAAAGAGAGAAGGCGATTTGTCAAGACTTGAGTTGAGAGACGAAGTAAGGCTGGCGTGGACGCTCTCTGATGGTATTTTTGACTTCAGCGATCCTTATTAAATTATACGTGCTCTGTAAAATGCTAACGGGGATGTGAATGTATAGGCACAGAGAGAACTATTGCTGATATGAAGCTTGAAAAGCCATCTCTAGAACACCCGCTCCTTGCATTGGAAAAGTTCGAAGATCTCACCAAATCGATCAAATGCGACGATAAGAATCGTGAAATAAGTCTTGTATTCAAGACTCGGGCAGCTCTAGATCGTGCGATGGATTCCTGGGTTCGAGTTGAGGGTACACATTTCTATCTGATTGCTAAACATGCTGGTTGTGGACCCGACGCAGAAAGACACCCATACAAAGTCACAGGGGTTAGGTTCGACGAATCGGGCCTGTTAGCCGTTTTACATACGGAAACCACCTCTTGGAAGGAAACTGCCAAGAACTACCGAATGTGGGTTGGAGCAGGGCCGCAGCAGCACCTAGGACTCGACAAGCGTGCCAAAGCCAAGACTGACGATGGCATCGTGGACCTCACAAAGGGCAAGGCCCTTGTTATGCCACTCACTATTAATAAAGGCCACACAGATGTCCTTCTGGTCCCATCTGTCGATATCAATGGGATGAGTCTGAAAGTCGAATGCATTGATTGTTACAACGAAGGTGCTATCCGATGGGAAGGCCAATGGGATAGTAAGGAGGGACATCTTGGCAATCTTATACTCAAGGGAAATCCTCAGGGCCTAAAGGGAAAGGCCACTTTCAAGACAGAAATAGAAGGCGATCTCGTCAACGGATTCGATAAAGAAAAGTTGGTAGCCCTCCCGGGAATTAACCCTTTTGGAGTTGCCAACGTTTTTCGCTTGGGCTACGACGTACAGGCTGGTCTAGGAATAGAGGTTAAGTTGAAAGGCAAGTCTATTTTTACCGTGGGCATGGAATGGGCTATGCCTGAGAAGGCACAAGTTGAAATCCATTTCCCTACTGTTCAAAACTCTAAAAAGAGTGGATGGGAAGAGACAAAGTTCACACCCCATTTTACGATTGATTCCTTGACAGCTGAAGGCCTAATTATCGGCTATATGAAGTTCACAGGCACCTTGGGGTTGACCGTTATGCAAACTGCTGTTGGTGCTAGAGCCGAATTCAGGGCTGGAGTTAAGGCTTATGTAAAGGCAGGAATGCTTACGGCTGATGATTGCAAGAAGGATCCTGTCATCAAAGGTGCTCAAATCACTGGTCTTGGCCTTGGCCTTAGCGGTATCTTGGACTTGACAGTCGCGGTCGGAGCGTCTCACACTAAGATTGACAAAAAGTTCACACCTTGGAGCCATGAACATCCATTTGTGCAAAGATGCTACAAGCATACAGTAGACGCACTTAAGAAGCCATTGCCAAAGGTGGCTAAGCTTGCTTCAGGGTATGGCCCAATCAAGCCTGCCACTAAGAAGCCCACCATCCTAATGGCCCGGCCTCTACCTAAAGGAGCCGTTGTCATAGCCGGCAAGGCCGTCTAAGCTAATCCGTAGCCGCGGTACCTTATGAATTTTAGTCTAATCATACGAAATTTATGGGTTTTTAATGTCATTATTTAGATTGGTTATTTCTGCCGATTCTATATGTCACCGTTGACTATTTGTCTTTATTCGCTTTCTGTCGTTATATACGTTTTATAAATCTAATAGCTTAGTACACTGCATATACGCTAGTCTTTAGTTTAAGAGTTAATATAACACCACTATACAAACTATAAAGCTCGTCATAATAGTATTCTTAAAAATTAGCATATTATACAAAGGAGGAGGAGTATTCTTTTTTGAGACTAAGCATATATTGGAGAAGAAACCAGCGGGACAGTAATGTTGCATTTCGTTGTGTTGCGCGCTACTTGGGAAGTTAATCGACAACAACTTAAGCAACCGCGATTCTTCGCGAGGTTTACTCATCTGGACTTCACCATCATCACCAACCTTCACAATGAACGGCCATATAGAACCCCCTCCTCCACCGCCGCCCCCGACAGACGACGTTCCTCCACCTCCTCCAAGTTTAGATGGCGCCCCACCGCCTCCACCACCGCCTCCTACCGATGCTGTCCCTCCACCACCGCCCCCAGTCAAGAAGGTTCCGGCTGCGCCAAAGAAGACTCCGTTATCCGTCGAGGACCTGCTCAGAAAGAAGAAGGCCGCTGATGAAGCTGCTAAGAAGGTCCGCTATGCAAATTTGGAGACTATCATTGACCCAATGCTAATTATTCCCCGGGTGCAGCCCAAGTTCCTGAGCAAAGCTGAGCGAGAAGCGATGGCTCTCGAACGACGCGCTAAAGAAGTTGAAGCAAAACGTCAGGCCGACGAGGAAGCGCGCAAGCCTTCTGTGGCACCACCGGCTCCGTCTCGCTCAAACGGTACACACTCCAACGGTATTCCTAGCGGTCCTCGTAATAACCCTCCTTCCGGCCCACGAAGCCACCGGGACAGAGATCGAGGCGATAGAGATCCACCTACCGGCCCAGCATCCATGCGAACAGACAAGTTCCCTATGGTGCCACCCCCACCTCCCTCCTCTAAACTTTCACAAACCGAACGAAAACGCGAAGCGGAAGAAGATGCCGAAGCTAAAGTTACCCGACTACGATACATGGGCGCTGATCCTGACTCGAATAGTTTGAACAAGAAGAAGCGGCGAAAAACTTCGGAGAGGAAATTTACTTTTGAATGGGGAGCCGACGAAGATACTTCTCAAGATTACAACCCCATCTACGCCCAGCGGTCTGAGGCCAAATTCTTCGGTAGGGGAAGATTAGGTGGATTCGCAGAGACGGATAGATCGACAAAGCAGTACGCTGCTGCGTTAGAAAGCCGGGGCGACGACGAGGAACGAAGACGGGCCAGAGAATTAGTAGAAATGGATAGGAAGAAGCGGGAGAACTTGAGTTGGAGTGACAAACATTGGAGTGAGAAACCATTGGAGATGATGAAGGAGAGAGATTGGCGTATTTTCAAAGAAGATTTCAATATTGCTACAAAAGGTCCGTATCGGGTATAGTCCCTCCCTTTTTATGAGAGATATTGCTAACAAGTTTAAACGAATAGGTGGCGGAATTCCAAACCCCATGCGCTCCTGGCAGGAATCTGGGCTGCCGCAGGTTCTCCTCAATGTCATCCGCGACGTCGGTTACACGGACCCATCACCTATCCAGCGTGCCGCTATACCTATTGCTCTCCGCTCTCGCGATGTTATTGGTGTCGCTGTTACCGGATCCGGCAAAACTGCCTCCTTTATCTTGCCCCTCTTAGTCTATATTAAAGATCTTCCACCTCTGGACAACATTACGAAACACGATGGCCCTTATGCCATGATCTTGGCCCCGACTCGTGAACTTGCCCAGCAGATCGAAGTTGAAGCAGCAAAATTCGCAGACCCTCTGAACTTTCGTTGTGTCAGTATTGTCGGAGGTCACAGTATCGAAGAACAAAGCTACTCTCTAAAGGATGGTGCGGAAATTGTTATCGCCACACCCGGTAGATTACTGGATTGTCTGGAGCGTCGTGTCCTCGTTCTATCGCAATGCTGCTACGTCATCATGGACGAAGCTGACCGTATGATTGATTTGGGTTTCGAAGATCCTGTAAACAGGATCTTGGAATCATTACCCGTCACAAACATCAAGCCAGAGATGGAGGACGAAGAAAACCCAGTGGAGATGTCAAAAAATATTGGTGGAAAGGAGAGATGGAGGCAGACAATGATGTATACCGCGACTATGCCTCCGGCGATTGAGCGCATTGCAAGGAAGTATCTGAGACGGCCAGCGATTGTCACAATCGGTAACGCTGGCGAGGCTGTAGACACCGTGGAGCAACGCGTTGAGTTTATCGCGGGTGAGGATAGGAGGAAGAAGCGACTATTGGAGATTTTGAATTCTCACATGTACGCGCCGCCGATTATTGTGTTTGTGAATATCAAGCGGAACTGCGACATGGTTGCGAGAGATTTGAAGCATGCTGGGTGGTCGGCAGTGACGTTGCATGGTTCGAAAAGTCAGGAGCAGCGTGAAGCTGCGCTGCAGCAGTTACGACAGCATCAAGCGGATGTGCTTGTTGCGACAGATTTGGCCGGTAGAGGTATCGATGTTCCGGATGTCAGTCTTGTGGTCAACTTCAACATGGCGACGAATATCGAGAGCTATACCCACAGAATTGGTAGAACGGGTAGAGCAGGAAAGAGCGGTGTGGCAATCACTTTCCTGGGAGGAGAAGATAACGACGTGTTGTACGATTTGAAACAGATGCTGCAGAAGAGTTCGATCAGCAAAGTGCCAGATGAGGTATGCCGATTCCCAAGGGCTTCCGTTTTGCCAAATCCGAGATCGATACTAATGTGGACTTATAGTTACGACGGCACGAAGCGGCGCAACAGAGAAGTCAGCGGAGTATGACTATGAGGACGAAACCGACAAAGGACAAGGATGGCGATTCAGATATGCCCCTGATGAGGGATGCGGCTACCGGAAGAGCATGGGGAACATGATATTTCGCATTTTATATGTATAGATTGGCACAGATCTTTTGGGCGGGAAATTTTAAGCCCTACTAGGCAATTTTGTGGGGAATCTTCAATATACAATCGCACTATGAAGCGAGTGGTATATGTTCTTGCTTTGGTTATAATCGTGACTATCGTACAAGAATACCGGAAGCAAACGAACAAAAGCTGTGAAAATGCAAAGACGCGCTAGAACGAAACCGCCAATGCAATCCAACTTGAAAACCCAAATAAACCACAAAAATACCAAATTTAGTGGTGTTTCTCAGAGGATGTGTAGTTCGCGATCTCCTTGAGCGCCTGTGCGATAACTGAGACCGAGTAGTCGATTTCTTCCTCGGTAATCACCAATGGCGGCGCCAGCCGGATGATGTTTTGGTGGGTTGGCTTGGCCTGGTAGAAAAATAATATTAGCACCGACTGTATTTAAGGTGTCAAATCACAAGGACAACTCACTAGCAAACCCTTTTCCTTTAACAGCAGGCACAAATCCCATGCAGTTCGTCCGTTCGTCTTGCTCTCATCCACGACGATAGCATTCAAGAGACCTTTGCCTCTTACAATTTGAATAATTGGGCTTCCGATGTCCCTCAATCCCTTTCTGAATCTCTCGCCCAGCGATGCAGCTCTTTCCGTCAGGTTCTCGTCCCTAACAACTTCCAAAGCTGCAATTGCAACGGCGCAACCTAGAGGGTTTCCACCATATGTAGATCCGTGTGTGCCGGGTTGGATGCATAGCATGACCTCTTTATCCGCTAGGACGGCAGAAACAGGATAAGCACCTCCCGAAATAGCCTTCCCCAGCAAGACCACATCCGGTCTAACGTTGGAGTGTTCGACGCAGAGCATCTTTCCTGTCCGCGCGATACCCGTCTGGATTTCGTCGGCGATGAAGAGCACATTGTACTCTTTACAGAGTGCGGCGACTTTTGTGAGGTAATCTTCGTCCGGGACAACGATACCAGCTTCGCCTTGGATGGGCTCTACTAGGAATGCGGCGATATTTTTACCATGTGGCGATTTGAACGCCTCTTCGAGATCGGGAATTGAGTTGTAGCGGAGGGGTTTGGTGGTTCCCGGAATGGTGGGGCCAACGTTAGGGAGGTAGGGACCGTAGTTTTCGCGGGATTCGGGGTCAGTCGACATGGAGATTGCGCCAAACTAGATGTTATGATAAATTAACTTTGAGCTTTATACTTGATATGCTAGATTTGTTTAAATTTGACGTACTGTTCGGCCGTGGAAGTTCTCGGTGACCGCTAGGACGATGGCTTCGTTCTCCGGGATCCCCTTCTTCAGGTAACCCCATTTTCTGGCAAGCTTGATGCCCGTTTCAACGGCTTCAGCACCAGTATTCATGGGCAAGATCATTTCATAACCGAAAAACTAGCGTTATCTGTTAATATTAGATGATACGTCGTATATGGAGTGCTGAAGGCATACCTCTGTCGCAAATTTTGCAAACAATGGGAAAACATCGTTGTAAAATGCCCGTGAGGAGAGTGTAAGCCTCTGGGCCTGCTGGACGAGAGCATTTATGATCTAATTGAAAGGGAGCGTCAGTCCATTATGCCAGCCCAAAAATTCTAGGTTTTGTTTTTTGGCAAGCTGATTCAGTCTCGTAACCAGACTTGAAGCTGTTTATGGGTCGCACCTTGGGATGGCAATGACCCTGGTTCACGGCCGAGTAGGCACTCAGGAAGTCAAGATATTCCTTTCCTTCGGGATCCCAGACCTTGCACCCTTTAGCCTTGGAGAAGACCATGGGCAGCGGGTGGTAGTTGTGAGCGGCATAGGTATTCTCGTGGTCGATTGCCTGGTTGGTGGACGAGGCGTGGAACGACTTTGTCGAACCTGACTGAGAGGCTGCAGGGGCAGATTGCGTTGCAGCTGGCGACATTTTGGAATTTGGAAGCGAACGAAGTGGGCCTGGTGATGTTTCTTTATTTGGGAGAAACGGGTGCAAGTAAAAAAGATGCGGGGGTATCAGATAGATTGGGTATCAAAAAGAGCAAGATAAGTCAACATACAAAGCAGCTCTTAGAAAAACAAGCTGCAGTCCACTGAGGGGAGAGTATTTGCGATAAATTGATAAAAGAGATAAAGTTGTGCCAGGGCAGGCACCCCCAGCTTTATTATATATACCAGGCCGGAACTCTGCCGGGCAAACCAATGGGAGGAATTGCGATTAATTGCTATCTGTCTTCCTCTGCCGTGAATAGCCCTTGCGAGAGCCTGCATGGTTTTCATGCCGCCAGCCTTATTGGTCACGAGGCGGCGAGATTGTCTTGCATCTCGTCTAACCTTGCGCTTAGCGTTCAGGTTGTCAACGAGATGCTCTGGACACCCTGGTGCCCTGTCCGCTAAAGTTGAGTCCACGCGATCGGAACTCCCACCGGCTTGTTCTTCTGAACCGGTTTACGTACAAAGTTTGCACTGGGCTCCGACGCTATCGGAGCGCTGGTTGCCTCGAACTGTAAAGTCTCTGCCAAGACCAGATCCCTCAGCGAGTTGATTTTAATTCGTCTTGGATCGGGCTCCTGCCGCGCATGTCTGAAATGGATGAGGTCTAATGCGGTCAACATTCTTAGCTCATGGAGGGGTCGCATAGTATTTGAATAGCCTGGTCGACAACATTGTTAGCTTTTCAGACGAAATGAACGGTGTTTAGTGAAGCAAGTCGTACAGGTATTGGTATATTTGGGACAATTTGCGGTCTGGGCATCGTGAGGGCTAGCTTTGCGACTGCTGCTAAAGCTATAGGTAACATGATGCGGCAGCTGGCTACTGGGGGGGGTAGTTGGTAGCTAACTCGGGTTCCACATCCCACCTCCGTTCTGTGTTGTGGGGTTGGCTATAACATTCCAGGTCCATGACCAGAGGAGGCAAGCTCAATTTGTAAAGCAGTGACTATGGTATTCACGAAAAGACCAATGTCTGGCTTATGGGACGGGGTTTTCACTCGCAAGCCAAAAAGTTAAAGATTTATTAAGGATTAATGCTAAAAGGCTTAAGCGGATTTAAAGACAGATACGGTCTGAACGGCGAATTCTCGGATTTCGATGGAATCAAGTTTCGAAGTAATAGTATATGATAATTAGTAGCATATCACGAGAACATCAAAAAAGCGCGCTGATGAGCCAACAGATTCAAAGTCCTGAAGACATAGCGCATTTCTTAGCCTCAGTCGCTCTTCTGCAAGGATACCGCAAGTTAAGTCTTGAACATCTTAAGCCTACTAATAAGTATTTTTCTATCTGGTAGGTCAGGAAATCCCATAAGAAACTCTGTGTTACGAAAAGGGTTTATATATGGTTATACAGTCTCAAGTTTGGAGCATATAACAGAAAATACTAATGAAACAGCTAATTGACCTTTTATCAATATTAAGCTGGCTTTTGGCCAATAAATCTCGAGACCGGAATTGTAAACAGCGCACCATTCTGCAACTCTTGCTCCGAACCCGTGATGACTTCCTCCACTTCTTCAGAACTGGTTACTGGCACCGCATTTCTCAACAATACCTCAGGATGCGCTATCATCTTCCGAAGAACGGTATATGTCGCTGGGGTCAAAAAGTGGGTCATATATCTCTGAATATCCAAAGGAAGCTGCTGTATAGCGTCTGCGTCGTGATGTGTTGATTCGACATTGACATAGCCTGCTTCTTTTATCCAAGACTCGAGATGATCGGTGATACTAAACAACAGGTCAGGATTATTTGGACCTCCCAACTTCTTCGTTTCAGAAAATTTATGCTCATGTCGGTCTTACTATGGGTCTTTCCCCGTAACTTTTAAATGTCGTATAAAAGCTTCCTTTCCTTTTTCGATCGATGGGTTACCAGGGGAGACTCGGAGATAGCCAGAGCCGGTATCAATCCAATCAAGATACCCTCCTGGTGCTGTAACAATATCATATTCGCATTAGCATTCTCCGGCAAGTAATTGTTTAAAGGTTTGTAGGCTTGGTGGTGGTGTACTCAATAGACTCAAGGTGTGTTGAAGAACAATTGGTATCTGTTTAATCGGCAGAATCACGATGAACAATCTCATATGAACATAGTCATATTTTGCTTTCATATCATCTGTTGGTGGGTCGTTCACGTCCCAGATCTTGAGGTTGATGTTTTTAGGTACATCGTGTGGGAACTTGACATCCGTGATATCGTAACCATCGATTTCAACATCAATCCCGTCAGCGGCAAGCGTTTGTGCGGTATCGATGGCCCAGGCGCTAACATTCAAAGAGAGTGCCGTCAATATAACACGAAATGTTTCCTTCACGTTTCTCTCAACTTCTTGGTAATATAAAATTTTACTCACACGGTGCCAGTCCCCAAATCAGCAATCCTCAAGGGCCTATTCTCGGCCTTTGCTTTCTTTGCCAAGTCTTTCAAGGCCGTAGGGTCCAGAAGTTCATCATTGAATATGTGCTTAAACACCTCGTGAAAATGTCCAAGCCTTTAGAAAGCGATTAATTAGCGACTATCAAGCGCTCCAGAGGCATGCGCATGTTTTATGGCGCACCGTTTGGTTTCCCCTTCTTTATCTTGGGAGAGAAAGTACTCCCTCTGGACGGAATGGGTCTCAATCACTGGAAACTCGACTTCTGTCGCCATGTTTGAGTATTTGAGACCACCAGTTGCTAGTTGTATTTTGTCCTGTACAACTGCTAAACAACACTAATCCAGAGAATGATAAAAAAATATGAAAGCTGAAAATTTATGAAATAGTTGGCAACATTTTTCACTTTCGTAAAACTGCTATTTCATCTAGAAATCAATCTTTAATATACTTGGCAACCCATTTATACCACAGCAGCAGTTGGCAGAGACGCAGGTATACCAAAAGCGGGGTAAAACGTATATCCGATCATCCGCCGGCCGTGTCGCAATCGGCGCTTCACAAACTTTGCAAGCTCATGCTTCAATTTCCTGATAACCTTCCTAGTCGAGAGTTCTGCACACGCACACCAAAATATATCTTGGATATATAAATAAACTAGATGATCACATAGATCGAGGGGCGCGAGTAATACTAGCTACAATACCCCTATTGAGACGCTACAATCTACATTCTTGGTTAAATTGCTTCAAAATGCCCGTATAAATCGTCCGTCAAATATATTGCCCGCTAACCTTAACCCTCACTCTTTTCAGCCGCAATTCGAGAATTACTGACAAAAAGAGATAAAATCCCACCTTCTCTGGCACCAGCTTTACTCCTCCAGAATCTACGCTCATAAATTCATCACGTCCCTTTGCGAAATTCTATTGCTAATCGAGGGATTTAATTAACTCTGAGTATTCCTTTCGTAAATCCTTTCCCCGCTCTTCTTCGTCTACAAAAAGGAGATGTTGAAGAATGTAGTTAACTGTACAGAGCCTAGGATTTGAGGTGATATTTCTCACAATTTTGTCAAAAGTAGTAACTATTTCCCTGTGAATCTGAATACCATAAACGGGTCTTACGACGACCTTGGAAAAACATAGTATCATCAAATCCGAACCTGTAGTGGGTAAACCGGCCTCTTTGGAAACTTGAATGAGCCAGCACACGTATGCAAAGAAGAAAAACATGGTTTTATCCCCACGTCCTAGTTGATTTGTCTGGCTGATAATGCGTTCCTTGTAGTTCATTGCGTTTTCCTTCATCATCCAAACCCCTTTAACTTCCTTCCACATTTTGTAGGGATCTCTTTCCCGAGGGTTGATAAGCCACCAATAGTCAGGATTGATATTTTCGAGTATATAGGTAGAACAGGAATTCCGCCGAGATAGTTCTTTTTCTTTCTTAACTTTCGATAGTAAAGCTTGATTTACAAAGTCGAAGACTTCGGTAGTAGGCGTCATGACTCCCTCGTCATCCGATTCTTCGGTATCCTCCGCAGGTTCCCATGGCGTCTCTAACAGATCTTTCCAGCCAAATTCCTCAATCTTTCGCTCCATTAGCACACTCCAGTTGAGGTAATTGTCCTCGTTTAGGAGAAACGGACGGCTCGGGCAGTATTTGACTTGAATGCTCATTTCTAATTTCACCCTTCGGGCTGCTTTAATTGATGGTTTTGATGGGTAGAAAGAATACCGAAAAAACGGAAGCTGTTATCCGGAGAATTGTGCTTAGGCTGAGTAACTTGTCGCGGAGCAGAGGATAGTATTTAGGGAGTAGGTTCGTGATTTGGACTTCTCCCTCGGCCCACGCAGTACTTTATATACTAGACCTTGTTGTTTTAGATTCCAAGTAAATACCATGTGTTAGTGGTGTTACTCCGCTTGCGGTGGTCTTCTTAATATTGCGTAACAACTTGGCAAGTTAGCACTGGCAGACATTATTATGTCTCTGAATGATGTGATAAAAGTACCGGAAACATCATACAGCATACAGTTTTCAGCGGTTTCCGGCATATCGTAGGTCTTAGTCTAATGATGGGTGCTGGCTCTCGTAAGCCCTTGTCCCCAAGGGCCATAGCTTAATAACACCATTATTAGTCCTGATTATTATTTTTGGCATCAAGTATCGGTATCATAGCAGAAAATTGCCTTGGGTAACTGATCTGTCAAAAAGTTGAAAATTCAAATTCGCTTTTCTGTTTATCTAGCTTATGGCTTCTCTAAATAACACAGATCGGTAAGTAGTAACCCTTCAAAGACCCATGAAATTCTATACATGCAAATATATGCACACCGATTCTTTACACAGTAATTTTTTCGAGGCTAATGCAGCCAAAGCTTATAATAGTGACTTTACGCCCTCAGGCATCACCGCAATTCAATTCAAATACCCTTCACTCTTCAGCCACTCCTTAACATCCTCTCTATCTCTCTCCAACCACTTGGCCTTCGCACTAACGGCGTCTAACGCTTGCGCAAGACCCTTGTCGAAGCCCTTAGTACTCCTTGTGTCGAAGAATTTCCTGATATCATCAATTTGTTCTTCTGTGGTAAAGCTGCTCGTCACAATCTGGACAATGCTTCCCAACATGCCCAATCCAGGTGGAAGCTTCTGTTCCAACTTGTCCCAGTTCTCCTTCGCCCAGTTCCAGAGTGCGTTAATTCCGTCAGAGTGGCCGCGGAGACCGGCGAGTGGGAGGTAGATATCCTGCTCCTTGACGTGCTCGGAGAGCGAAAGATCGAGAGTGAGCTTGATACATTCAGAGTCCTTGGAACGGCCGAGGGCGCGGAGGGCAGTGTTTCGCTCATCGCTATTGGCACCAGTATCGTATGCAGAACGGACGATATCCCATTCCTTACGACCTCCGGCCTTCAAGACGATGGCGTAGACGGAACTTCGGAGATTGGGGTGGATGGCGGTCTTGTCACCAGCAGCAAATTTGGCAAACATGTCCTGGGCAGCCTTCACGATGACTTCGTCTTCGCTCATTCCGGCACTTCCAAAGGCCAAAGCCTTGAACTGCTGTAGAATATGGCTATCATCCTCCTTGAACTCCCATCCAAGCTTATGCGCCGTGCCAGCGATGATGTTCTTGTTGAAGACTTTCAGTCCATCCTTGACATCCTTATCCTCGAAGACCCAGGCGCCCCTGATACTTCCGACTCTATTCAAGATCTCGCTCCAGACGACATACTCATTCTCCTCAGTGAATCCCTTGACCAACGTCAAGAACCCGCTGGTCTTTTGATGTCCACTGGCAACAAGGGCACCAGCGTCAGCAACCAAACCAGTGCGATCCTCGACAGTCAAAAGACCATCCTTTGCAGCCTGTCCGAGCTTTTCCAACCGATCAGCTGGGTACAGAGTTCGGTAAATACCAGAGTGGTTAGCATTAATCTTGTAAAAGTCCTTGTTGACCGAAATTTCCTTTTCTCTCTCTGTCAGAAGCAAATCCTCGTCAACACCATCTTTGGTCCTGAGACCCAGCACAATTGGATAGTGGACCTCATCCTCATGTGGCTTTACGTCAGCAGTTCGCAGGAATCTGTTCTGCTTGACGGTGATACCTTTGTCGGTCTCAGTAACGCTGACAACGGGGTGGCCGATTTGTCGGGTCCAGACATCCATCATAGCGCTGATATCCTTGCCAGAGGCCTCACTTAGGGCGTTCCATAGATCCTTTGTGACGGTGTTTCCGAAGGCGTGCTTCTTAAGATATGCTCTGATACCCTTCATGAAAGTCTCCTCACCGATGTACTGGCTGACCATGCGGAGAACACAGCTACCTTTCGAGTAGGAGATAGCATCAAAGATCTGGTTGATCTCAGAAATCTTCTTGACGGGAACTTCGATAGGATGGGAGCTTCTTAGAGAGTCAAGAGACAGCGCGGATTGCAAGTTATCGGCAACATACGACTCCCAGACTTTCCATTCTGGGTAGAATACATTGCAAGAGTACCAACTCATCCAGGTAGCGAAACCCTCGTTGAGCCAGAGACCATCCCAGAAGTCCATGGTGACCAAGTTTCCGAACCACTGGTGGGCAAGCTCGTGCTGAACGACTTCCGCAACGCGCTGCTTGGTGCTGGCACCCGAGGTGGTCTCGTCAAAGAGAAGGTCAACGAGACGATAGGTAACCAAACCCCAGTTCTCCATGGCGCCGGCAGAAAAGTCCGGAATGGCAACCATGTCCATCTTTGGGAGCGGGTAAGGGGAATCAAAGGTCTCCTCATAGAATTTGAGAGTCTTGGCGGCGAGATCCAAACTGAACTTGCCGAGGTGCTCAGAGCCAGGAGTGGCGTAAACACGGACGGGGATTCTAAAGTCATTGGTTTCAATATATCGAAGATCACCAACGATAAAGGCAACCAAGTAGGTGGACATTGGGGGTGAAGTGGCGAAAGTGTGGACAACTTTGCCATTGTCAAGAGTAACAGCATCCTTCTCGACCTCATTCATGTTGGAGAGACAAGTGAGAGATTTGTCTGCGATCAACTTGATATCGAAAGTGGCCTTGAGAGCTGGCTCATCGAAGGATGGGAATGCCTTGCGACAGTCGGTAGGCTCCATTTGGGTGGTGGCCAAGTACTTGGTCTTGCCGTCTTCCTTGTACGACGAACGGTAGAATCCGGCCATGTTGTCGTTAAGAATACCAGTAAATGTGATGTTAATCTTAGACTTGGTACCAGCCTTGAGGGTGTGCCCGAACTTGAAGGTAGCGGTTTGTAGGTCTTCATCGTATCTGTTATCACAGTCAACGCGATTAGTTGCTTGTCCGAGAGAAACGCTAGAAGGGTCCCACTTACACAACGGCATCACCAGCCAAAGTGCCAATGACTGAATCGTCTTCCCCTGTCAGCTTGACTTCGCTGATCTTGATCTCGGTGCTGTTAACCACCACCTTGTCGGTCTCTTCAACAATATCTAGGCTACAATCACCCCATTGACACTGTTAGCTTTTATTCTATTACACCAGCTGGCCCAAAGGTAACAGACCTGATGATAACATTTCCCTCGAAAGTGAACTTCTCAAAGTCTGGCTCTAGCGTGACAACATAATGTGCTGGCTTGATGGCCGTTGGGAGGACTTCACGTCCCTGAGTGATGTCAATGCTCGACGAGACATCGTCAGCGCCTCCGAGATGGTGAGTTCGACACATGTTGTGACGGCGAGATGAACACAAGCGAACTTGCTGTCTGGGTTGTATTCGACTGAAGGTCTTGGGATCAGATTGGGCAGGTAGTGGTCTAGCAGTAGAGTAAGATCTAGCAGAAGGGAGAGAACCGGGTAGTCCCTTTCCTTTGGTCTGCAGAGATGGCGATGATGGTGCTTGTTGGGTTCCTAGGAATGAAGGAGCAGCAGCGACAGCGTGGGTTATATATCGGCGCGGGAGGCTATCTGTTAGTGCCAATACAGGTTATCAGCAACATGACACTTGCACCGAAACGACGACAGATAGCAGGATAGCACTTACTTGTGGGGGCCGACAATAGGAACAGAGGCGAAGAGTAGACTGGCACTCGACTTCTCGAAAGAGTATTTCGTAAAGCTGGGAGCGCTAACGTCCTTCTTAGAAGGGCAGCTTGGTTGGTCATTCAACAGAAAAGCTTTTACTGCAGGCTCGTTATTCCCGCACGGGGTCTTTATACAAGATCCAAGAGAGACCGAGACTTCCAAACGTCAGTGAAAGCTGGCGTGCTCGGATGCAGTAGAATGTGATCGATTGGGTGTGGGAACTTGGCCAGGGCTTAGCGTTTGTCTGTAGGTTCTATGTGTATGTGCATATGTACGTAAAATCGCAATCGTGGCGGGGCGTCGGAGCTAACTGGAGGCGAGAGCAGAGGTTTCGATTCGAGTGGGGAAAAGAAAGACACAAAGAAACTTCAAATCGGTAACCAACGTCGAACGACAAGACGAAGTAATCATCTTGGCCAATACCGCTAAGCAAAGGCGGCTAGTCGAGGCTCACATCGACGAATTTAAAAATGTGACAGGCAAGATATCCACATAATATGCAGAGATATCAGAGAATGGCAATACCACCTGCAATTCTGACTGGAAATTCCTCGCAATCACCTGCAATGCAGCAGCAGCAAGGGCCCAGTCTCTTGCCGATGCTTCTCTCACGCCAGCCCAGAAGAATCAAATGGACAGGGAGGTCGAAAGAATACCCCGGCTCAGATGCTTCGGTCACTTTCTACTTTCGAACAGTGCTGCCTCAGATGGGATCTCGGGACAGCTGCAATGGCGCACGTCTCTAACGCCTGGTATTGTCAATTAAGGACGCACCGGTCGAATCTACAAATCACGGTAATCGGATATCCTGCATACGATAGTACCAAGCTTACCAGCTTCAGAATCCGAATCGGTGGTCCTTTCTCATTCCACGAACGAACTGTTGCAGAGCCCCACCCTTGTCTAAAGTGGGGCAATCTCTTAGCTCACTACCCCGCAAATGGCAGGAGCTTGTCCATGATGGAGGACCCCTAGGGCGGCACCCGACGCCAACCACCGCTCCTACCAGCGGATTCAGGCGAACATACCACTATTCAGCTCCTTTACTTTTTCTGTTTTCTTTTTCCTGCATTTTTTAATAAAAAGAATGACAGTCTGTTGGTACTACCAAACAGCCATTTGGTGATCGAATTTGTAAAAAAAGATAAATATAAGGTAAGTGTTCAGCGCTCAAGTCGTCTTATATGTATATGGCGTGCACGCGTTTTATGCAACTGAAACGCCTGAAAAGGAGGGAGTGCAGAGTCGCTGCTGTTTACAGGACCTTGCAGCGTGTCTGTACAATATGGCTGAATCCGATCTCGTACCGACTTGACTGAGCTTTAATCCTTTGTAGCTTTTAAAACATCCAATATATTTGCACCGTCCCAAGCTACTACTATACTGGGTCAGTTTCCCGTCCGCCGGCGAGCACATATGTGATGGAAAACCAAAGTATAAAGGGTGCAAAGGAATAAGAGGAGCAATGTGGATCCACAGGACAGTAATTCGAATTCATACCTAAATTTTGACATTATAAAATACATGAGATGAAAGGGAGGCATCAGAAAATACACCATTGGCTCAGAAGAAGAACCACGCAGCCCATAAAGTTTTCTACCAGTTGAAAATGCAAGAACACGCAAGGGGATATTGGGAGGGGATGAAGGATGAGGGATGAGCATCGAGATATTAGTGCTAGGAATTATCATAGGAACAGCATATGCCAACACGGAGGATATATAAGAGGAAATCCATATGACTAAGGTAGGTGAGCACCAATCGCAGTGGTGGCTTCGCAACCCAGACCTAGGTTAGCAACTTCGGGCTTACACAACGACTGCCGCTGCAACTACCTGGCCATTTGGTGCTGGGGTCTCGCCTTGGGCCTGAAAGTACTTTGTGTATGGATTTTCTCCTCTCCTGATCGCAGCCTCATCCACCTCAACCCCCGGATGCCCATTTTCCAATAACATTCTCCTATTCGTCGTGGCCTCCTTTCCATCCTCTGCCAGTTTGGTCTTGTTTACAGATTGAACCGAAAAAGGTCTGTCATAGCCTCGTCAGTATGCGATTACTCCTTCCTAAACCAACTTTCACAGAAGAATAGGTTCCAACTTACCCGTTAACTTCCTTATCTAGCGTTAAATACTCCTTCATAACATCCTTGCCTCCTCTTTCTTGTAGATATTTCATATACAAATGCGTCAGATCTTTGATTGTTGATAATGGTAGTCTAGCGCGTCGTCGAATATCTGTGTGGACCTGACGAATCTTCAGATGCTGCGCAGCTTCGGTTTCCGGCGTCGTAGGCAATTCCATCTCCAACTGTAGCCAATTGATCCAGAAGTACCTGCTATCTAGACACCAGTGATGGTTCTTCTGGAATATCTGCCTAGCTCCCTCTATATCGCCCTTGATCTTCCAGACCATACGTGCCCATTCTGCAGTCACCGCCCCTTTCGTATATGGATCTGTTGTCTGGTTATCGACAATATCCGAGTAAATTTTGAGAGCAGCCTCTACCCCATCGTTTCGGCGAGTAATATTCGCCAAAGCAACAATTGCTTCTATGTAGCCAGGCAGAACAATGAGCACAGAATCTATGATATCTTTGCTCATATCTGGTTTCCCGTGCATCTCCTCAAAGAACGCATACTGTAATCGAATCTGGGGTCTGCTCATAGGAACATACAACATGCAAGCACGCTGGTAGATATTTCGGACTTCCTCCTCCTTGCCCTCTTGGGAGCTCATCCACCTAGCGTATCGGAACCAGAATTCATCGTAGAAAGCAGCTGTAACTAAGCATCGTTCGTACAGGAATTGGACCCGGGCAATGTCGCCTTCCACCTCTTCAAAATCAAGGTATCTTCTCCAATTAATAATCTGGGCTTCGTCTAGCTCGGTAACATGGAAGTAGGGTCGTTTGATCTAGTCTATTATTAGCGTTGCATGCTACGCACTAGCGGTAAATAGAATGCATACCTCTTGTTCATATGTCCATCGCTTTGTCGTCTCGGTTTGTGTCCTTTGAAAGATTTCGAGATGGAAGTTATCAATTCTAGATCGGACTTCGCGTTCAATCTCCAACTCTCCACGCTCCATCTTGAGCTGCTGGTGCCCAGCTTGAATAGGCTGCTGTGGTTCATTCTCGACTTCTTGGCGGAATTGGTTCAGCATGTCCGCTGGCAAAAGCTCGTCTAATGGTCTTGTCTGGGCCATAGCTCTGAATCGCTCAAAGTATCTAGCATATTGGTGCATAGGGATGTGAACTACTCGATCGAGGATGGCATAGATTTTGTCGTGGGCGTCGACGCGTTCTTCGAATTCGATGTATTTGTCCCAGAAAGGATGCGCAAGAAAGTCAAGTCCAACGCAATTAGCGCCACGCTCAAATAGCCTGGAAAGGTTAGCGGGTTCTATGTCAGTTCCGTATTTTTTCATTGTTATACTGAAAGCAGGAGGGGACAGGAGAGGGGAGGGAGTGCGTGAGCGAGTGAGGAACAAACAGGATGAGATGTTAACTAAGCCTAATACTAGCAACCGGTCCAGAGAATTTTGCTCTCGGCTGTGTGTTTTCCATTTGCCATCTCTGAGATGACGCCGTCTGATAGTCTCTTAGAAGAAAGTGCAAGGAATTCGCAATAGACCCGAGGGTGGAGAAAGAAAGGATGTGTGTAGAATAAAGGTATGAGATATAGAGAGAACTATGAGGGAGTGATGTTTCATCGCGGTGAGGGTTCACTGAAGTTATGACAGACGACTTGTAAAGATCTTGCGCATCAATGAGTGAGGGGAAAGGAGTGGGGAGAGGGGTGGAAGGAAGGCAAAGGAAGGGGTTTACGGCTGGAAGGTTTCTCCAATAAAGTATATATACCACTGGACATCCCTCGTCCGGCCGTCGAAATCTACGTTATTGCCGCTGTAGCCCATTGTGATTTGGTTTAAAGAACACTTACTCTCTGGTCAAATCGATATCATGACTTGTATCAACTTTAAAGTTGCAGTACGCGGTCCACAAGTCCACTGAGTTGGTGATGCTGGCGACGCCTCTCTCGTACACCATCTCCGACGCTTCTGTACCCGCGATGCTGAATTCAAGGTCGGCGTATTTTTTCCAATATCCGAAAAGTAGCGGAAATTTCGCGAGAAAGCGGTCAAATGCATTTCGGGTGAGTGCGATTGCCTGAGGGGACGAATTCCGGTTAAGGCCACCGCCTTCGAGTGCTTCACAGACGCGCACGAGTTTTTCCCAGGACTCAAAGTCATCTGGATCCTCCATCTAAAGGTGTGAAAGTATATTAGGCGTATAGTTTTAAAAGCCAACTGGCAACATAGAACGCTGGATAATCAGGATTAATACATACGACACCCTTGTTTGCGGCTTCATATTCCGCGTTTTCGTCGACATTCATCGCCTGAGGATCAGGATTCTGGTAGTAACTCATTGTGCCGATATGCACAGGTTGATACCCGTGATCACTTCAGAGGTTTAAAATATAAAAAGGCAAATTCGATTGGGGGTTTAAACAGCCGGGCACGCGTCAAAAGGTTGAGAGCAGGTTTTAGTAGTGTGAAGAAAGGTATACGGATAGATGAGAGAATGGCGATGGCTCGATGAAAGGTGTTTTGATGACGGATTGGAGATGGCTGGGTGGCCTGTCCACCAACGGAAAATGTAACCAGGCACAGATCATCTCCGTGCCAAGCCACCATCCGGCTGCTCCCCGAGACAAGCCGCAACGCATCAACACACAACTTCCAACAGCTGCATAGGGAGACCATATGCTACTATGAGCTGGGCATCAACGACCCAATATTCAGTTCTTTTTCATCAAGGATTTAGAAGATTATAGAATTATCAGAGGCTCACGATGTTCATCTTGTCCGCTCGTTGAAACTGTGCCGCCTTCCTACCAACCATCGTGCCTAGCACTATCCCCCAGCCTCCGTGAGAATGCGACTTCACCTTCTCTGCAACTGGCTATTCTCAATTTCACATAACAGCGAAAACCCCTCGGCTTTAAAGGGCATATTTACGGGTCAATTGAACCTTCAGATCTCGTTCAAGAATTCAACCAGGAATATATGTAGTGAAGTGTAACCATCTCTGATAACTTAGATGTCTCCTTTTCGGTCATTACTCCTATGTACTTCCCCAATCAGGATGGTTATCGCTGCTGTTCAAGAATTTTATTTATCTCATAAAACCAGCCGCTCGAAGCAAAACTTTATGCCATTATTTAGTATCATGATCACATGTGATTAATATTATAACCAGAGAACTTGTCTGCTATTCTGACTTTTCAACCGCAGTCAGGACACTCCTAGCTGTTTTGATTACCCTGGTATTATTCTGCAAGAGTAGGTGCGTATATTTAATCGCTAACTCTGGCCCAACAGTACTGTGTGATCTTGAGGGAAAGGAATAATGTGGAATCGATGGCTCGGATATCTCCGAATCCGAAACCTTAGAATCCAATGATTTCGACAATTACTCCCGATTTCCCTATTATTAGTATCTTTAGGTCACAAATTCGGAGCTCTAGATGACTCCCTGTGAAATACGTTGTATGACGCTTACTGAAACAAGGTTTTATCTTTCTATTTTCCTTAGGGTTCTTTACTTACCTAATCTAGATATCTATGTCACATACCCTATTCTTATAGTTTATGTTTATTTCGTTATTTATATTTAACTTGCAAGCGCGACCCGGATGATCTAAAAGGAGAAAGAAAAAATACAAATCTCAAGAGCCTAAGTAATGCCGCCACAAAGCCACTTATAGTTTAAACAGATTTTCGTAGGCCGCCGATCCGAATTACAAATGGCGAGCGTGAAAATATACACCTCTCAATAAATATGCTATGCTTTCATCGCAAATCTTCAAACTAATGGTATGCCGAATCTTATTTCAAATGGACGTCAAAATGTTCAACAACAGATCTCTTGGTTCCCCCATTCGTGAAGAACGCAGCGAATCGCGACATTTAATGTGAATTGCAGAGTTTGTATTTCGAAGTCCTCACCTCCACTTTCGGGGTACCAAATCTTACATCACCTAGTCTTACATTTATTTGAAAACCTTGGGCCTAATACAGTCAAGTTATGCATGCATCATATCATACGGTCAACACACGGGATGTTCCAACCTGGAACGGGTATCATCGCTTACATTTGAACGAACGTCATTGGCCAACTCGGCTACGTCTTCCCCCACAGCCCGACGATATTGATTCTGGGTCTCAAGTCCGACCAAACTACACAAATAGTCCTGAGCGTAAGTGATATATTGATCTATCCTGAATTCCTGTCCCAATCCCGAAGAAATCTCTCGAAGCCTCCACTACTTTGTTCGTCAATCGCCATGGCTGCTACTACCAGAGCCGCGTTTGGGGTCCAGCATATCGCCAAGGTAAAAGGCCGACTTCTCTAATCTTGGCTTCTGGCCGCTAAATTTGCCGGTGCTCTAATGCGTTTTCTTGGAATAGGGAATCGGCAGACTATCAAACGCTGTATTGAAGAAAGGTATGTTGCATTTTTACATTCAACACACTTTTAAATAGCTTTTAGGACAAGGACTTTTCTAATCACCCGTATCCCCATATTCTAGGCCAAGGGAGTTGGGTCTGGACCGATGAGGGCCGAAAGCTCCTCGATTTTACGGCTGGAATAGGCGTCGTCAACCTAGGTATGTTCATAAAGTCATACACACATACATATGCTACGCTGTTCTTCTAACAAACAATTACAGGTCATTGCCACCCCAAGGTAACAGCAGCTGCACAGGAGCAAGTAGGCACGCTTGTCCATGGCCAAGTAAACATCGCCATGCACGAGCCCATGCTCAACCTCATTGAAAAGCTGAAACCCGTCATGCCGGATCCATCCCTCAACACCTTCTTCTTCTGGAACTCCGGTGCCGAAGCTGTTGAAGCCGCCGTCAAGCTCGCCCGAATGGCCACAAAACGACAAAACATAGTTGTCATGCAGGGTTCCTACCATGGCCGCACGTTTGGCACTATGGGACTCACGAAGAGTAAAACAGTTTATGGTGCCGGATTTGCACCGTTCATGCCAGGCGTCCTTACGAGCCCGTTTCCCTATTGTAATCAGTGTGCGATCGCCGGAGCGGATCCAACGATGGGATTCGAGAATTGTTGTAACAATCCGATTCACGAGCTGAAGATACTACTGAAGCAGCAAAGTGCACCGTCGGACACTGCTGCTATACTTATCGAGCCGGTATTAGGCGAGGGAGGATATGTGGTTCCTCCCCCGGGTTTCCTTCCCGCCGTTCGTCAGATTTGCGACGAAAACAATATACTCCTGATTCTGGATGAAGTTCAGAGCGGATTCGGCAGAACTGGCAAGTATTTTGCCTCAGAACACTGGGGCGTCAGACCAGATATCATGGTTATGGCTAAAGGTATCGCCAACGGCATGCCGTTGAGCGGAATTGTCGCGAACAAGGAGTTGATGGATAAACAAAACCCGGGAAGCATGGGTGGAACATACTCTGGTAACGCTGTCGCATGTGCAGCGGGTATTGCCTGTGCAGAGGTCATGCAAGAGGAGAAGGTTTTGGAGAATGTTGCGGCAAGGTGTGTTACAACCCCCAAATTAAATGAATCTAGAGTGCTTACAAGTCCCACAGATCGAAACAACTGTTCGACACTCTTTTCGCACTAAAGTCATCTCCAAAGACGGGTCACTTGATCAAAGACATTAGGGGTCTTGGGCTTATGATCGGTCTCGAATTCAACTCTCCAGCATTCCCGACACTTAGTCCGAAAGATGTGCCTAAAGGAATTGCATCGAGGGTCCAGACGAAATGTTTGGAGAATGACATGTTGACTCTCACGACGAGCATCTATGAAACCATCAGATTCATCACCCCACTGACGGTCAGCGAAGAAGAAATGAAATTGGGATGCGAGATCTTTACCAAGGCCGTGGAAGATGTTGCGAAAGAGGGTTAGGGAGCCCTTGTAGAATATATTACAAAAAGCATTAACTTGACTTTTTTATTGGTATCGATGGTCTAGCGACAATCTAGTTGTTGTACAGAATAAACAGATTATACAAGTACAATATCTTTAAATTGTCTCCAAATCCTCCTCAGTTAAGCCTTTCATGATTTTCTCCTCTAGGCTAAACTCCCAGAGTTGGGTATCCTTATCAAAAGTCTTATTTACCGTGAACCAGATAATCTCTAGGTCCGTGTCCGTGTCCGTGTCAGACTCCCGCACGAACATGACACTTTCCAACCCTCTTAACCCTGAACAAAACCATTCTGTTACTGTCGAATCCAAATAGCAAATCATTCGGTCGAGCCCATAGTCCATATACGGACATGGAAGCATCACACCTTTCAGGTTTTTCATTTTCATCACATCTTTGTAAAGGTCTGCGGCCGAGACTGTGGGATCATCAAAGTCTGCTAGATCTACCATGATCTTCATATACTCGAGCCTAGGAAACCGCCATGCTAATTCTTCAAAGTAAACTGGACTAGTAGCAAGACCTAGGCTGACATAAAGCTCTTTTACGTTTGGGAAGGTTGTGTGCATGAACGGGAAGACGATGGGGCTTTCCGGGGTTGAGGTTTCGCTGGGACCCTGCCAGAATGGATAGGAACCGAATAATTCCACTTTCCTCAATGTGGTCGATGAGTGCTGTAGAAACGCAAGGGGGTTGAACTGATCTGGCATGAAAGGATTTAAGATACCAAATATATCAATTCTGATTTCTTCTAGAGTTGACGGGTACTGAATTGGGTTCGTTTCTGTTCGTGTGCATGTGGTGGCCGTCGCCAGCTCTTGATTTGATTGGCTACCATCACCTGGTTCCGCTTGCTGGTCTCGATTTGTGGGTCCACTCTCGCCAGCATCCTTTGATTTGCTACTCGAATCGACCTTGCTATCAACCAATCCTAGAAATCGCTTATTTTCTTCAGATAGGTTTTCAAAGGTCCATTCTGGTTTATTGCAGTCAGGTAGTTCAGCAAAGTGTGGGTTCCCTATCAACGCAAACTGCAGGAATTTTAGCGGCACCGCTGGCAACACAGCGGCATTTTGTTCCGCAGGGGCGGATATTCTGTTAAACACGCCTCGAAAGAGCATCTCATGAAAACACGCGAGTGCATCTGATTTGCGATGCTTTGCTAAAAAGCTATCGTGACAGATCATTATGCTTTCCAGTCGTGGGAAAACACGCAGCCCGGCGGTGCAGAGGCGATAGTAGTCGACCGTCATTGTAATTTCTTCAATGGGGTCACTGTACTCGATGCGTCGCGAGGTGTCGAGACTGACATGGCGCACCACATGCCGAATGTGAGAGAGGCTGCCGCCATCTGAAAATGCCTGGGGAGTGTCGGATGCGATATATATGTTACGAAAGAGAGTCGGGAGGGAGATTGTGCGGCAGGCCTTTGAACATAATGAAAACTCGGCAAGTTCATCGTGTTCAAGGTAGGTAGTGATTTCGAGACTGAGTTCTGGGGGTAGCGAGGTGAGAAGACCCATGGTGTCGGTTAATGACTTTGCTTTGATCAATTGACTAGAACACAAGATCTTTGCGCAACCCAAGATGTTACTGCCTAGGAGGCTGAAATAGTATTGTTAGACAGAGTGCGACAGTGAACAATGCAGGATGCGAGATGCGAGATCTTAAAATGCAAGATGCAAGATGTGCGATTTGGCTGCATCTCAGCCGCTGCGGGCAGCCCCGGCCAGAAGTTGGATTTCTGTCACGTGAGGGACGGATACCACAGACACCATGCTGGAACGCTTTTGCGTGTTGTAAATGTGAATCCGCTGCTTCTGGCTGTTAATTTCATTTGGCATTCTTTGCAAAGCGACGCATTTCATGTTAAATAACTGCAATCTTATGAAGTTTATGAACGATCTGGTAGGTTGGAAGTAACACTAGCCAAATAAGAAAGGTTCAATCACGGTGTAAAATTCAAAGCTTATTATCCGCAATATGCAAGAATATATCTATTTAATATCAAAGGTATATTCTCTACCTTTATATTAGATACACAAAACTCAAGGACGCCATGTTCGAGGGCTGGAGGTGGGTATAAGCTGTATCTTAGGTTTCTTCCTAGATTACTGGTACGGATACCAGTTCCTACATTTAATGGTAATCTCTATTTGGTTTGTAACTGTCGCGGTGGACTCGCAACAGCGGAGGTCGAGAAATCGATAGACGAAGAGCGCCCGCGGTACGGGTTGAGTTATGCAAGAATAACAATGAGGCTGCGGGACGTTTAACCAACAGCCGGTGGCTTTCATCAAGACTATAAGCATTTGAAGGTTTTATTTTTCTTCATTTCGCCCCACCTAGGACGCAGAGGTGATTATTTCCAAAGTACACCAAACTAATAAGGGTTCATTTCAACAGTACAAAGATACTAATGAATCGGTAAACTGAGAATATCACTGGCTTAACAACTTAAAAAAAAAAATATGATAATAAGCATTTGTAAACAGAAATATATCCAAGATATAACGCTCCGAAAATGCGCCGCGCTGAGACCACCGTACTACGGTACATCTTCCTAGTGATTACATTCTGGGATCGCTTAGGTGTGAAAAGATTCCCACAGTGATCCACTAAACTTCATGAGCATTTCTTTCCATTCGAGTTTTACGGGCCCAGTTCCTTTCACAATCTTACAGTCCGAAACAAGCATCTTACCACTCCAGTCCTGTCCAAATCTATGTCGGATAAACATAACATTCTCCAATTTGTCAAGCCCCCCATCAACCCAATTTGTCACACTGGAATAAAGTTGCCGCGTGTTGGACTGTTTCTTCGCGGATACCTGCGGCCGCGGTAAGACTAGCTTTCTTAAATCTCGCATCTTTTGGATCGGGTATAAAAACATATCAGAGGGCAATATCGGTTCTTTCGGAAGATATATCGAATTCTCTGCGTCTCGCGTTCCCGGTACGATCCATAACTCTTGGACGCTCGGGAAATTTGCTGCCAGTTCTGCAAAATAGTCTCCATTGGCAAAGTCAAAGCTGACTATCATCACCGTTACCGATGGATACGGTCCGTATTCGGTGGGAAAGACAGATTTCGTCTTGATTGTCGTTGAGTAATTTCTAAGCGACGCTGACAGTTCTACCCTCTGTAAGCTTGTTGCGGAAAATTGCATCAGAGAAAAAACACTCGAAAAGTCATCGTCGTAGTATGCGTCAAATTTTGTCGTGATTCCAATTTCCTCGAGGGCCGGCGGGTAGGGAATTATGTTAACCTCATCCCAGTTACTGTTGATTTTGCCGTACGGTGTGAGACCCATGAATAGCTGGTTCTCCTCTGAGAAAGGGCCTATCCATTCGTCGATGCGGGTTGAGACTGTTTCGTTGTTTCCAAACTCCAAGTAGCAGAATATAATCTTCGGATAGAAAACATAGCTGCAAAACGCCGTGAATATCAATCGAATTAGCCGGTTGTCGAATTTCGAAAAGACCCTGAATCCATATTGCAGCAGTTCGTATTTTAATTTGATGCTTGTAATGTTTTCGAACGGATGAAGCGATGTAATGCAAATGCGAAAATACTCGCAAATGTTTTCAGCCCCCGAGATTCCCATGGAATCGAAAGTGAGGTGTCGAACTTGACCAGCAAGATGACCAAGTCTCCCGCCTTCTTGAAATGCGTTGACAGATGTTGGATTTACCCTGAGGCGCCGAAAGAACTGCGGGAAAGCTAGCGCTAGATACCGACAGTGTTTGGAGCATAGCGAGAAGCTCCGCACATCCTCGGAGGGTAGGTAGGACAAAATGGGTAGTATGAGCTCGAGGTGCAGCGAAGTTAATAATGTCGTAGAACTATCCATGGCGGCGGGTGCGCGATGATTATCCTGCCCTGGCTTTGCCCGCTAGCTGCTTGTTAGCCAGTGTATGTTTCCAGGCTTGTTATTGGACCTCTAACTAAGATCAAACACTTGCTAAACGCCCAATACGAAATTATTCCAGATGTTGGAGTCGAGTCCTGGGAGATGGCTGTAATACGATCATAATCGATATAATCTTGGTCCAGTACTTCTCACCTGCACTTATATCCTCCTTTGTCTTTTCTTGGTATAACATCCGCCACACGGGATCCCCGGGATTATAGGTCAGCGCAGAGGAGAGTTTCCGTAACGTTTTCTTGTGTATTTTTAGGAAGAATCGAAAGAATACCTGAAGCAATTTGGGGGCAGTTGCATTCATCAACTCTGTAGGGTTGCACTGTTGGCTTTTGCTAAATCTTTGATTGAGAGTTAGATAATAATTTCCACATATTATGCCGGAATTATTAACTGTGTTCAGGGCCCTTTAAAAGTTGTTTTATAGCATTTTCCGATAATTATTTCAAGCTTTTTTCTGGAATTTGATCGTCATCTTCTTCAAGGAGCCTCTAGGATAACAAGATGTCATCTACAGACTGTTCCGCGCCGATTACAATCATATCGTCGGTGAAGGACGCCAGCGCGACCTTGCACCGATCGAAGGGTATCAAGGAGATAAATTTAAAAGCGGCTCCTGGTGATGCGTGGCGTTCAGATATTACCCAAGACTCAGAGATCACGATGAATAATCTTTAATTTAGCGAATTTGGTTATGAGGTATGAGTAGCCCGGTTATTATTATTAATAATGTTGATGTTTAAAGATTAAATATAGGGGAGACCTGAATGAGTCTTTTTATTGTTCGGCTTGGACAAGGACATAAGCACATGAAATAACCATGGATATAAGAATATGAAATAACTATTAATCATATATCCACATTAAGAAATTTACTTTTCCTATCTCTTGTCTAAATAGATCCTCCTGTATCCTATAATTCCCTGTAAAGGTTTAGTGCCTTGTTTTAGAGATCCTTTACAATAACTTAAGTGGCATCAATCGTCAATCTACATGCGACATTTTACCTATACAAAAGCGCACTGTCGACCAGGATGCCTACCTAGTTACTACTAGTGAAGATGTAGAGTTAGCAAGTGTGTATTCAGTTTTATAATGCCACTTAGTTGGGTAGCACATGAGGTTTCGGTGGCCATACTTTGGGTGCAACCAGCTTATATGGGGTCATGAATGCAATGGATTGGGTTATCACTCATTTTTCTGAGCAAGGCTTTCACTGTCTAACGAGATAATCTTACAATGCCTTCAGTTACCTCCAGATCATAGTCGATACCATTGATATGTAACAGCAAGAGTTGTGGTGAAGTGACAAGCGGAATCAAGTAACTAAGAGATGATCAAACATCATCGAAAAATAGATAATCGAACAACTCGTTCGAGAATCTTTCCTTAATATCGCTCAATTTCCACCCTTGGATTTCTCCAAGTTTAGTCAAAGCAGACTTGAACTCCACAATCTGGTCTTTGTAACTTTCATTCTTGAGCACCTCACGCCATGGTTTCCCTTCGACTTTGAAATTATCCCACTCCTTCGCCCAATGGGGGCGGACGTTGAGCTTGTTGCCATCATTGTCTCTGCTGCAGTCACGCATCCAGATGTCGAGAACCTTCTGCGCGAAGGGCTGCCATGTTCCATCTTCACCAGCGCTTTTAAGCGTGAGGATCTCAATGGCGCATGTTCCAAACTCGTTACCGCGCTGAGGTGCCATGGTGATGTCGCTGTTACCCACCATGCGCATCTCAAGTGGCATACGCATCGGGCTCTGCTTGGTATTGTTATAAGCTTCGATGATAGCTTTCCACCAGGCGCGTTGAACGTTAGCATAATCTCGAGCATTAGGGTCATCTTTTTTAGCGTGCAACTATTGAAGAAAACCGTGGAGGTCAGTTGAGATTTCGCAACACATTAGGATCCAGAACCTAGGAGGAGGACTTACAGGAAGTTCGATCTCAAGATCGCGGACCTGAATATTCTGTATTCCTCTTTGAAAATGCAATGCATTCGGAAGGGCTGTGCGAATTGGCTTTTGTTTGTCACCGATTTGAAGCAGGTTTCGCTCCGCCAACCAAGCTACAATGCAGTTTCAACACAAAGTCAACTTCATTCTGCGTATTTAGTAATTTTCCGGGTGTTACTCACTCAGCATTACAGTTTGTTTATACTCTGATATGAACCAACTCCAAGCCTTTTTAGCCTTCTGCGTAAGTGCGACAGCAATCGTGCCCCAGACCTGCTGGGCCGCCGCAAATTTACCGGGGAAATCCTCCAAATTTTTGAGATCCGTGTCAGTAGACCAACAATTAACCCAGACTTTTCCAGAGTAAGGGAACCAGAACCATTCAGAATAGTAGTCTGAGTTTGCCTTGCGTTCGAACTCTTCCTGCGCCTTTCGCTTCTCCTCGTCGGTTCGCGGCCTCTTCGGGCGAATTGCCTCGGGGATATCTTCGTGCTTCATTTCTGGAGGCGGTGGCACGGCATCAACAACGTCGACGAGCTGGGGCCGTAGAACCGCTGCGGTCATGGGGTCAAGCTCCAAGGTTATGTGAGTGACGACACCAACCAGGCCGAAACAGCCAGCGACCGCTTTGAGGAGATCCGGGGTGGACATGTCTACTTCTTGGCAGTTTGCATTCGCGTCGACATACTCAATCTTTCTAACGATATCACTCATAGTCTTATGTTGTATGCCTCCACCGTGACTTCGAGGACGGGTTATACGTTAGTCAGATCACTTGAGATAAAATAGATAGATTAAAGAGGGGGTGAACTTGGAGAAAGATTTGATTTACCAGATTGGTGCATTGCTCCCACCCACGGTGATCTCAACCATGATAATACTCATTGGGAGAGTAACGTCGTTCGTTATACACCAACGGCGAAGCTGCTCATGGGTGACCGAAGTCCCAATCCTCACATATTTCTTACCATTTCCCAGGTCTGGCCCGTTTACAAATTGGCCATTTCTTTCCGTAATGGAATTTAGCTGAATAGGGTCCGGTAATTTGCGCCACGGCTCACCTGTATAATTTGGGAGAATCGATGCCGTGCTCAGGTCTAAGGTGGAGATTAAAGAGTTCTGATTTTTATCTTGCCCTTGATCGTTCCCTCTACCGAATATCGGAGACCAAGAATGGCCTGTTGTAAGCAGATTCATACCGGAACTGTCAACAGAATTCTACAGAACTGATAGAATAACATAAGATTCCAACTTACGGAATCCAGATACTCGGACGCCTTTCTTATTCTGTTGTGCGTGTTTTACGACCATGCGTACATCGTCTGGTTTATCTGGCAAGAAAGTCCATTGGGGCGTGTTTTGGATGGTTCTTCCCCAGTTTTCAAATTTAAGGTCCCGAAGTCCAGGGATGGGCTTTGAATTAACGATAATCAAGGTATGTTAGTTTCATTATTTGTGCTTCCACATGACACTGAACGGGATCAGAGAACGAATTTGTCAATCGCAAGGATGTGGCACTGCTTTACCTCCTTCTCACCCTCAATGAAAACTGTCTGGTACTTCCCAAATTGCTTTCCAGGTTCCGGCAGGAATTCACGGTTGTCACCTGATGAACCTAGGTCCTCATTGGGAGAACCAAGCTTAGGTGCTGGTACGTCCTCCTGTACTTTCTGTGCCTCCTCGAGCTTCTGAATAAGCTCTCGAGTTACAAGAGGAGGCCTTGAAAGAAATTCTTTGGCTGCATCGTCACTAGATTTGGTTCCATCCAAATACGCATTCAGTGCGTTTTTTTCGTCCGGATCATACTTGTCAAGAACTTGACTGTAATCATCGCTCTCGGAATCTTTGTATACCTTCATAAGGCGACGAAGAGTTTCTTCGTTGTCTACTTTGCCGTCGTAATAATCTTGCATCAAGTCGCTCATCCCCGGGAAGAGTTTTTTGTCAAGCTCCTCATTCTGCTTGATTGTTTGGCTAATCTCAAGGATGGCTTCTCTGATTGGTTGTGGCTCCATGTTCTCCGTTAATATGCAGCAGATTTGCCGTTAATATGAGTTATGATAGAAGTGCAATTGGTTTTAAGGCTTCAAACATGCTTTAAAATCTTGAGAAATGCGTAGCATATCAATCCGCCCAACTATTTTATTTCTGAATGTCCAATCGTGTGGTTTATATGGTCGTCTTCATAGCTACAGCTAGTATCTTGAGCTGATCGATGCATAGCTCTACGTATGTATCACTGCACCACCCCCGCTTTCTTGTAGCAGGCTTAAAAACTGTTGGCTATTATTGAAAGAAGCTAGGTAGGAATACTTTGAGCTGAGGAATCCCATGCACATCCTAAACGGTTGCGGCCGACGTAGTATCTCAGGAGCGGGGTAAATACCTGGTGCCACAATACACAATATATATGGATGCTATGGGCCATAGTCTCGGATAGGTTCGTGACCCATGCGAATATTCGAATTGAATCGGCAGCTCCAATCGATAAATCGATCTAGATTGCTAAAAACCCTCGTCAAAGCCTGTATGAAACACCTCTGAAGTGGGGCATTGTACCGTTCTCGCTAGCGCGTGATTGGCGGTGGCAGATAGCCTGGAGTCTTCACCCTCACGGCTGAGGATTGAAAACAGTAAGAAAGGATCCGTGCATCCCTGTATGCAAAGACAGCAGAACGGTATGAAGCAAGAGCAGCTGATACGCCCTCATGAACGAAGAGGTAGATACCATGAACCTATGAGAAGGAAGAATTAATTGATGAACCACACGTCTGGGGCCGGGGGCGGGGATCCTGGAGAGCCTGCATGGCATGGCACAAAAAAGGCTTGCACGGCACGGCACGATTTGCCCGCCTTCTCAGGATAAAATTGAAACCCGAAGTGCGACTCTAACAATCAACACAAATTTCTGCATGAAAACTACGAATGGTGCAGCCCGAGAATAGCCAATAGGCGTGTCGTGGCAGGATCGAGCTTACGATGTGGTCAATTCTGATACTGACTATGCATAATCTCCGCATCTGCAAAAAGTTCATTGGCTGATCCAGGACTTAGCTGATTATATTAGCTTTGCCTCACGTCGAGTGTTCTCACTCCGCCGTCGAGACAGATGCACTACCCCGCTTCTGACGAGGGGATTGGTCAATCTCTTGATCCGAATACGAAGGGCATTTTCATTCATTATCAGTCACGCCCTCGTCTGTAGTAACATGGTTAGTCTATATTGACCATCGTAACAGAACCTCCTCCTTCTCCTTCTCCTTCACAAAACGAGCAGCGTATATACGTGAATGACTACGGCATATGTAGAGCTCACTGGTCTATTTTTACTGCATATAGGGTTAGATTTCCAAATTACATACCCCCTTCAAGTTCGCTTGGCATTTGTTTGTAAAATCCATTGCTAGTCAAGTTGATTACTGACACAGTCAATAGCTTATTGCGAAACGCGTTAAATTAGTCAGTGTGGCCATTGCCATAACCTTCGATCACTATAAGTAGCATACATGTCGAAATCTTCAGATGAAACCGAAGATACATCAGATGATGCCCAGCCGCTTTGTTTTTTCGTTCCGTCTAAGCTCTTCATCGATCTCAAGCAGAGCAGCCAGACGAGGGAAAGTACTAAAACGGTGGCAGCTCAAGTCCTTGATCAGATGGATGCCGCGACTAAAAAAAACAAAGTCAGTGGTCCTTGTATTAGTCTTCTGAAACTCTAATAACATCAATAAATTGATGCATTCTAAACTTAGAGCCAAGGTCTTTGGAACATTCCTGCAAGAGAAGACTACAAACCGGACGATCCGGAGTGTCGAAAACCAATGCGCATCGTGATACAAGCCATCCAAACTGGCCTCTTAGGAGACTTAGCCGACCCTGCAAACAACTTTCAAAGAAGTTTTTACTCTCGTGAGGAAGGGGAAGAGCCTTGGTCCATACGAGAGCCTCTGACAGGAGAGTTTGCGGACCCAGCGATCGCAAAGACGTATAACGATGCTGTGGACAAATGTTACGACAACTTGGGGATTACACACGACTTTTTCCTGAAGTGCTTCAATCATAACTCCATTGACGATAAAGGCGCACCTTTAGTTGCTGTGGTGCATTATGGGTGGTCCTTCCCCTGCGCTTTCTACGCACCCTCTGGTTTTGATGAATGTCGGTACGCTTTTTGTTTTGGAGACGGCTGGGATCAGCTTAGCGACATGGATAGCGAATCAAAATTCTTTGGAAATTTTGCTGGCAGCCTCGAATGCGTAGCTCACGAAATGATGCATGCTATTACGCATTATTTGGTGAATTTGGAATATTCCGGGGAATCCGGCGCACTCAACGAGCACATATCAGACACCTTCGGGATTATGGCAGAGCAGTGGCACAAGGGTCTTACCGTTGAAAAGTCAGACTGGCTTATTGGCGAGGATATCCTGTTGCCCGAAATCAGAAGCTACGTCGGTATTGACGGAATCACGGACCCGGAAAAGTCATACGCCATGAAATCAATGAAAGCTCCCGGCACAGCGTATAATATAAAAGGCGTAGGGAGAGACAATCAAGTCCGCTACATGAAGGATTATAAATATCTTCCAATCGATAAAAATAATGATTGGGGTGGTGTTCATATCAACTCCGGCATCCCCAATCATGCGTTCTATCAGTTCGCTAATTCCTTGGGAGGTAATTCCTGGGATCTAGCAGGAAAAATTTGGTTCGCATCGCTAAAAAGTGAGGAGATGTTCAGCCAGTGCGGATTTCCTGACTGGGCTCGTATCACGATAAAAACTGCAAAGTTGTATAAGTCGTTAACGCCGCTCTCTTTGGATGAAAGTGGTAAAGAGCATACGGTGGCCTCATTATTAAGAAACGCATGGAAGACTGTTGGCATCAATACAGATATAAACATACTGAACAACTAGTTAACACTAAATGTGGAAATTAGTTTAAATTTTTTAATTAAATTATAAATTTAGTTGGTTTAATATATATAAATTAGGTATTATCAAGGCCTTTAAATCATATTTTCTGGGTTATAATATAACTCGAATAGTATACCTATTTAAACCAAAATCTAGTTTTACTATAAAAACCAGTTGTTCTATAGGGTGAAGCTGGTGTGTTGGCTGTGGAATCGACGAAGCGTGCGCAAGGAATGTATCGAATATGATCTAGGGTTGCATTTATTGTCCTACCAACATTCTTTTCTTTGAGTGAAGCCATCAAGCCTTGGTAATACTGCGTAGCGAAGTGCTTCATGAACAGAATTTAGTTTAGAGCCTTATACAATTTAGCTATAGTATTAATAAGCTATAGCTAGTTATAAGCGTACTCTTTCAAACTCTGTTAATTCAAATAAAAACAACATGCAACTAAGCTACGATCTTACCTACGTAGCTTCAAAGACTAACGCCACGAATACTTTCTTTGAGACCATTTGTAACCTCATCATTCGTTCCAAACTCTCCAAGCCGTCGCAAAATAGCGCTCGTAGCCCTTTGCACTGCAAAAAAGGAGAATATCCCAGGCGAATTTCTCCGAATAGACTCCCTGACCGACTTTAAATACTTCGACCTCTCCTTACCGGTTTCCCCAAACACCACAAGAGTATGAGCACAATGCCGCGTCACAAGATTGTTAAACAAAAGCCTCGACATGCGCCCATTCCCGTCAAGGAACGGGTGTATCTCCAAAAACCGAATCTTGAGTTCCGCCGCCGCCGCAATCGGATCACTAGTCCGAGCGAGAGCACTATTATAATTCTCAACCCAGGTTTCCATTCTCATTTCCACTTTTTCCGGGTCCAGAGGTAGAGCCTCACCGCCGGTTCTTAGCCGTAAGGGTCTGCCCGCTGTCATATGACAGCGGCGGTAGGTACCTTGATATCCCTGAAGACCTTGGTCGGATGGTATATCCTCCATGAGAATACGATGGCACTCCAATAGTTTCGCCTCACTCAATTCACCCTTCCCTTCGATTTCTCGCTTCATAAACAGAAACGCTTGGACGTGCTGGATGGCTTCCTTTTGCGGTATATCTTCGTCAATGGCTGAGGTTGTTGTATCAGGCCATTCTTCGTAAGACGTTGAATCCAAGCTTGATAATAGTTTATGAACAACTATCTGCGTCTCCGGTTTATCTAATCCGACGTGCTCTATCGCATTCGATGAATATAAAAAATTGGCAAAATCTTCCTCAAATGCCCGTTGCATGTCCTCATTCGCCGAATTTGCCAGTATACGCGCACTTCGTCCAAGAGACTCTGGTATTTCGAATAAATTCTGGGGGCGCGTATTACACCATGGTGGTATCCGATAGGCCCTAGAGCATCCTTTTAGTCGAGCGTTTTCGTCTTCTCTTCTATTTGAACAAACATCAAATATGGACCAGAGAGGGTATTTGGAGCTTTTCGGTGGCATCCTAAAACCGTAATATATTTTTCGAGGTATCCTAAATCTAATAAGGTTATCATGCTATCGTCGGAGTGCTATGATCATACGAGATAGAGCTACATGTGTTTTATAGACATCTGTGACTCAGAGTGACCCTATTTGATCGATAGTAGATCAATCCTGGCATCGTTGGACTGTTGGTTCTCCACGTGCTTAGAAGAAACTTACAACTGTAAACACTGAGTAGGAAAATGTAATTCCATGCTCGTGCTTACCAAAAGGCACTGCTATAATTATATAACTAATGAATTCTTGGATTGTAACAGTCGAAACCCGTTCTACGTGGCCGAATAAATTATTCAAAAATAATATATCTTCCTCCCAAAAAACATCGATTCTGCTGCTTTAGATATACACTTAATCTGCCTACGTCCTTCCTCCTCCCATCACAAAATATCGAGCAAGAGGAAAGAAGAAACAAAAGGCAGGGAAAGAAAGAAAAAAAAGGAATAATATAAAAATATCCTTAATAAACAACATGAAACCCCTCCCACCAAACCCGAAAGACCAAAAAAGAATCCCATCACATCCAATCCCTTGGCCAGTTAACCAGCAAAATAAAACAACATATGTTTTGTTTTCTTTCCACTACGGTTTACTCGACGGTGACTGACTTGGCCAGGTTTCTCGGGAAATCCACGTTAAGGCCCTCGAGAACAGCCAGCCAGTACGCAATCAGCTGCAGCGGGATAACGTTCAAGATACCCTGCAACACATCAACTGTCTGTGGAACCTCAATGCGCTCGCACTGTTCGTGGGCAAAGGCTTCGTCTCCACTTGCGCAAATAACAATAGGACGACCGCCACGAGCGATAACTAATTTAAATCACAGATTAGAATGTTAAACTCCGATATATGTCATCTTGAAAATGTAGAAAAAACATACCTTGTTGATAGGCGTTCAACGACTTGGCGAATATGTCATCCCTCGTCAAAATCATAATGATGGGCAAGTTCTCATCCACAAGAGCCAGGACTCCGTGCTTCAATTCACCACTCATCACAGCCTCGCAGTGCAAGTATGAGATCTCCTTGATCTTCAACGCACCCTCCAACGCAGTAGCGAATTGATGTCCACGTCCGAGCAACAAGAGCGACTTTTGACCTTGGAAGAACCTCTGGCACATGGCCTTAATGGAGTCATTCTGGTCTAGGAGAGATTTGACTTGCCCGGAAATCTTGCCTAATCCCTCCATTATCTCCGAGCGCTTCTTCGACTTGGATGCTCGGTCTTCGCTAAGACTGAGCGCAAACATGACGAGCGCAATATACTGAGAGGTGTAGGCTTTAGTAGAGGCAACACCGATTTCTGGACCAGCGTTGATGTGGACACCGCAGTGGGTGAGCAGGGAGATGGAAGAACCGACAACATTGACGATACCAACGCACAGGGCCCCGCGTTCCAAGCAGAATCTTAGGGCTAATAGCGAGTCAGCGGTTTCTCCGGACTGCGACACAAACACGCAGGTGTCATCTCTGAACACCGGTGCCTGACGATCCAAAAAGTCGGATGCTAACTCCACGGCGATAGGAATCTCGGTCAACTCTTCAAAGATACCACGGACAGCCATACACGAGTGGTACGATGTGCCACAGGCGATAAAGATGATGCGTCGGCAACGTCTGATGGTGGAAATAAATCTACTAAGTCCTCCAAGCGTCACCGTCTTATTTTCGAGATCTAGACGACCACGCATAGTATTCACCACAGATTCGGGCTGTTCGAAAATCTCTTTCTGCATGAAATGATCAAATTTGCCTTTCATGATCTCCTGGAGCTCCATCTCGAGGGTTTGAATGCTACGGACAGCACTAGTGGTTCCCTCATCCTTCTTCATACGATGGATATTGAGCTGTCCCTCGTGAATGTGGGCAATGTCGTCATCCTCAAGGTAGAGCACTTTCTTGGTGTGCTCAATAATAGCCGAAGGATCAGAACTGAGGAAGAACTCGGCAGGCTCAGGCATGCCATTGTCGCTGAGGAAAGCACGGGATTGAGATCGGTGGAGGAGAGATTTGTCAGGTGGGGCGAGAAGGGTGTTTGACTTTTTCGCAGCGAGGTTGTGGCTTGCCTTCTCGGGGGAGAGAGCAGCGCCCTCGAGCTCGGAGTACTCGACGTCGACAAAGTCGACCTTGAGTTTCTTGGCTGTCTTCACTCCGATGACAAGTGGAGAACCCCTCCTAGCGGCGATAACCTCATGTGGGTAGTGCTTGGACTTGATGAGCAGTCCAAAGGCGCCCTCGAGCTCCTTGATGATAGCCTTGGCAAGGGTGGTGAAGTCAATGCCTGGGTTTGTGTCGTAGATGAACTTTGCGAGTTTGGCAATGCATTCGGTATCGGTCTCGGTCTCGAACTTGTGGCCTTTAGCCTCAAGGACAGACTTGAGTTCCTTGTAGTTTGTGATGATACCGTTGTGGACGACGGTGAATTCGAATGTTGGGTCAGATCTATTCTCGCGTTAGATCACGGCCGTGTACGCGTCTGTGAAATTCAAAGAAATTTTACCTGTGTGGATGGCAGTTCAGCCTGGAGGGCTTGCCGTGAGTGGCCCATCGTGTGTGCGAGATAGCGGCGTGAGAGACAAAGGTGGCTTCTGGGTCTGGGTTTTGCTCCTCGATGAGCTGGCGGAGCTTGATGACCTTTCCGACCTCTTTAAAGGCGAGAACCTCGCCTTCCTTATCGCCATCAACAACAAGACCCGCGGAGTCGTATCCTCTATATTCGAGTCTTGACAGACCTATAATTCAAAGAAGCTGTTAGTACACGAGATCTCAAACGATCTGGGCTGGGCCTCCTAAGAAGCTGCCCGCGTGCCCCACAACACATGGCACCGTGTCAGCGACCAAGCTGTGGGGCGTCAATTGGAGAAGTAATGTAGAAAGCATCATCCTAGCGTCTTCGATCCAACTAGGTATCATCGATTGAGAGGGGTATGAAGGGATTGTTTACCCTGGAGCATGCATTCGAGGATGAACTTGCGGTCTCGCTCAACCAGATAGTTCAAGTAGCCAAAGATTCCACTATGTCACAGTGTATCGTTAGCTTGGCTACGTCTCCTGAGCTGCACAGCTTTCAAAATAGCTCTTGTCGATATATTCTCGTCGGTTGAAAGGGTCAATTGGACGTACCACATGTTGGTGAGCTGTGTATTTCTGTTTACTGGGGATCTGATTTATGAGGGAAAGTCGTGGAGGGGTTTTGGAAGGATGGCGGGGTGTTTGTTACGGCAGAAGAAAAATCGGGGGTAAACAGGACGGGGGTCTTGGGAGGGATCGTATGTAGTATATGCGTCAGTTTTTCTCCGCTCTGCTGGTTCGAATAGCGAGTATTTGTTAGCTGGAACAACAGAAAACGAAGCACAAGAGAAAAAAAGAGACAATGCGAGAAGGAGAGCTAATTTATAGCTGGGAGGGGGGTTCAGACAAGCTTCAAGGCCTAGTGAGAAGCAGCTGCGCGTATGGAAATCGGGGCGAAATGTGAATTGCTGTTAAGATGTCGATTGCTAGGGAAGGAATGGAGCAGGAGCAGTCTCCAGCGGCATACACCTATATATACATTTACTTATATATGTATACACGCGGAGGGCGGGGCAGCAGAGCAGGAGAAGCAAGCTAGCTAGCTAGCCAGCCAGCCAATTTGGCAGCTCGAGCCAGCTACCCTTTTGTTCTGTAAGAAACTACTTATGCAGCATCTGGCAATCGACACCCGGCGTCTGGGAACGAATCCAACGGTGAAGAGCAGGCACGTTCTCCGGTTGCGGTGCGGCCAATCAAGCCGATAGGGCTGACTGACCGAACAGCAGCTTTGCCATTACGTACCTCAGAAAGCAGAAAAAGAGAAAGAGAGAAAGATCTGTTATCTAGGACCGGCGCAAGGTATCAAGGGATGAAAGAGAGCAGCAGCTGAGAATAAGTCAGAGTGAGATTGTGCACTATTTAATAGCTGAGCTAATGGAAGCTGCCACAGCTGCAGAGAAAGCTGAGACGAAGCAGGGTAAGAAGAAGGAGCAGGAATGCCAATTGAGAGCGTGCATGCGGGTCTGGAGATCTTTTGATGGTGCAGGAATGCAACATAGATAGCTGTTCATGCACCGGGGCCAGGGCTTGCTTGCATGTGTACCATTCAATCATGTATGTACGTACCTCTGATCTGATATGATGGGATATTCAAGGTTTGAAGCGGAGAGCGATGATATTGGGAAAGATGGAGACCCGGACTTTTCGATCAAGGAAAATTCATTGCCTTATATACCCACGCGCTCGACTGCCTGGCGAAGAATGCAATCCGTCCAGACACAAACGGTCATCTCAACGGTGGGTTTCTTTCTTTTTCTCTCTTTCTGTTTTGTCTGGATCTTCGACAGTCCTATTTTCAGCAGTGCCAAGCCGCTGGTGGGACCATCCAGAAGAATCCCAAAAAGCAAATTTGCGGTAAGGCCACTTTGGATCATGATTAGGAAGCGCAGGGTGTTCACATTTGGATGACATCTTGAACCATCTAGAATTCCAGACATCGCGGACGCGGACACCGCAGACATCTCGAGACAGATTCAACAGCCCCTCGCCTTGAAAGATCGCCAGCCGTCGCCTGGACTCTCCTCATTCGACCTCGTTCGACCTCGTTCGAGGTTTCCCTGCGGAGGGCTGTTGACGTCGTCGAGCGTGAGATCAACACGCCCGGCCGTCGTTTCAAGCTGCCGCAACCAGCAGGACGGACAACACACCTCCAAACGGTCCTCCGGATTCTTCAATCTCAACGCCCTCAACCATCTTCTCATGGGTCCCGGCATGGCCGACTGTCCAGCCTCCAGCCCCTCCTTCTCCTCTTTCTCCTCCTTCTGTCGCGATATCGCAATCCCCAGACTGAGTGGATGCTATATTTACACGAAATTAAAGATTTCCTCAAATGTCACCTTAAAATCTCGAAAATGTCCCCACTCGGGCGAGCTCTAATCAAACACGCCTATTTTTGTCTCTCCTGTCTGAGGCGACCTAGCCAGCCAGTTCCCAGTCCTTCAGGGCCTTTTACCAAGTGTGGCACCTGCCACCCGATGCAGGAACCAGCCGAACCAATCGCCAAACGTCAAATCGCCCCCCATCCCCATGCCACCACTCAAAAGAAAACTTACGATGTCGTCGTTAACAAAAAAGGCCCACACATCTGGGATTGATATCTGGATATCTGGCCTAAACGGAACGCAGGAAAGTGAATAAAAGTATATTTATTCCCTGCGAAATC
Source organism: Dactylellina sp. 'tibetensis' (assembly GCA_036971435.1). Classification (NCBI taxonomy): domain Eukaryota; kingdom Fungi; phylum Ascomycota; class Orbiliomycetes; order Orbiliales; family Orbiliaceae; genus Dactylellina; species Dactylellina sp. 'tibetensis'. Next base: position 465,033 of record JAKDFA010000005.1, read on the forward strand.
GACGGCATACAGACGGCATCTTGCATAGTGTTTAATTGCGGTGGAGTCTGCTAAGCCTCACGCGGCTGATGTCCCTTTCGGAATATACCACATCAACGCATTTCACCTGGTCTTACGCAGAACGCCTCGGTCATAGCTGCTATCCGAGTGCATGCATCCGTTGAGTTCAGCTTGTCATCCAGTGATATTAATTTACCTGTCGTATGAGTCTGCCGTCGTATACGTCAATAATTCCTGCATTGCATGTCATTTCCTCGGAGAGATTCTTCTGTTGGTCATCAGATCGCGGATATTCTTCTCGCGTGGGCCAATCTCATTGATCAGCCGCATCGAAACAGCCATTAACATGTTTATTTTTATAATCCGCTAAGGTAGATTATCCCTCTTGATAGTAATAACAATAATGATAATAATGATAATAATAATAAGAGAACTAGGTATATTCTACCAACATGCAGACATATCTTGCCATCTAGGTTATCACCGCGATACCTCCTACATCATAGCAACTGCCGTTTCAAACAGTCTCACAGCCCCACAGCTGGATACGGGACCATCCACAGTCCAGCCCTACAGCACACACCCATCTCTCACCGTAGTCTTCATATCCTACAGGAGCTATCAGCCATGCCTCCGAAATCGCGAACACCCGGCCGGAAGGCCCGTTCTACCAAAATATCAAAACCCTCCACCGCTTCCAACCCTCGACGGAAGAAGACAGCCTCCAAACCAGCACCAATTCCCAGTCAGTCTAAAGTTAAATCTAAATCTACATACACATCTTCAGACCCTGCTGCTGGTGCCCCAAGCCCTGCTTCCGGACCGAAGATTACCACTCGGCGTTCGTCCTCATCTCGTACGTTATCTGTACCCCTATTTCTGTTTTTACGTCTCTCCCTCTCAAAACTATAGAATATAAGGATGGCTAATAATTCAAACAGCAAAAGTTCGACAAAGAAAGCATATCGCAGACATTATCAACGTACCAGACACAGTATCCTCATCTTCAGTCGTCAACGCCAACGCTGGCGAGACAGCCGGGTTCCTGAGCTTCGATTTCGTTAGGAGCGTCACCTCTTCTGCTAGAAGCTTGTTATCCGGATTGGGGTACAGCTTTGGCAGTGGTACTGTTAGTAAGAAGCCGGCGACGACAAGGGGTGTACAGAAGAAAGGGGTCAAGAAGCGAATGAAGTAGATGTTTCGTTCCAGCATTTCGTCTTTTCTGTTTGCCGAATTGTTAGAATTATTAGATCATTTGAAAGGGAACACTGGAGTTTAGGTATTCGTTTGGAACTCGAGTATTAGACTGGAAACTTTTGGATTACGCTGGATTACAGACAGCAAAGGCGGTTGATAAAAACTACAGCAATTATACTCGTTGAAAAAAGTGGTCAAAAGAAACAAAAACGCCCCTTTCCATTCCCCATTATAAGTCTATAGACTAGGACTCTCAAGCACATATAACGCCGGTGTTCGTTCAGTTGCGAAGCTTCCATCGCCAGGACCATCGTGCTGTAAGCTGAGGCCTTGCTGGAGACGAAGGCATAGCCTTTTCTTTCAGTAAAGCCTCCTTCTGGATGGGTATATCTTCTCTATTCTCCTCCATTGTCTTTGCTTTCACATCAAGTAGCATCTCCATTGTAACATTTGAACCTATCCGATCGATAGCCTCAGAATCAGTACAGCTCTCACATCAATATTGTGTTCAAGTATTTCAATTCTTACCTCCGCAGACGATAACAACCACCAAACTATCTTCCCTCAACTCCGGACACGCCTTCCTCAACGCCCCATTGTACACCGTAGCAACACTCACCCCACACGCATCTTCCACCAACAACCTCTCATCCTCCGCCAACTGGACACACCCCATCAACGCCTCGTCATCGCTCAACACCACACTCCGAACATCCAACCCGGCATTCTTCCCGCCGTTGCGAGCATACTCCCATGTCTGCTTGCTTACCCGTCGAGCACCCAGACTCGTCGCTCGCGAAGTAATAGCCGGCAACATGTGGTGTTCGTCTAGCAGCATCGATTTTGCAAGGGAGTCTGCACCACGGGTCTCCACGGCGATAATAGGCACGCCGTCCCAACCGTGGGATTTCATACCCTTCACAATGCCATTAAACAGGCCACCACCGCCAACAGAAAAGATTATGGCATCGGGAATCGGGTGGGATGCAGGTAATTGCTGGGCGATCTCGGTTATAATGGTTGAGTTTCCTTCCCAGACGTACGGATGACTATATTGTACGTAAATACTCTGTTAGCCCACACTGATCCTCTTCAGTATAGAAAACACTTTGGCTTTTTTTTTTTGGGTTGTATCGGACATACTCGAACGGCGGGCAATATACCGCTCCATCATCGTGCTTCATTAGCTCTTCGCGCATGTACTCGTCCGCTTCGATCAACCCGTCGCCAAAGACGTGTACTTCGGCATCCATATCCAGGATCTTGCCTCTCATCAGCTCGCTCGTTCGTTTCGAAACTACAACGGTAGTCGGTACACCGAGCATTTTGCCTGCTGTGGCGGCTGCGAGACCGGCGTTCCCGCCGGATGAGCAGTAGAATCGAGCGCGGGATGGGTCTGGTAGGGCGGCGAGAGAGCGGAGGTACATGTTGCCCATGCCGCGGGATTTGTACGATCCGGAGGGTTGGAGGTTTTCGAGTTTCATGAAGACTTTGCTAGTTGGTTGGGTTTTGGATGTTAGTATGGGGTATGTAAGAGTAAAAGGTTAATTTAAACAACTAACCATCCTGCTGCTCTACTGAGAGCTTTGGATTGCTTTAATGGTGTTTGGCACCATGGGAGCTGAGGCTCCTGGGTTGTAGATGGGTATGCGATAGTCATCTTGTTGAAAGACTGTCGGTATGTGTAGGAGTTTTCGGAACAATCGATTGAAAGATATCGACAAAAAAAAGCAGAGCTTAAAACAAAGGCTAAGATTATGTTCTATAAAGGGCTAGATTAGAAATAATAATAATATAATATAAAAATAAGCCGGTTTAATGGGAGGGATTTTAAAAGGTCGAATTTCGGGAAATGTATCTATGGAGAAATCGCCCTTTATACTTCGCGAGTTTATGTGTATCGCGATATGTATGATTGATTTCAAAATCCAACAGAAGATGAGAGAAAATATCAGAGAAAAGGATAACCACGGAACGGATCCTTCACTTTATTATAACACCTCTGTCTATTGCCTCAAAAAACTATTCACCACTATCGCCCGTTTTAGATTTCCTGCCACCGTTAATTATATATCTGGTATGCATTACAACGGTAGCGTAACCTCTTATCACCAGAGCTCAAGTTTCTAGTTTTCTGTTATCATCAAATTTCTCAGAAAAAAAGTAAAAAAATTATCTACGTAGCAATAGTGCTTATCTGGAGTTTCTTTTCTTCTTCGTTTTTTGTTTTTAGCTCAAATGTATCACCTCTGACCCAAGCCATTCGACGCTACTCCGATGCCCCGGCCGGACGGCGGACGACAACTCCAAAAGACGCAACGGTCAGATTCGGATCGAGGCCGTAAACGCCTGGCCCCAGTTTCTGAGCATACATTCTTTGGTTAGCGGCAGCTGCCATTTTCGTCCATAAACGTCAAAGCGAAAAGGCAAAAAAAAAAAAACCACAAAAGGTGTTGTATTGAGAACAGAAATTGCCCGTCGGAAGAAGGCAAGTTGGTTGGCTGATTGGTTCAAGCTCTCTCTCTCCGGGCCCAGTGGACCTGATAACAAGCAAGCTGAGCATGTCATTCACCCATGGAGATCACGAATTTTCACACACACGCCCATGGACTTGGTCGAATTTAAGGCTGCATCACACACAACGAAAAAGCCAAACTAGCTAGGAACTCCGTTAGTTTACCCCTGATCCCCCTTCATCGGAACAAGCGAGTGACCGAACAAACGAAGAAAAGAAGGGAAGAGTTCCAGAGCATGGCGAAAAGAAGCGCATAAGGACGGCAATCGAGCGGAAGCCTGGGGCACATGGGTCCCTGGGGGCGGTATAGGGTAATAGAATACGTAACTTTGCGACTATAGGGTAAGAGAAACGTAAGACTGGGTATAAAAAAGGGATTAGTATTGGCCAACCCATCCTTCTTCTAACAAAAATTTTTTGCTCCACAGCTGTATACCATACCATATATGTTGAAGTGCTAGTGGAACGTTGACGGCGGTGGCACGAGAGTAATACCATTGGATTCATTGGATGGGGAATTTTTCTTTCCGTCTTCGAAATGCAGATGGGGCCACTGGTTCCGGATCATGAGCTTAAAATTTTTTTCTTTTCTATCCCTTTTGGATTTTCTGGGGAAGCTGGTCGGCTGCAGTATGCGGCAGTGAGCTTAATCTAACCTCTTCGGAGATATGTTGATATATGTACAGATAGAGCTCCCTAGGTAGCTGTTGTGCTTCTAATACTCGTCCGAAATATTTCATCATCACTGGACCATATATCATAATCCCATCCTGTCCCGAAAGCTCCCACCGGGCATGCCGTTTACGATGAATTCTAAACATACATCCGTTATTATCCTATTATTATAAAACCGAAAGCGAAGAAAATATGTCAAATGACTAAATTAGAATGCTCCGGTTTCACTGCAAAAAAAACACCTCAGGAAATGGGAATGCAAGATATGAGGAAAAATGAAACCTGCCATCGTGACTTCGTGTAAGAAAAAAGGAAACGGCAGATTGCCTGCGCAGGTGTGCCTAGTTACGAGACTGGTTGCCTGTACCCCATAAAACAGAAAACACCTACAACACCTGAAAAATGTCGAAAAGTATCCGAGAAACTCCATCACTAGGTGTGGGTCACGCATCTTAACGTGTGATCTTATCGGCCACAAGTCTTTCGCCCAAAGGAAAGAATTTTTTTGTTGGGGAAGAGACGAATCCGGCTTGGTGGAAATTTAGATTCATCGAATAACCACATCAATCTGGAACTCGTCCTCGATCTCCGCATCCTCAAGCGTCATGTCTTCTTCTAGCTCCTCACCGTCAAAGTGCAATTCAATTTCGGTATCTTCATCTAGATTTCTTTCGTCTCTCATCTTGTCTATGACTTCGCTGACTTTCATGTTCTGTAGGAGTATCTGTTAGTAATGCTTTTTTGGAAGGGTATGCGACTGACAATGGACTTACAGGCTTGACTTTCAACTTCATCTCGTTAAAGCGCTTTCCTCGTAATATTATACTCATAGGTTTGGCATTTAGTGTGATTCCCGTCACTACTTCGTCATCATCATCCTCTTTATCGCTTAGCTCCCCCTTCTCAGCCTTTTCTCTTGCTTCTTCCCGCTTCTTCATCATTGTTTCATATTCTTCCTCCCACATCGCTGCAAAGTAGATTTTGCACTCTCCGGGTGTAATTCCTTCTTCTATAGCTGCTCTTTCTTCCCGATCACGTCTCCCAAAGCTTGTCCGTCGGTGTTTATCTTCCAGATACATCTTCCCTTCCCTGTCGAACCGTATCCCCAAGCTCTTCGGCACTGTCGCATCGAACACTCTGGTTTCGTTCTGCCATACTAGGACTAGCCGGTCTATCTGGTCTTCATTGAATTCTTGCATTCGCGCCCAGGTATCCCGGACTTTACCTAGCGATTGACCAAACTTGCGATTAAAGACGAATGGTTTCGTACCTTCGATCTGGCTGACGATGAGGATCTGGATGATGACATCCCTGTTGGTGTCTGTCGGGTCTATGGACGTGGCGCGTTGGCTGTTCATGGGTGGTTGAGACGATATATCGGTTGTGAAGGATATTGTAGTTCTGGCCGCCTCATCCTGCGCGCGTTTCTGCTTGTAGGCGGCGATAATTCTGTCGAATTCCGCAGGGTCAAGATCGGCAGTAGCGGTGGTTGGGCTTTGAATACTGTCTATCGATGTTTTTCGAGGCCGAGTCTCGTCGCCATCTTCGTCGTCCGAGAGTTGTATCGCTCTACATTGGATAACAATCAGTCTTTTGTTACGGCGTATGGCAACTACCAGGATAAACATACTTGTTCTCGTCGCTTTTCCTCCGTTTTGATGACCTAGTGTTCTGCTTTGTCTCTTTCTTTTGTTGCTCGATCTCAACTGCCTCTTTGGCTTTCCGTCTGGCCTCTTTCTCTTTCTGCTTTAACTGTCTTTCTCTTTCTAACTTAACCATACCCGCATGGACATCTTTGGATCGGCCCCAGTAATCTAGGTCGTTCAATTCCTGCTGCTTCTTCTCTTTCACGTTGTCGGTTATATCGATGATTTCTGGATCCTGCGGTTTTGGCTGCGCTTTCGGAGTGTCAACGGTTGCTGGAGTACTCGAAGTTTTAGTCGTCGGTGTCGACGATGCGCTAACTTTTGACAAGTCTTTGCGCCTGAAAAACATCGGCTTCATCGCGGGCTTTTTCGACTCTAGCGAAGCCATGGTTGGGGTCGGAATTGGTGAGGGGAGGATATAGGGAAGGATATGCGGGAACGTAAAATGGGTGTCTGCCGTGGAGTATTCTAGTATGGCAAAGAAAAGTGTAGTAACGACCGAGTATTCCGGGTCGCATTGGGCGTTTATATAGCCATTTAGAGCGGTAAGCCTTCGGAAGGCGATGTTGGCTGGTTAAGACAATATATTTTGCTGTGAAGTTGTAGGATGAAGGAGAAACAAAGAAATTCGTCCCAAATGTCGGGCGGGAAAATCCCCGCGCGCGAGGCGTTCCAAGCTGCTCGCAGAGTCACGTGGAGACAACCTCAGAGGAACATTCGCCCGTTGCGTTGGGTTCCCGGTCCCTGCGCGAGTGTCCATATCGGTATCCGGAGCTTGTCCCCGCAGCTGAATTTAACGACTGAAAGGAGGTTTCTGGCTTCCAGAAGGTAATAATTCGTGCTGAAAGTAGGAGGTGTAATTTCGCTCGTTAAAAGATTTAAGAACTGGGTGCATGATACTCGATGTTCGAGGTTTGTTAGTTGTGGTCGCCAGGCAGCTGCTACCGAATGCATGCAGAGGCTGCAGCCAGCTGAGGCCCATTTGAGCACTTGCACAATACCATATACTTACGTGCATGGGCTCGAAACCGAATCCTTCGCCAAGGTTGCGAGCTAATCAAAAGGAGGTCTTTGACTTAGTTCAGTTCGAGTTCACTTTGCTTCCATCTGGGCACGATATCTATATCTGCCCCACAGCAGATACCTTCAACGAAACAAAAATCAGCTGTTCGATCGAGGTTTCCGGACAGTGATATGTACTTTGAATCTGAGCTAAGAAGCTAAGACAAATGGCGTACATGCTCACGGACCTCTCGAGGCGGTTAGTAGAGCTCTCGGCAGCCATAGGTACGGAGTTCGATGGAGAAGATATAGACGACTGGCCATCTCCGGATCCCACTACTCCAACCTTCGGCAGCGAGAATCTGCTTGATCTTCCTCCAGAGATATTGATCCAGATAGCCCAACATGTAAGTTAGCTTTAGAAACTGTGCGCATACTCCATTCATGCATTATCTCTACCGATTTGATCAAAGATTTCGCATGGTTATTAAACGTCAAAATGATGCGGTATACTGATTATTATTAACTTGTCGACTGTCAGCTCCAAGGTGAGGATTTAACGAATTTCATGCTTACTTCTTTCGTATTATTTAAAGTCGCAGCTCCGCTCCTGTACCGAAATATACTACTCCAGTATAATGGACGCGTTGAAGATCACCCCTCCGGCCTCCCAGCACGCAAAGTTGAGCGATTGCTCGACGCTCCGGAGGACATTCTAATCTATGTCAAAAATCTTCGGATTTATTGCCTAGAAATCAGATCTGCAAGGCGGCAATCCTTGGCGGTGCTAGAACAAGATGATGTGCTGTGCAGGCTGCTATTACGAAAGTTTAGAAATATTGTGAGCCTCTCGTAGGTTTATAATGACCCCCTCGACACTCTATTGCAATAGCGACGGAATTTTTAATTACTTCTTATATAATAGCTTCGAACATGGGACTTCTTCTGAAACAATATCATTCATTCTTCAAAGGGTAAAAAAATTGCGCCATTGGAACCTCGGTGATATCAGATGTCAAAGTGTCCACACCGCCGTGCCAAAATCGCTACTGCCAAATACTGCTGCCTGGAGGTTACGATCTTTAGAGTTCGCTGGAGTACCCCGGGCAATGTTACCAACAATAATCGGCATCATAGGGCAATGCTCTTCAACACTACAGAATCTACGAATCGGCGATTTGTATCATCCCCAAGATTGGTATGCACTTGAATGGGTTAACGCAGAAATGGATTATCCACCATCGGAATTTTCGGAAATATACTTTCCTGCGCTGGATACCCTCGAACTCGTCCATTACTATCAAAACAAGAAACTACTAGACATATTTAAGAATTTGACGAGAAACTTTGAGAGCCTAAAGAGATTGAGAATTTCTTGTTGTTCGGATCCACTCGATATGCTCCATGATATCTTCGAGAAAGGTGCTATCGAAATCGAGTCCTTGCAATTAGATAGTCTTGCCGCTTATCCACCAACTAGTACTGATTTTATGGTCATACCTGAGTTGCATGAGCTACATACTTTGAGAATTACCAATTCAGGTCACGAACAGGGCTTTCCTGATGTACTTACCCATCGAAAATCGCTCAAGCGTCTATGGTTGAACTGCAACAGTTGTATTCAGACACGCTGTTTGCCGACGCTGTATTTCCTAGACACAAGTACTAATCCCTATGCAATGTGTTCGGAGCACTGGCCTGTCCTGGAGGAGCTTGCAATTCGATACTGCGGACTTGAAAAGGTAAGCATTAATACATGAAATCCCTTGAAAAAACTGAATGAGTTGAACATCCTAACAGCTGGACCTATTGCTAACTGCTCCAACTCATTACCAATCCCTGTAGCTCCCAATGCTCAAAAATCTAAAGATACTAAGACTGTTCAACTGGCAGAATACCCAATTTTTCGGCAGGGGCAGTCCCGCCGAGAAGGCAGAATACTTTCGGCTCAAACTCGAATCTTACGTCCAAAATCTTTACGAGAGATCGATAGAAGACTACGGCGAAGTCCCAAATCTTGGGATCATAATCGTTGGGGTAGAGGCTGAGTCGAGCTGTGGGGTCAAGAGGTCAAATATAGCCATTTATTTTACTGTTCATCCTAACCCACAGGGTGGAGGCGTATACAGTCCTTATTTAACATATATACCCAAAGAGGATCGGGGAAGTTTGGCGAAGATATGTTCAAGTATTGGAGCGAGGCGGTATTTGCTAGGAGCGGACATACAATTGGCTGATGAGGGACCGGTTGGTGTTTGGGAGGATGATTGGAAATATTAATAGTCCTGTAGTATGCGGGTGCGCGCAAGTATGAAGCTAAAATCATTTTACAGGAGCTAGCCTCGAAACTGCGAGTATCTTCTCGATTGTGACCTCAAGTCGCCCATGTTTAGTTATATTGGCGGAACAGAAAGTAATTAACAATTCGCGATTCGGGTAACACGCGTCTAGAGTGTTCCGAGTTTTTGAGTACTTAAATTAACTCAAGATGTTTGGAAGTTAATATTTCCCTCTAACTTCAAATTCGAAGATTATGTTTTCTCTCAAATAAGCACTTATTGTAAATCCAAATTGTCGCACAGATTCTATACTAGCCTTCTTAATAGACTTGTGCCTAACTACGGATTGATGTCAGGAAGCAGACCCGCCCCCCCTTTAGAAAAACATAGGCTAGCGCTAACGTTATAACGCTAGCACATATTTGCAACAGTCTTGTGTTGTAGTTAGCCAGCAAGATCAGGCCCGATCAATCAGGATGCGTGCGGCTGTATTTAAGATGATCCAGACCCGCGACTAGTCTGCCCTTGCTCTACTTTCATTTTCTATCAGTTAATATCCATTATCAATATTCGTCTTATGTGCTCTCAAAGGTTGATTGCCTTAGGGATAGGAATATATTTACGCCATTACAATGGCTGAACCCGCAGCTAGCTCATCGACATCTATCTACGCTTTACCTCTTGAACTTGTCCACCTAATCTTTTCATACCTATCTTGTAGTGATGCGAAAAATCTATCGCTATGTTCAAAATTCAGTCGTCACATAGTTCGGCCAATGATTTTTCAAAATATCTGCCTGACTTTGGAATCCCTTCATAATATCTGCGCTGTTGAGAATAAGGGCCTTTTCGAAGGATTAAAGCCTCACATCAAACATATAACTCTTTGCATGCTGGATAAGATTCAGCTTGAAGATATTATTTTTTGCCTAAGCGCTTGTCTCATCAACCTCCAGAACTGCGTTAATGTTACTAGTTTTGAAATACGCCACTCTCGGTGCCCTGGTCTATCTAAATGGATCGAACAACTTATATTGAACGAGATATTTAGAGAAATCTCGAAATATTCTTTCTATGGTAATCTCCGTACCCTAAGGTTGATTATCCAAAAACCAAAGGATACAGTCGAGTCCAGTAATGGCGGTTATCGTTATATTGCCAACAAAAACACGCGATACCTATACCAATTCCCCGGATGGCAGAACTATAGAAAAGCATTAGCCCTCTATCCTCCAACGATAGAGTACTTTGCTGTCAATACCAACAGCTCGTCATTATGCCATAAAACTTTTTCTAACGTCTTATCACTACTGCGATCATCAGCGGACACCCTCAGAAAAGTCGATTTACGAATCTCGAAGGGTTCCAATGGGGCTATCTTTTCACCAGATCAGAGTATCGTCTGCTCTCACGTCAAGGAGTTAGTTCTGTCGTTAAACATGGTCTGGGCTTCAAGAGGTCCTCAGGCGTCTATTTCCGATTTTGTGGTGTATTTTCCAAACCTGGAGCATTTCCAATATCACGGAGACAATTCCCCACTATACCACGAACGGTCCAATGAGCCTGACAGCCTTTCAATACCATTCATGTCCAAAATACCAAAAATTCGCACAATGCGATTACCATGGCCTCGCGAAAGGAGAACAACCTTACAGAAGCAAACCCAGTTACTCTTCAACCTTGTGATGGCCGCGATAGCAGAAAACTTTGGCCTCGACTTGGAAAGGATCACTTTTGTAGCTAGTTCTGGGATTGAACATAGATCGCAAATCGAACTTGTTTACGAGACTACCAAGGAACCTGAAAGTGCCCAGAGATCACTAGGTTCGACAACTTGGAAGTGGAGATTTAATAATAAATGGTATCCTATCAGAGATTCTGACATGGATCTGCGTCCACAGGAAGCCGAGGATATATATCAGAATTCTGGTAAGGAACCATGATGGTGTTTATGATACCTGCGTCGCTAGTTTTGGCATGTCCAAGAATATCTGGAGTATTCAGCTTAAAATTCCTCAAACAAGCTTGCACTCTAGATCTAAGAAGCTTGGGGCTGATAGTTGGGGGATACGAAAGATTGGTCTGATTGCTGAAGTTTCTGACTTTAATTTCTTTCTTAGTTTAAAATATCGACGCGTTCAAATTGCGGATGCAGCGAGAGCGCGCGGAGTAACTGTCTCAGGTCAATAATGCAAGTTTTTGGGAGCATTGAAGGGGAGTTGATATCGCTAGGATCGCGAGCGATCCATTTCCTAAATTTGGCCAGATGGAGCTTCATATAGTTCTCGAAGGACATCTCGCCTTCCAGGCAGGACTCGGCTTATTCTACAACATTTGCAGCACTACTTTAGTAGTAAGGTCGCACGCCTAAACATCAATAAGCAAAGTTCTATACGTCCAAATTAATCTCCAACCGCAGAAAGGCCTAAATATTGTTTTCTTAATGGCTCTATGAATATAATATAGCTGGATATTAGATATTCACGATCCAGAATTCGATCAGTTCAGCTGCAAGTGACAATGTTCAAATCGATACGTTTTTGTATTCAACTTAATGATAATTGAGTGTTGTTAAAAAAAATTTCTTGGCAAAGATGCAACGGGTCTTTAGATCTGCTGATTTCCGACTCGGTTTGACGGATACCGCAAGTATTGATACTTATCACGTAGTCTCATATTCAGAGCTCCGCATCATATCGATCGATACCGACGCGGGGAACGAGAGTCATGGACGAATTACGGCAAGCAAACATCAACCTGCTCCCGACGGAGCTGATCCATTTAGTACTCCAGCACTTATCATTCAAGGACATCAGAGCGTTCTCTTTGAGCTCAAAAGGCAATCGCGAGACCAGCATGTCCGAGCTATTTCGACATTTGACATTCTCAAATACATCTGAAATTCCCATTCAAGCAGCAAAATCAACCTTTGAGAATAAAGATAGCGGTTTCTACCACATCCGGGACGTCGCTCGTCACGTAACCTTGGATGGGAGTGACATCGTCGACATCGAGGATATCGTATCATTTTTCCGGACTTGTTTACCTCTGTTACCTTTGTTCCCAAATATAGCCAGCCTGAAAATTATACGAAACAGTATCACCACGCATTTTGGCTGTCTTGGCGAAGAAGGCAATCTGGATTTCGACCAAAGCCTCATTAGAGGGATATTTAGTACCATATCCGCCACTTGCCCCTCTTATAATGCCTCGCTTAAGCGGTTATTCTTAAAGATTTGCGATAAAGATATTCTGGAGGTAAACATATCTCAGTTGACAGCAGAAAGCAAACTATTCCTCGGTTGGCAGAGATCACCCATCGGCAAATTGGTGGATACCCAAATAGAGGCAACGCCTTACCCTACGTCGCTCTACGAAGCATTCCTCGATATAAACCATGGCCACATACAGCAAGAATACCAGCTTAACAAATCTCTCCCTGATCTTACGTATCTCTATAATTCCCGGTCAACTTTACAAAGACTGGGTCTCTGGGTTTATCTATACAATGGTCCTATTCCGCCGCTGTTTATAGACCCCCCAGATATGATTTTCGATCAAGTAAGGGAGCTAAGAATAAATATCGACTTTTTCAACTCGGCTTGTTCGGATGACTACCTCGCCGAACTTGGCTGGCGGTTCCCAAACGTCGAGAAATTGGATATATATCTTGATTGGAGATGCGACGAGTACTTGGAAAGAGAGAAGATGTATATGTATATCGTCCTCGTAAAATTATGGCTCGGAACCCTTCGGCAGTTACGGCTGCCACGCCTCACCTTCCAGGGAGAGACTTACGATAAAAGGGATATAGAGGGTACAATACGGGCTTGGCTATACAGATACAATCTAGCGAGGTTGAGGAAGGTGGTTGTTGTTCGAGAGGTTGGCCAAGACTTAACCGGGGCCGAAAGACCCAGAGTAGACGAGTTGGACGCTCTGTCCTGTGAGGTGGTTAAACTTGCAAACGATAATTGGGAGATAACATGGGGCGAGGAACATAGAATAAAATGCTTGGAGCTTGATGGATATATTAGGCCATGAATTCTTGCAGCTGCATAGCTAGAACTGTATTTTCGACATACTGGGTATACGTGCTGATACACAGTGCGATCCGATTTTTGATTTGCGTATAAATAGACGTTACGTACACGCCTGAGGTTTAGATATCGACTTTGAGTTAAATGATTATAAACACTATACGCGAAAATTGCCATCATTCTCTCATGTACATTCTGCGCGTTATGTTGAACTGCCTCGAATGAAGGTCAGGTAGAGCCCGTTTATTGTTCCGCCTTAGTTTGAGCAAATCGTCTATTCATCTTAGTAAAATACACCCCCCCTCTTATAATATTAATGGATATATCACATGATAGACCAGCGCAATCCGATCATTATTTGATGTATTATTCAATCTCCGTGTAAAGGATCAAGTTTAGACACAGGAGGCATAATTTGTAGTTGTGTAGAGTTTGCATATGGGGATGTACTATTGCCACTCTTTACGAAAGCCGCAGAATTGCAAAGATTTCGGGTCGGTTGGCGTCACGAAGATCAAAAGGTGGGGAACTAAAGAGCGTGGACAAAATATTTTGTGAGAATGCGGATGGACCTTCTCTCGTAAACCAGACGCGAGGCACGAAGAGGCTCAAAAAACACCATGGCTTTTTTATAGCAGCATTTCTACAAGATACATTTTTAACGGTGTCTTCCGTCCTCCGAAGATATCCGACAGATCGATCTAAATTCTGTGGGATCTTGTGCGTCAATATGAACCAGGAAAACCTGGCAATAATTCGTGTATACCGAGCATATCTAACAAATGAATTCAGTATCATATAAGTCTTATAGCATATCGTACATTGCATAATTAAAGAAACCGCTAAAACAATCTGGAAGAATCCTTGAACCTTGCTTTGCAAACAAAAACAGTTCCCAAAGGCGGTAAAACAGCACAGAGCCAGACATAAAAACGATAAAACCGGGTATCTAACCAATCCACATATATAACAATTTTCTGTTTGTGATTTTTTTTATTGAAAAAAAAAAAAGGCCTAGAACTCCATCTTTTTAACATCGTCTTCCAACTCTCTAATGCCTTCTCTCTGTAGTCTCTTTGCCACCCTCTCCACCTCTCTCCAAACTCTCAACACATTCTTCCCTGTGATTTTTTCTACGTCTCTATCTGTAATTCCTCGATTTAGTAGCTCTTTTATCAAGAGTGGATACTTGCTGACATCTTCCAATCCTTTAGGAACTGTCGGAATGCCGTCGAAATCGCTACCAAACCCAACGTGCTCCCATCCAATTTTCTCCCCAATGTACACAACGTGGTCAGCCACATCTTCCAAGGTAGCCTTCCCATCGCCGCTTTGAGTAATGAAATCCGGTGCAAAGTTGATTTGTACAACGCCGCCGTTCTTCTTCACCAACTCTAGGACATCATCGGGAACGTTTCGTGGGTGGTGGGTCAGTTCGTAGGCTGAGGAGTGAGAGAAGATGACAGGTGCCTCTGTAATTGCCAAGACATCTTTCATTGTCGCCGGGCTGACGTGAGAGAGGTCAACGATCATGCCAAGACGATTGAATTCTTGGATAAGTTGAGGCCCGAGGGCGGGATTCAGACCATTCCAGTGGGGTTTAGGGACCAGCTATAAGAATTAGGCATTAGCAGCTAATATTAGGGTTGAAGCGAAGGAGTAATTCTTACAGCTCCATCAGCATAGCGGTTGTTACAATTATGTGTGAGAGTAATGTACCTCACGCCAACATCGTAGAATAGCCGAATGGCGGCCGGCGAGTTCCCAATTTGATGCAACCCTTCGATTCCCAAAACGCTAGCGACTTTTCGGCCCCTGGATGATCTGAAGACTTCTTCGAACTGTTGGGCAGACGTCGCCCAGCCGAAGGAGTGTGGGTATGCACGAACTAGACGTTTCATAACATCGATTTGTTGAATGGTATCGTGGATGGATTCGTAGTAAACGTCATCTCCGAATTCCTCGTTGGGGTCCAGGGAGGACGCGGGGCACGAAGTGAAAACGGACCAGAAAACACCACCGATTTTTCCAGATCTGAGGCGTGGAATATCGATTTGGCCAATCATACCACCAGCTTCGAAAGGGGAGGAGAAATTGTTCGCGTAGATGTGGTTCTGGTATGCAGCACGTGCGAGGATTGGGAGGTCGATATGAGTGTCTGTAATTCGCAATCAGCCTCCAAATCGTGAAATAGGAAAATAGAATAGAGACGAGGAAGTGTTAGATACCTATTAAAGGAGACGAATCGAGAATGCGGTCGACTCGCTCATCGAGAGTCAAAGGAACATGTCGAGGCTTGAAGACCTCGAAGGCGTTGGAAAGATCAACATCGGCTCGTTTGGCAAGGAAGCCATTGAAGTGCAAGGCTGTCAAGAAGACGACACCTATGAGAGGGAGCAGATACTTCGGATTACCAAGATGTCGCTGGAGGAAGGGCTCGGGAGCACGCGGGTGGGAGGAGAGTCGTTCGAGATCGTGATCCGAGGTGGAGGAACGTGGGAGTGGTTTTTCCATTTCAACTATCTCGTTTTCGCCTGGCAGTCGCGACGTCATCTGGTCAATCTGAGCTCATAGCAATAACAGAAGCGATAGCGATATCAGGAGGTAATAAGGGTAATACTCACAAGAATGGGAGAAGTGAAGCGTAAAGATTGTTTATATAACCGGCCGCGGTGTGCGAAGAAGCGGGAGCGAACGGATGAGGGCCGACATTCCTTCTAATCACAACCGCAACCACAACCAACATTATGATTAATACCAACACTCCCCTCTACAGGACTAGCCTTGCATTTCGCTAACGTTAGCACCTTTAGCTCAAGCTTCAGATGACTGCCCAGTTACCAGATACTGACGGCTGGGCTGGCTTGTCGGTCGCCGGGTGCTCGCGCTGCCGACCGCGAGAGCTAGCTTGATTCCGCGCCAGGAGATGCCTGTCCGAGAGCCCGCACTGCTTATCAAGCCGCCCCGCCGCTCTCCAGCCCACTAGACTGATGCTAGCTGCCCTTCGA
This sequence comes from Dactylellina sp. 'tibetensis', assembly GCA_036971435.1. Lineage (NCBI taxonomy): Eukaryota > Fungi > Ascomycota > Orbiliomycetes > Orbiliales > Orbiliaceae > Dactylellina > Dactylellina sp. 'tibetensis'. The sequence continues at coordinate 481,395 of JAKDFA010000005.1, forward strand.
ATCAGGTGCTTTAGGTACTTGCGGTACTTGTGGAAGAGGGCATTTGCAAATAGTCAAAAGAGCTAGTCTCGTACGGCCGTCATTGGGCATTAGGCCCTGCGCTGAAATCGCGCAATTGTTGGATGAAAAATTAGCCCCCACCTTGCATTAATCCCATTGCCCGCCGGTTGCATATGGATGGCAATACCCTCACCATGCGGTCGACATCGGCATCGCCATTAAGCGGGAGCTTCCTCTTTGGAGTTCTCGTCCGCATCCTACTTAAAGCAGTTCGGTCGCCTGGTTCTCTCGCAGGGAACGAAACTTAAAAACGGATCTAGCGAGCTCTCATCTGATATCGCCTAATATCGCTCCTGCCGTCTATCGATAACCAGAAAAAATGGCCTCGAAGTCGGCTCCCTCATCCACCCTTCTTGCTATCAAGTACGTCCGAGGTTCTCTCGAGATCCTCGACCAGTTGCTTCTGCCTCACCAGTCCATCTATATCCCCGTTAACGATGTTGTCACCGGCTGGAATGCTATCCGCTCAATGCAAGTTCGCGGCGCCCCCGCGATCGCCATCGTTGCCACCCTCTCTCTCGCCGTAGAGCTCAACAATTCCTTCTCCGTCTCTTCGGCGACACCAGAGTCTGCCGTCCAAGTCGTTCACGACAAACTAGACTACCTCGTCACCTCTCGACCGACAGCTGTCAACCTCGCTGATGCAGCAGGCAAGCTGAAAACTCTTACTCGAAATGCGCTGACAACTTCGGATGCGACACCAGAGTTGATTGTGACTACTTATATTGAGGCTGCAGAGCACATGCTACTCAAGGATGTAGAAGATAACAAGGCCATTGGCCGTCTGGGCGCGGAATGGATTGCCAATGCAGCCGGGAAAACCTCTGACATCCGTGTGCTCACACATTGTAACACTGGGTACGCCAGATTTATTTTCGATGATAATGGAAATAATGGTTGCTAATGGAAAATAGTTCTCTAGCAACAGCTTCCTACGGAACTGCCCTGGGAATCATCCGTTCCTTGCATGAGAACGCTTCCCTCTCTCATGCTTACTGCACCGAAACCCGCCCGTACAACCAAGGTTCCCGTCTCACTGCCTACGAACTCGTACACGAAAAGATCCCTGCCACCCTCATTACTGACAATATGGCTGCCGCTCTCATGAGCCAAAAGGACATCTCGGCGATTGTTGTCGGTGCTGACCGTGTCGCTGCTAACGGAGATACGGCTAATAAGATTGGAACCTACCAACTGGCTATTCTTGCGAAGTTTTTCGGTGTCAAATTTGTTGTCGCGGCACCAACGACAAGTGTGGATTTGAACACCAAGAATGGCGAGGGTATCAAGATTGAACAAAGGCCCGGATGGGAAGTTCTCGTGGTTTCTGGTCCCACTGTCACAAACAGCCCCGGCAAGGAAGCTGGCGAGGTTTTTGTCGATGTTACCGACGTGCGAAGTGTAAAGCAGGCGGCAAACGGAATCGGCGTGTTCAACCCTAGCTTTGATGTCACACCCGCAGCACTCATTGATGCTATCGTGACGGAGACCGGAGTGGTGGAGAAAAACGCTGACGGTGTCTTTGTAATGGAGGAGGCGTTCGCTTTGAAGTAACCAACCGCCATTCACCTGTAAATATTTTCGACCGCAGTGCGGCAATAACCCAAAAGCAATGCAATCTATAGAATGATCACTTTCTAGTTTACTTTTTGTATACTTCTATTGTAGCTTTTACGCCGCGGTTTCGGAAACGATAACCCCGTCGCCCCACTGCTTCCGCTTCACTGCCATCTCGACAGCTGCATCGCCCCAATCTTCACCGTGGTTGTGCCCGTCCTCCGTCAGCCCGGCTCGCCTCTTCGCCTGGTCCTCATTCAAAACGGTCTGATTCAATCGTCAGCATCATCATAGCCACAAAAGTCTGAAAATAGCAAGCACTAACCAGCAGGCCAAATATAACGGGAACGCCAAAATCCAACTGCACCCTCATTAAACCTCGGCTCACGCTCTCCGCGATATGCTCGAAATGCACAGTCTCCCCCTTAATCAGCACTCCAATTGCGATAATCGCATCAAAGGCTCCTTCCTTCTTCCCAGCAGCATCACTTTTGCCCTTACCCCCAGCAGTCAATAATCCATCACCACTGCTCCCCGTCAGTCCACCCTGTACCACCAATGACGGTAGATCCGTAGCACTCCCTAAAAGATCCCCGCTCGCGCCGCCAATACCCGTCGCCGCGCCCTGGATCTGAGAGCCGGCGTACAGCCGTTGTACGGCCACTGGCAGCTCCCATGATCCCGGGACCGATGTGACGATAATATTCTCCGGGTTGACGTTTGCAGCTTTAAGACGCTTGATTGCGCCCGCAACGAGGGGCTCGATTAGAGATGTGTTCCAGCGGGCATGGACGATTGCTACGCGGAGGGAGGAGCCTATCACATATTATTCGCATAGTTAGTAAGTTGGTTGATGCGGGGTGGGGTGATCATGGGTGTGGGGTACCATCGAGCTGCTGGGAGTCTCCAGGGCCTTTGGTGCCGGAGAACATGATAGGAAATGGTTTAAGGAGTGATTTGTGGGTGACTTAGAGCTTAGTGGGAGTAGTGGTGGCTAACAATTGTGAATTTCCGTTTAATGAGAGCCTATAATGGTCAGTGGTGCTTCTAATGGTATATCAATCATGTATACCGTCTTAAATAGTCTCCTAATTTGCAACACAGCCAACACAACTGTTTGTCGATGTCCATAATTCAGACCTCAGGACTTTTAGTAAATTGTGGTCTCGCAGTGGATAAGTTGTGATTTACCAGCTACCAGAGCCGATGCACGGCCATGAGAGGACAGCTGATGGAAGCCTCAGTCAGAGCTTTGACGCGAAGCCGGAAGGGGACATCTGGTTTACTAGATAAGCTTTGATAGGTTACAGGGCTGCTTTCCTTTGTTACACCACAATTTCCTATCAATAACTACTTTTATTTTGCATTATGTATTTTAATAGTTTTGAGTTAATAAAAGCAGGTTTTTATTACTAACTGAGCCCAAGAGCTGTGTGACCTGAGCCTGCATACAAAGGGAATCTTTAGCCTCATGCAAAAAGCGCTTGCAACATAGAAATGCAATAAACTCTCCAGTCGAATATATATCTTTATCTGGAGTGTTTTTATCTTTTACAAATTGAGGCCACATTATTGGGGCTGATGCTTGACTCTGCAAGAACTAGGTCTCCCATACACACCGTCTACATTAGCCAACCCAAGAGCAGGTATCCCGGCAAGCCCGTCGATGCAAACTCTATTCAGCTTGTCAAGTGTGACGGTAACTGGCTTTACTGCCGTGGATATCAAACTGGCTGGAATGTTGGGAATCTCAAATATAAATACTACGTTCATACCCGGGGCACATGAGATGATCATTGGGTAATGGCTACCTCGACAGTCTCCGAGGACAGTGTTCCCTGCTAATATTGAGGTATACGATTCTGGTATGACGGGGGAAATACTTTGAACGGAAGACATGCCCACTTTTAGGTTCAAGCGTTAGCTCGTCACCATAATATTAGAAGACTTAAAAAGTATATGAAGATTAATCTCCAAATCTTTGAGTCAAGGAATGAATAATTTAGCGCCCATTCCTCTTACATATATTAAATGTACACACTAGGAACACCACCTGTTATGAAAAAATCTTTCGGTAAGTGAAACAAAAGTTTTGTAATTTGCGCAGGGCATTCTCAATTTCGGATAGTGTACCTTGATCCAATTGATTCGGTAACCGCTTCTCTGCATTGACGTAAAAACTGGTTATTAATTCTGCCATGTTCCTAAATCCGTCGTCCGCAATACTTTTGAATCCCGCACGTAATTTATCTCTTGAACTTGTATCATAAGTTACTATATCTTCATTCTCTCCAGTAAGTTCCCCATTTGAAACCCACATGGCAACTTGAACGATATCCTTCAAGTCAACAGTGGCAGCTAGGTGGTTCACAAGTGTTTGAACGGCATCAACAACGACAATTCTGTGTGTAAACGCCCTGTTTACTCTATTCTCCCAGATATCCCGTCGTAGACTAATAGTCCATTCGAAAATCCCTTCAATCTGCTGCAGAGATTCTAACCAGTAACTTGTCTGCCCCTTAACTATAGCTTCATCTGCCTGTCTTCTCATATCGGCGACAAGTCCACTATCCGCGCTGACCATGCTGAGCGGCGGCGAATCCAATTCAGATCCTTCTAATCCGATCGATTTTCGATGAAGACGCAGGTATACTGTCCTAACTGTGTCTAGTAGTGTTGCAAGCGAAGTCGGGTTTTTATCAGGTGCATATCCTATATTAAAGGGTCGCTCAGTGCGAACTGAATACACTAGGTATTGCAGGTCCTCCGCAAGGGTACCCCAGACTCGTGCGTTATCCGGCTCGTGAACCCATGCTGTAAAATCAGAAAAGCTCATGGATCCCACCCTTGCGTATCTGTCACGTTGCAACACTGATGTCAGTTATAGCATTCATAGACATATTTTTGTGGTGTTGGGTAGCGGGAGAATCGAGCCTACACTAAGATGTTTGGAAGAGCAAGGAGCCCAATGAGAAGGTATTGAATACTATTTAGAGACCACATTTTAAAACTTTATTGCTTTCAAAGACCTAGAATTTTCAGTATGTGAGGCATGGAAGGAACATTAATGTTGCTGGATATTGGGCTAGGATCGAAATTTTGGTCTATGTGGTGCAGGTACTGCATGAGATTTACCAATAATAATGTTGAGAATTTTGATAACTTCCTGCATGGAATTCATGAGGGCGTTTTCGCACGTTTTAACAAGATATAGCTATGTATTTTCGTGGTGCTTTCTCAAAACAACTCTAAAAACGCGGAACTCTCTATGGTACAATATTGCTAAATCAATTAAAGTAATAAGTCCTTCTCGGTTGGTGATGTTTAACTATCTAAGAGCTAACTAGGTAGAGCAGTCCGTCTGTCCATATACACAAATATTCTTCATAATTAGACTATAAACCCAGGTAAATATCTGCAAGTCGATAATATCTTGCCTTAAAAGCTCATAGTTGTCTTTGTTTTTAAATTCTCCCGGCCCTTCCTCAGTAAACTAGAAGACTGAAGAAAATATCTATACTCGTAAATTTCTTGCTTAAAGTATCAAACACATTTTTCAGGCCTTCTCTAGCCTGCATGTTATACATAACTTGCCACTTATCGCCATTCCCATTTCGCGAACTCCTATTGTACCCTTAGAGCCATAATGCTATGGTATCCCTTAATGGAATCTATCCGGAGATGGAGATGTAGGCGTCCGCGATCACTATGTATGCAGGAACAGCAGACAACGGTCCAGTCTAGTCCTCGCTTGTCTCGTAAACCAGACGCGAGGCGCGAAGACAAGTCCTTGCGCCACATACATCGAACTTCAGGTTTACCGTTATGTTAATAATACTTGCGCCTCTATTTCCAGCTTACAGAATACACCATTTTCTTTATCGTCGAATTCAAGGACTGTGAGAGTTTCGGTGCCCTGCGAGCACTATTCTGAGTAGAATTAACAACCCCAGTAAACACGGAGCTTACGCTCGGAGAGAACCCGTCTGCTTCGGATCCCTGCACTTTAGATTCTTCTATTTCTCGTTCCGCCATTGAAACTGCTGTTAAGTCTGTCATTATTCAGCGTTCAGGGCAGTGAGATCTTTTGCCTTCTTGCTTGCAACGCCAGGATACATTTCTCACAAACTCTAGAGTAAACAATGCGTAACTCAGGTCTTATGAAAGATCAAGAAGATAATCCCAAAGTCGATCTAGATACTACTAGGGAGATTTTGTGCTTTTGATTTTTAACCCGTGAACTTAGGTTGACGGCAAAGGGGATGGTAACCAGAATTCCCATCTGCTGAGGTCTGTGAAGGCCTTTCTCGCGTTCCTGATAGCATATACTTATCAGCGATACCAGACACAACTTTAAGCTGTTCTATCAAGCCAAACAGCGGCCAACTTAAACATATTTTAGCAAATTTGCAAACACCAAAGAAAATAGCATGATTTACAAACCCTCATCGCAACCGATATTCAAGACTCGTGGAATTATTCTTTGAATCCTGATTATTGGTTCATGTTCCATTGAATTGTGTGATGGCAGAGTACTGCCAAACGAATTGGCTTACAAGGGTTTCTAACTTTAAACTTAAACTGGCTCGAAATAGTGCATCACGTAGGAAACAGGAATGGTTATTATTGAGACCGACTTGGTCCCTCGATATGCTATAGCATAAGTCTACTTCGTCGTAATATATCGTACAATATTCTAAATGCTAAGACTATATACAAGATGACCTAAATGATTTATTTCGGCCATTCCTTCCATCCACGACCATGTCCCTTCTAAAACACAAGTTAGCATATCTATTAGATAGCATCTAGAAAAGGAACTACTTACCAGCTTCCATTCCTTGATCATTGTCGGCATCTTGAGCATAGCTTCCTTCCGCTTCTTGATCCTATAGAGGACATTAGCACGTTTCCTACCGTAGAATCCAAGGGTACCACATACTTCTCCAATAAATGCCTTTCCCACATTTGACCCTTGACTTTCTTTGCCGTGACTTTCTTGACCTCCAATGCCTTCTTCTCTCGGCTCATTGAACTCTTAGGTGTCGGTGGTAGCAGCTCCTCAACTCCGTATTTCCGCGCAAGCTTGCAAAGATCTGCTTGCCGCCTAAGCGAGTATATTGGATCGTGCCATCTCCCTGTCGCGGGGTTGACTGTACTTGTGAAGGGGTTGAGCTTGGGTGTATCTGCAGCGCCCGGTGGCCATCGTCTGAAGAATCTGACTAGTCGTGGCGGAAGTGTTTTGGCGAGGGCGACATAGGCTGAGCTTGCCTGGACGGCCGCCATTAGAGCAATTGACTCGTATCCACAGGTAGGGCGTTCGTAGTCACGGTACGACGGGATGAGTGATATCGGAGTTCGAGTTGATGTTCTGAATGTCCGTCTATGAAATTTTGGCGATATTTACTGACACGTGACTATCCGTTTCGGGACAGCTGTACGCTGCAACACATTATCGCTGTTGTATTCTGTTCGCACCCTAGGGCGTATATTGATACATCTTCTGTTTAGAGACGCACCCAGTGCTTCTTCGCAAGATCGGTAACATGATCTTTAGACTCAACATTCATTATCATGAGAACCGGCTCAGAATTTTTTTCTCGGAAAAATAAGTACAAATTGCGCATACGAGTACGAGACACAATGATACAGAATCGTTCAACCCGGCCTCGCCATCCAGACTAGCCGGAAGCATCTCCCTGTGTGAACGTACAATGCGCCAATATGTGCCATTTGCGCAATTATATATTCACCACCAACTAAGCGATATTGTTTCGTGGTACCATATGGGAGTGACAAAATATTTTTGGCCTAACTCGAGTCACTCTCATGTAAACTAAGCAGCCTTGACACGCTCATATACATCGCAAAGCTTCCTTTGATGGTTCAATCAAGCTGTCAGCCATTTCAAAATTTCAATTAAGATGTACTTTCAGTCAAGTTTATCCTGGCCGACCTTATGCATTGTTTTTATGTTATGGTATGATCGGGTAGAACCACAGCCGCTAAATCTGTTTAACAATCCTTATCCATGATATATCACACGGGCTAACAAGTCACTAAAGGTGCGACTCCGCTGTAGCAGCTAGGAAAAGGGTACAGCAGGGGATACTGGGAGCCTACCTTGAAGCGCACGAAGTGACGGTCGCCAAAATAGGTGATATACTCGGCAAAGTCTTAGATTTAGGTGATTCAGAATATAGAATCGGGTTTAACCCCGACTTGAACGAGGAGTTCATGGGTCAACAAAAAGAATGGGAAGCGGAGGAAGCGGAAGACGAGGATCGTGAGATCTTCGATGTGGTTCCGCAAATTTCGTATATTGAACAACGCCAGATTCTTGGGGATCAAATTAAAATGCTGCACAAAATGGTTTGGGGCGGCCTGATTGGCAGTCGACCGCGGCCGGTCAATGTCGGACAGGAAGCTGGGGCGGAACAGCCAGTTAATGTCGCTGGATTCCCAATTTTAACCGATCAGGAGAAAGCCGCAACACTCAACAGCCTGGAGTACCTGTACAGATTAAATAAAGGGTCGCTGACATCAGCTTGGAGGGTCGAGGTCAACGAGGACTTTGCATCGGAAGACTTTTATCTGCGAGATATCGACGAAACACGGGCGTACAACTTTATTGAAATCATCGAGCGATGGGTGCGTGAGATAACCACCGCGTTCTTGTTCCCAGACGACCCCAAAAGTGTGTTTATGTATATCTTCAACGTTCACCAAGAAGTGCGGAGGGGGGGTAGACATGGCCTGGTTTACGTCAACATGGACGGTCCACGACAATACGCTGATGGCCTGGCTGCCATCTCCCCGGTTGTTCGGAAGTACCGGGATATGTTACAGAATGCGATTTATCAGGCATTCAGGTTCTTGCCACCAGATCACCCTTTAGTCTTGGAGACTATGGATCAAGCGAACCAGATCTTGAACCTGTTTACATTTTATGATGATATCTTTGAAACTCTGCTCTTTTACATGCAACAACTTGTAGCACAACCGGTTGTACACCTCGACCCGGTGCAACCATCCGATGATAATGATGGAGCTTCGGATTTAGACGGAGGGGAAGTTGAATAGGACTGAATCCTCGAAAATACCTAGACTCAATATATTTATAATTTTTTGAGGGTTGAATTTAATAGTAGTACTTAACAGGCATACTTATTATACTACCTTAATCAAGTCATTCTCGAATGAATGTAACATGCTATATATATATATATAAAGAGCTCTACACAGGTCTATCGTGTACTTTCTTATATACCAAGTAACATAGAACATCGGGCCGAATGAATTAAAAGTGAACTCTAATAGAAATGCGCTTTTTTGAGCGCCCATTGGCTGAGAATAATAAATTGCCTCGTGCTTTCTAGTACTTACTAAATACTCCGATTTCAGGTATACCGGCGTAAATTTCTACACCACCAGAGAGACAAAAGCAAGAGAGAAAAATCACATTCAAATCTCCAGTGAATAGCCATGTGGCCAAATAGTCACCAACTAGCTGTCGGGGGAGCAATACTATCCGGTCTAGCAAAGTATGTAAGCACACTCCACACGCACCACCCTACCATCCTAGATTCTAGTAGTCCTGTAAGGTCGTGACTGTCAAAATATATCTTTTGTCAAAACTAACAAACCGTCCAACATCATAGCCTCCATCTCGCAAGCGCAGCACGAATTCAGCTATCAGCCATCCAAGATTTCGTCGCCACCCACCCAGAAATCATCACCCAGATATCTGGCAACCTCACCGATCTGATAACCTACGTCACCACCTCCCGCCCTCTCGGCGACGTAAACGAGCCCTTCAGCGAAAACTTCCCCGTCCGAACATTAACCCAGCAGGTCGAACTATTCTCCCATAAACTCGAAATACTAGCAGAACTATATAACCCGCTGACCCGGAACAACCCCAACCGTCTGGCTGAGTATGGTATCGAAGATGTTGGTGAAGTCGCCACCATGATTCCCGAATACGATAACCAGGAAATCGTATCCGCAATCGAAGACTATGCTTTCGAAGTGGAAGACATTCCAAACTGGTATATCGAGAACATACCCGCTGATTTCTTCAGCACCCGCGCCTCAGACGAGCATCAAGGCCTCTTCTTCTGGGTTACCTTGTCCAATTTCGTCGACTTTCTCACGAACGCCGACGGTTTTGGCGGGGTTGATTTATCCGATCCCGTTGCTGTAGTCATGTATGTTTTGAACGCCCGCGTTGTTCCACCGACTATAGGGACGGGCTGGTGGGCTAGGCAAGAAAGACGGGAAGGGAATTTGGTATTCCACGATTTGGATGCAAAAATCTTGGAAGTATACGTAAGTAATTTTGGGATGTATATCCGTCAATACTTTGAGACGAGAGATTGGGATCGTCTACGCGCTATATTCGAGGTGGCGAGGAACGAGCTTGGAAATACAGAATTCTTTGACGATTTACAGAGCAATTATCTTGCTTTAGAGCGGTTTTTGGATGATTATATGAACAAGTTGATAGATATTGCGGATGCAATCGAGTTTATGAGGCAGGAGATGCCCCCTCGGTGGAGAGGAGAATCGGACTCCAACGATCTTGAGGATGGTGATGACGATAACAACGATGATAACGATGGTGGAGGTGGAGGTGGAGGTGATGGAAACCTTTGGGAGATGGGCTGGCGGGCTCTGTTAGGTCTTGATGATGAGTAAATTAAATTTCCGTGGTTTATCTTCACCCGTCATTTTGTTTCAAAAACTCCATCAGAGGATAGGTGTGTATATTTATATAATTCTTGTCTCAAATGGTGTATTGCAGTTCGTTAAGCCCACCACCAACCTAAGTATATATCTAATCTAATCTGTGTAATCATCTCTACTTCCCACCTCCCACTTCTCCACTTTCTATTCTGTTGCCAGATCGTGTACAGCTACTAGTACATACCACCAATCGCCAATCTTTACAGATATAATAACAGGTAATCAACCAATCGCACTTCAGCCAATCCCATAAACCAATTTGTACCTCATAAACATACCCCAGCAAACGAATTTCAGACCAAAGAAAAATGTGTAAAAGTTAGAAAATCAAGAAGGCCATGAAAAGTAACTACTGCAAACTCAAAACCAAACTACTAAACCCAATTTCTCGCTAGACTACGCACCAAAATCACCGCAGACAGCAATTTCCTCAGGATCTCTGATAGATTCTCTAATACCTACCTTCTATCTTCCAGAGCAGTAGCCCTCGGAAGGCGGCGCACCTGCACCCCCGGCCCAGCTTCTGACTGTCTGCTGGGTGGTATATATCATCACACCAGCCCCAAATACGCCTAATACTACATCTCCAAACTTCGAAATGGTAGTAGTTGCAACGGCTTTATAGTGTAGCAGCGGCTAATTAATGGCGTAACATTAGTTTTTCCGAATAGACTACGCCAAAAACAGATTGTCAACGAAGACTTACCGGGTACATATAAACTAGTGGAATACACGCAAAACTTCCAATAAGAGCGACAAACTTGTCCAAGTCGTCCGCACCACCCCAAGCGATCAAAGCAGTTCCAATAACAGTGAAGAATCTAAAAGTATTCTTTTCCCACTTGACTTTGTTACTGTACTTTCCAGACTTAGAGAAAAGTCCATTTTCCATGATACGGATCGCAGGGAAGAGCTGGAGGGGTGTCGAGAGCAAAATAGCGAGAGAGTAGAGGAATTGAACACTGCGTAAAGTTAGCGGAGCCCTCCCAGATAGTAACGGCCGATAGAATGCTGATGCATACCCGTTAACAAACTTGTTATCTTGCGGCAGATTGAGTAACACGACAGTCTTGGTCTTGCTTCCCCATGCTGCGTAGCCCAAAGCTCCAGCGCTGACAAAGATGGCAGTAATGAGAATCATTACACCACCCAAGACCTTTGGAAATTTCTCTGGCTTCTTCATTGACTCTTGGATAGGAATGATCAAGCCGATACCCTCGAAAGTGAAAATAGCAGTGCCAATAAAAAGCGTCCAGTCCTGACTGTTGAAATGCACAATATCGGAGACACCGTGTGTAGATATCTGGAAAAAGTCGTAGTAGTATAGATATATCAGGCCGAGGAGAATAAAAGCGTCCGCAACGAGGGCGGTACCACCAAGTTTGCTGATATCGCGGATCATTGAGAACGGAAGGAACACAATCATCTGCATCAGGATAAGCCAGCGAATTTCGATTTTCGTCTTGCAATCAGAAACGGCGACTAGAACCTCTATTAGTAGATTGAACAGAGAATCCGGGAGTGAGATTACGTACGTATGAAGGCTTGTAGATTTTCCGATACGAAGACTGATAACGCCGTTAGTGAGCCTATTGTAAAAATTCATAAGACATTGATCGCTTACCCATATAAGCACTCGCAAACCCAATCTAATAAACCATTAGCATGTATACCAGTCACCTGCGAGCAGGAAAACTCACTTGCGATACCACAATCGAGGATAGAATAGCTATCCGCATATATTTCCCGTACAATATACCACCAATGTCACCAAAACTAGCGTTGACCGTCATTCTCGTTCTCACAAGCAGAACAAAACACCAGTATGATACGGCTGCGACTCCAAGGAGGAGCAATATACAGAATAGCATACCACCATTCTTAAATCTGCTCAACAGTTAGCTCAAAATTCTAACCAACATCGGGAAAGGTAAACGTACGCCTTAGGCAAAAACAGAACTCCCGTCCCAACGAAACTCTTCAACAGTAACAATACGGCCCCCTTCACACTACCCTTCCCTTGCGCAATCTCACTCTTGGTCGGTGTTCTCTTTAACCGTCTACCTCTTGGTATTAAACTGGTACTCTCGTCCGCTGGTCCCCCTTCTTCATCGTCTGGCGTGAACAAGCCGGGATCATACTCTTCTTCCTCGAGCTCTTCACCAGCGAAATGTCCGTAGATGCTCAAAAACTCGATAAAGTTTGACGTCAACAATGGTGCCTGCGAGGCGCTGAATCTCCCATCTGGCCCAGGACTAGCCGCTACTGTCCTCCGTATGAAGTTGCGCCTAAACCCGCCGGGGACTTTGATATTCGTGATATCCGTCGCTTCGTCAGGTGGATCTGGTCGGGGTAGGACAAAGCTCTTTGATCGTAGTTTCCGAGCCTGGTCACGTTGTTGCGCATCCCATTGGTATATTTGACGCGTGATATCGCCTCCTTGTAGTTGTAACGACGAAAACTCTTCATCGGTGTTGCTGTCGTCGTCGAGGCCCGCACCGCCCAGCGTTCCTTTTGCCGGGCCGGCGCTGAAATCACCGTCGTAGACTGCTTCGCGAACAAGATGCCGGCGGACAACTTCAGGGTTTTCAAGGCCGCTTCGGTTATCGACGGATCCGTAGACACTAGCAGGGTGTGAGGATTGTGGTGGTGGCGACTCGTTGGTACTTCGCGGAGGAGTTTCTGCGGCTATTCTTGAGGGAGTGCCAAAGCGGGGAGGAGTGCTAGCGCCAGGGGCGTTGAGGGCTTGAGAAAGATAGCTCATCGGGGTGGTATCGGCACTGCGAGCGGGTGCTCCGCCCATCTGGACAATGTTGAGATTGGTGCCGCGGACAGGACTGCTGAGACGCTGAGTGGAAGTGAGTCGAGCATAGCCGGAAGGAGTATTCGGGGTAGAAGACGACGCTACTGAGTCCCGGCGACTGCGGCCGGGAATACTTTGCGATGGAGATGCCATGGTTGAAGGCTATTAGGAGCCTTTCCAGGTGAATGACGGGATCGAAGTCCTAGACGATTTGCACAGCCTGAAACCTCCTCGTTAGAACTGGTAGTCTATAGATCGTGCAATTCTATCGCCCGCCGGAAGTCATGAAAGAGCAATTCGGCCGTAGTGGACAGTGAAGGATTGAGTTCAGAGAGCGATGCAGCCGTTGTTGTGTGAAATCCGTTGTTTTGACTTTTGGGCCAGGCCTGAAGGGGCAGGTACAGCACTATCGCGAGAGGGTGCTCCGGATTATGTCCGCCGTTTTGACGGAAAGAAGAGATAAGGTCTAATGGACACCAGTGAGGTCTGACCGAGAGAGAGAAGACGACGAAGGAGGCTGAGAGGGATCAGGAAGAGAATGAAGAAAGAGAGAGAGAGGTGAGATGAGTGCGATCACAGGGCCGGACTGGCTGGCCAGAAGCGGCCATCGGGCAGTTGGCGGGTGACCAGGCCAGGCCCAACCAGACCCAACCAAGCACCACCGGAGCGCGCCGTTGTCAAAGTCTTGGCCTACGCATAGTCACAATGATTCTACCTGCGTAGCACAGAGCTCGTCCTTGCAGTCTAGAATGAATTTACTTTTGGTTCCCATCGGAGCATTCGGGGAGATGCCCAAGTGGCGATGGCATTCTCGCAGGAAGGCGGTGGCTGGGAGTCGAAGTTTGCAACACGTAGCTTCGTATTCCAAAATATTCCATCGACAGTCCATGCACCCGCTTACTGCCTATAATTATACCTTTGAATTCTCTTTGGTGAGAATGGATGCTAGGAACTTCAAGTCCGGTATACTCGAAAACTGCCAAAACCGCGGTTACCTGATAGCACTTACTCCGTAGCCTAAATGTGGTATCCTGGCTCTTTGGGGTTGCGTGCATGTAACGCAACAAACACAGGGCGGGTTAAGATGTGGTAATATGAAAGAAAGACTATATCGACCAAGCAATCTATGGACTCAGCACAGCAGTTAGTACCGTCCTGGCAGATCTTTGATGCTTGCCTGGTAAGATATAAACCGTAAACTGTGTCTTAGTCGGAGGACTTTTTTATGATGTATATGTTAGACTTCAACTCGACGATACACCGGGTTTGAAATGAAAATGACTTTCATATCTGCATTATTCACAGCAGCATAGCGCACAAACTGTATCAGCATGGGGCTCTACACTTTCGTCTCCTGGCACTACGCAAATTCAGGAACAACAAGATAGAAAATAATATTATAATAACTAATTTATTATAACTAGTTGCTCAAACAAGTTGTGTAACAGCTAGGGCTAATATACTGCTATCAGGCTACGGACCTCAGCTAGCTATTAGCCAGGAGGTTAAGCTTATAGTATGTAGCCCTGGCATCAACATACCATTTCTAAGAAAACATATTGAAAACTGACGAGGGTCCCATTAGACCTCCTTCCTGCATGAGACGTTGGACCGTCCATTTTTTGAGAGCAACTGCTGTTTCTTCACTTTGACAAGCTTTTTGCGCATCGGGGGCCTCCTAGAACTCAACAAAGTGTTAGCATATAATCATTAGACTACGGGGTACAGAGATAGGGGGCAAAGTGCATATCATGCCTTCCCGATGATTGCAAGTTCTGTGATATCTAGATCAATCACAGACGAAGAACCATCATTATCATTATGGCCGATTATGCTCTTCGGAAGGCAGATGGTTGAGATGTTCTGACGCTCAGGCCCGTCAAATATTTCAGAGACTGGATACCAGTCTTGATAGCGTGGGACGAGAGAATTATGACGAGATGCGAGCTTCTAGTTTTAAATGCATTCAATAGGGGTCAGCACGGTACCTCCTTACGGTGCCATACAGGTTAAATTTTCTTGACTCTCGAGAACACTTACCATCATTACTTTAAGGATAACAGATGATATCGTAGAACTGAGTTTGAAAGAGGGAGGAGCTAAATAATATCTGAATGGAGGCGAGTCGGTTTAGTGTGCTGGATTTTATTCGAGAGTGATGTTTTCTTGAAGTACTCAGATCGTAGAACAACCGTTTTATAATTCATTCCTAATTGCTAGATAATAATAATTGCCAGCCTTTTCGTTAGCTAGCAAACCACCATGAAAAGTGTGGATTAACCTATATTCCCACATCGGGAAGTACGAAAGTTAGTGGGAATGTGTGTTGCGAGCTCAAGACTAGTTCTTCAACTCTGTTGAAATCAGTCTCTAGCCAAACCAACAACGCAGTGTTGAAATTACGATATCTCAAAGTTAGACTGCTCAGGTATTAGTCTCGGAGAAGACCCTCCGCTGTTGTGTTCTCAGGTATTGGATATACAACAACGTTAATTACTCAATAGTGCTAGGGTTCCCCTTCAATAATCCAGTAATTGACAACAATTCAGGCTCGATAGTAACGATTTGCTCAAAACGCTCACTCTCCATAGAGCTCCTCGTACAAATGTAGCAGTCCGGCACGACAATAATACGTGGGTAGGCTAAATAAGTATAAAACCGAGTGTGTATATAACGCGAAGTACCTAGATCAGACCTCTCCATTTGTCAGATCATGGTTCAACAGCATTTTCACGTGGAATAATGATTATTATTAAAGTTCAGTAGTATAATGAAGGAAATTTAAATGGACGAACTATACTAAATATCAAGCAGATTGCGAGAATGCGAGGGCCTGCGTATACTCTGGGTCTTCATAAGGCTTCGCTAGGTATACCCTCCACGCATGCTTCGAATCTAGCTCAACGGGGCATTTTGTTGGACCAAGCATTAAACTCGCCGCGCCGCTCGAAACGAACATGACCATTTTATGCTGCTCGCCGGTTTCAATATTAGTGTTTTCGCTCAATCAAACATATAAATGATGTTAGGGGCCCCCTTACCACTCCCAAGGTCAGTTTTATAGACCCGTCCGCCCAGTGCGGCTTGTAATCCACATTTGGCTGTTTTCCCTTTGTAGCTTGGAGAATATTGTCCGCTACAACCAAGGCTTGGCAGAATGCACTACGGGCGTTTGGGAATACTGTATTCGAGGCTGTAACATCTCCGCAGGCGTAAACATTCGGTAGGCGGTCATCTGCGATTTGTAGTGTGGATTTGACTTTGACATAACCACCATCAGAAATCGCACTGGGGCACAATTGGGCGATTATATTGGACGTTGGTCTTTGTCCCGTGCAGTTTACCTACATTAGCAATAGTTAGCGCTGCATCGGTAAGAGTGTGAATAGCTGGATCGTAAAATACCACAAAATCACCCTCAATCTGCTTTCCACTCCTCAAAGTTACCAGCCCCCCATTCTTATCCTCATCAACGACTCTCTCCCCTAGAATAACCTCGACCCCGAGTTCCTTCAACCCATCCAGTGCCATCTTTTGTAACTCCCCAGCGAAACGATGCATGACTGCATCTCGTGAATGCACCAAGGTAACTTTCTTCTCTGGATACTGCCACTTTGCGTCCGTCGCCAGCTCCACGCCCGCCGCACCACCACCCACAACCACCAGACTCTCACTCTCCCGAATCTTCCTCTGCATCTCCTTCAACTCCTCCACCGCATCGACTTTATCCTCCGCATCAAGCCTACTCGGCAACCCACAGCTAGCACCGGACCCCGTCGCCACAACCAAATACTCATACCCAACCTCACCACCACTCTCAAGCCTAACACTATTCTTCCCCGCAGTAGCAACCCGATCTCGCATCCACGTCAACTTTCCCCGCGGCATGGAAGCCAGAAACCGTCCGTATGGAATAAACGCTTTATGTTCGTGGCCCCCTACCACACAAAACCGAGGTAACACCCATGTGAAGTTGAAATGACTGCGCGGCTCAATCACCACGACGCGAAAGCGACTCGACGGCGGTAATACTCCCGCGATATACCGCGCGGCATAGTATCCTGCAAAGGAACCGCCTACGATGACTATATTCTTCGTTTCGTCGTCCGGTACCATTCGCGCCGATGAGAAGCGGTGACGGAGGACATTTATTTTGGTTTGGATTGTTCGCGCGAGAAATGTGGTGCCGAAGGAGAAGAGGTAGGTTATTATCTCCAGGTAAAGGGATAGCTTTTCCAGCATGATATATGATTTTACCTATGGCTTTCTGGGATTGGAATGCGCCTGAGTTTCGTTGTGGGTTTGCGTTGTTGTGGGATATCGGATGGGGTTTATCAGCGGATCTGATAAGATTCTGCAGGTTGAGGGAGGGCGAGAAGGAAATGGGGGAGTTTTAAGCTGTCCTGGTCGGAGCCGATGGGTCGGGGTATTCGGTGTTTAGATTGCGGTTTGATTGTCTGATTCTTTGTTTTTGGGTTATCCCCGATTGTTGATATCCGTGAACGCATCGAATGTATGTAAATCCGAGCCGGCATCGCTCGACTTGCGGTCAATTGGTGAGCTCGGATATATGGCAGACCTTCTAGAAGTGGGCCTTGGGATCCATATTATATCAACCGTTAAGAAGAATTTAGATCAGAGTGTTAATGTTAAGCTTTCAAAAAATTTCAGGCGACTGTTAGGGTCATATTTTTTGTGATACAGACTCGACTGAACAGACAATATAATAAAACCCCTTTTGATTTCATTGTCTTCCATAGATTTCAGCAATAACACCGCTTGAGCATCTATCCATCTCCCTGCGACCCCACAGTTTGATAGGAGTTTGGTCCTTTATAAATTAATGATTATGCTAGCAGTTGACTCGAAACCGTCTATAGTTATTGTGAACACATAAGCTCATCCTTTCGCCAACCTAATAAACTAACCAATCTCACCATCAATCGATTCGTAGAACGGCCTGAAACTATTACAGAATGAAATTTCATACAATCACAATGATCAGCTTGCAAGCCCGGAATAAAACCGAACGACAAAGACTAACGTAATAAATTATATACACTAACAAAGATTCGCTAATTATTGGTAAGCCAAAACTTACTCGGCCAGTTAGATGCCGAGATGGCGAAAGGTAAAATTCTTTCCGCTTTATGATGCCGCCATGAGCGGGAGAGCCCACGCTCTACTTCCAATTAGAAACAGATACCCGCGACCACGCGAGTCGAAAACTAGTCTAGTATGCACAATATATATATCAAATAACTCCAGCACCCGAAACAAAAGCTGTATACACAAGAATGACTCTCGATCTCCCATAAAGACAAAGGTCGGAAATATATATGTCTCCGGATATATTTAATCAATCCGCGCGATCTTTGGTTGCCCGTGAGCAGCTACCTCTTTCTCCTCCTTGATAACAACTACTCCCTCCAACCACCGTACAAAAGTCGTCGAAGGGCCCTCAACTAATCGCCAAAACACATCGCTCAACCACATTGTTAACGGGAAGACTGCAAACAGCCAAACCATTACGGTGACAGTCATTCTCCCAGCGTAAGCGTCGGCAGGATACCCCTTCCATCCCTCTAGCACAAGTCGATGCCCTAATGTTCGAATAATCGCGCCGTGCATGAGGTATAAGCTGAAGGAGATTCGTCCCAGATACTGAAATACAGGCAGTGACAGGTATGCCTGTGCTCGGGGCAAGTAGAGAAGTGCAAAGCACAGTAGTGTGGCACCATAGGATTGGTAAATGACTCGTTTGAGGTAGTAGCTTTCCTTGCCCAGTAGCTGGCAGAGCGTAACGTAACCCCAAGTCTTTTCGCCGTCAGCTGTCGGGAAAGATAGCATCCATAGACCGGCAAAGGCGAGGATGGACCAGAAGATAGTTTTCCCGGACTTGATTAGTGATCTTTCGCGGGTGACGTCGGATTGCGATGTCGGAAGCGCGGATGGGGTCGGGAATGCGGCGTGTATTTCGGCGAAAAGGTAGCCGGCGAGGAAGAGCGGGTAGTCCGGACGATGGTAGTAGGAGAAAAAGATCCAAGCGGTTGGAATGATAATGTAGACACGGATGTTGCGGCGCAGGCTGCTGATCATTGCGACGAAGAGGTACAGGCGCATAGATTGGCCGTATTCGGTCGGGATCGTCCAGGTGTGTTTCTGTCAAAATGTTAGCAGGTCTCTCGGATCCGCCATGAGCTAGGGGAGAAGAGGAGCTTCATACGTCGGTTGCGAAATCATAGCCCTGGCCTAAGATCGCATCGGATACTGCGAAACGGTAAAACTCTTGGAGCATGATGCCCATCTGGCCGAAGAACCCATCGGGAGACTTTGCAGGATACTTTTCGATATCCCCTGGGAGAATATGCTTATCCGCCCCGTGTCTAACCTCAAACCAATCAAAGGCGCCCCATGCTCTAAAGCAGTGGATCATAAAAAATGACCCAAGGCAGGGTAAGAATAGTCGCAAGTAACGTCGGAATAATGAACTAGCGAGGGTTTTCATAAGCGTCGCGTGGCTGCCGGGCTTTCGCATCAATTTGACCGGTTTGTAGGTTAATGCGAACCCCGAGATGACGAAAAAGACTCTGACCATCGGAGTACCAGAGTAGAGGAGTCGGACGATAGGGAGGTGTAACAGATTCGGATGTCGTACGGGGTCCCAGGCGTAATCGTGCTCGACACCGGTGTATGCAACGGCGTGGTGATACATAAAAACAATAAAGGCGGCAATGCCCCGGAGACCGTCGAGCCATTCTGTAGAGTTGGGCTTGTATTTCTTGAATTCGAGAGTGGAGTGGGGAGAGAGATAGCTGGGGATGAGGAATAAAAGAGCGTTTCGGAATAGCCTCGCAGGAGCCGTTGGATGAGGGATGTTGAAGGATTTTGTTAACGATCGCACCTCACTGGATGCGGTCTCAAGCCACCTAGCACCTCTGGAGGCCTTCTCGGATGGCTCGTGGTCGCTATCGGAATCCAACAGGGTATCTTGGGAGAAGCGTCGTCCGGCGACCTCCAACCGATCCAACTGACCGGCCATTGTTAGTGCTTGTGTGTAGCGTGTGTGTGTGAGGAAGCTTGTGAAGAAAAGTTGGCTGTTGCCGGAACGAGTGCTGCTTTCGTTTCAAAGTTGAAGCATGTGTTTAGAATACCGTTAAAGAAGAAAAAGACAAAAATAATAACAACGGGAGTACAGAGATATAATAAAACGCTGATGACGGAAAAGAAGAAAAGAGCGAGCGAATGACGAGGTTGAGGAAAGGAGAAGAAGACAGCCGCATTCGACGGAGAATTGGGGCAGATGGGTTTATTCAAATGCATCCCCCTAAAAATGTCAAGGGCCCCAGCAGACAGCCCGATAAGATCAGTCAGCCAGGGTGGACCATCGACCAGTGCCGCCGCCCGACACAGCCAAAACACTGTTCATCGCACCCAAACGAGATTGCCTGGTTGGGTCAAGCTCCCTTGGTTCGGCTGTCTTGGCGGCTGGTCCTCACTCGGTGTCACTCGGTACCTCTCTCACAACGTGCCTTCATGGCTTTTCGATCTCTCCGCCGGCCCACGAGAGTCGGAAATGAAAAGAGTATCGGTGGTTGGGAATTACTCCTTTTCTCTGGCCATCGAGATGTTGTCTATTCCTTCGTCTCATCATGACGTGGTGTATTGTCATTGACTTCCTGTCAAGCTTTTGGATACAAATAGCATCTCGCCTGCTTGCGCGGGAGCTGGATGCTGACACCCATCCTATTGACGGTTAGGCGAAAACCTTCAGGCTCAAGCTTAAAAAATATATATATTATCCAGACCCTCAATTGATCAAGCTTGTAGTTACTTTGTTAATATCGACCGTTGGCAAGCGGATGCGTACGCAACTCACTCTGAGCCGACAAGTCGAGACCAATAGGTATCGGCAGACTCCAACTCATGGCGTTTGACATACCGTATTACTGTGGGAACTGCACGTTATCCGGGTGGGCCAGGCGATTGTTTACGGCACATATGATGCACGAGTTTCTCCAAGTCCGCCTGCACATCTGGTGCGCAGGTGCGCAGCCGCATTCTCTTTGAATGTCTTGATCACTGCATTTCCCACTCCGAAAGACCATATACGAAATATTCTTCCTTTCCAAAAGCCAAAAGCCCTGAATTACATTTGCGATATGAAATTAATAAGTGGTGGCAAGCATGCCAGGAACACATTCCAATCTCTCGCAGCTTACTTGGCGCTGTTCAATGTTACCGCAAGGGGCCTCGGAACCTCGCTCGCTCTCTTAGCTAACGTCAAAAACATCCAGGCATCGCCGCATATTTCCGCCACCAGAGGGAGCCCAAGTTAAGTGATGTGCATCGCATCGGCTGGGCATTTCTCGATCAGCCCCTTCCATTCTTTTTTAGTGTACTTCAATCACCGTCATGTATTGTGGACATTGATATTGGCACGCCGTACCCATGGCTGACTAACATCTGAACTTTCATATCTTGCTATGTTATTATATCGAGAAGACCGAGAAGAGAAATGCTAAAACGGGAAATTTCAAAACCTCAAGGTCCATTCACTACTAGTGTTCAAAAATCCCCATCGGAGCACTGAAGAAAATCATATCCAAAAGTAGAAACCAATCAAGAGCATAGCCAATGCAAAGAGGGAAGAAAATATGCAAAAGAAAGAAGCATCACATCATCACTCCAAACGAAAACGCAAAGATTCCACAAAACGCAACATAATATACACAATGGTATTCATCCGAGGGTCTCAACGCCGACTGCCTTTTCCTCTGTTACCATTATCGGACTCTTGCTGTCGTCGCTGCTGTTCAACAAGCTGATTGGTGCGGCTGGCAATGTTCGCGGCGTAGATTGCGCTATTGATTGCGTTATTGAGTTCGGACTGCTGTTGCTCTTGTTGCTGCTGGTAGGCTGAGGGCTGATTTCTTGCCCGCCCGGCGAAAGTATCTCGATTGGAGACGTTGACGACGGGGAACTGGCGGGTGACACCTCCTGCGCTTCTGCTGGTGGTTGGGGATTCGCTTCTTCCACTGCTACCGCTGGGTTTGACGGTGTAGGCAAAGCCGCTAGGTCCTTGACTGCCGTTTGTGGGTTGAGTTCTGGTGCTGGTACTTGTTCTGGGGTGGCTTCCGATTGAACTTCCGTTTGATGATCTGGGCTGCTGTTGGCTGCTTCCGCCTCCGCCTGTGGAGGCCGGAATGCTTGAGGTTCTTGGATCTGAGCTTGAGAGGGGCTGAGACTGTCCTTTGGGGATGCTGGAGACTCGGTCAGGTGGGCTTCTAGACTCTGGAATTGGCTTTCGAGGGGCGGGAGCCTGCTGCTGGACGAGGCTTCCAAGAGTTCCCCGTTGTTCGACTCCGTAGATTGAAGTTGGTGCTCTGGGTTCTCGAGGCTTGCTGTCCCTTGGCTCGTCGTCGTGGATGCTTCGGGTTTGAGTTCTTCTGCTTGTGCCGTCGGTAGAGCTTGAGACTCCGGACTCAAGGGCTCTGGGGTCGCTTGCTTGGCCGGAGCGTTCTCGTTGCTGTCGGAGGTCGTCGTGACGATGACGTCGCTGCTCGCGGTCGTCGGTTGTAGTTCCTCGCTCGACTCTTTCTTCTCTTTGCAAGTCGGTATTACGATCAGTTCCTGCGTGGGGGCAATCTCAGAAAATTCTGTCATACTTGGATTGGATTCATTTGGCAGAGTGTCTGCACCTTCACCGGATTGATTCCCACTAGGCTCTGTGGTTTGTTCCTCTGCGGTCTGGGTCTGTACGACATGAGCTTAGCGATATAAGCATTATAACACTGGAAAATGCTGGGTGTCATACCTTTTCAAGAGTAGCTTCTTCTTTGTTGATGATCTCGGGGTCCTCGCCTCCAAGGGACTCAATCGCATCTTCGCCATTAACTGGCGAGGCTAGCTTTACTAGAGGTTTCTCTATAATCTCTGCGGCCTCACCGTTCTCATCGTAATCATCCATGATGTCACCAATTCCAAACAGGACATAAATTTTGCCCTGCACCAGTAACTCAGAAGTCTCATAAGCTTCACCATCTTCACCCGATGTTTTGACCAGAGCTGAGAGGGTATAGAACAAAGATGCGTTATCAGTCGATGGCTTCTCGAGATGTTCGGGCACAGCCTTAAAATCGTCTGTATTCTCATCATTTCTGTGTAGTTGATACCTAGAAACTTGTGATCCGATGAGAATACTAAACTGGAAGGCTCTGTCCACGATGTCGACAACCAGAAGGCTAAATTTCTCGCCTTCTGGAGTCTCAGGATCGCAGAAAGGTGCCAGGATCTTGAAGATCTCTTTCTCGGCCCCGTCAATGATTGAACGGAATCTATGGGCGAGCTCTCCGATGGCTGGCGAGGTTTCGACGTGCTTGGTCAGCTCGTCGATATTCTCGGTCCAGTACGCGAGTCGTTTGAACGTATCAGCGCGCCATTGTAGGGCGCTTTTAACACCTTGTCCATCATCGCCTAGTTTTCTTCACATCAGCAGGAACTCTAGTTGGTTTTCTCAGATTCAAATACTTACTCAATGCCATCACCTCATAAATCTTCTGCAACACCTTCAACTCGTTTTCGTCCAACCCAGGCATTGCGACATCCAATACCCTCTTATGAAGGACGTCGTGGATAACACCTTGAATCATATAGATCAACAGGCTCTTCTTCTCGGAATCTTCCACGACTTCTAGTAATCCCAATGGAAGATTTCCGGCTTCTTTGGTATCTTCCTGATTACACATTATTGCCTTTACAGCGTCCATAAAGGGCGGGTGCTGCAACAAGACTTGAATGTACGGATCTTGCATATTTAATCTCGCAAGTCGCCCAAAGACCGTATCACGAACCCGTCTCTCCAGAGCCTCGTATTCATCGGAAATAGCACTACTAGAAGGAGCCAATCGTCTGCTTGCAGAGCTCTTCATGTGCCCCGCTTGGAAATCTTTCAAGAGAGCAACTTTTTCATTTACCTCTTTCTCGAGGGCCTTGACTCTGTTTGCTAGATTTTTATTCTGCAATTTGAGTCCGTTGTGCTCCTCTAGGATGGTGTTGTAGTTGTTCTCGAGATTGAGAATTTCGTCATCCCAATGGAGACATGTCTTGCGGATTCCATCGTTTAGTTTCGCGGTGAGTGTATCTTGAAGCTGCGACATTAGGCGAGATCGAATAAATTCGGGCTCGGTATGATTGGAGCTATAGCCGAAGGTATGCATATCCATGAATTGACCACTGTAGGGGGATTTTCGTAAATCTATTAGAAAGATGCACTGCAGACTTTCGTGATTCTTTGATTGTGAAAACCTACTGTGATCTTGGATCAAGTGTGCTGCGGATTCGGTATCCATGGCGGGGGTCTTCTCTGCTGGTATATTCTTGGATATGTGTCATTCCGTAACTCTGCCATGCGATTGCAGTTTGTTAGTCTTTTTTCTGCTTTATAATTGAGATTGCGGCACCCATCGGGACATACTTTGTCTTTTCTTTTGTCAGACTTTCGTGCTGGTGAAGTTGAGTCGTCGCTGCCATTGTCCTTTTTCGAGCCGAAAAGGTTTGGGAACGGCATTGTGAGTTATCACAGGCTCAAGACGGCACTTTTGCAGGTAGTATATCGGCAAGTAGGAATCTGAGCTCTATGCACCAAAAAAAGTACAAATAGAGCAATTGATGCGCAAAATTGAAAATTTTTAGAAGACTCTAGAGAGGTTGATTATCCACAAAAGAAGATATGTAATTGAGCGCAAGAGGTCCAGCTAACTAGAGCTCTTGCAGGAGAGAAGAATAGTGAGAGCTTTAGGAATCCTGTGGGTTGGATATCCTATGCTGGCGCAGGTATTAAAGCGAGCTGGAGTTGAAAAATATCCAGGAAGGTTTGAAATGCTAGGACTCTCGAGACGACGGCAATCCGAACCCCGACATTCAGAAATAGATCCAAGTAGCGCCTAGATTGTAGGACACCTACACTAACGAAATATCAGAGCCTCGCAATATTTTGTTTTTCGGAATATCAGCTCAAGCTGCCTGACGATGGGGGTATCCACGGCGCTCTCGTTCGGTATCCTTCACGAGACCTGTAACATTATCTATCACGTCTTTACACTTTAAAAAAGAAATATTCAAATTATTTAGAAAAAACCTAGTTGTTCATCAGGCAACATTGCTCATACCAAGTCTAGTATACCCCGCTTGCCCAAGATAAACCTAATAGCCAATCCTATATTCTTCAGCCGCTCTATCCCATCCCCGAGCAAGTACCCAAGCTAACGGGATTCTCCCTATAATCCTTAGCTTTGCACAAGAAAAACGAGGCTGAGTTCTTTAAATGTGTTGCGGGTTTGCACGCTTTTCGGATCGCAGCATGCCGAGAACATTTAATGGGAAGGTTTAAACGAAGGATTACACGGGCAGGGGTCCGTCTTGGCCTTGGGGGTTGTAGCGAGGCTCCAACAATGTTAACATTGTACAGGGATTCCCCGCTGGCAGCCTGGGATTATCGATAGCACCAGCTCGTTCTATCGAGGGGTTTAGCTCCTCCGGTTTGAGTTCGACTGTGATTCCAAATCTGTTGAAACAAGGTGGGTAATGCAAAGCATCGAGACGCGGGATCTTTTTTTGTGAGTCGAAATATCTCCGCCTTGTTTTTTTTTTTTGTGTCTGCTGGTAGCTTAACGTCGGGATTGGATGATAAGTTACGGGCGACAAGCAAGCTAGGGACTAGTCACGATGCGTTTTGCGCGATCCATGCAACATGCAGCTGGGTGGGAGTATCATGTCGGCGAGAGGGAGGTACACAAGATTTCGTGATATCCACTCTTTCCAGCTAGCTTGACAAGGCCGCAGCTCCAATTGCGCCTGCTGAAGGATCCTAGATTGAGAGATATGTAGCAGCGCTGGTACTAGGTCTGATACAATTAAAGCAAATCCGTGCCGAGAGCCTGGGTTCGGTGCCTGCTTGATTTCGTTTCTTTTGATTATCAAGCTTGCATTTGCACTTATCGTTCATATAGATTGTATTTTATCTTCCTGTCGGGATATTTGGGTGGGTGAGTGCTAGTGGCTTTTTATTTTCGTATAACCTCTTTTCAGATCTCTTGTCTTTTGCTAGAGAATTTTATCCAAGTGGTTTTCCAATTGCAAACGTCTGGAGGTTTGAACTGTCTTTGTCTTCGAACAAGTGATTTTTCTGCAACTTTACCGTAGTTGATTTAACCTCCAACATGGCGACGGAAGAGACTGTATTACAAGAGCATCGCATCGTTGTCGGATTGGACTACGGCACGACCTTTAGCGGTATGTATTGGTGTTCTTGATATAGACAATCTAATGGATGAAATTAACGAAATATATCTAGGTGTCTCTTATGGCGACACATCTCAAAAGAATATCGACAATATTAAAGTCCTCCGAAGATGGCCCGGCAAAGAACGACGAGATGAAGTAAAATGTCCTAGTGACATAGCATACACCGCCGGTACATACCGTTGGGGATATCTGATCCCACCAGGTCAACCTCGTCTCGCCTGGGCGAAGCTCGACCTTGATGAAGACAATTTTTACGAGAACCAGGAAGGTCCCGAGGACTATGTCGATGTTGATGACCCGTTTGGAGAATCGCCCTCACCAGCGCTTGAAGATGAATTCCCAATGGCGGAGGGAATGCGCCACAACCCATTGAACAAGAGCCCCGTTGATGTCGTTACCGATTACCTTATCGCAATCTACGACGTGATCATGTCAAACTTGAGACGAGCGCAGGGAGAAAACTTTATCAACAAGACCGCAATTGATTGGGTCATGACAGTTCCCGCAGTTTGGTCGGAGAAAGCACAAGCTCTGACCAAGGAAGCCGCTTCTCGAGCTGGAATCGGCCAAAGAGAGAAGGATCGTTTGTTCTTGCTTAGTGAGCCAGAAGCTGCAGCCGTATATGCCATCTCTGAGCTCTACCAGCGAGATATCACGAGAAGAAACGACCCCAATACGTTAAAAGTCGGGGACACGTTTGTGCTTTGCGACGCGGGTGGTGGTACCGTCGATTTGATTTCTTATCAGGTTGTCCAACTGCAGCCGTCTCTTGGTCTTTCCGAAGTAGCTGTAGGATCTGGCGCAAAGTGCGGGTCCACGTTCGTTGATCGCAACCTGTTAAAGCTCGTAAGAAAGAAAATCGGAGACGACCGCTTCAAGATCCTGTGCGAGAAGAACGATGGAATGGTATTGAACAAGATGATCGCAGAGTTTGAGGGCGTCAAGAGATCTTTCGGCTCCTCACACGTTCCCGGTTCTGTGAGTTATCTTCCAATGCACGGCTTTGCGAACGACATAGCCGCAGGAATTATCGAAGGACAATTCGAATTGACACAGTATGTTGCACTCTTCTCTTGGTATTAGTTGACAGGCGAAGCTAATATTTCTCTAGTGAGGATTTGAAAGAGTGCTTCGACCCCATAGTTGAACAGATAGTACAGCTTATCCAGGGTCAAATTGACGCTATTTGTGATACTGGAGAGACACCAAAAGTATGTGCAGCTTCATATAATATCATATAATATAAATGATTAACTTGTTATATAGTACGTTTTCCTCGTCGGTGGTTTCGGAGAGTCTGACTACCTGCTGCACAAACTCTCAGATCACAAATGGGGCAGGTCTGGACAAATCGAATTTATCAACCCAGATGATGCGTAAGTCAACTTGGACTGCCTCCAAAAAACTACAAAAATAAAGCTAACAATTGAACAGTTGGTCTGCTGTTAGCAGAGGCGCCGTTCTTCGAGGCCTTGAAGGTAGTTTGGTCACAAATAGAAGGTGCAGACGAAACTACGGCACTAGAATCAACACTGTTTTCGATTCTGCGATCCACCACGAAGAAGATGCGTTCTACTCGACGGATACTGGCATGAAAATGGCCAGGAATCAGGTTTCGTGGATTGTAGAGAAAGGTGCTGATACAGATTCTAACACGAGATTCAAACTCAAGTGTGGTACTACATTCCAGAAGGGCGAGAAGTTAAGGCGGGGGGCTACATTGGTGGCTTCGGATCTAGACACAGCACCTTACAGCTACCGTGATAGGAGTAAGTTAAAATCTTATATCCTCACAGTCTCAATTGGAGATACTAATTCAAAGATATTTAGGTGTGCATGATCTCTGTTTCTTGATGGCAGATCTCAGCATGGTACCTGAAGATGAGTTTGACGAGGTCAACATTAACGGCCAGGCATGTCTCTCGGCAGAATTCACAATCGAGATGGCCTTCGAGTCAGCGGAAATCAAGTTCCAGCTGTATTTCAAGGATAAATGCTACGGACAGGTCAAGACAACCTTCCATTAATGTTTTCCCTTAACTTTCTTCCGGTTAATAATAGCTTAATATGGCATGCGCTTCTGGGTTTCCTTATTGCAACTGTTGAGCTTTTTTTGACTCATCGTGATCCATTCGAATACAGATACATAATTTCCTTAACTTGTTTCCAAGATATTTGATCATTTCAGCAAGCTGGTTTAGTCCCGATGTATCATAATTACAATATTCGAGATTTCTTATCATCAAGCCACTAGAGCGCCAAGTGAATCTCGTAACAAATTTCAATGCGTTTTAGTCGGACCAAGGCTTTGTTCCTTTGCAATCTGTGATAGGCCGTCACTTTGAAACTTCACTATCGAACACGCACCCGTCACATGTCAGAGTAAAAAGCTTTCGATGAGATGGCGGCAAAAAGCAAGGCTGATAGATTTTCGGGCCAAAATGCGGAGAAGTCAAAGACGTAAAAAGTCCGTTAATTAAGACTCAAGCACTTGCACTTGGATACATCCTAATTGGTCTTGAAAGTAGGACCTCAAGCGAACCCGTCATCGGTAGACTGGCAAATAAAGTGGACCCCAAAGGATCAATTCGCACGCAAGTCTCGCTTTCAGGCTTGATTGTGGTGCAACTGTCATGCATCGGTTTGGTTTGGACATGCTCCGACTGCACCTACCCCGGCGAGATTTTGGCTGCATGTTTCTACCTTGTAAATGCTATTTTGATCCCTCAGAAACTAGCCCGGGAGGTCGGAAGTCTAGCACTTGCTAAAACCACCAAAGACTCATTATTTCTCAGCCTCTCCTCGATCCTCCCCCGCGCTAACGTTATTGGCCGTGGTAACTGTGTTGCCTGTTATTGATATGCGACAGCCTTGCCGGAAACAGGGAGGGATCCTCCACGGCCACGTAAAACACCAGGGAAATATTCCGCGGGCAGGTTTAGCCGGGTGCAGGGCGGAAGGCTTGGCCTGTGGCCGCGAACCCCAGGTCTCCACCGGGACCCAGGTGCCAGGGATAGCTGCTCCCTTGTTTTCGATAATGCACAACGTCGTGCCGTTTCTGCATCATGGTTCAAGCTACGAGACAATATTTGGTACAGAGATCTCGTCAGATGCCTCAATTTGTCATACCCGCAGAAGGCGACAACGTTTCGTTCAATGGATTGCAGCCTCATATTCTTCTTGCTGGCAGAAGTCTGGCCGGCTAGTCGGGTTAGGCGCCAATGGAACAAGTATTCGATCGTCCATGATATTTTGTTCTAAAGTGTAGGATCCAGGTCCCCGAAAGCTTGCATCCCTCGAACTTATCTTTGGGTCTAGGCTAGCGATTCCCTTGTACTATTTCCGTTATCCCAGAGTATCGGGTGTGCAGCTGATTAACGGCATTTTTACCCAGTGCATTATCGGCTTTGGGTTATAACCAGCCAAAGAGCTAACACCCGCATTCATT
This sequence comes from Dactylellina sp. 'tibetensis', assembly GCA_036971435.1. NCBI lineage: Eukaryota > Fungi > Ascomycota > Orbiliomycetes > Orbiliales > Orbiliaceae > Dactylellina > Dactylellina sp. 'tibetensis'. The sequence continues at coordinate 511,316 of JAKDFA010000005.1, forward strand.
TGCGGTCTATTATTCTGTCCCTTCTAAAATCTCTTATTTTTTTTTTTTCAGACAAAGAGACTTCGTTGATTGTCCAGTATGAAGTCCGCAAGAGCAGGTTTGTTTCGTACGTCCTCGGTCTCGTCGGCCGCAACTAGCGAATGGGGAGGTTCGCAAGCAACTCTGACAGCTGGTGCTTCTCGACAAAACAAGACGGCTTCCGGACACATCTATTTCCGCTTCATAACCCCAGAAAACGCACTTGGCTCCAAGATATCTAGTATTCCGGTATTTCCAGACCCAATTGCTCTCTCGACATCAATCTATGACCTCAAAGAGCTCGTAAAGCGAAAGGTCTACTCAAAGTCGGATAAAGATCCATACGTAGTTGACCTGCACCTACAAGCCCACCCTATACTCGGGGACGATACATTAACGCTTTACGACTACGATCTCATCGGAACCAAGAAGACACCGCTAAACCTTTTTGTCGTCCTTCGGTACAATGGAACTATCGGAATCTCTACAAAACACTTTGGAGATGATGTTAGATCCACGAGCAACTCTAACGCCTGGCATCCAGTCGAAGGCGTCACGAGGTCCGGCATCTCGACCTTTTGCGCCTCGTTAGAAATGCTCAAGCGAAAGGTTACAGATGGTGCTACGCAACGCAGGTTTCTGACTGCTGTGTGGCAGACGACCCATTTCTTGCCTGCTGTTTATGCCCTGTCGAGTCTTTTTGACGCAAGGACGTTACTTCCTGAAGAGAAGGCAGCTCTGGCGCAGACTTTTCAGGAACTGTGCATAAGATCTGTCCCTGACTGGGCCACTGGCGGGAAAGTTGAAAACGCCTTGGAAGGATCACGGCAACTACTTGGTTGGCTGCTAGATCAGGTCATGGCCTTGAAGCGGGGTGGATCTGGCAAAGAGGATTGGACTAGAAAGGTCATCATAAAACAAGCTTCTCCAGCAGAGAGAAAAGAAGGCGACCCGGTTACCACGGATAACAATATCGTCAATATCGGCCTTCAGAACGGCGAGACATTGAAGGTCACGGTTGAGTTCCTCGATAAGACGACGCAAAACCACCCAGATACAAGGCAGTTAGTGCTGGCTTTTAGAGACAAGTATTCTTTTGACGGTAACTCGTATGTGGTTATGCCAAAAGATGCGGGAAATCTACTGGACCATCGTATTCTTCACCATCCAACAAAGGAGGGCTTCTACGAACAGATCATCAATACAACCAACCTACCGGCGTTAGGCACGGTGGCCCCTTTGTCGCTTGCTAGCTCTAGACCACCAGTTCTTACACTCAATAATGAGGGATTGGTGTCGATATTCGAGTTTGGAGGTGAATGTGCGTCAGAATGGGCGAAAATCTGGAATCCTGTGACTGGTGTTCAGTTGCTCATGTCAAACGATCAAGGCCAAGGTCTCGCCAAAACACTTAAAAATGTTATACAATCCAGAAAGGTCAGTGGCGCATGGCCACTTGACGGGTGGGACGTCGGATGTCTGAATGCTAGCACGGTCGATACCCGCAAACCCAAGGAAGCTGTTATGATTTGTGTCGATTGCAGCTCCAGCATGTTTGACCCAGCGTTCAAATCTGAAGATCAAGATCTCAAAGCGAATGAGAGGATCACAAGAATGACTGCAGCCAAGTTGCTGTTCAAGCATTATGCTTCTACCGCTACAAACTACAAGCTCCCAGTTTGGTTTGGTGTCATGAAGTTCAACGTAACTGTTTCCACGATGCAGGAGCCCACCCCGCTACTACAAGAAGTCGAACCAGAAATTGAGAAACTCTATCCTTCTGGTATGACAGCTATGTGGGATTGTATCTACGATGCCGCCGAGCAGTTGATTGACTTCAAGGATGACAACCCGGATACCAAACTTCGCATTATTGTTTTGACCGACGGTATTGACAATCGGTCGAAGCAAACTGACAAATCTACATACTCCTACCTTTGGGACAACGAAATTGTGCTCGATGCTATCGTCATTGGTTCAGATTACCACAAGTCCCTTTTCAAGATCTGTGGAGCCACTGGTGGTTATGCCATGAAGCCAACGGCAACAACGGAAATTATCCAACTGGCTGAAATGGAGACTATGATTGATCAAACCCTCCGACCCCCGATCGTCCGTCAAACCTACCTTCCATTCTTCGACACTATTCAACCGCTGGATCCGTTCACTGTAAACGCGTTCTCGGTGCCAGAAACACGTGACCACCCACACCAGAACGATGAATTTATGAGTCTCGCCAATGCACACAAAGCCTTCAGCAAGAACAAGCAGTTGGTAGTTGATAAGGGCACTGTTCGTGCCGCTGGTGATGTCGTGAAGAACCGACGTATGTTGATCGAGATCAAGGACATGGCCGAGAACCCGCATCCGGACATGGATATCTATGTTAGTGAGAGCAACATGTCGTTCTGGAAGGTTGTAATGGCTGGACCTGATGGGTCCAATTACTCTAGTGGAACGTTCGTGATGTTTTTGGACATGACGGACGATTTCCCAAGGAAGGCACCCAGTGCTAGATTCATTACACCTATCATCCATCCTAATGTCAACAAGGTATGTGCTTGAACCATGTTTGATAGTAGAACTGCGGTGTTAACTAATTACTTGTCTAGCACGGCCGTGTTTGTCACGCCATCTTGGAGCAAGACTGGAAGGCTGAGACAAAGGTTCGGGATATTCTGTGCTGTATCTATGGCCTCCTAATGGCACCAGAGGTTAGTTTTGATGGTATCAGTGTTGGGTAGTGAAGTCTATGTCCTGACATTACCAATTTTAGCAAAATGAACCGGTTGACGCCATCGCAACATTGAAATACTGGACGCAGGATGAAAATCTCTATAGCGAAGAAATCTCCCAACATGTAAGTGCTGAATGAGCGGTCTCCGGATTCTAAAGTTCTACAGGTCTCCAATACTAACTTGAAACTCTAGATCAAAAAATTCGCTAGCAGCTCAAGAAAGGATTGGGCTCATCGTATTGTGCCAGATCTCGACGCCATCCCAGACGCCAAACCAACCATAAGTAAGCCCCTAAATGCGAACCAAAGAAACCTTATGTATTGGAAGAAAGCCGGGCTAACAATATAATAGCCAAAACTGTGACGCCTGTTCGCCGCGTTACTGTGGCTGAAACAATCGAGTCTAGCAGTGGCCCTCTTAGTCCCCGTGGAAGCAAATATGATCCAACCGCCCTTCGAGCTGCAAGACCGGTCAAGGCAATCATGCCCCCTGGTATTTCAAGCACATTCGAGTCGCCAGTTTCGACTCCAACTCCAGCACCGGCTCCTCCAGTCGCACCAGTCTCCCCACGAGCTACACCGAAGAAGTCGATCCCCTTTACTGCCCCTGCACCAATCCCCACACCAGTTTCAACCGCAGCAGCAGCCAGTTCATCATATACTCCGGCAGTTCCACCTTCCCCGACCTTGTCTGCAACAAGCTCAAATCTGACGACGGAGACTGTTTCGAGCTCTACAGCAGCCATCGTTCCACGAGCCAATAGGTTTGCGGCGGTCAAGACGCCTTCAGTTTCAAGTGCAACCAGCTCCCAAAGATCTGTTTCTACGCCTCTAAGTGCTAGGGGTTCGTTTTTTGCAGCTCGAATACCGCCATCAGCCCAGGAAGCTCCTGCCACGCCCGTAACACCTGCAGCGACTGTAGCGGAAGCTAGCGGTAGTAGCGGTGGCCCTGCTGTAAATCCGGTACACTTAGCGTCAGAAGTTAGGGCACCCTCAATCCATTCGACTGCTAGCAATAGATCTTCACTTTCGTTCAGATTGAAGAAGGTATTCGGGAAATCTACCTAGTGAGGGCGGAGCAGAGCCGAGCCGAGGAAGATAGACCAGAAGACATTTGATACATTTTGCGTATTTCTTTACTCTTTTCATTTTGAGAAAATATTTCAGCGCAGGTTTCAGGATGTGAATTAGTTTAATTTGTCAGAGTTTAATATCCAATTAATATGTTTTATGCAGCTCGAGCTTGTCGGTCTCTGTATGTAATCTCTATGAAATACACTAGCTATAAAGGTGACCAGACCGGAACTCCAAGAGACACTAGAAACAAATAAACCGGTAGGAACTCAATATCAAAAGAATCTACTGCGGCGCTTATTTTCTGTATTTTGCGTACTATCCTTCGTTTGCTCTCGAAGGACGGGGCCACGATTGAGAGGTTTACCTGGAGGGTTTTCAATGAATGGGAAGTATTTGCGTGGGTCAAACGCTATGAGATTGGGAGTTAATGGGTGCGAGATTTTAAGAGGAGATAGGTAACTTACGGGTATACGGCGGCTCCTTAGCCAAAGAAGCCTTAGGTGAGATGGGTTTGGCCTCGGTAATATCCAATTTTGTTGACTGGACCCCATCCTCTTTACCACGGATGTGAATATTCTCGTTGGTCCCGCCGATTACATTGATGCCGTTGGCAAAGTTATGTGCCCCCTTCATGTTTTCTTTCTGGACGACAATCTGACAGAACTCGCATTTGCAGGGTTTAATCTCTGTTGTTTCCAAAAACTCTCGGCACATCCTATAACTCTCGTCTTCCCAGAGCTTACGACCGGCATTATCGAGTCCCTCGTACTGTCGCATGTACCGCATGCAAACGCAAAAGTTGCACGAGCAGCTGAGCCAGGCCCAGTGATCCTTAGCGTACAGCAGACCGTTGGTTAGGAGGAGATTCTGGTATTTGAGATGCTGTTTACGGATTGCTGTATCGCGGTTCATTGCTGCCATGTATTTCTGGAGGCGAATGGTATCGGCTTCGAGTTTGGCGAAGCCGATTCGGTTCCACTCAACCTGTTCTTCTTTGGATGATGCGTGTATTCGGGGAGGTGGAGGTGGAAGTGGAGGATGTGTAGGAGGAGGGTTTCCAGAGACGTTGGCATATGGCATCTCGCCAATATGCATTCTGAGGGATAAAAGCGAGTTAGAGTAGTTAATAGGTCGGTTTAATCTATCTTTGTAGCCGGAATATCCAATTGAAGCCAAAGATGAAAAAGAATGGTGGCGGCGATGATGAAATGAAGGTATATGCTTACAGCGCCCTTGGTGGGTAGGCGAATATCCACACATCACATAAATATGAAAGTGTGTTGTCATCCAAAATACAACATCGACAAGCCAAAGAGAGCGTGCTACCTCTAAATTAATCGAACCTAAATTTTCGTGTTTCCACGTTTGTGCCGTTAAGTCTCGAAGATATCTCGATATGGACTTCCGATGGTTCATTTCAAAGCCTGCACATCCTGATAGCGCTGTAATGGATCCTACTAGTACGTCTGAGCCTCAACCCTTGGGTGGGGGAACCACTACTCCCCACCACGACAGTCTCCCATTCGAACTCAAGCTTGATATTCTTCGCAATGCACCGGACCTCCTCTCTCTCGGCTCCTTAATGCAAACCTCTCGCAGTTTTTATAGTGCATATGTATACTCTAAAACCCTACAAGGTGAGATGATACAATCCGCCGTTAGCCGTGGGATGACTCCCAAAGCCTGGATGAATCTTGCCCTGAGACGATGGAAGTCTTCAGTAAATAAAAAGAATACAATGGTAGGTCCAAATGGAAGAGCCCTTATTTGGTATTTACAGCAACAAAGAGATCTTGAATTCGGCGGATTTGATATCAACAATGATTGGATTACTACGAATTTCGACGGTGTCCACCTCGGCTTCGACTTCAGCTGCCCGACTTTTATCCCAATGCAAAGAAAGAAAAGGCCTCCAGTTTTACCAGATAAGGACATTGAGGATATACAAATTCCCGTTCAATGGTTCGCCCGACAATTTTGTAGGGACTGGCCGTCGGAGCGATTAAAGAGCCATCCTCTTGGCGATTTTAGCGTATCTCTGAACCAGATAGAGGCTGTAGAAGAGGCTTTCTATAATTTGTCAGCCGTTATGCTTTTATTTCAAAATCGCTCATATACAGTAGAAATCCCATACCTGCCATCAGAGCGGTCCTGTGCATGGCCAGAGTTCTGTATAGGACTTGTCTACACAGATTTCATAGACAGGGGAAGTCTCGCGCTTATGCGTGTTGCAAGAAAGTACCTACAACAGCGAATGGCGTCACTTGTGGAGAACTGTTACTTTTATGAGACATCGCCAGGTACGTAGTTATCATACCTAGCAAGTTGACATGGCTGTATATTTGAGAAGCTAACCCACATTTCGGCGTTTAGAATACATCGATATCCGTACTTTTTACTGGGGTCTTGATGGGTCCAAAGAGCTTCTTAGTATGGATACGGAACGTGCGAAGACAGCTCTTGAAAAAGACTTTAGACTGTTCTATACGCCTCAGTATTTAAAGAACCACATGTGTCGGGATATATTTGGTCATGCGGAACGCGTACTTGAATTGACAACAGCCTTGCCCATGGGTTTGTTGCAGATGCTTAGCAAATCTATAGAAGATTGTGATTATTGCTTGGTAGAATCAAGTAGCTAGCTTGACAAGACAAGTCATGCACGATATTGCTATATTTCCGCTGCTACTCCGCTGTTTCTAATGGTTATTAAACATAAAAGTTTAAATATAAAGAAATGGTTCCTATTACTAGAGACAGCCAATTTGTATTCATATTTCTATATCGAGATGCCGATGCACATAGTATATATTTATTTTAATCCATTTCCACGTCAATATTTCCCCATCTTGTACTTAATTCTTTCCATTCTTCTCTTTCGCGGAACTCTAACAGCCCGTCGAGATTTGCTGACCTTTTTCCTCCAGCACAAATATTCTCTGGCCTTTTCCCGTCGAGTTCCAAAGGGAGTCTTATATCATATCTGAGCAACACATAAATTAGAAGCATCTTGAGTTGATGGATAGCGAAGAATCTCCCAGTGCAAGCATGCCGGCCATGGCTGAATGCTAAATAGCCACTATTGGTAGCGGCAGCTTGAAGTTTCGCAGACACCTCCTTGTCATTTTCTTTCTCGCGCAGCTCAGAAAACCTAAATCCTTTCCAGAGGAGGGCGTCGGGGCCGTATATATTTTCAGACATGTGCGCAGACGGTGCAGGAACTGTCACAAAAGTTCCCTTGGGTAGCTTGAGAGGCACTTTGCCAGTTCTGAAAGTGTATTCGTGCATTGTAATACGTGACATTACGATTGATACAACCGTATTATACCTCTGGGACTCTTTGAGACACGAGTCAAGCTTTATCATGTTATTGAGGGCTTCTTTGGTGTATCCACCGTGGGAATCCATAACAGAAATAATCTCATCCCTTAGAAGAGGAATGTATTCAGGATTGGCTGTTAGGTCGAAAAGAACGTGTAAGGTCGACTGTATATACACCGAATATTTCGAGTTAGGATATATCTCGTCTATTATTTATGTCCAGTAATGAATTTAACGTAGAGTACGGTACGAACCATAGATGTCGTGTGAATTGCAGCAAAATTGAGCCAAAGCATCCTCCAAGTGAGCTGCCTGTTAGTCTGTTGGTCCTTAGACTTTTTCGCCGCCGCATCCAATAGCCACTGAATGGCATCATCTGGCTTTTCGGATTCCCAGCGCTCCTCGCCAAGATCTTGTTGCTTTCTTCTGCGATCTTCGAAAACGGGAGAAAGAATCGCCTCAGCCCTTTGGGGGAAGCGACGGCGCCCAATGCAGCACCATGCTACGGCGGGCTGGAGAAACCGCGGCACAAGGTCCATATAAAAGTTGGCATCATTCGCACCGGTCGCATAGTCACGCATGATATCAAGAAATTCTCGATTTCGACAAAGAGGGGCACCGACTGATCATCTATGAGCATACTGCGTATATGTCTAACGGTACTAAGGGAACAAGGGGTGCATTGACAGACCGAAACAGCGGTTTGCAGAACTAGATTATAAATTTTATCTTAGAAATGGTTTCGAATTTCTCCGCAAAGCAAGCGACAGCCGAATGCGAAAATTATAGGACATATTAATATCACTTACCGGGCAACAACTTCGAGCGCCACATCCCAAATCTTCACAGATGTCCAGTCTAGTTGCATGCGATTATCAGTTCATATTTTTCAGGAGTTCGGAGTGTCATAACTTAGAGAGGAATGCTTACCCCCATCGGTTTTTAAGATTTCATTCCAAGTTCTATTCGCTTCAGCACGTATCTCGGGTAACATGAGTGACATTTTGGGAGTAAGTTGTCCGCGGATAACATTGACGTGATAGTTGTTGTGATAGTCACCAAGAGTTGGCTCAGCCGTAAGATGATGCTTGTTTTTCTACAAATGGTCCAAATAGATGAGCTGCAGGCACTCAAAAGTTGGAATAAACGTGTTCTTAATGGGTGGTGTGTATGATTTGACAATGCGAAGTCGGATTATTTACTTCTCTGAGGGCTTCATAAAACCCAATGTCTGAATCCGCCGCATGGCCGAGTTCCGCGATTTGATCTGGATCAGTCAAAAACACCATATACCGAGGCAAAGTTGAAACTACGAATGCCCTCCCTTCTGGACCGTACTATTTAATAGTAAATATTATCCCAAAAAATTTCAAACTTCTTGATATAAGTATCTATAGTATTTACCTTTTCGTATCCATCCTCTATGATTTTAGCTGAGTTTTTTAGGAAACTATATCCTGCTTTCCAAGAGCCGAATAAACCAGACGAAATACCAACATAAGGAAGATCGATCTATTTTCATATTATGTTAGCTGAGTCTCTTTTGATACTAAAAGGCTATAATAAGAGGGTGGAACCCCGAAGGTACCGACGAAGTATAAGAAGGCGCACGATAATTTGCGTTCGGTCTTGCTCTTAGTAGTGAACTCACGTAAGACTTTCTGTACTGATAAAATTGATAGATTGGGATAAATAGTAGAATCATGTAGATTATACCCATCCTGGAAAGCCTTTCATCTATTATTTCAATTGTCCGGTTGAAAAGGGCATTTCCAACGTTGTTTCCATAGTGCTGGCTGCCGTCGTGCGAAACTGAAGTATTTTCCATCTAGATATCCGCCCTAGTTAGTGGGGAAAAAATATTTGGGGTCGCTATGCAAATTTTGTGATTTGTGAATATATGGATAAGGGGATTAAGAATTTGATGCACTAAACAACACGAACAATATAAATCTTAACCCTTTGTTCACGGCGGACAGGTTATGAATAGGATTGTGGAAGAGCTTGCAACTATCAATATTCGTGCGGAATCCCGCCCACTAAAATTGCTATGATTATAATAATAATAACATGGTGGTACATGTTTGAAGCCGTATCAGAGCTAACGTTCCTCCCTGCATTGACAGATTAACATTCCGTTATGCAATCACCATGGTCAGCACGGAATCTAGCTACGTCACGAATAATCGCGCGGGGCTGGATCTAGCATGTGCATATGCATGCGTATGCATTGGCTAGTTTGCACCAAATTGTTCCAATAAAAAAAGCTGGACCCTACTAAAGACTTATCTTTCGGTTGAACTGCACTCCAAACTTTTCGAAACCCCCAAGACCATCCTGTGTTAGTTTAGTGCTACCATGCCTTGGAATTTATAGACCAGAAAGAAGTGCACGAGCCGTGCCGTTGGCACGGCACGGCTTTTGAACAGTGGCAACGGGACAATGCATGCATATGCATTAGGCCTAATTAAGTGGTGTGCGTGCCTTTGGAATGTTGCAATGCTTTGTAGTGCAGCCGATCAGACTTCCCCACTTTTTATGGCAGCTACGGAAGGGGGGGGCTGCACTTGCATTTAGGTACCTACTTGGGTTGTGACGGGTTACATTCTCGGGTTCTCGTAGTAATTGTTAGTTGAATCGACGGCAAATATCTGAATGTGATAGGACAAAATAGGTTAATCGAGGAGGTCGCACACGGAAGCTCGCACCCCACCAAAATAAGACATTGGCAATATTAAACGGCTAGACTTAGTTAATCTTTCAAAGCTCTCGGCTTCAGATCGATCGATCGATCGATTTAAGGTTCCTACTTCTTTCGAACATCGTTTAATCTAGCTTAGTGGCATGTAAAATAAAAGACTACGATTATACAAGCGAGCTCTCAGAGGATATCGAATGCCCACAGTATCTCTTTATGATTATACAGAGATCTAATTGGACGCTACTGGTAATCAAAACACTCTAATAATAATGGTGTACTACAAAGTCCGGACTTCCAATATTCTAATCTCCTAATTATAACCTGAACTTCATTCGATTCGAAACCAACACATTTGGTTTGAAACTTAAAATTGCATAGAATAAATCAAGAAAGTAGGCATATCGTGAGTAGCTGGTACCATGATGACGAGACTATTCGACTATATAGTAAATAGAAAGCCCGCTTCGTACACTTACACTTGCGAAGCATAGTGTGCGGTAATTCTATTTCTTACCTAGAAATAGATACTAGTATATTCCTGCTAATCTCGATGCTGAATGTGTTGGGGTGATGGCGAATAAAACCGAAAATACGAATGTTAATATGGTAGATGAAGTCTAAAGCTGTAGCCAGCTTGCACTTGGGCCTAATTGCTTTTTATCCAACGGAAATTCCCACTTTCATGACCACGAAGACCGAAGGAGGTGTTTTGAAGTTCAAATTTACGGGGTTTTAAGAGTGGTAGACCTTATGGAACTGTACTGATGATGGAAATTAATTTGATGGTGTAAACGTATACACTTTCGATGATAATGCGACTGCCGGGTCGCAAAGTCACGAAACTAGTTTATGCACATGAGTGACGCTTCGCGATTCCTATAGACCTGTCCATGCATACATTTCTCCTCCTGAATGATACATTCTTAAAATAAAATTATTGCACCTTGAAGTTTGATGGAGGAAATTATGGCCTAAGTTTTAGCTCAAAACACATATCGATTTCCGCCCTACCAAGATGATATCCACGGCAAAAGTCTAAGAACCGAGAAGGCGTGGCCTGGAGATCTTGGAGGCAAAGGTCCAGGTTCGCCCGTTCCCTTTTTGCTATTTCTGCGAGTATGTGCCGATTATCACTGGAAAGCAGCGTAGAAGACGCCGAAATAGCCTCATGAAGGTCGACAAATGCCATGGCAAGCCCTAATAATAAGCCAACGTTCTCAATCGGACGCTTACACAGGTGCAGCATCAGCAACCCGAAGTCTGATTTCCAACTATCGAAAACTTCCTTAAGGCTGGTTGGTTCGATGAGCCCCGAACCTTTTACCATCTGGAGCCCTAAATCGACGAGAGAGGTGCTTCGATCCCGACGGAACTCATCCATGCCAGCAACCATGGGGCTCTCTAGGCAAAATCCAGACTGAGCACGTAGAACGCGGAGAATAGAGCATGCCATTGGGCTAGTTGTCATCGCAGGAACGCAAACGAAATGCTCGAGTAGGCAAGGATGGGTGAACCAAAGCGAAAAAAACTTCTCCGTATTTGACATTTTAGTCGCGTCAATACTTGGTGCCCTTGGAAGCCGCGATGTCGAAGGAAGTAGCTGTGCTAGAATACTATTTGCCTGAAGGGGGACAAGGACTGGATGATCAACACGAATATCCTGGTTCTTTAAAGCTTCAGAGGATGGCTTTTCGGGCTCCTCGATGAAGCTCCAGTATAACTTCGTTTCTATTACCTCCCCATCTCCGACCATCGAATCGACCCATTGTTTTATCGTGTGAACTTCCGAATGAGTGAAAGAGCCAAACATCCGGCCCTGCCAGGCAAGCTCCTTCATGAACCTACTTCTTCCACTATCGCCTTTGAATATCCAGGGTTTGGTATTACTAAGCGCATCTAAGAAAGCCGCTTGCTGTTGCTCCGACTCGAGTGCTTCGGGGGCAAGCCATTCGGCTATAGTTCGACCACCAAATTTTATCCTGCTATTGCAGTGGATTTTTTGTGAAACGGCAGCTTTCGCTTTAAATATCTTGGCGACCTGTGCTTCTAGGTCGGTCCGGAGATGCCTCTCTTCTCGCTTCGGCGGGATAAACGGAGATTTTCTAAGGTTTGGGCATATGGGAGCTGTGGGTAGACCTTTAGATAGAATATAACCGGCTTGTATACGCTTCCATATTTTTTGCGCCGCAGCATCGCCTTCTGTCTTCTGTACTAAGCAGATATACTCGATTGCAGTCTCAAGTGCCATAGCTGTATGCCCTGAGTCTGCGTTATCGATTGAGATATGTAAGATAAAGTAGTAAGGGTCAAAACCTAGCTCTTTCAATTCTCTCGCAGCTTTGAGGGTTTCTAATGCCATAGCTTCATAATGCATGTTAAAGCCAATAATTTCTGGAAGAAACTGATGTGGGAACAGAGATATCAGCAACTGCGCGACGGCTGCTTTCCATACACCGTGCTCGTTGAGTTGATGACGAGGGTGTATAAAATCGGCGTCATCTCCCGCAGGAAGTCCAGGCTCGACTACCTTCATGAGCTTGCGGTAGATATGCACATGATTCTTCTCTAAATCCCCATCTCCTAGCTCTTCTGAAAGAACTTGCCAGGCGTTTTTGGTCACTCGACGTAGAGCAAATGGAGTGGTTATTTTGTTGATATGCCCCAGCCATGCACCATCGACATATTTGATAGGAGAGCTTTGTAGTAGCCACCACTTCGCGTCTTCTCTTGTGAGAAACATCTCTCTAGGTCCTTGGAATCTCCTCCGGCTGAGGTACTGCTCCCAGAGGGCCATAATTTTATCATCCTCGTTTCGTTGGAACTCCAGCAACGCTTCTCGCGAAAAGTTAGGAATTGATAGAATTCCTGAATCCGGCTGCTTCAACGCATTTTCCAGCGTTTCCGAGAAGAGAGAGATCAAAACATCTCTCGCTCGCAGCAGTATGTCAGGGTATTGCTCGAGATGCTGAATTTTGTAATATAATTCTTTGTAAATTTGCATCGAAGCTGCATATCGAGCGTCGTCTTCCGTTTTAGACGGTAAAGTTTTAGATATCCCGCCACTTGAAGTTTTGGATGCATACAGCCACATCTGCTTCTCTCTTGCGTACTTATATAAAGATGTGCGGGATGTTTTGGGCGATACCAAAGTGACCAAAGTAAATAAAATTAGAAAGGTAGCCAGAGATACTGCTACCGCAGAGTCTACTCGCTCCATGTGGTGTGGTGTTTGGGTCTCTAGGCTTGGCGTGCTAGGTAAGTATACCAGTATTTCGAAACAAGGACTAGTTAGGTTGCACCGTGTGTGAGTTAGCTGAGAAAAGTTGCTTGCCAGTTGGCGTTATTGGAGCGGGCAACGGCCATATTTATAGTTAGAGGCCAGTTCAAAATTCCCAAGAATCGTAGTGTAAGTTTCATAGTCCCTTAATTCGGATCGGCGCATATTATGCGTCCAATTAGGAATTAATTGAAGTAATTTATAAGGTGGTCGGGCCAAAGTCCTAGGACACAATGGAAGAGTCGTAACAGAGCACAGTCTTTAATTTCAGAACATATGGTCTTATCTTCTAGTTACACCACCATTTATGCCTAATTATATACATAAAATTACACCGGAATAACATTTTGAGCCGGAAGCACCTTGTGTATGCTCGTAGGTTTCATCAATTTCCCCTGGTAGCTATCCGAGATTGCTGCGGAAAGATCGATATCGCCTAATTGCAATATCTTGATTAATTTCTCGAGACCCATCAGGAGAAGTGGTTTTGGCTGCGAGAAAGTCACGCTATGTTTTACATCCTAAAATCAGCATCTCTGGTAGCCAGTATGGGTGTTTAAAACAGTATGCTAGAGATAGAAACTCACCGATACCATCCAGCCTTCTCAGCTTGATAGCCTAAGCCAGCGGCCAAGTGCACCCCTCCTTTTATGAGCTTTTGATCTAATTTCATATCTTCTTCGATTCCTGGCTCGCCGCCGTTGACTGGTGATTCTAGTGCAAAGCTTAGATCAACCCACAAGAAAAAACCAGCATTTCCACCCTTGGCGTAATTTATGCCTAGTCTATCTAAAATGCTAGCCAGATAGTCATATCCCTCGCCTAATCGTCTTTGATGCTCTGACAGGTAATATTCGAGGAAGCAAGTATCTTCAAGCATAATACACCAAGCGAGGTCCGCAGGCGAAGAAACCCAGGAAAAAATAGTAATACTAGACATAGCTTGAATGAGTTGCTGGTTGCGTGATATCACAAGACCTAGACGAAGGCCATTGGAAGAGAAATCTTTTGACATGCCGTATCTTCAAACGAAACAGCCTCTATTAGCGGGCGATAATTCAGGCATATATATCTCGTTTTCCACTTACAAGACATGAACACGGCTGGGATCAATAATGCCATTGCTTTCGATTGACAAGATGCTGTGGAATGGGGTGGCGGCTTTGTTGGTCTTTGTCCTAAATATTGATAATGCGTAAATTTCGTCCGATATGAGATGGAGATCATTTGCCTCGCAAAAATTCATCAATGCTATAAGTGTCTCGCGGGGCTAGTAGATGTTAGCGCTGTAACGATTGGTTCCGAGAGCCAAGTAGTTTAAAGTTTCTTACGTAACACTTGCCCAGAGGGTTGTGTGGATTCGCTAGAAGGACAGCTCTTATCCGGCCAGTGCCTCGATTCTGCGTTTTATTATAATTCTTCAGTTCTTGCTCATAGCATGCTAGAGCTTCAACTGAAAATGGATCTATGTCGCCAAACGAAACAGGAACTGCCACTGCCCTAAGATATTTCATCCAATTAGAACAGTTTCGATGTCCCAATTGTAATTTCGCATACCTTGATCTTGCCTGAAAATCTAATTTCGATCATACGTCAGCGTTTCGTAGATCTGGCAATAACAGGTCAGAGAGAATGCACCTTTAACAAAGCCAGAATATACTGGCTTTCCAACCAATATTCCATCCCCTTCGTTACAAATAGTCCAGACCAGCTGGTCCATAGTGCCACTAACTCCAGAGCTCACAATAATTTCTTCAGAATAGACATCTTTGACTGGATGGAAGTATTTATTTATAAACTTCGCGAGGTTTTTTCGTAGCCGAACTGAACCAGTTGTGCCATCACCGTAGGTAAGCTGTTTTGCTTCTAGCTGGAGCTATATAACCAATTGCTTGGATTAGCTCAAATCGAAATTGAATAGAGAACTTCAATGCATCGTGAGAAGGATATACTTTTTCATTCAGATAGTCAAATACCACCTTCTGCATCAAGCTGTTCTCGGCTATCGCCAAGTTGATTCTGTATTTATTTCAGCCATAATAAAATTACAAATAGGAATACGAGAAGCGGGCAGCCTTGGGATGGCAATACTCACATTCCATTCGGGTTTGTCTTCTCATTGTAAGTGTTACCCATCAACTGATTGGGAGAATGAGATATTAGCCGATGAATTTTTGGAAGTAGAGAGAAGCCTTAACGAAATGCTGCTAGCTATACGGATTGAGCATCTTACAAACCTCAATCAATGATTCGAAGTAGGCATTACGATTAACGATATTGTCAAGCGCGCGAGACGATAATGTAGGTTTTGTTGAAACCATATAAGAACCCATTGTTGTATGTCGTATCCTATTATACAGTGAAGATTAGATCCCAGAGATCAGGCTTAGCGATGTAGTTACATACTACTGATCCGTGTCATATACTTGCGAAGACTTATTTATATTAGAGCGATCGATAGCAGGATTTTGGGCTATCATCAACAAAGGGGTTACAAAGAATCAACACTCTCCGCAAGATCTGACTTCAGCTGATCAGGTACTATCGATCGAGATTATGAGATCATAAATAGACGAGTTTGTGAATGTAGCAAGCCTGAAAATGTAGTATAGAATCTTCAGCATCTGAGAGAAACTTTTGCGATGTAAGGTAGCAGGAACATTCACTAGGATATCAACTGACACCGATACAATATGGAGATTCAGCTCGATCAGAGTATACGTACGTACAGCAAGCTCGCGTCTGCAAACAATCAACTTGTCAAGTGAGAAATCATTCTATATGGGCTAATTCACCAGGATAGGAATGTCAAAGAACATCAAAGGAACAGCACCAGCATGCTATGACAGTTGGCTCAGCGTTTAGCACGTAATTTAAATTTGTTACACGAAGGTTCTTCGGATCGACGAGTTCAAAGTAATTTTATATCGCGCGATCTGGATGCAATTCTCATTCCCATTGCATTGAGGCACTTACAGTATGTGCCAAGCCGCCACAACATCCTGGAGCCTTCTCTCTAAGCCCAAACTGTAATTTATCTAAGTACTATCAGGGGCTTGTGCGCCGTCTTCAGCTGCTCAGGGAAGCGGTTCGGAAAGATCATTCTTCCCGGGATCTTGCATATGCACCTCAAGCGAATTTTCTTCTTTTTGCAACCCAATCTCTTTTCGACCCTGTTCAGCTGAGTTACCGGCTCCCTAACATAGGATCAGAGTTATTCCATGCAACATTGACTTCAAGTGCATGTGTGATACGTATTCTTGTATACAGTGTTCAAAATATGTGCTTTCTTTTGCCGTATCTTAATCTTGAAAAGAGCTCGCCGCAGAAATCCATTTAGACGATGATATACAAGGAAATTCAGTGGCAGAATTTGACAAGATGACGCAGAGCGCCACTACCAATCGCCATATGTCCCGATTGCGGGGGTACATCGTATGACAATCGCCAGCCATTTCATACTAGTACATTCACAATCATTTTCTAGTTTCCGATGTAAGAATGGCCCAAATCACACCACTTCCGGCTAGCTTAGCTAAAATTAGTTACATTGCCGTCAAATCTGTGTCATTGTCCGGCCTAAAGAAGTAGGTTACTGCCCAACGTTCTTGATATCCAGCCACTGGCTGAGATACCCGATGCCGGCAAGAGTGCAGTTTCCCGCCCGACAGAGCTTGTAATGTATCTCCGACGGTCACAATAGCATGATCCGGTTTCGCTTGGACCCATGCCCATTCCTTATTCCAGGGAAGTTCGATTTGTGTTCCCCATTTGTCGGTGAAGAGCAATGTTAGGCTACCTCCATCTGTATGAGTATTATCTCCAACATCTGCCAAGTTTTCAAGCGTGGGTCCACGATAAACCTTCAAACTACTACTATTTGGCATATCGGACTGATGCTTGCTCCCGAAACTGGTTCGGAAATCTGGCCACAGAGAATTTGACAGTTGAGTAAGAACCTTGTGAGCGATTTCGTGTGAGGATGAGATGAAGCGCTGGATTGTCTCAGCGTCAGATTGGACTCCAGCAGGTAGCGACCTACTCCTATGGAAAAGGTCGTCACGCAGAATCTTTTAATGAAAACACTTGTTGTCAATCAAACGGAAATGTTCGCAGGTGGGGGGAGACAAAGAATTTGACTACCTCAAGAGACCCCCAATTCTTGCCATGTTTGTACCTGCGGAACGTTGGAGGTGAGTCAGTGGTTCAAAGTGAGTCGGAAGCCAGAAATATTTACCTACCCACGAAACTCGTCTGCAGGGACGGAATCTTTTAATTTAGCCTCATCGGGCTGAGTAAAATATTTCTCTGTAGTTGAATACAATTGCTCAACATCCTCAAGATAATCTCTTGACTCTCTCAGATCCAGGTAAAAGAAACCCAGAGATTTGGCAGCGCTATACAATTTAGCCCGTTCTTTTTCGTCATTTCCAAGCAGAAGGCTGTAGTCAATGACTTCCAGTGGAGCAATGTCAATCTCGATACTCCCAATAGTATTTTTGGTACATACTCTCGACATCTTCGGAAATTTAGGTTGCTTTGATAGTGGGGCTGCTTGTAAAGGTTGATAATCGAACTCAACTTGAACACCAAACATATAACTATCGTATCCTATGTGGACAGACGGGTTTATAACCGAACGCGCACTGGAATTTCTAATTCTCCGACGAGCACCATATTTCACGTAGCGATACTCGAAAGATGAAAGATAGTGTGCAGGTCGAGCAAGAGTTCCTACTTAGTGGCTCATATGCGCCTTGAATCAGTATTTCACGACACCAGCTTCGCCTATGCCGTCCAGCCGTGGCCCCTGAACACCGAGCTAAGGAATGTGTAACTTGTCCAGGCTGCACGCACAAGTTCGAGTAATGCAATATCATTGACGGGTTTAGAGTTTTGGCGGCTCGCGTATTCCGAAGAATGCTACAATACCCTAAATCCCTCATGCGTCATGCATGCAGAAGAGATCAGAAAGTCTCTTTGCAGAAGGAATGTGCTAACCAGGCCTCTAGGTAAAGGCAATTCTCCTCTTCTAAATGCAGGGTGCACAATTGTACAAATTAAGGCACATCTAGTAATCTATGTTGCATGACGCTAGGATCTTGCAGTAAACGTCGGTCTTGGATTTGTGTCCGGGACTCGCCTCGGCTATTTCGAACCAATTTAGATGAGGTGGTGTGAAGAGAGGGGCGGGCCGTAATGAGCAGGGCAAGCGAGGTCTCGCTTCCTGGGCAGGACATCTTAGAATCTGCCCTCTTGGCAGTGGTTAGTTTACAAAATTTAACAACGTTGGTAACAGGGCAAGATGCATCATCCGGCAAGGCACATTGAGTCAGCCAGTGATATATCGAGCTGCTCAAGAGCTTGAGTGGTGGAAGAAGTGCGATTATAGTAGTTTAGGCTTGAATTGTCTAATACTCCGCGGCCTTAGCGCTATAGCTTTACCTCACCTGCTGCTTGAGCGAAATATTGGGACAGTGCTGGTCTTGTAAACTAAACTCTTGTTTGTTCACCGCGAGACCAGCCGGTGCCATATAATCCCCACAACCGTATCTAAACACACAATAGCCATCGAGAATTCATCCATAGCCGCAATGCTAGAGAACAACGCTCCTACTCATCCAAACCTAGGGCTTGATGTTAGGCTCGAGCTCGTTACTAGTGGATTAGAACAGGTCGACAATGAAGACTTGGAGATAATCAAGACGGTCTTGCAGGAAAAAGAGCGACCAAGCATTTTCTGGGGTAAAGTATTCTTTCTAAGGAATAGAAGCGAACGTATATTTGAATTTATGCTAATGCTTGATAAAGGCGTGGCACCAACTGGAAGGCGTAGGGTTATCCAACACCTTCCATTAGACATATATACACTAGCACTAATATACATGTTTTAAGCGCACATTGGCTATCTAGTACCGTTCGTTAAAATCGCGGAGTTTGTCGAGGCTGGCATAGAGGTATCTCCCCACCGGCGAAGTTTAATTGAGATTGGCGTATATACTGCACATGTGCTAAAACAAACGATCCGACCATAGGTCAAAATACTTCTTGCAGGTCGGAAATCACCTTATCTCTATCGACCACGGCTGTAAAAACAAGAGAAATTTGCTAACGATATTTGGTGCGCCGGTGCCAATTTTTCAGATCTCTATGCTTTTCTTGTCAACTATAAGTATCCTCGGTCTTTGGTCACACATCGTCGAGAGTACTATCGGTTCGCATTGAGCGCGGTTTTTGAAGCTATTCTCGGTTTACCACCTTCGGCTATCCAGTTTCACCAAGAAACTTCTTTCGCCACTACTCCTGAGTTTATCAACGATGCGTATGAACTGTTGAGTCTCACCTCGCAGGATGTTGCCCGGTCGCCAAATGACGAGCTCAAAAACTCAGCCATGTTGAGTCCTTTAATGTGCCCTATTGTACAAGCATTGGACGAAAGATATATGAATTGCGATTTCCAGCTAGGTGGCCTTGATCAAGTTAGGTTTCATAAATCAAACATAACCCTCAAATAAATAGATGCTAATTGTTCTATTGCGAATAGCAAGGCTACAACGTTTACGGAAACGAATATCTCCCTAAGATTGGCTACAAGAATAGGCATGCGCATATGATGAATACGATGTTGCCAGGACTCAAAGGGACCAAGATGTCCGCGTCAGATCCAGAATCTAAAATCGATTTGCTTGACTCTCTGGATGTGGTCCAGAAGAAAATCACCGAAGCCGTTTGTGATCAAGAAACAGCCCTGAACAACCCAATTCTTGCCCTTCTGAAAGTGGTTTTGCTACCAATTAGCAAACTGAGAATTTTACATGCTAAAAGGGCGGGGACAAACGATTCTACTCATCTCCCATTTGTAGGCACTGGCGCCCCAGCGGGTTCTATTTTCTCTATTAGCTCAGCTGCCGGCAATCATCAACATTACCGGTCTTATGAAGAGATCGAGCGGGATTTTCTGTCTAGAAAACTGTCACCCGGTTTACTGAAAGATGCTGTTGCGAAAGCTATGAACCAGCTGCTAGCTCCCATTCGCCAGTCCTACGAGAACAATCCGCAATGGCAGGATATTCTTAAACTCGCATATCCAGAATTGGAACGGGAGTAAGTGTTGGCCAATTCTGTGGACAGAGATTAATTCGAATTCTAATTCTTTCCGGGGAAAAAGCGTGGCGCCTCCAGTCGTTTTAGACGCCAGTGAGCGTTTTTGCATACCGTCTGCGCTGCGTCATATCTCGAATGATAGAGTAAAACTGGTACCTTTCAACGTAAGCTCGCTCCTCAATTATACGGATATTTCGATAGTACACAATATACTGAACTGCGAAAAATATATCCTACGCTAGTCATCGTTACATGCGACAGAATTTGTACGAGTTGCAAAACAACATCCCGAAATTTGGACGCACGGGCCATTCGGGCCGTATGAATCAGTTCAAGCCTTTACCTCTGACCTGATAGAGAGTTTTGTTAGACCGAAAGTTGATATGGCCTTATACGCTGTTATAGATAAGACTCGACCACCTAGCGAAGCAGATAAAGATGGCGCTTTGGCTGGACTAATTGCATATCTCAACACATCGCCCACACATTTGTCCACAGAGATTGGGTTTGTGGTCACATTTCCACCATTCCAAAGAACACATGTGACTTCAAACTCCGTTGGATTGCTGTTAAAGACCGCACTAGATCCCCCAGACGAACAGGGTTTGGGTTTACGACGAGTTCAGTGGGTTACAAGCTCAGTGAATGAGAAATCTATCAAAACGGCGGAGAGAATGGGCTTTGTTAAAGAAGGGGTTCTAAGATGGGACCGTGTGTATCTAGGAGGTGCAAAAGCTGGCAAAGAATCAAACGGTAAAAGTTTAGGATCTCAAGAGAAAGCAAGCCATATTAATCCGCAGGATCTGGGACGGGATTCTGTATTATTCAGTATGTGTTGGGATGATTGGTTTCTCGACGATAAAAGAGAGCATGTTGCACGGAAGATGGCATGACACCACGATGTTTTCCTAGCTAGATAACTTCCCTTATATTGTTGCATCGCATTTAAATCCATTGCATTACAGTATAATTTATTGAGTCACATTTCCCCCTAAATAAACTATATTCAAAACACCTAAATATCAAAGTAGGGTCTGTGAAGAGAACGTATCAAAAGGAATAACAAATCCAAAACGTTCTAATAGCTCCACAATCTGGCCTTGTAAACGGTAATTATTTCCGAATTTCCTGTAAGAGATTAGACATTAGCGAAAGGAACAGAAACTTCGGGATTATCGATTCTGCGGCTTACTTTATCCAGGTCACCGCTCTTCATAACTGCGTCGAGCTGAGCGAAGTCTCCAGACTCCAGAGCCCTTCTTTCAATATCTTTCAGCTCCGGGATATCCGTTGCGAAAGTAACTGGGTTTGTTAAATACTGCTTCTGGATATCCGCTTTCAGATAGATTTGCTCGACGGTTTTTTGCATGGATGGACTTGCCTGGTACGTCGGATATCTAGGGGAGACGGTTCGATTAGGGATCTCAGCAATGACGCTTTTCACATGGTTAGTATAAGCCTGTGGAATACATTTATTTCGTTCGAGCTGATAGAGAGGACACTGTGGAAATACAGCATGGTTAAAATGTTCTTCGCTAGTTCGCCCTTGCGCTATAAGGTTGCGGGCGAAATCGTTAAGCGGCAATATATCTTTCGGCGGAAAATACAAAGTAGAAGCGGAAGTTATCCGTATGCGAACTTCAGGTTTCCGGAGATCGTTAATCGTAAGGCGGTCTACTATAGGCTGCATGATTGGTGAAATCGCTGCAGTGTAGTTGACCAAAGAATGCGAACCGCCATAAATGTCCGTAAGTTTATTTACTAGGAAGTCGAAGTAGTCGGTCTAAAACATCAATCCATCCATATTAGTCACTAATTTGGCGTTCTACATTTTAAATGGAATGTGATTTTTTTAGGAGCAGACTTCTTACGCCACTATCATCGCCGTAGAACCCCAAATAGCCAACCTCATACATTATAACGTGCCGAGAAGTTAAACCCAAATGATCGTGAATGAGAAAGTCACGTGCCTCACAAGTCAAGCATCCAACGAAAGAAGGATCGATCCCGAGATCGGCGAGTAGACAATCATCGACAGATATTCCGGGAAGCATTTTTGTAGCATAACCTTCCGATTGGGCAATCGCAAGAGCTCGTCTAGTCGGGCTCATGAATAACCCAGGATGGCCAAAGAAAGCACCAACAACACGCATGCCATTTCGCACGTCTGCCAGCATCGCCTAATTGAACATCAAGAAAGAAATAATTAGCTAGGCTTAAAATGCCAACGTTTTCGAGCTGTTACAACAGTGGGATGCTTTTACTTCAGCCATTTGTATATAAATATCTGCCTCTGGTATAGCTTCATCATTAATAAAATATTTGTAGAGATCCACTGCATTGCTATTCCTCTGTTTTATAAACCCTTCAGTTGCGGCATCCCGAACCGCATAGTACAGACTTTCTGCGTCCTCGATTTCCTGGATTGCTTCCAGAGTCAATTGGCACAACGACCGTACACCAGTACCAATGAGTACCAGACTTCCCTTTTGAGCCATAGCGAGACGGATATTTAGCGAGGTGAAGGTTACTTTAGGTATCTCTCTGTTAAATTGTTTATAAAGAATACAAAGTACTTGGAATTTTGGGTCGAAATCGATAAAATAGTGGGGCTAGAATTATCCTTACAGAGTAAGTTAAGGGAGAAAAGCTTCTCTAAATCTTGATGCATGGCCATGTGGTCTCATTTTATACACCAGACACTTTTTAGCCCCGCGCTAAAACACAGACAACGATAATGAAACTCTAACTAGGTCTCAAAATTGCAATTCTAAATCGAAAGAAACTACACGGGGAGCTAACATAGTCTCTTATAAATGTCCACGGCTATTGAATCTAAATTCATGTTCTCTTGCGAATACAGCCCGTGGCTATTCATTCAGTGCAGTACACAAAATAGGATTGTCGGAAATAGGAAATTTTGTATGGGACCACTGAGCGGGCGGCTGACGACAAAAAGTTGGATGTGACTGATCTAAATTCTTCGGGCTTTGCCAGATCAGAACTACTGGAAGAAATATGTGACGAATGATGCGCGCAGGCGTGATGCATCAAGATGGGTATTGAGTCTTGCTGCTCCAAACCTTTAAAAAATAAAAACAAAATAAAAACAAAATAAAAACTGGATAAAAAAGATTAAAAATTTATGACCGCCTGGTTCACGAAAATAGCGCGGGGTCAAGGTTATTCTGTTGGATTAGTGGAACATGAAGAAGCAGAACTCTCTTTTTTTTTCTCTTTGAGTGACCCTAGCCAAGTTTTAGCGATGCATCACCACAGGGATATCCTAGTTGTGCGTCCACAGCTCAGAAATGCCGCTGCCCCGGGAGCGGGGATTGGTTTCTGTATCGATCTACTTTGATTAATGTGTTCTGTAAGACTTGATGAGATTTTGATTAAGGGCTAAGTAAGGGCGAAAATCTACGCCTCCCAACCGCTTCCAATAGGTCCTAGCATATTGGCGACTCGCCGAGGATATTTAGTATGCAGCTAAATGACATCGTGGTTCCGATTTCTCCCATCTCAGCAAATGGGCCGTACGAACATACCAAAAAATGCAAGAAAAGCTATGTTCGACCCAGCCTGATGAAAACAAAATCCTGTGCGACAGGAAAATCTGTGCCGCCACACTTCCAAAATACGTCCTTTGCAATTTTTGAACATTCCTGAAATACATCCTCACATTCAGAGTCTTCCAGACCCTTTTCTATCCACCATTTCTGCATGAACGGCTTAAAAACTACCAAAATCCAATCGAGCGCGATGTCGGCATATTTCTTGGCAGCAGCAATTTTTTTCTCTTCACTATTCGCCTTCGATTGTGCATCAAGCATGGATTGATAGGCAGGGTGTGGAACTACCTGGTCGTAAACTTGCTCGACTGTCCAAGTCTTATTTGTCTCGCTGACTGCTTTGCGGAGCGTTTCTTCCGTGTGTACATGGTTCGGTGGGTAGACGCCTGCAGTCGACTCTTCAGGCAACTTTTCTATTTCGATAAGGAGTTCCATCGCTCTAAACACTGAATAGCGGAGCTTTTCGTTTCCAGTGATTCTGCCGTCGTCATTATCCTTAGCTGGAGACGGGGCAGCAATAATAAGCTTCCCACCAGATTTAACTTCCCGGCCGCGTAGAGTTAGAAACTCTACCAGATCTTGATGGGAGGCCGCAGCATTGCGAGAGCCACGATTTGCAAGATATTCTTGAATACTTTCATTCGGCAGCTTGGGGGGAGGTATTTGGCGTAACCAGTGGACACTCGATAATGCAAATGCTATGTCTACCGTAGAGCTAGGTGCAACGGGGTTATAAAATGAAGTAGGACTGATAGAAGGATAAATCGTTACTGATGGATCTGGGGGCGAGATGTGAGACAAGAGTTTAATAAGGCTATTGAAGTCGTTGGAAGGGAGGTCGTTAAATACAAGCGTTGCGGTAAAGTTCGGCTGCAAACGTGCGACAAGTCTTTGCATCACGGCGATGCTTAAAGTTGATAAAATGTTAGCGAGTATATTCTTTCTTTCTTTCATTATTATTGATATTGATACAACCCCGCCGTGAAATGTCTGGTGCATCAGACAAAATGTTCCTAGCAGCCTTACCTGCTAGCGCCTTGGGAACAACCATAATCTACGATAGTGACATTGGGCCCTTTAAAATTGTTTATAATTTAATTTCAGTCTACAATATCTAACCGGGAAAAAATAGAGAGTTTTACCAATTTCTAGATTAGCAAACAACGGCCAGCTAGCTTCCATAGCCAAATATTGTTGTCCACTGTTTTCATTGTAGGCATTGTCCCCGGACATAGCCAGGGTATTTGTGCTAGCTAGTGTGGAAGTACGCTCGCTAATCGTCATTGTGACAGAGATTTATCTGCTTAGAGTAACCTGTATAGTATCTAAATCTTTCAGTTTGATATATTGCCTTGGAAGAGGTGATACCGGTACGCGATTCCGAGGGGAGTAAACGTGAATGAATGACAGGAGCCACTTATTTGAGGTTTTCCGCGAGGAGGGGATCTCTGGATTCTTATAGCTTCGATAAGACTATTGGGACGGACCTAGATTGAATAACCATTGGCTATCTTCAGGGTCAGGCTTTTGACCGGCTCTCGGAAAGGGGATGTCCAAGCGAGAACAATATGACCTCGGGATGCTAACAAATTCAAAAAGCAAACAATAAGAATTCTTGGAATTTGTATGAAGCTTTACTTTTTAGGCAATTTTCCTATTTTAGAGATTCGGGCTTTGAAGCCTTCTGTCTGAGCATATTTACAGGTGTCTGGCCAGGTATCATCAGCTAAGGCCACATGCACAACCTACCTTTGGGACTCTTGTATTTCCAGCCGAATGCATCGGCAACACTATTGAGTTTTAAAATTTTATTTAAATGCGGTTGTTCTATATCAAGGAGCCCAATAAATATAATAGTAATCAAAAGGTTAACAGAAATTCCACTCTAAGAAAGACTTGATGCTGCCTAGACCACGGGATAGGTGATCAAGTACATTTTATTTCGAGTTGGTGAGGTGTTTAATTAAACGCTGCACCCATACTTTCCTCCTCTCATAAGTCGTATTGACTCTAGTACGACCATGTATTTGGTTATTGCACAAATTATACTACTGCGACCTGCTATATTGAATGGGTTTACGGTTGTCTCATAAAGCCAGCCGCTCGAAGCAAAGTTTACGGGAACCCTGAAACCGAGGAAAGCTCTCCTTAAAGTAACTTTTTTCAACAATCAGGTAGCCAGTGTACATGTAATCTAAATTAGTATCTTATATCCTCATTCTACAATCCCGCCTATAAGAATTGATCCACCTATTAATGAGATATGCGCGAGAATAATTATTTGCCAACTTCAACGCTTGAGACGGGATGCCGCAGAACACTAAATATCAGACTTAGGAGGTACTGCACATATACATATAGTATCACATAAACTCATCATCGGGGAACATCACGGCGGGAAAGCAATCCGTGTGGAACCTAGTCACAACGAGATACTAAAAATATGCGACGTGACTCTAAGCTTCCGCTCTAGTTTGTCTCGTAAACCAGACGCGAGGCATGAAGGCTCTAGTGCTACTTGCTTCTTTTCTATGTCAAATCCCAACGGAAACAAAGTTTTAACGATAATATGGTCCCGCAAAATATATTGGATAGGATCATTAAACCGATAAACCAGGTCCAGCACGCCACGACCACTTCATGGTGGGGTTCAGGAGTAGTATGACATCGTGATAAACCTTAAATCCAAACAACATTAACCACTGTTACGCCTATTATACTGAGCCCTGGCTTGCGAGGTATGTTTGACGAATATGTCAATCTACAGTGTCCAGTTAGGTATTAACTAGATATTTCGCCTCGTAAAATAATTCGAGACAAAAAACTCATCTTGCCTACCAAAGCTTTATTTCACTACCAGTTTTCAAGAGTTTACGTCACAAGTTCTGCAAAAACAATTAATCTTAGAGACTCGATAATAAAGTTTTTCTTTGTACATAAATGGCATAAATCTACGACTGCTGTAATATTCCAGTATGTAATAGTACAGTTTCTGATGATCCTCAATCATCTTTTCAAATAATACACGTGAGAGGTTTCTTTATGATAACCTTTTATCCATGGGAAAGAGTGCCATTGTTATCGTTCCGTCCGTTGTCTATACCCATGCCGTTATCGCTGTCACTCTTTCCCCCCCTTGGGTGTGACTCCACCTTCGGAATCCATATCCAAAGAGAGGCTGCTACTAGCGATAACCCAACCCAAGGTATAGTGGTAAAATCTGACTTTTGGCCAATGCTATACAACCACCCAAACGTACTTGGCCCGATTGATAATCCAAACGCGACCGTACTCATTGCGAATCCGTTCAGCGTTGCAAGGGCTTTCGGCGAGCTCGCACTATTCGTAACGAGAATTACACAGCTATTGAGCCCGAATACGCTGTTGAGGCTGACCATAAACAATAAGATAGCCCAAGCCGCGCAACATAACCAGTTATTGCTCCAGGAGCCATTGGGGTTGTAAATACGTAGAGTGTATGGAATCAAGAAGTATGTTATCGGGTCGAAAACAGCAGCCATGACCAACAATGCCTTGTTACCATATTTCAGCGCCATAGGTGCATATATGAACAGCTGGATTAGAATCTCGATGACGCCAGTCGCAGCAAATATGAGGCCTATTTGAGAACTGCCGAAACCGAAACCGCCAGGGATATGAAAAGGTAGTCGTATCGGGTCGGATTTAGGGTGGACATGGGTCGCAAATAGTAGTGAGAGTAATTGCTCAGCGCTGACGCGGTGAATAGCTGAGAGAAAGAACAGTATGACAAGATAGACTGATTGTGGGACGAGAATTTCAGACCACGGCAGAGGCGTATTTTGGCCGACATTGTGGCATCCACCACCCTGCTCTCTCGGAGAGTTTTCTTCATCAATGGCGGTACCATCTGTAATCGTGTAAGAGTATCCGCCTGGCATTGGCTCAGAGCAGTGAAAGCCGAAAAAAGACTCAATTTTTTTGCCGAGCTCCCTTCCAGGATCGAGTTTGTATTTTCGCTCCGCAAGAGTCTCGTCCAGAAACAAAGTAGTAAGTATGCACCCAGAAATCATTAGGGCCGCAATAAGCACATTGGGTAATGCCCATGGATGTTTGGCGAAAAAACCGTGTTTTGGAAACAGGGATGGATATTTGATTGCCGGCTCGCTCAAGAGCCCACCTAATGCAGGTCCACTTATGGTTCCCAGGTTCCAAGCGAGAGGCAGTATTCCGAGAGCCCGGAGCTTCAGTTTTTGATCAGGAACGAGTTCTGCAACTATTGTGCGCAAGATGGCCACGTTTCCGACTAGACCTATACCGCACCGTGCTAGTATAGCCGCAGTCACGTTTGTGGAGAAACCAAATAGCAAAGTGCTAGCGGCCATCATCACAAGGCCAATGATAATAGATGGTTTTCCTATAGAGATAAAGAGGGTGAGCACAGAGTATATTAAGTTTTTATAAACTATATATATCTGCCTTATTTTCTTTGTTTGAGATACAGAAATGGGAGACTTACGGCCAATTCTATCGCTCAATCGACCCCATACCACAGCTGTCAAGCACTGGCATATCGCAAGAGCTGCACTTGTGAGTCCTATAGCAGAGCGGCGCATTAAATTAGTTTCATCAATCCTTATATTACTCCTAGTGGTTTTGATATATTTGATGGAAGAAATCCCGAACTTCGGCCTTACCTGCCCAAAATCCAATATCCGCTTCCGGAATTCCAAAACTTCTCATCATTTGAGGCAAATATGAGAAGACGCTCGTGAAACACAATGGATCGGATATACGGCATATCCCTAAATCGATGAGTCCCAACTGTTAGGTTCCATGATACCAGAATAGCATCGCTGTGAGCAAACGATAGCATGTTTTGCGGCGAGGAGTCCGTTACCTAGTATTATGAGCTGCTTGACGGGCAGGCGAGGTGCTATTCTGGATTCTTTATTCCTTAGCAAAGGCGAGGTTTCGTCGATAGATACCTCCCCCATTTTGGGCGATCTATCCTAGTATCGAAGTAGAACTGTAAGACTACTCGAGTCGCAAGTGTTGCTGTAGAATCGATCGAAGGATGAGGGAGGAACTTATGTTGCTGTCATCTGGGAGTAGAATATGTATATCAATAACAGCTATCCAGTTACTTAAGGTGGTGCTTTTTCGCTATAACATCATCAGGGGGCATTCCACTCGATCTACGACGCCAGGGACTACCTTCCCACCGCAAGGACACAAGTTGAATGAATTTGGGCAAATTAGGCCGCAGGAGAACGGAAAGATCAGTAGAAGTTGGGGATACAAGCTTGAAAATTGATCCAGAAAGCTCAGCTTAGGTTCGATGCCGCACATCAGCTTAGCGCTAGCTTGGCTTCACCAATCCAAATTTGGTTTCTCTCTAACAAACCAGTAGGCTGGTCTAGATCTGCTAGTGTGCGAAAGGTTCAGCTAGGACCCACACGAATGGGGGTGACAGAATCCCGGTGTCATCACTTTGAGCCTAAAGGTGTGTGGTTACGCAGGGTTCTAGTCTTAGATTCCACCTTTAAATTTTCCGAGGCTGCAGAGCGATCTCTAATGTTAGCCAATGAAAAACCTTTTTTTTGCTCACAGACTTGAATCTGTTTGGATCCCTTACTCACTATACATCAATAATACGAGAAGCAGAGTAATTTTCAGGATTAAAGTGACAGGGTTTCAAACATAAGGCACTTAAATCATCACGATGGTGCAAGCGACCGATTTCGAGAAATAGCAGAGCTTTGCATCTGGGCCTGGAACTCCCCTGGACCCCCAAGAAAAGCAGGGAGATCGAGGATCTTCTCTGTTAGCGTACCATACTTTTGGCTAAGATCTGGCTAGCGCAAGACTTCGAAAAGCGAGCTTGATTTTGTGAGGCAGATTTTATTGGCTAGCCTGAGCGAGCCAGCTTTTTAAGACATTCAATTCCTGGCAGGAAGGAGCCTATCCGAGACCCAGCTGCCTAAAAAACAATCATCGACAGCCTCCCGATTTATCATATATCCGGTTCCCTTTTACAGGGACTCTACCGAAAGCAAATTTAAACATATTGACTGCGAACTATCGGATTAGCTGGAGTGGTCTTGGGTCACTAGATGGGCTTAGTGAAGACGTCGGCTACGCCGTATCAAGTAAATGTCGTAAAACTGCTTCAGGGGGGGTTTCTTACGCGCAGATATCCAGGGCTAGGAACGCCTCACTTGATCACTTGATTGCGAAAGTTTCTGAGCTGATAAATTAGATTTTAGCGTTATACGTTATCTACATTTCTGAACAGCGGACTCCTTAAGTAGGTCGCGATCAGGCATCTATAGTCTTAGAAAGCGTATCTCGCTTCGAATTCCCGGTTCTCTTAGGGCGGAACGGGAATCTCGCTTGGTTCGTCAGGGTGTATTATTCCTAGCGACCGCGAAAATTTGTACAGAACCCTGAACGAATATTTTGGAACCGCTTGTCTCTTTTTTCCCCCCAACAGGGTGGGGGCCGTCAAGTAATTGTAATTTAAGAGGATTGAAATACGGTCATGATCAACACGATAATACCATAGAAAGCAACCAGAAGAAGCATACTAGCTAAAGACGTCAATATAATTCTAGCTAAAGTTTCTATTGGGAATACTATGGATGATCGACGATATATCGCGCTTCAAGTTAAATATCGATGCATCAGGAACACCCAGGACCATTGTCTTAGAATGTCATAGGAACCCATAATATAGTCTCGGACAAACAACATCTCAGCGGAGGGTTTACATAATTAGTCTCGTTTTCAGCTGTGTATGACCTAGTCTTGCAAAGGTGTAGCCACCAACTTTTGTTCGACATAAAATATTTTGATATACCAGAACTAATGGACAACACATGATGGTAAGATGATTTACGCACGAAGAAGCGCGAATGGGATATAAGACTAGGATAAGAAGGAAAAATAATATTCGACTTCCTCGGAGAGGTTAGGGCCTCCACGGTGTGCCTACAAAGCCATCGTAACCGTCATAGAGTTACTATGCACTAACAACACTGGCGGTAACTCTTCACATAGCACATCCAACCCTGAAATATATTCCACACACGCTTCCTCGCTCTTGTACGTTCCTGCCAATGG
This sequence comes from Dactylellina sp. 'tibetensis', assembly GCA_036971435.1. Classification (NCBI taxonomy): domain Eukaryota; kingdom Fungi; phylum Ascomycota; class Orbiliomycetes; order Orbiliales; family Orbiliaceae; genus Dactylellina; species Dactylellina sp. 'tibetensis'. The sequence continues at coordinate 542,227 of JAKDFA010000005.1, forward strand.
GCTCGGTAGCGTCGTAAATAGTACTGCTGTGTCTTTACTATATTTGCTCATCAGTTCGTTCAATATCACGTATTGTGCCAAACTAGGTAGATCGTTAAAACTCAATGGAACATCCTGGCCGCCAGGATATCCACTCGCTCGTCGACTAGGAGGCTCTTGGTCTGCAAACATGATGGTGGGTCCGCTATCTTCGTGTTCCGTAACCTGCGCGTGCGGAATCTTCTTTGAAGTAAATGCTGATGTTGAGCTCCTATGCGTTAGGTCTGGTCGTTTCCGCGCAGGGATAGCAGAAACCGGGCTTAGATGATCTGAATTTGGCGCCGCAGACGATGACGCAGTATTGTTGCTATCTGTAAATGACGACTCTCCAGCGCCGCCGGATATTCGTGGTGCTTGCAGACCGGATGTTTTGATCCCTGGAACTTGCAGCCCGAGAGAGTTCTTATTTGTCGATCTCCTCTTTGCTTCAAACCTTGCCACCTCTTCGGGCGTTAGAGCAGCTGTACCACCAATACTGGCTCTTCGAGATGGTGGATCAGATTTATCAAATTTATCGGGACGTCTTCCGCCCCATGGCGCATCGGCCTCCTGTTCTTCCTCGTCGTCTTTGTAGTCATCCGCATCATTCAAACTCGCAGCGCTCTCTGTACTTGCGGCACTCTCCGAGTCCGAATCAGACAGATCGCTACTATCTGATTCAATATCAGATAGTGGATGCGGCTGTAACTGATGGGTCGTGATATTCATTGTCCCCAGGCTCACACTAAGCCCGTGAAATTGAGCGACAGATTTCCCTCTCTTCCTTTTTTTCACGTATTTCTTAACTCCAGCTAAGAACTTTTGCGTCTTAGACCCAGGAATCGTGCTGCCGCCTTGCTGTGAGAACGTGCTTTGTGGCCATTGTTCGGATCGTAACAAATCTGCAACTTGAGAATTCAGCGCGGCCTCACTGTCATGAATCTCGGCTTCTCGCCTCCGACGCTGAAGTTCGATCCACCATTCCTCGTTGCCAATGACTGCTTCTACTTTTTCATTTTTCCCTTGTTTTCCGTTGACCAAGGTCTCGTAGCAACTTAAGTCTCCCCTAGCAAGCCAGCAAACTACGACCTCAGCCCGGATTCGAAGGTTCTCAAGTAAAGCCTTGACACGACCAGACTCTTCCTCCACATCGCTTTCATACTCAACAAAAACAATAACACGCACGGTATAGACCTTCTTCCAAGCAGGTACCGTGTGGAGAATACAACCTAGCTGCAAAATCAGAGTATACGTATCGAAGTTTGTTGTAAGCACACCGCTGTCCTGGTTACCTTCGCTCGCGATTTGTGCAGACATCTCTATATAAAACTTGTAATTAGAATATTTCGATAAGTTGGAATAGAGGAATGCTTTTCACGTACGGATAGGCCAAAGATCGATGTACTTTTTCTTTGGAGGCTGTCCCGGTTTTGGAACCTGCAAGTGCTTGAACCCTTTAGCTAAAGCAACATTGATCTGCAACGACATGAGCATGTCTTCTAGCATATTGACCCAAGAAGTCACGGGTATGTTCTGCTCAATTCTGCAGGTATCAGTCGGAAGCTGCCCGCCAGCTTCGTTGGTATCGTCGATATCATCCTTAGTAGCATCTTCCGGGACTGGCACATCGACCAGTGGCCGTCGCTTTCTGTATTCTTCCAAGTTGTACATTCCCATAATGGCAATATTGGGTCGCATTCCACCAAGGCCGGCACTCTATTATTAAATGGGTTAGGCTAGATTATACCAAAGGAAAAGTGTGCGCCTTACCAAGACGATATTACGCATGCCCCATTCAATCGCAGGACTTATGGCGATTTGAACAAAGGCCTTGCATTTTCCGAAGTCAATATATTTCATCCATGCTTGTTGCTGTTTTTTGGCTTCCGGGAAGGACTCTCTGAAGTCAGGGGTGACAATGACATGAGCCAAGATATAGAGGCCACCTTTTTTCAATGCTGTGAAGGTCATTAGATTTGTTTGCGTGGATATTTTAGAGAAGGAATAACGCTTACAGTTACAAAACTGAATCAATTTGTATGATCTCCTCGGGTCGTTCACAAAAAGTAGCAGCTGCGGTCTCCAAAATTTGATATGGTTCTCCTGCCTTAACCTCAACAAATATTTTCGAACTTGATGATAAATCAAACTTTGGCTAACGTCGCCCCACGCCTTTGGTGGCGAAGTATAATGAATTAGCAGGAAAAGGAAAAGTAGTAGCAAGACGCAGGCGCTGGCGTATATTCCGTCAACAAAAAACATCGTCACCCCACTAATGACAGTTCCAATAGCCGCAGTCCACCAGCGGAAATAGCTAAAACTAGGTCGAAAATTAGGTGCGGCACTAATCTTCAGCAAGAAGCAAGCAAGGTTGATAGCCAGGAAAGTCAGCAAGTAGGTCATCGTTACGACCGAAGCGATTTGATTAATGTTTGCAAAAAGGGTAAGCTGCGCGACTAAAAAGGTGAACACGATTGCAACAATCGGCTCATCGCTCGAAGCAGTTCCTTGGCCGAAAGGAGTGAAGCCGGGAATTATATTGTCCCGTGCAAGAGCCTGCAGAAGTTTCGCACTGCCAATCACACCCATTAATGCCGAGAAGAAACAGGTGGCGAATTCTCCAGCGAGAATAAGGAAAGTCGATAAGTTCACATCCTGGATGATGTTAAGGTCCGTATACAAAGCGTGGCGCTTTATAGTCGCTCCCATAGCGAAAATAACAAACGTATAGCTAACAAAAGTAACCAGTAAGCCGTGGAGTGTGCCTTTTGGGATAGATTTGTTTGGCTTGCGCAAGTCCCCGCTCATCGATGCACCACTGTCTTTTATCAGCAATCTACCGAATTGATTCGCTTTCGGAGAGTTCGAGTTTAATTCTTACGCGAAAATACCGCCGGTAGCAGGAAACAGAATGCCGAACAAGTTTTGGTAAGTCTCCTTCCTGCTCGACTCGCTCCCTGCTGCTCCTTTAATAAAGTGTGGATAGAAATTTTCTTTGAAAGTCTGCCAGGACAGTCCACTATACAGCATCCCTCGGTCTCCATAGATTGGCCGAACGAACAAAGTCGAAACTGGAATTGAATAAGTGGCTACCAACAGAATTACAAGAAGAAAATTGGAGGCCTTGGAGAATATGCTAGATCCAAGGAGGCAGATCAAGGTGCACAGAACAAGGATGACTATAGATATATCATTAGTATAATGGTGTAGTAAGAAACAAATGTTATCGATATGTACCTGTGGCATAAAGATATCTCCAAGCCTAATCAAATTGGTGTTAGTTGATAATTATCAGTGTAATATCACATTAAAATGCTTACAAATGAATCTGGTAAACTTCCCATCCGATCCTCACTGCCGGCACCAAAATTATTCATAATGCAGTCAACCAGTCCAACCGCGTTCATCCCTGTGTTTAAAACATATCCCAAGTAGAACACAATGCCAATGCTACCTCCGAATTCCGGTCCAAGACTTCGAGATATAAGGTAGTAAGCGCCGCCGCCCCGGACAGTACCATTGGTTGATATGGCGGATATCGAAAGAGTAGTAACTAAATTTATAAGATAACTATGGAATTGTCAGGACCGTATTTCGAAGTTCGAACACAATGAAGTGCTAATACCTAGTAACCAACATGCCTATATATTTAGCAGTCGTTAGTATCGGAAAATCTATATGGACAGAACAGAACAAGCGACCGTACCCATCATGCCAAGCACGCCACTCTGTCCCAGAATAAACCCAAACCTCAAGAACATGAGAATAGACAAGACATTGAGAGTGGTCGGGACAAAGACCCCGTTGAAGGTTCCAAGTTTGTTTGTCTTCGGTTTCGATTTGGCTCTTATCTCTTCGTCGTTGGTTATGCTTTTCGAGAGTCTGGGAAGATGGCTCGTCGGGTCGCTGGTGATGCGACTACCGCGGCGACGCGAGAACCATCCTGAATGGTGAGGAACCAGCTGTTCAGCCGGTATGGAAGCTCGCCGCGTCAATGCCTCAGTGGCATCGCCGAGAAGTTGAGAGACGTATCGACCAGCAGCAGCCATTTTTAGGGTGGTCGAGCGTTGAGGGAAGTTATTCGGGGTCAAGAGCCATTGTTGATGCCGCTGTGCAGAAATCGCCGTCAGTATTGGAATGTTAATTGTCTTTCGTGTGCCCCAAAACAAACACAACCGCAATTGGGGGAAAGTTATCGCGAAGACGCGAAAGACAGCAAGCGCACTCACGGTATGTGGCAAAGTAGATGGCAATCCTGATCAATAGATTCCGACACTTGACACCTGCATTTAATACGGGGCGCATGTCAAGGCATCCCCTCTTGTTACGTTCTTAATGCGGTCATCGTGCATCTCCCATCTGCTAAATAGCCGAGGCCGAATGCCCGCTCGCAAGAAAAAGAAAAAATCCAGAAACTCAAAACTTGAGACCACGAATAAACTCTAACAGAGAAAGTGATTTCTTAATTTTGTTTGTGATTTTACGTATTAATGTAGCGCAACTAGTTAATCCCAGAACGGTAGTAACATATATCTGTTTTTCCATGCACGTATGCTACTAGTGTTGTAGATGCTAGTGTTACCTCTGGGAAATGTCTAGAAGGCCATTCCTTTCGCATATTTCTCTATGCTTGTTGGCATGGCGTAGAGCTTTTGGTCTCAGAAAGTCTTAACTCGCTGCATTTAGATTTAAAATCATTAGTAGGCTAATCCATACAACATGTAATTAATATTAATATCATTGTCTAGCCTATGAAATAGAACTTTCGACACTATTATAACCGATTTTCTAGAAACCCAGACATATTTCTGTACCTGTTTCTACTAAGATTTTTAATAGAATTGTACGGAGCTACTGGGGCTAAAGAAGTCGATCCAATGTATATATCTGGCTTTCTACTCCATTATGAGACCTAGACTAACTCGGTATGCTTGATATTACGCAGTAGCACTCCTACCTTTTGAAAAACCCTCGAAGAATAATTTATCTTCGTTGGTCAGTATTCCAACTACCTGTGATAGCCATCGAGTCATAAATGGGATTGCGATCGATCGAGGCTGCTCTAACGCAAATACTGTTTGTATTCTCAGAGTTGCCGTCCCGCCTACAGGGTATTGCGCACTGCATTTTGTTAGGCATGTCCATTTCAGGTTCTAATGTTAATATGGAGATCTGTATATCTTTCTGGAACTGTGACAGGGGCCTATCTACTGTGGGATTATATTGCGAAACCAGCATGCATGTGCCGAAACGGGTCCTGCTGAAGCTCCTAGAACTTTATGAAAAGTCTCCATTCAAGCACCATGCTTATTCTACTACTTATCCTTCTCCTTTTCACTATCGCTTCCCCATCGCATCGTAGATTCATAATTCCTAGACCACCGCCCTTTAATTTTATTCATTTCTTTCTCTTGCCATTTTCTATATTTTGCACACTTTCGCCATGATTTCATACCATGCCGAGACTTGGAATAGCCTTTCTCCTGATACCCCATGAATGTGGTCAGAACATCTTCCCCACTCAACTCCTGTTGCCTCTGGCTTTTGTTAACTTGACTTTTATTAAGTAGTAAGGCTAAAGGGGAGCCAAGAAGCGGTTCAGCGAGAGTATCATCCCCATCAGGTGGTAGGTCAAGTAATGCAGGTTGTACAGTGCCGCTAAGTTCGAGTTCCTCATAAGGTGGCGAGGGATCTCTAGCATGCTGATCCCATATTGGCGAACCGAGCGGTGGTGTAGCAATTGGCTCCTTTATATCAACGATGGGCTCAATCGTAGTATATAGACGAAACATATCTTCGGAAGGTTCGTTTTTATTAAGCTCTTGGGGCGTCATGATTTGCTCCGAGGCGCACGAGTCCAATACAGATGATAGAAAAATAGATTCCGGGGTGGGTCTGTGTACGGAGGATTTTTCGGAGGTCGAGTCAGGTATGTCGAGGTCTATAGCTCCAGGAGACTCTTGTATAACTTCGTTGAGTGAACTTTCAGAAGTCATCCTGCAGTTAGACTGAGTCTGCCTTTGTCGTGATAATAATTGAGTTAAGCTAGGTAATTTTGTTTGTATTTGGGGGGGTTTTCGGCATTGTAGAATCCTATCTAGTAGCAGTCTCTCAAGCTGCACGGAGACTGAAATCGTGGCATCGGGCACAATGAGGCTCCAGCAGGAGCGTGTTATATCAGGAGTCCAGTGGTATTGTCGACTTCTATATGGGACTGGAGCTTGTAAATTCGCTATAACTAGAGTATCAGTACGATAGAGTGTGAAGCCCAATCTATAGCTTTCTCATAAACCTAAAGTCGACCTTAATGATTTTTTCATCTATTTTGTACAATTTAAGTGGGACACAACAGTATAGATAAACGCGACGATCGAAAATATCACCGGTGTACAGAACAGCAAGTGTCTTTGCTATAGCGACCCGAGACTGCCAAACCAAACTCTTGTCTTTCTAATATCGATTATAATGTAAGTCTATTACGGTTGAGTAGTTCATAAGCAATCTATATCTCAAGCAAATATGATTTTTTTTTTTATGAGCACAACAACAGCTTGTATATATATATAGTGTATTATAAGAAACCTTTTTTAAATTTGATAAAGCTAATGCGTTCGTAGCCAGAAAACCCTTAATTACGCCATAGCGGTACGGGTTTCCTTTTGGCAATTGATTTTATCAAGGCCGAGGTCTCAAAGTCAATAATCGCAAAATAAGATCGATTGATCAAGATATCTATACAGCAGGCTTCATTCCCAGTCCGAGGTTTCCAATCTTGGCGATAATTCCTCCACGGTCAGCTTAACAGTATCCGACCGTACCTATCTTTGCATGGATTTCTATGGGTGCCGCCCTTTCTTGCATTACCCTAGGCACTGCAAAGCCAGCATGCTCTAGCCTAGAAACCAAGCGTGCTCATTGTCGGAGTTTGATAGAATAGCGTCTGCAAGTGTGTTGTTCTAATGTCTGCCACCAGAACACGACAAGGCAATCTGGTATTCAGGGTTGAGAGCTAAAACCCTCCGAGAATGGGTATTTTTGCAAATGCGATCGAGAAAGCATAGAAACTATTTTTTTCTGCTGATTTCGTTCAAATTATTACGGAGGGCTGAGATTGGCAACTGCGGAAGGCTCTAAGGTACATCTGAAAGTCCCTTCCTCGCGTCCTCTAGCAAATTATATTTCTAATCAAAAGTGCTTCAGCATGTCAAAGTTCCAGTTTTTTTAATTTCTAGCTCCTATTTATTCTCTATTCCACAACTTCGTCCATGAACTATCTAATAATATCATTATTTCGCGTTTGTCAATAAACTTTCGCTATAAATGCAGGTGTACACTAAATATACAAATTCCTCAATTAATTAACTAACGGGCTTATAAGCAATAACGCCAATCCTCTGATGATCCAAACGAAATTGTACTCTTGGTTTACACCATATCGCGTTTAGTACATATAGGACGACTGACGTGGAGCGAGCTCGACATCTTTGAATTCTCCCGTGTGAGAACGTGCACCCGGTAGGAGATCGAATATGAATGAAAGAAGGTACCCGGTAAAAACCAAGGCGGTTGCTAAAGTCCGAAAATTGGGTTAGACACGGAATTTATGATCAAGTAGATGAAAACCAAAAGCGAGTTGCGAAGGCTTACCCCATTCGATGATTGCCCCGGCGTTATTTACTTCCTTGGTGAGACAAATGCCAAATGCGATGGCGAGGGCAAGCTCTACAATAAAGAAGACAACCTTTATCCAAAAGCTAATCATTAACGCCTTACTCCAACGGTGGGTCCTTTCTAATCTCCAGTATTCCACTAAGTTTTAGTCAAAATGGTGTCGTTAGCAAATTCTTTTCTTTAATCACCAATGCAGGCAACTTCTATGGCTATCGCCCCCTGAGACTTACACACTGTCCCCAATGCACTAACTAACACACCGCCGCAGAAAACCCCCAAGAATACTCTATGCAAGGAAGTGTGTCTTTTTGTATCAAATATCGACAGCAAGATCAAGCCAACCCCACCGACCAACGCGCCGATGATTGCAACAATCGCAAAAACACGCTGTCCCCAAGATGTATTGGGGATTATTCGCCCCTTATGTCGGAGCCAGCGAGCCCCATAGAGAGATAGTACGAAGCACACTGCAGTGACGCAAGATCCAGCGATAAACAGTGGTTTGAGAAAATCCGCAGCTACATCTGATATGTAGGCGACAGTCTGTCCCTGCGAATCCATGGATACATAATGCGGAGTTCCCTCAGCAAGCCATGTTATTAGTAGGCCGAGGAGGGTTCCTGAACGACATGGCTCATTAGCTCTATAGAATCTTATGTTATTACGCATCTATTAATTTATCTTACCGACCCAAACAACCGATCCAATTATCGGGAACCAGTACCAGGAGAAATACCGCCTTACAGTTGCTCTTGTTCGTGAAACCATTTTGGAGATTTTAGTAGATTGTCGTGCAGAATGAGATAAAACCTGGAGACGAGTGAAGTGGTTGTCTTCAGATTCGACCTATTCTCCCACAGCACTAGGAGAGTTTTAGAAGAAATCGGGCGCGAATGCGGGAGCGGTTATGTTGCTAGAGAGCGGAAACGAATGCAGCAGCTGGATGGGGAGTGTCGAATTATTGTAGTGCCACAGGATGGAATGAGTGAGTGTTTATGGCAACCGTGTGTCGGTTTGCGAATGTCGTCAATATCGCTCTAGATCGGATACAGCCGGAAAAGACGACGTCAAACCGAATCCGGAATCAGAAAAGGCTCTTTAAGATTGTTCGGAATTTAAAAATTAGAAATCAAAGCTACAAAGTTCTGTGCTGGAGTGATACTAAGCCCAAAGCCAGTCGCCAGCTCCACACATGACGCAGGAATAGGGTACGCTAACTTGGAAATCTGTGCCATCAACCGAACGGGTAGAAAATTCCAGATCCGAATGGCCATTAAGCGCCCGCGCATCATCGCGAAACTGTCAGGTTCGCGGCACCTTGTTATGATATGACGTCACTGTGACTGCGCCGTGACGGCAGGATGTTGTACATACTTCAACACAACACAAATATTTCTTTTCTTGCAACTGCTCAACACCACAAACTCGAGCCTCCATCTGCGCGAGAAAGGGACTAGAAGAGACTGCACTCTGGCCAGCATGGGAACAGTCTTTGCACCAAGATTTTTAGTTCCCATGAGACAATAATTTAGAGCAGCCAACTGACTTAGTGACAAATCTGAGAATCAACGTGTTAATTTTTTTACTAGCTTTCTAATAATGCGCTTCTTGTACTGCACACCCTCTAATCGTCAAATTCATGAAAGTTAAATTGAAAGTATTTACGAGACGGGAAGTATTTCATATTTTGTCCACAATTCTAGGATGAAACCAAGCTTCAAGTGGAACCAACCGGTTGCTGACGAAGAGCTTTCTCTGTGAGAATAGGCCCAACCAAACTTTCAAAGATCACTCGCTCGCCTTCATACTTAATTATAAATGATCGCATATATATCTATTAATCATAGAGTAGCTCGCCCCGTGCTCTTGATACTCAGAACCGTTATGAATTTCTACTATATGGAAACGCAATCGGGCTACAACAAGTCAATGATTAGCGAAATCATCTCGAATAAACACCCAATTCCTCGAGAATCTCACCTTATGCAAAAGATTCACGGTTTTACCAGTTGTTAACACTAAAAAATCAGTTGCAATTGTCATAGCCTGAGTAGTAGTATCGACATCATTCGGCTTAATGGTGTCGGGAAGTGGCGAAACTTGAGGTTTCCCTGCGTCGATCACATCATTTGGATCCACGACGTTCGCGCAAGGGAGTAATTTTCCCCCTGCCACTCGAGGTACACACGGTGTATCGGTATCTCCGGAGAATATAAGTCCCTTGGCCTCAATCAACTTTTGAATCAGGTAATTTTTAACACCCAACCCCCACTTCCCATCAGTTCTGGCTTGCTCTTGAACCCCAGGAGGGTAAGATATGAGCATGTTAGCGATGATACCAGCTACTTGGGGAGCCGAGAAAGATGTTCCTGAGCCAAAACTGAAAGAATTCACGTCTAATGAATCAGCACATTCACAATTCTTGCCGACAGCGTAGATACTCAGAATTCCCTTCGCGGGTGTTGCATTTTCTAAGTACTGTGAGGTGTCGGCTCGTTCGTCGTCGAGCCACGAGCCTCCCACAACTATCATGCTTGTATCAGCGCCCCCGTCTGCCCTTGGGCGTGCCAAATTGATGTATTTCGGGTGGTCGTTCCCCGCTGTGGTGACGAGGACTATTCGGAAAGAGTCCAACTTATTCATAGTCGCCACCCACCACTCCACTTTAGTATCCCATTTATTGTGAATCCCCAAAAAACGTTTAGAGGCCAATTCTAACGAGCAGCGTCAGTCAATATAAAGAAACTCTATCGTAAATCAGCAAAAGGGACTACACCAACTTGATGAAATGTTAATCACAGCCTTCCCATTCAGTAATCTGAAGACAGCGAAAGTCAGATACGGTGAGCTCCACACTGGTTACCATATATAAATCTTACTCCCTTTCGCCGTGTCACATCCTTGCACGGCCCCTCCGCAAAACCGTGTAGTAATAGTACTGCATGCGAAACTTCCATTGGTCAAAGAACATTTAGGAGTAACTATAATACATTGAGACACAGAGTTTGTTAGCATGTCTTCTTTATCCTGAGGTCCGTTAACTTATACCTGGGTCTTTATAGGACACGAAAGATACTACCAAAAAGATTGCCTTTACTTACGCCATGCACAAAATACCGCACTATTGGTACCGGCACAGCACTGGCTTAGTCTTTGAACCCAAACGCCGTTGACGTAGTCGTCCGTGTTGCGGCAGTAGCGGCCAGTTAGAGCGCCAGGGGTTCCGCAACAAGCTATCGGCTGTTAAAATAAATTCGGATATATGGTTTAAAAGGATCATGGGTCGTACCAAGCTCAGGAAAAATGCAATAGTCAGATGATCCACCAGTTATGCCGCTTGAACAGACTAAATGAACCGTCATGTTTCAGTGAATGCTTTGATTAACTCAAAAACTTTGAGAACAGAATGTCTACAAACCAACGAGTCTGGAAAGAGCGCCAGTGTAATCCCATACTGGCGACTGGAAATATTTTGTATCAATCTGTTTTTGTAGGTCTGCGACATTATTGCCACAGCCATAATCCTTATACTGTACCGCTCCCACCAGCTGAACAGTGGCCGAAACCAGCAAAAGCTAGAACCACTAGCCCGGTCCCATTTTTACTTACTTTTTCGCATATCTAAGCCGAAACCTTTTTTCGAAGACCATCAATTGATTTCCGAAATCTGATGATGACAAATATTGCCCTTAGCTGAAAGGAATACCTGCACCTTTTATTCTTCACAAAGGCCTAGGTCTCTGCAAATTTTTTCTCCAATGTATATCAACGATCTGTTGCCTTGGGCTCTGACCCAATAACGGTTTTTCGCCATTAACTTATAGCAGGAATAGTCCACCTTCGCCCAGTGCGAAATGTAGCGTGAAAAACGGTTACAAGCCACATGACAGATCTTTCACCAATCGCGAGCAGCATAGGCTAAGTCGATCGCCTTGCGGTTGAAAATTACAACCTGAAGGAATGGGAATTAAAAGTTACCATGCGCAGCTCTCGGTACAATGGAAGCTCAGCCAACAATCGAAAAACAGGTAGGGTAGACCTTGTTGTTTCAGGCACACTCTGGTCTCGATTCCATTGGGGTATAATATAAACGAAAAAGGTTTCTTTGGATCACTAATCACCACTTTAAGTGCGACCTTCCAAGGTCCGGCCTAAGCCACTCAAATATATGAAAACGCATGGGACCACGATGTGGATCCAGCATCAACATGTTGTTCGCCGAAATCGCACTAGCGGGTTACTCCGCGAATAAATACGAGCGAGATGAAATGGAATGAATAGATAACTTAAGCTTCGCCCAGGTGGATTGTGGATTCCGGCAGAACTTATCGGCTAGACATCAACACCGCGCACCGCTGAATGCCATATTAAAGTAGTTAATTAAGACGAGTGGGCCATCTGTATGAGTAATACCTCAGGATTTTTAACAAGTATTTTTCTCAACTTAGAAGATGCTGCTCCTTCCTTCGTATTGAAGAAAAACAAATACACCGAGGAAAGACCCTTGCTTGAGAAAATCTGAGTTCAGGTTGACCAGACGATGAAGCATCACAGAGAAATATATTAGTTATTGCAGAGCCTGGATTGAATGATGGGATAAGCCTTCGCCAAATGGCAATTAATATAAATTACCGATGCTACCCTTACCAAAGTGGTACGCACGTGGTAGAGCCACTGGGAAGCATGTAAATCGTATTGTAGACAGTAGGTGGCGAGTTTTTCTTTGTCAAAGTTGCCGTTCTAGACGCTAATATTTAGGCGCCCGTAATGATTTTAGCAGCGGCGGTGGTGGTTTGACTCTCGAGGCTCATGGATGTATAGAACTAAATTCATATTTCTGGTATGAATAAATAATAACTGCTTCCTGAATCACTATATAAGTAAGCTACATGCGAATAGATTGCCGGAATTTTCCTCGAGTCTGTATGCCATAGCTGTATGTGGCAAAAGAAAATTCAGGGGGCTGTCGCACACAAACAAAACAGAAGCTTAACCTTTATATCTATTTCGCTACGAAATCTGTTTTATGTGTCTTCGTACATCTTAGTATATTCTATTTCGCATGCAAACTCTCCGGAAAAGCGACTATTGAAGCTCAGAGTCTCCTAGGACCTTTTCGAATACCTCGATCAACCCTTGGACTTCCTCCACTGTATTATAAAACAACAAGCTCACTCGCACGACACCTTCATCTGGCTTCTCTAACCCAAATGCATCAACCAGACGCTTTGAGTAACAGTGTCCCCATCGAATACCATACTGTTCGCTTTCTTTCTCCACCGCATCTACGACATCCTTACTACCCCACCCTCTAACAGAGAAACTGAAAACTGGCACCCTCCATTCACTGGAAGCTTGGATAGTTCCGTAAAGCGTAATATCCGGTCGAGTAACCACCCAGTTGATAAAAGTCTTTGACAATGCCTCTTCTTGTTGAGCGATGTGTTCCCAAGTATCGGGCGTCAAAAATTCCACGAGCTTCGGCAAGGTAGATATGAGTTCGTAATTCCCACCTGCGAGGTTAAGTTTATCGAATAAGGTTTCCTTGGGGTTGAAGAAGTGAGACAGCGGCTGAATATATTGTTGAGTACGCGATGCGGCGTATAAAAGGGATATATGGGGTCCGTAGACTTTGTACCAACTGAACACAAAAAAGTCTACACCAGTAGCTTTAACGTCGATAGGACGATGAGGGGTATAGGCTACTCCATCGACGCTAACAAGAACCTTCGGGTACTTTTCCTTGATAAAGCTAGTTATACCCTTCACGTCGTGGATAGTACCCGTGATGTTTGAACAGTTTGTAAACGCCACCAACGCTGTCTTAGGTGAGAGAAGGGGCTCAAGATCTATAGTTTGCAAAACCCAATCATTATCTCTCGGGCTCGGTTCCCAGAATTTTACTTTATATCCTCTATTTTCGGCGAGACGAAGCCATGGGGCGACATTGGTTTCATGTTCGCAACCGGATAAAATAATTTCATGCTCCTGATCTGGGGGGAACAGCAGCGCCGATGACAGGTTATGTAGCAATTGAGTCGAAGAGCTTCCAATCACTATCGCAGAATCGGTTATTAGCAGGATATTACACTTTGCGAGGAACATACAACCTACCGACTTCGCCTGGATCTGCGTTTATAAATTTTGCCGAAGCGAGCAAGCCATTAGCGAAGTGTTCGTTGGACTTCACTCCAACGGCATAGGATGTTCCCAGTTGCACGTTTGTACTGGTCAAATACTCCTGAATTCTGGAAACTATTTAGAACGAATGATGTCAAGGCCGCGGCTGTTTAAGGTTACGCAAACATACGAATCAATTACAACGTCAAGAACCTGACTACCGCCCGCGTTGTCCATGTAAGACTGGCTCGTCCCAACAACCGCCGGAAACCGACTTCTGGCCTGAGTTGCCCAAACAGACTGCATTGGTGCTAGTTGTGGAATCTGGCGAGAATTGATACTTGAATTAGTTGGCGACCAGTAAGGAATTAGTATGCAGTATTAGAAGTAATCTGAGAGAGATAATTTGGTCGGCAAGCTGCTCGTGAGTACTCAATGGCTATTGAGGGTTGACTTGTTTCCTAGAGGGGTATTGTCGGAGGGGTAACTGTGGATCCCTGCATCCGATGCCAAGTGAACTTCTGAAAAGCGCAGCTTTTTCTGATTGGTTCACTTCGGTCGGGATTCGGAATGATATCATGAAAACCACTGTTCGTCGTTTTCTCTCACCTAGGCCAAGATTCTGCTAAAGCTTATTTTTGATCTCTTTAGTAAACAAAAAGTATCTACGTGTATGTCTTGAGAGTATCTAAGTAGCTCAAAGATACCTGGAAATCTCTTAGTGATTCTATGGACCTGTGCTACGCAATGTACATACAGGTATATACATATACATACAATTAGTCCTTGTCGACATCGGGATACCCCGATATCCTACATAATTTTATTTCAAGCACCAAACCACAACATCCCCCCTTCTTCTTGGATCATCATGCCAATGGCTGTTGAAAAATCTTTTACACTCTTTATATAGGCTTTCTGGCTTCCCGATGCTCAAGTACTCTTCAGCCAATACCCCGGTGGCCTCAAAAGTAATCAATTTCTCGGGCCATGCCATAATGGACCCTTCATCTACTTCTTCGGCCTGACTAACGAACCCTGCTTTCTGGGGATGTTCAAAAATCTCTTCTAAAAATGCTGTGGCGTTGGCATAAAAGTGGTCCGCTTCATCCAAATATGCTACCCTTTCCTTGACAGGAATATCTATCGGCGGCTCACAGGTCAAAAACCTCGCGCGTTTTTGAACCGTATCCACACTGATCGCATCCCACATGTAACTTCCAAAAGGAGTCGAGTGGCAAGGCATTAAAAATACCATATTTTGGATTTTCCTCACACTCGTGTTCGCCTCAGCCGATAGTGAATAGTGCTCCTTTCTCAACCAATTCACCACGTCCACCACTCCACGCTGGTGAACGTATCCTGTATAATACGCGACTGGTATATTCAGACCCACCATCCCAGCGACAACCCATTTTTTATCCCATGTTCTCGGCAGGGCCGGGATTCCCACACCAGCCATCAAAACGTGAAATATAGGTAGCAATGGATACAAAAACCTAACTTCTTTGTGTTTTGTGGCCATGAATGCGAGCGGAACAAAAATTGCTAACCGTGTAAGATGCTTGGCTGATGGTGATGAAAAGCCGCGGTATAGAGAAAACGCTGCCAAGGGGAGATAGCCAATCAATAAAAGGGGCAGCCCCTGCGAGTAGTAATAGTGCCACGGGCTGACACCGTAAAACTCAGATATCGATTGCGTGACATTAATACGATAAAATTCAATGAATGGGAAGACTATGCGGCGGTAATATTGATAGTCAAGTCCTCCGTTCAGCAGAAGAACTGTCGCACTAGAAATTTATTAGAAGGTTTCGCAAAAATAGAATGGCTTTATTACCTTGTAAAAGCAATAGTCAACACGGCATATAGTCTCTGCTTGAAGGTTGGAAGACGTTCGAGCAAGAGAGGACCAATTGCCCAAGAGAGTAGTCCATTTGTGGGTCGAATCGTAAAAGAAAGGGCCGCAAAGGTGCTCGCCACAGTGAGGTCCCTAAAATTTTTAGCATACACATCGGAATTCTAGCCTCGGATAACCTACCTCGCCTTGAACTCCCTCCACGGCCAATAGGTCATGCCAACGACTGTCAATGTCGTCTCTAGACAGTTGGAGAATGTCCGAGTGAAGCAAAACCAATTCCATGCACTGCAAAGACTGAAAAGCAACTGCATTCGTTAGACAGGTTAACGCTTGTGCAGTTAATGGATTACTAACAGCATAGCCTCCCGCTTCATCGCCCCAAATTTTTTTAGCAAGCAAGCCTGTATAGACATCCCCAACCGCGGCAGTGATCGCCCCAACCACCTTTGGCGCAACAACGAGCAGCTCTGAATTCGTTGCAGAGGACAAATTGCATATCTGAGATACTGTGTCTACAATATAGTATACAAGTTGAAATATCCGAGGATACAGAACAGAACGCAGTCCATATTTCCATTCCTATGCTTAATTAGGTCGGTTTCGCCAAACAGCTCCGAAAGCACTCACCCAGGTTACATAACCAACTCCGCGGTGCCAATCCGCCGCGACCTCTAAAGACTGAAAATACTCATCGGGCTGGAAGAATGTAGATATAGTGAGAGCGTTCTGCAGTCTGATCCCGAGGACTATTAAGAATATGACAAACGTCGAATTCTTTGGAAAGATAGGCATGGTGGGTTGACCAGACGTGTCGACGTGTTTAACAAGGGCAGGGAAGGCAGGCACCCAAATTCAGACACGAGACCAGACAATGTGGTCTTCCAACACGTTGTCATATTCCAACGCCAGGCTCAACGCATCATCATCATCATCATCACCCGTCGCACAGAATATCATGTCGATTGGTACCGCAAAATCAAGCGCAAACGTGAGAAAAGTTTAGGCAGCGTATTTCAAACGCTTCAAATAAAAGCATGAAATTATATCGCGGCGAGTTAGGTTTTAATGCTACGAGGTTAGGATATCCATTCTGTTACCGAGCGAGCATCTCTCGCAACAATCTGGCTCCTAAAAAATTAATAATTTCCTTGTTTGTAGTATTTGCCCTGGAAACTGCCGCTTTGGGTATGTTTTAAGGCAAAAAAAAGACAAAAAAAGAAACTTTCTTCCGAATCCGGGAGTCGAACCCGGGCCTTCCCGGCGCCGTGTGAAGGTGCTCTCCATGAGAGCGGGAGATCCTAACCGCTGGACCAATTCGGAGTTGCTTTAATACCTAGAAGGACCTAGTTATCGTATATATTTCTATGAACTTTCAACTGTTACTACATATCTACTATCACGACAAGAAGCGAGACGACCATAAGCGAGGTTGCTCGATAAGCTATAACTTGCAACGTACTATAGAGCCTTACTGACTATTAACTAATGCGTACCTCTAAACTCATTTTCTTCTCTGCCTTTGAAAGTTGATCGCTCCTTTATCATATGCTCGCTGGAAATAAAGGCCAGTTTACAAGATGAATTGGGCGTTGCATACAAGGGTAATTATATAGGGGAAGTTCCAACCCAGTATGGGGAGAGGTAGAGGAAATACAAGAATATCGAATCGGCTTTCCGGCTATGAATCTGCTCCCCTAAACACCCGGTTCCAATATCTAGATATAACCTCACAGAATATAGCTATAGAAAGAATGTCACTGAATCTTATTAAAACAGTAAATAACACATCTTGCAGTATCAATGGTTTCAGAAAGAAACGTACGCATCATGGAACAACAGCCTTAATGCGAATTGCACATATACCTATCAGCCCAAAATTAGCCGTGAGAAGCACGAATATGATCGAAAGCTAAATCTCAATACACTTAAAAAGAGCAAAGGCTCCCAACCATGTGTCGGCAATGTTCAGCCTTCGCCTTATGAATGTTTAGACTTACCGTAAGGTAACTGGTATACTTCCCAGGGCTGCGCGGTGCCGCGTTGCAGGGTTATCATTCCGAATTGTGGTAAGCGCCACATGCTCCGTTGGGTATCTCGAGCCTTTAGCTTTGAATTAGGAATACAAAGCCGCTGCTCAAAATGGAATAAAAACAACTCCAAGAGCTGGTTAGTCTATACGGCTAAACAATGGCTTTCACGCCTACCCCGTTCGTCGACGAGATGTGGAAAATCAAATTTAAGGGAAAATTCACAAGGCAGAGATTATTCCAGCCTTCGCATCTTTCTCTCACTAATATTTACAATGATGGCGGAACAAGGCGCTCACCCTCTTCTGTATATAGTTTAAAGTTTCGTAATGAAATGTCACATGAATCGAAGAGTCCGCTATGTTTCGGTCAGCTCCTGCGTGGCTGGTCTGATAATAAGACTAAAACTGATATTTTCCGCAGGGGCTCCGGCTGTAACAGATCGAACATGGTAACACCAACAGAACTCACGACAAACTAGTAGCTTGCAAGCACGGCACTAGTTGGCAGCACGCAGATCTTAAACTATATAAACATAGACTTCCTGTGCAATATTTGATTGATTTTTCTTCGAACCTCAGTAGCTTTTTTTCATCTTTCATTCCATTATCTTTGTTCCTTTCCTTATCTCATTTTTTTTCAATTCAACCTTCTGGAAGGTCAAGCTGTGCTTTTTATTAAAATCTGTCTGTAGACTATTTTTTTCCCTTTCACTTTGTTTTCAGATTTTAGGTTCTTTTTTCTTTTTGAAGGTACAGTATTATCGCCTGTGGCCAGTAGAATTCCATCCTCACTTTACGAACTCAAACGCCAAACCCGCTACTCCATTTCCCTCCAACATCGATAGAATCGATTCCGAAGCATCTTTTTTTTTTTGATAGAAATATTCTGCTAGCTCAGAGTCCGACCATCCTAAATTCTTCACCCAATACAACCACAGAGAAAACAGTCCAACCATCAAAAAAAATGAAGACTTCCGCCATCCTCATCGCACCACTCTTGATCACTGCTTCTTCAGCAACCGTCTTCAAATCAATCATATATGCTATGGGAGACGCCGATGAGGCTCCCCATGTATTCTATGAGCTCAATGATGACTATGAAGAAAATCTTGGTAAGATCCTTTATACCGTCGGCGATATATAAATGTGTCACAAATTTTACAAATGGCTAACATACAATAACGCAGCTACATGGGGACAAACGATCATTGATCCAAAAGCCAATATCATAACACATGTTCAGACCTGCCCAGCAAACATATTCCCAGAACCCTGCGAGCCCCGCGCAGATGAAGATGAAGAGCATGAGCATGAGAAACGTGAGGAGACACACGAGGACCAGGAAACAGAGGTAGAAAGCGAGGAACACCACGACGATAACGAGGGCGAATGCAAGGAAGAGGAAGAGGAGGAAAACAAGGAAGAAGAAGAAGAAGGCCACTGCGGTGGTGGCGACGACGAGGAAGAGCACGAAGAAGAAAAAGAAGAGGAAAGTCATTCCTGTACTTGCGGGGATGATGACGACGCCGAAAAAGAAAATGAGAAGGAGGACGAAACCGAAGAAGAGGATCATTCCGAGGAGACAGAGCTGGTCATCATGAGACAAGGGAATGTCCACCAGTTGGTGTTCCCGAGCGCCAGCCTTCTCCCGCAGGCCCTAAAGAGTGCACTTCTTGGCACCCCAGAAGTTCAAAGTTTGTCGCCCACAGTAGTTGCAGCTCTGGAATCGGTGCCCGACTCTGCTTTTGGTACCTTGTTTGATTGAAGAAACTTGATTTCAGATGCTTAGAACGGCCGCTATTCCATAGTTGAGAACTATTGGGAGCGAAAAAAAAACTGGGAGTTTATAGAATTGTACAGATATCCATATAGATCTAATGAAATTTGTTTCAAATCCTTCACACAAGTCATTGCACTGTCGAACTAGAGTGACCTCAGCGTGGTATATATTTCAATATATTCGATAATCTGGCTATTATTCGCCAAGATATTTCAATAATTTCATCGCTTCGAGGCTCTAAAAGTACAAAAGCGAAGTAGCCATAAGCAGACGGAGATCTGCGATACCAAAATCTTTGAATGGAGCAATTAAGAAGGATGCATTGAACTAAATTTAGATTATTGGAGAACTAAGACGGATACACGGGGCTTCTTTGAAGCACCGTTCAGGCATGCATATACTATTCCTGCAAACATTACAAACCGTCATCAAGGTGAAATAGCTCCCATCATTTGAAATCGTACGATCATATAATAACTTGAAAGGTCATCCATATAAAAAGCACCTGTGTATTCCAACGGCGTATGTGTACTATGAACAACGAATGAACCAATAACAACACATATGTATAATAATAATAGCAATAATCATAGAAAAGAGGAGTTTAACCTTGCGTTAATGTATACCACCAGTGCTGCATCGTAGTACTCAGTGCAATCAATGACCCCTGTTTTACAAATCTTCACTAAAGCGACTTGATCTCTTCTCCTTCTTAGCCGCCTTCACCTGATCTTCCAACTCATCCTTCTTAACCTCCTTATGCTCATTCGAAGCGATTGGCGATGGTGCAGTTACCCGCGTCATCGGTGCCTCCGGTTTATCTGCAGGTGCAGATAGCACTGGCAAATTCATCTCCTTAGCTTGTTCAATCTCTTTTTCTTCTTCCTTTGCAATCTCCTCCTTTGAAAACTCATTAAACGAGTTTTTGATCTTGGTGATAAGGCTCTCTCCAAATGTTCCGTGTTTCTCAGCCTCGCCTTGCTTCTTAAGTTCATCCCCCAGCCTGACACCCCCGTCTGTAGCGTCAGGGATTTCTCCGAACGTCTTATCCCCTTGAGCCACTGGTACTCCGACATTACTCAACTCGTCCGAGTCTGTCGAGTATCTTCGGGCAGCGGGTCCCTCCATGAACGCTTGCATGACGAGCTCATCGCCCATTGCAGGTGTATATGTAGCCGAAGTAAGAGGGTTATAACTCGGCGACGTGCTGTACAGATCTCCGCTCGATGTACTGCTCGAGTCAGAATCAACGACATACCCTCTACCACCTAGAATATTAGGATCCAACACCCTTCCCAAACTAGCGGTATGTATCTCTCCCTCCTCAATATCGTCTGCGTCTTCGTCATCTGACGAAACTCCAGAAACGGTTCCAGCCAATGCTACATCTCTGACCGAAGTTCTCTCAGGTGATGAGATTGAGGAAATGTCATTGTCATCATCTTGTTGGAGGTCTGCATCCTCAGCAACAGCGGATATGTCCTTCTCCTTCTCCTCCTTTTTCACACCAGGAACCCGTCGGACAAGCCTCTTTTGCAGGCTCCCAAACCAACCCTTTTCCTTCTTTGCTGCTTCATGCATTTCTCTCTCACGGTCCACACGGTCATATCCGGCTTGTGACATTGGACGCGGCTCCAACTCTTCCATCTCAGAAGAAGATTTTGAACTTGGTTGTGCCTGTAGTTGTGGTTCTGGTTGTGTTGGCTGTGGTGGTGGTTGTTCAACTTCATTATCGTCTAATACTTCGTCCGCTACTACTGCGGCAGTTCCGACCGCGGCTGCAGCCTCAACTGCAACTGGTAGCTTCTTTGTTTCCTTCTCGGCTTTAACTCGCTCTTTCTCTTGACGTTGTGATTCCTTCAGCTCAGCTTTCCTCTGCCGTTCCTCTGCCTTTTCAGCTTCCCGGCGAGATTTCGCTGCAGCCTTTTCAAGTCCTATAAACCATATATTAGCGCCGAAACCATGCCTCAAGATTGTATATAAGGAAATTAACATACCTTTCGCCTTCTTCATCTCCGCTTTTGTCTCGGCAACCCTCTCCTGCTCCGCCTTCTTCTCCCTCTCCTGCAAATTCCTCTCGACCCTCAAAATCTCCAACCGAGCCCTCTCCTTCTCCGCCTTTTCGTTAATCTCGTCCAAAATCGGCTGTACATTTCCTCTCGCAATCCTCTCTAAATCCTCCTTATCGTACCACAATCCGCCACCCATATCAATCTTCCCCTTCTTGCTCTCCTTTTCTGCATTCCGCTTTTTCTCTTGCTGTTCGCTCAGAAGTTTTGCTTTGGCATCCCACTCTGCTTGAAGGTGCTTCGGAACCCGTCCTTGGTCCGATGCTACTTTGGTTTCTAAATCTTGCATGCGGGACTTGACGTTCCTCTCAGCAACAGTCATGAGGGCGAGATAATCTCGCGCCTGACGATCTTTATCCACCGCATCGATCTGTTGCGTCAACTTGGCAGTGTCGGATTTAACCTTCATACTGCGAGCCCAATCCGAAGCATCGGGGACCTTTCTTGCTTGAGGGGCGGTTGTTGTTGTCGTTGTTGTTGTCGTTGTTGTTGACGTTGCTGCTGCCGCTGCCGCTGCTCTTGTAGCTCCGGCAGCACGGCGTGCTTTAGGTTTAGCTCTAGGTGGAGAGTTGATGGAACGTGTATGTGCACCCGAAGGTTGCCAGTTGGGCGGCAGACCAGACGCCTTACGGGCGCGGTCGTGCTCGGCTTGTAAACGGGCAAGACGCTCTGCAGCTGCCTTACGAGCGGCTTCTTCAAGATGTGGGTAATATTTAATTTGTCTCTCTTCGCTCTCGCCCGATATAACCGAATGGAGATCGTTGGATACTGCTATCGATGCGGCAGCTCTTGATGACTTGCTGTTTCCTTTCTGGCTTGCGGATTCTGTGGTAGAAGACTGAGGAGGTGATGTAGGGATATGAGAGAAATAGGCACCAGATGGCATTGAGCTCGTTGCTGCCCCTGGAAGAGTGCGTGTAGGAGGGGATTTGCTCGCATTTTTGGCCATTGAGGTTTTAGCGGCACGGAGAATGTCAGTCATGTTTCTATCCGATTGACTTTGCGGGAGCAGAGCTCGCGGTTGAGATTGCGATGATAGAGTTGTTTGCGCATTTTGTGAAGCTCGAGCATTGATCTTGTTGATATCGTAGGCTGGAGTTGGCGGCGAAGTGGACACCGGCCCTGCGGGTTTTCTGGGAGATTGGTTGGCCATTCCGGCTGCCGCAAGGGCGTTAGGGGTAGATTGTGGAGGCGATCGTTTGGATTCGGCTGGTTTCCTTTCTCTGACGCTGCTGGCCGCCTGCGATGCGGACTTTGACGGTGTGGAAGGCCGCCAGGCGTCTGGCACCTTTGGGGAATCACCTGCAAGGAGAGCTGCCGCAGCAGCGGTAGGCAAGGGTCCAGACCTCCACGGTTCCGGCGATTTGATAGTGTTTGCTAGTGTTGCAGCTGTGCCTGCGGCAGGTATGCTGCTTGGTTTCCAGAGCTCTGGGGACTTTGAGCTGGAGGCAGCCAATAGCGCAGCTCGGCCAGCCGAAGACTCGAGGTTCTGCACGCCATGTGATGGGTAGCTGGGGAGATCCTTGGGATCCGCTCGCTTCATTTGAGCGCTGCTGACTAGAATCTCGGTTAGCTCCGTCCCAAATTGGTAGATGGGCAAAAACAATTTAATAAACAAAAAATTAAAAATGAAAAAAAAAAAAAGGAACATACCAGCCCTCTTTCTTACGACAGGCGCATCAGGTGTTTTCTCGTTCCCCTTGGCTTCGTCGAGTATGCTCTGGTCGGCCATTGGATTATTCAGCTCGGATCTTGGGGTGGAGTTGATGAGATTGTCGGCTGGCTGGGTAGAAGTGGGAGCCGAGTCCTGCGGAAAGCGTTTAGAAAAATGAACACGTCTCTGTCTGAAGCCCTTGATTTGCATTATGACGGATGGGAAAGAAAGAGAGAGAGAGAGAGAAAAGATCAAATATCGAAAGTCTACTCAGGAAGGATGGGTATATGGACTCACAAGGGAGGGATCAGAAGTATCTGGCACCTCAACTGGTTTTGTACCAAGCATGGCAGGCAAGTCAAATAGAAAGGACATCCAGATTTAAGCTAGCCTCTGCACGGGCTGCAGCAATGTAGGAGAAAATAAAAATAAATGTAAAAAAGGCAAACGACAGAAGAAGGTTAAGTTTTGGGATCTCGAGCCAGAACCGGAACCAGAACTTGGAAGCGACAGAAGGTTAACTGTGGGAGAAAGCAGAAGGAAAGCCTCCACCAGCCGATGGAGACTCGACCGTCGGTGTGGAAATGTGTTGCTGTGACGTTGCCGCCTTTTCTCCCAGCGACGAAACGTAACTGGCCGGTCTGTCTGTCTGCGTTTGCCAGCTGGTTCCGCAACGGCTGAAAAATTGGACAATGACGGATGCGATAGGAATAGTGAAGTCCGTGATGTCTGAACTTTCGGTACAGATATACTCCTGAATGGCGGTATGAAATATCGAGAGGTCGAGATGTGATGTCCGTGATGGATCCGCCTGGGGACGGCGGCAGGGCTTGGGGGTTCCCTTTTAAGGGTCTGTGTGCGCGCAGCGCTGGCCGGCGATAGCATCAAACTGCCCCCAAAGAAAAGAGCGGGCTAGCTGCTGGTTCCCTGCTTTTCTCCGCTTGGGGGATCTCGATTGAATCATCGCTGCTGCATTTCTCTGGCAACCACGCCTGCACACCTGCACGCCTGGCCCAGCTCTCTTACGTCATCGCCGCATTCTCCCAACTGAGGCAGCCCGCTTCTGGGCCTTATCCTTGGCATCATACCTCCAGGCCCTTGTCGAAACCCAACTGGAAACTGTCTATCCGATACCATCAAAAGTACTCTGAATATAGTCTCAGATTTATTGAGGTACAGTCTCGCTGTTAAGTGTGAATATATATACATACATATGGTCGAAACTAGGTCGACGAAAGATTCGGAGTTTGCGATGCAGAGTCTGCTATTTGCGGATTTAAAAACTATCGACTGATTGCCGCCATACTGGAAAACAGATATACATAGTGGCAGAACTGTCGATGCGGTCACATGTCAATATCTCGGAGTAGTTCAAATCTCTAACATCCTTGTGAATAATATCTCTTTAACGGTATTTAACACTCCTAGCTCACTCCTACAGTTAAGCTAAGACAATGTGCCTCCCTCCCTGGAAATCGCGTGGCGCTTTCGCCAAGAAACATCTATCGTTTTCGGAGCCTCTGGTATTGAGACTCTGTCTTCCCATCAGTGTGGATTTGCATATCAAGTTCGACACCCTAGGCGCCTTCAATATCAGCCTGTCAAGAGCCGTCTGCCTACCTACCTATAGCGCGCGGTGCAGCTTGGGGCTAAGCAAATGTACTAATGATTTTCTACTGGATCTTAATTGTGGAAACATGTGTTTATCCTATGGATCTAACTTAAGTATTTATCATATAAAGGCAATTCGATATCAACACAAACGGCATTTCGGAAGCCGAACTCTGCCTCCTGTCCGCCTAGTCTTGAGGCTAGAAGATGAAGAGGAAATGTTATCTCCTGTTGGCTTTTTAACATGTTGTTAACAGTTTGATCTGGTCTCGTAAACCAGACTCTACCGATTGATCTAATTGTCAACATTTGAATCCTTCTCAAGTGGATCTGCTGTGCCGCGCTCATACAGCTTAACTACCGGCAGCCAACCCGTACATCAGAAACCAATATCAAATGCCCTCCGCTAAAACCACGAAAATAACAATAAAAAAATCCAGCCGTCTGAACACCTTCTTATGATGTGAGATCCAGCTGGATCCTGCCAGGTTTCTTGGCAATCCAAGAAAGATATTTAAGCAGTCATCTATTACCCCCAGAATCTGAGAGCTAAGAACTGGAAAAGACTCGCTGCACGCTTTAGAAGCTAGCTTTCCAGACAAAAAATGGCGATAGATTCCTCAAGCAACGCAAAACAACCCGGGCTTCTGCGACTCCCTGCTGAACTTGTTCAGGATGTCGTGCAGAGCCTGGACCTTCCCAGCATTAAGAATTTACGTCTTTCATGCAAGAACCTGACCGAAAAATCGCTTCACCCGTTCCTGGAACGATATATTTCGCACCAAACCACTGATCTAAGCCAAGAGAGCCTTCACCGCCTTGCGGAGTTGGCTCAACATCCCGTCTTTGGCAAGGCGGTGGACCATCTTATAATTGTGGCTGTCTTCTACGATTTGTCTATCGCGGGGAAAATGCTTGACACCGGCACAAAGGCTGTTCACCAGGGCACAGGAATGATCCAGGGTGTATCATATCCCAAGTGTAGCGAACAGGAACTGGCTGATGCACGGGCAGATGTAGACTGGCTACGAGCTAGACAAGCTGAGAGAGATCAGGTCGGATTTGAGGCTCTAACTGCGAGCCTCGCTAAAGGGCTAGCCAACTTCGGTTCTCTTCTGAGTATCGACCTTCGTGCATCTATCGTCCAAGGGCGGTCGCCTTCTGGCGGTCATAGCCCCACTCGGGAGTGGATGTCGGTTTGGAAGGTAGCAGCCCAAGTTTTCGATGTAGCGATGACGGCGATAGCCCGAAGCGGAGTCGAAGTCGAATCATTAACCATTTATCAGAAAACAAGAGGCGTTAGTGTTCCCTCGTTCGCAATCCAATCTTCACTGCAGAGACTCGGGCAAGGAGGTTTTGCAGCTGCGGGAAAACATATCAAAACGCTTGGTCTCAATACATCAACACGTGTGCCTATTGATGCCGCTGCTGTTCGTGATGCTGCGGAACAGCTTGAAGGTGCAGATCGCGCCTATCACGATGTATTTGGTTCGGATGTGGGACTTTACACCTCGGATTCCCCGGAGGCGCAAGCTGAAGAAAATTTCACTGGAGTCGCACAGTTGCTGGGTACCATGCCCAATCTCAAAGTACTCGATATCCACATGAGAGACTGCCTCCAGAACGGCGCCAAAAAGCTCTACGACAAAGTTTTCAGTCTGGTCGTGCAAGAAACACATTTCCCTGATCTACAGCAAATTTACTTACGAGGGTTATCGACGACGGAAGAATTGCTCCTCGAGTTTTTGCGCAAGCATCCCAATCTACGAGATATCCATCTGCAGAGTGTGAACCTCAATAGCGGCGAATGGTTATCAATCTTCAAAGAGCTCGAGAAGATGGCAGCCCTCAACAAACTATATCTTTCTAATTTGTCGGCTGGAACAACATTCAACTTATACCCGGTAGATGAATCGCAAGGGTTGCCACTATCTGACAGCAACAGAGAATATTGGCGGTATTGGGTCCCTTGTTTCGGTGGGCGATTGGTGCATACTAATATATTTACGAGAGAGGACATCGAGAAAGGGCTGGAATTTAGGGCTGGCCCAGACGGAAGGCCTCTGGGATCTCCCCAGCAACATTATTGGTTCAATATGTTCTCCGAATTCCGAGCCCCTCGTTCTTTGTAATTGGAGCTTGCGGCCGGAAACCACACTACAAAACAGTTTAACCCTTCCTGTGTAAACGCAAGTTGTAAATATGAGGCGTTCGGTTGTATAGCGCTATTATTACCTCGAAAAGGAGAGTACTAATAGTGTGAGGGCAATGGAAGAAAAGTAATGTAAAATAAACTGAGATGTTCGGTATATAATTATAAATATATTGCCTTAAATCTGAGATTCTCACTAGTTAGAAATCCACCGCACAAACTCTGTCTCAGGAAGCCCCTTTAAGCCCAGTGTCCCTAATTAAATACAAACGCTTCGTTTAACTTCTTACACTCATCTAGATCGCTTCCTGAAATCATAACATGCTTCAAATTAGGAAATCTTTTACTTGCAACCTGTGCGAGTTGCAAGATGTCCCGGTAGATATGCGGGTCGGCGCCATCAAGTGAGAAGCTCTTAATGGAACGTGGAAGAAGGTCGATAATGAGATTCCCATCCGTTGTAGATGCGTCTTCAGTCTTCGAGTAAATAGTCGATGAGTCTACTTTAAGTGTCTCCAGGACCTCCATTGACACCAAGCTCTGCAAGGTACCCACGTCATGCAAACCTTTAAAGGACTCACTGAGATCAATGCTAATTTGTCGCAAAGTGTCTTTACGTTGTAGCAGGGCGTCGGTGAACTCATCAGCCTTTGCCTCGTCGCCGTATGTAGCTATAGCGCCCCCAGATTCGTAGGTGAACACCTCGAGGGAAGAAAAACTGTTCATAAGTGACACGAGGTCATCGGCATCTATGCCACTATATTCAAGATGCAGTTCTCTAATGCCTACGTGACGAGAAACATCTGTCGCACTACTGACCATATGTCCTCTGAGTACACGCAAGTTTGGTGATGCTGTGAGGAGAGCATCAATACTTCCCAGATCCATTCCCCCTTCTGTATCCGAATGGCTGCAAGAAATCTTGGTGAGAAATTGGAAGTAATTTGGCGGATATAGGTTCTCGTCCAGATCATGCACGACTCTAAGCTCGAGGCGTTCGAGCTTTGAGAGGAGTGAAAGGGTGAGAGCGAAAAACAGTTTACTAGTTGGATGGTCTCCGTCGTCGTCATATTCGCCATCAGGGTCCGTATTCGGAAACGGGTCCGCCGTGAGCCATTCCGATTCTGGTAACCGTATATTTCCCTCCATGTCGTGCGATAACTTGCGAGCAAGCCGCATCATGGCTTCGCGCTCTCTTCGTAGAGACCCAATATCTTGGCCATACCAGCCCCAGTCTTCTAGATAGAGGCCCTTGGCATGCCTCGCTAGATCTTGTCGGGTGATGAGGGTCCGGAATAAAGTTGTAAAGTTTCCCGATATGAGGAGAAAACGATACAGTATAGGTTCTACAATCTGGTGAAGCAACCTACAAGTCCTCGACAATGCGGCGAGAGATTTGGGGCCAGAGCCGATATAACGAGCCCACCACCGATTTTCGTCGGGCCGAGCGACTTCATGGCATATCAAATCCAAGATTTCTGCCGCCAGGGAGAGCAGGGTCGGCATGACTTTAATTGTTGTGCAGGGGCCGCTTGTTGGTCTGTAGCAGATCGTGGCACAAACAGGCTGGAATGGTAAAGGTTGTGCAAGAACGTTATGAGCTACAAAAAACGCAAGTTTGCTCGCTAGCTTTGCACTCGTTAAGATCAATTTCGACCTGAATTTTGAACCAGACATCGACTGACGGTTACTTAAGTATCAAGAACATTTTTCTTTTGTGTTATTTGATATGCCGTAGTGGTGTGACACATGCTAGTTTGGGTGTTTACTGTGCCGCGCTTGTGCTTTCAAATTTCAGGCAGATGTTCAAATACGAGGCGCCGTCCAGATTTGACTCAACTTCTTTACACGTCGACATTCATACACGTGTGCACGTGTTACTCTTATCTGGGACGATATTAATTATGCTCAAGTCTGAAATATTCGTACAAGTGTGTGTGGGGTCGTGGATTTCAGACTCATTGTTCAGGTGGTGTCATATTATATTATAAGACACAAAATATGTATACGAGTGTTAATTACAATATTAAAAGCTAACTGGATGACTTTAATGCGCCAGTTTCAAATTATTGCAGGGGAGATCAACCGCATTGTCTTCCAAACGCTTGCGTCAAGCACCAAACTAGAGCAAACCACGAAAATCAAAGTAAGACTCCGAAAGTTCAAGTAAGCTTGGTAAATATCACATCATCTATTTGAATTTCCTTCTGAATACCGAGGTTTCCCGAATACGTAACCGAAAGGCGCAAGACGTAATTGCTCTTAGTAGCACTGAAGATATTAGAAGGATTGGGAGCCCCAGGTGTAAATGTACTGGAAGCGACGACGCCTCCAACATAGGGGGTATCATCAATGTACAATATCGCTGTGACCGTACCAGCAGTTGTGATACGCCGAGCCGTGAAGGATACTTGATAGGTGCTTCCCGGGCAAACAATGATACTCTGTAGAACGTGCTGAGGAAGATTCTGGTTACCAGAATTGATACGAACCCGCAGAGCGTACATGTTACCGGAGCTGCTACTGATCGCGACACGCTCGATATTGCTGTCACCACCGTAAACGGGTACCCAGTTCCCAAGAAGAGAGTTTTCAAACCCTCCGTTGATCACGGGATCTCCGGTGGGACAAGTTGCCCCAGTTGAAGTAACGGTGGTAGTCGTAGCTTGGGTTACTGTGGTTGAATCTATAATAGTCGTCGGGACGGTAATGGTAGTAGAATCAGTTATTGTGGTGGAATCCGTTATTGTAGTGGAATCCGTGATTGTGGTAAAATCAGTTATGGTGGTGGAATCAGTTATTGTAGTGGGTGCCGTAATTGTAGTGGGTTCCGTAATTGTAGTGAAATCCGTGATTGTGGTAGAATCCGTTATGGTGGTGGAATCAGTTATGGTGGTAGAATCTGTTACACTCGTAGTCACAGTAGTAGAGTCTGTCAATGTTGTCGACTCTGTAATAGTCGTTTCTTCTCCAGGTAAGGTAACGGTGGTAGGAACAGTAATCGTTACTTCCTCTCCAGGCAAGGTAACGGTAGTTGGGACCGTAAATGTCGTTTCTTCCCCAGGTAAAGTAACGGTAGTCGGAACAGTAACTGTCGTTTCCTCTCCAGGCAATGTAACAGTAGTCGGAATAGTAACTGTTGTTTCTTCTCCAGGCAGGGTAACGGTGGTAGGTTCAGTAACGGTAATGACCTCGCCATCTCCTGGCAAGGTTACGGTCGTGGGAATAGTAACTGTTGTTTCATCCCCGGCTACTGTAGTAGGAACGGTGATGGTGGTTTCTTCTCCCGGTAAGGTCACAGTGGTAGTGGTTTCGTCTCCAGGCAGGGTTACGGTGGTAGGTTCAGTAACGGTAATGACCTCGCCATCTCCTGGCTGAGTAATTGTCGTTGACTTTGTAATAGTGACCGTTGAGCCATCTTTGATAATGGTCTGAGGATCCAGGCTTGTGGTTTTGGTGAGGGTTTTTGTCACAGTTTTAGAACTTATTGTGGTGTTCTGTTTGGTGGTAGTAACTGTCCGAGTTATTGTTTTGGTGATCTTGGAGGGACTGTTTGATTGAGCGAATTGTATCAGTAAACCAAATCTCTAAGGCCTCTATTTTTCTAAGCGTTAAAATAATTCTACAAGAAAAGACATACCCAAAGGTCTTCGTAGTCGTCAAAAGCTTTGTGGATGTGCAGGTTTTGGTTGACTTAACCTAACGTTAGCATGTCGATATATATCAAGGGGTGATATTCCGGACTACACCAACAGTCTTCGTGATTGTGGGCCCATCGTGCTTTACGATTGTAGAAGGACAATGGCGGTCCCATTTATCCCACTTCTTCCAACAGTAATCGTCGTCGCCAACCGGTGCATAGTTGCTAGCGAAGGCAGTCGAGGCGAAAAGAGTGTAAAGAAGTATTGACTTCATGATAGCGCCTGGTAATTATGATCTATGTAGGGATCTAGAGAAGGAACCGCACCTCAGCTTCTTCAAATAGGCTCCCAGGATTCCATTTCTATATAAAAGGGGGAGGAGACTAGCTAATTACATCGTGAACGCTTTTCACTCAATTGACCGTGGCGACTAACAAAATCTGCGAAGTGGATCCGGAGCTTCGACATTTTTAAATTAACCAACTGAAAAGGGGCACCAGATCGTTGATCGGGCTAGGGTGATTTCCTTTTTGGGCGGCAAAAAGTGTGGGCCTTTGGCGCTAGAGATTCTAGACCATGTATTGAGACTGTGCGAGATATGCTTGGCTAATCAATATTCATAGCCACGTTTCCCGTCCCTTGGGTTCGCGGAAGTATCGAAATTTCCGAAATACGAATCGAGATCCATTGCATGATTCCTTACATAACATGGTCTCGCTTTAACCGAATTTGAACCTGAAAATTAAAAAAGTGCAGGGATCTATGCCATAACATACTAACCAACATAACAACATTCGCATTTCAACTTGATCGGATTCCGGTGATGTACTATAGCTATGTATTTAATATATACAGTGAGAAACACACCGGTTACGCCGCTCTGAACGCAAACTGGGTATCATATTGGCCAACACAGTCGTCATTGAAGTATAAAAGATTTTGACCCTCGGCCGTCGCCTGAAAGAAATAAGCGGAAGGAACCGCACTCCCGTCCGAGTTCCACCCCTTAAGAGTCGGCAGGGGAGCCGCAAAGTTAATGTGGAAATAAATGTTATCGCTATCGCCAGGTGATGGTATGATGGAGAGTGTCAGCGGTTGCGGGTTAACAAAGGCACCAAATTCGCCGTTCGCATTTACTCCCGTGTTGGGACAATTAGAATCAGTTGGAACCACCATCTTGTCGCCGTACCACGAGTCGTAAATTTTATCGCTGCAGACCCATATACCGATATCGATAAATCCATTCGTGACCCCGTTATAGTGGTATTCATCCCCGGAAGGTTCAGTTGTCTTGAATCTGATATAATAGCTTCCGCTGCCGCTATCTCGAAAGAGAAATGGAGCACCGTCAAGGTCCCCGCTATCGGTACACCGTGTTGCAAGCCCGATCATATCAGTACCGGATCCATAGAAAATAATACCTCTTCTGATCCTGACTCCCCAGCCATTACTTCTATCCCAGAATACGTTCAAGCTGCCCTCGCCACTATCCACCATCAACCCTTGTGCCATGTTGTATATTATGGAGGGAACAACCGGCGCCGATCCCGTCTCTAAAATTTGGTCCCAGCTCTGCACCTTGGCCTCGAGACTATTCGCTATTTGCATCTCGGGGCAACTTGCGACATATTGCGCCTGGGTAATATTTGTGGGGAGATTCTGCTTTGTGTTTGCAAGATACTTGAAGAGACTGGCCATACGGCTTATCAACTTTTGGCATGATAGAGAGTACGTTTTCATTGCCGTGTAAAGAGCAATGGGATCCGATATTGCACTTGAGGCGCCGAAAAAGCTTGCCCATTGTTGAGCTAGATATCCGCCAGCCGCTGTACTATTTGGACATATTCCGTTGAATATGGTGGTTGCCGTATTTTCCATCTCCGGCCCGGTGGCCTTGATACTGTCATGTAATCTAGTCATCGCGTTCGCGAACCCCATCGGGTCCTCCATGGCCGAAGCTGACTGGATCAGGTTTTCAATCATAGCATTGTAAAGGGTATTGACAGTCTCCATAGTTGAGCTAGTGGCTATACTTCCGGATCCATTCAGAAGGAATTGCTCATCTATTTCCTGTGAAATTGTGTCGAGTGTTGGCTTTATACTGGTTAATGCTGCCATCGTCGCAGCATCACAACTACCAAGAGGTAGGAATGTAGCAATGACGTCGTCGACCGCTTGTCCACCAATGCCGGCGAGAATGAATTGACCAGTGTTTTTTAGCGTACTGCCCCCCAAGGACGTAATGGCGGTTGCTCCCGTCATTCTGAGATGCTATGCTTGTAGCGAGTGATATGAAAAATATAATGTGTATGTATTTTGAAAGGGTGCGAGGGAATATGCAAAATGTAAAAAAATGGAAACAATATAACTGGATTCTTAAGCTCGCATTTTGGATTATCATCTGTAATCTGGGGATTTTTCTCTTGAGGGTTTATAAACGCACACGATCAAGCCAAACAGACGAGGAATTCAAGCTTTTATAGTTTTGGTGAAAAGCCGTAAATATGATATTAGGTGCAAAGCGCTTCACAAGGATATGAGTTTTCAGCTTGGATTCTCCATATTCATGCAGAAGAGTATATTAGTGGAAATATACCTAGGCAACAATTGGCTACTGAACGGCATGGCGTTTTATAGCTCGTTTTTCAGCTCTCTTGCAAACCTCAGCTCTTTCCGCAACCCGAAGTGCGATATAGCGTTTCCCACCTGGCTACACTCCAACCAATAAACTTTGCCTCTGGTTGCGATACACCTACGCCGACGTTTTTTTGCCCTGACGCCAATCAAGCCATCTCATAAAACTAGAGATCTATGCCGACGCTTATATTTTTGGGGCTTTAAGACTTGCGCCACTCCGCCACCTCAACAAAAATCAGCGCCACAGTGCTAGCTTAGCTGATCCAAGGTAGCAATTAGCTACCTGTTGGAACTCTAGAATGATTGATTATTTGGCTAAGTTGTCTATTTACATATTCGGGTTCGGGTGGCCCGGTATAACCCTACACCACCAACTAACCAATAAGTTTTCGCAGAAGAGGCAGGAATTATAGGGGAAAAAAGGAAAAAAAGATTAATATACAAGAGCTTAATATTAAATCCATAATAAATATAAAATAATTTTATTACATTATATATTTAAACTTGTAAAGGATCAGCCGCACCATTGCGCTGGGGCCAAATCAGCAGTTACAGAGAGGCAGCGGGATACGGTATATATGTGGCCAAACATGTACATACGTCTCGTGCTACAGTACATGCACCCATACACTTACACCCCACCTGACCGAATAACCAGTGCCAACTATAAAATAAAGCTGTTATATAGTAACTGGCTATAAGCAACTACCTAGTGGATCACCTTATCATACGTTATACACCATACACTTTAGCAAGCATAGCTACCTTATCATAATCTTTCAATATACTTCAGCAACCAATAGCACTTCAACTCATAGCTCTATAGCTCATAGCACTACGGCCTCAATAGCATGAGGCATAATGGCTCTACGGCTTTAATAGCACGGGGTTTCGTTAACTCAGCAGCCTAGGCGCCTATGGCTCTATGGCTCAATAGCACGGGGCTCAATAGTACAATGGCTTAGTAGCACAGGCTCAATAACACGACGACACTATCGTACTAATAGCATAGCAATTAGCTCAACAACTTATGACTCAACGGCTCTGTGGCTCTGGCTTATTGGTTCTGCGCCACTAATAGTTCTGCGACTCTATAGCTCGGCTCAACAGCTTTTAAGACTCCAATAGCACGGGGTTTAATGCACTATAACTTAAACAGCATAAGGCTCAAATGGCATAACCGCTGCATAAGCAGTGATTCTCCACTACTATCGATACCTAAAAACACTAGTGCGTGCACAAAAGCCAACCAAGTGATAATACTAATTCAGACGTACGTACTAACATCAGCGGCCCAGAAAAAGGGACTTGTCATACGCACTAATACTCATACGTACTTAGTACAGACATAGCATGCTTACATACCATAGCTCTTCGCATACAATATAATAACTGGCCAAAGGTTCGAACATACACTCACAACAATGCGTTAGTGCTGGTGACATATAAAGAATCAGCTTTATATATACCACTACATTAAAGCCAAAAAGGTAGTTACAGAGAGACAGCAGGATACGTTATATATAGCGTAGTACGTACTACGTATGGAGCGTACGGGACGTACGCTCATGCTATAGTGCTACACCCATACACTTACAGTAACCTAGTAATAGATGCTTTTGTTATAGAGTGCAATACCACACAACAGCATAATCAAAAAAAAATTAACACCAGCGCTGGTCCGTTTAAACTCTAGTTTGACTATTGATCAACCCTCAGTATAGCCTGCCAACCCTGAGTCTAATCGTATAGTCTACTAACTCTAAGTGTAGCTTGCCAATCCGGAATTTATCTAAACCTAACATTAGGTTGGGTAATAACCTAATTTAGGATAAAGAATTTTATATAGTGCTAAGAATTAGGATAAAAATTTTAACCAATAAAAGTACTAAACAAATGTCCAGAACAAGTACCGTTGTTTGACAATCTTGATAATTTATTTTAGTGTGGCGACCTTGGAACGAGTGCTCATTCTCACAAGGGAGAATGAGTAGGAAAACATCAAAGCCGCTGATAAGATAAAGCCACTACTGCATATTTTCTCAGCAACTTCTACGCCCACGAAGAAGATCTAGAAGAATAAATTCCATAACGTTCGATTAAAAGCAAACATCCTAGGTGAGAAGACATTAAGTGCCGGGTTATTAGAGGTTGTGGCATGTAGCAGGAAGTTGTTAAAGTCCCAGTGCCGGGGCACCGTTAACAGATTCGACAGCGGAAACGCAACGTGGAGTGCATTCCGGTAGTCTTGCACGGCAGTTTGTTGCCAAGCTTGCATTTTCGTTTCCGAGGCCCTGAGAGTTTGGTCGACCCATTCGTAGAATATGTCATTCCAGGTGGGGCGGTATTGACCGACAGCGGCGGCGTCGACGATTCTGTAGTTCGCCCTACAGTTCAGAGTTCGTAAGGGGGGATAGGAGGCGCCGAAAGTTTGGTCTTCATCGAATTCATGACTGTTTTTGTAAGAAATCTAGGGTTAGCTGTGTGAACCTCCATGGTTGTTGGGGGGGGGGGTTGAATGTTGAGTGTGGTAGTTGTAAGTAAGAGATAGCTTACAATACGTCGAGAAGTCTCACAAAAACATCCTGGAACACACCCACAACTAGGCCAGCGTTTAGATATTCCATTGCTACTTCGACTCTAGCCAGCTTATCGATATATTCCAGAAAGTTACCGCCATTGTACATACTGCCCACGTTTCTGTCCCGTCTCAAGATCTGAAAAAAGGGAGATAAGTTGATGTTAGTTGCAAAAGTTAGGATATAAATGATCATGTATCGCCGCGAGGGAGGACTATAGGATCATAGATGGGCCTACATTTGCTTTATTAGTATTGATGCGTGACTCCAGGATGGGAAACTCCTGCCAACCGTCCTGGTTGTGGAGGCCGGAATACCACGATTGACTATCCATGAGGTCACTAATGACAGATTTTGTGTCCCAGGGAGAACCAGCAAAATTGTTCTGGTGAAAAAAAAGCGTATCAAGGCCTGGGAGTATCTTTGAACTTTCGCCAGGTATATCGACTTGACCCGTCGTGCACATGGCGCACCCATGGCGGACCATGTCATCAAAGAAATATTTCAGGGTGGCTTGTTCCCAAATATGTTCCTATCACCATCGAAATCGTTTAGTCTGTTTCTCTAATAAATACTCGTGTTGGGGTTAAAACCGGAGGAAACCAGGTGCTCTTTCATTCCCAAGCTTCGGCATTAAAAAGATAGGTAAAGAAGGCCGAGAGAAGAACTCACAGCAGCATACGTGGCGCTGGGGACGGGAGGGACGTTGTTGTTGTTGTTTGGGAAAGAGGGTTGGGGGCCGTGATATTGACGAATCTCCCAAAAGCACTGGGTGGTGGGGGTTTGCGGGGGGAGAGGCACCGGCGGGGGGTAGTAGTAGATATCGATATGCGGTGGAGGTACCGGATTCAAGCCTGAACCGTACAGAGTGACGAGATTGCCATACGAAGGGTAAGCGTTAGGCTGGTAGCTTAAATTGGGACATTGACTTAGGGTATATATCTCAGAACTAGCTCGTTTTGAGTGCTTTGAGCTTGACGGTTCGGCTTCATCGTCTAGCGTCTCCCTCTTGGTCTTTTGGAAGTCGTCAGAATCAGAATTATCTGGATCTGGAAAGCCATCGATTTCTACAGAACAACCGATGCAATCTACGAAATGGAGTGGCTCAGGAGGCTGAAGGCAAGCGTCCTTACATACGCAGGTCGGAAGTATTAGCCGCGATGTGCTTGTTGAGGTTGTGGTCGACGTCGACGTTGTGGCGGCGCCGTTGCCGCCTCCAGTCCCTGGGTCATCAGGTTTAAAACCCGTTAGGGTTTCGTGCCATACGAGTATGGGAAAGAAGCCTGTAATTATTCCTATTTGGGTTTGTGACTTTAGTATTACTATACATATGATGATTAGAATGGCAGTGGAGTGAACGTGAAAATTCTTACCTAACAGGCCCACGGCAGTTATCTACGTTTTTTCAGATATTAGCCACCCGTGAAGCCACTATGATATCGATATGCAACATTTTGAATAGCGATATCAAAGCTCTGAGGACGTGATAAATATATTCAAAATTTACTAACCACGCCGCCCTCACCAATGTTTAAAAGCAAATTTGCAGCCAGAGAAAGAGCCTGTTCGGCTTGATATTGAAGAATACGGACACTAACGTCTATCATAAGTGTAACTAAAGCGTTGAGAGAGGGTTAGTATCTGGCATATTCAAACGTGATATTCATTTCAATAGTTTGTAGTTTCTAGCCTGAGACTTGCGTTCCTACCATGAAATTGAATCTCCTCAAACACCCACTCTATATAATCATTTATGGCTTGCTGTAGGTATAAAAATTTAGAGATTTAGCAATTCACCCTCCGCGTATCGGCAAAACTACATGATATTGAACATGATGGCACGGGTAAATTACTTACTTGCTGTCCTGGTGATATTAAGCTGCTGAACACATCGTTAGGCCTCCTACTCCACAAGGAGGCTCTCCTCTGGACAGATCTGCTTAGTGTATCTATTGACATGTGAAGCTTGGATTAGTAAGTGTAGTTTGGGTAACGGTCTAATCGAGTAAAGTGAGAAATAATACACACTTATGACTGAGGCGATAAGTCTCATTTGACTATAGATGGGTAACAATCTCTGGATCCAGAAAGTGGTGAGATTTACGAGATCAATTGGATCAACCCGCTTCGCAAGTGAACTGCCATCCACTGCAGCATCCGCTAGTGCTTGATCTAAGTACTCCTCCCACAACTGCATTTGCGCGAGTAATTGCTTTTCACTACTATCCAACTGAAGTAGAAGGTTAATCATGCCGGGAATATCAAGCAGCTCGAAAGAAGTATCCTTGTATAACAAGTTTTTGACCGTCCCACCGCAAGCTTCACCAGGTTTACCGACGCAAGGGAAAACGCAAGCTGAGGCTGCTGCAGTTTGGCTTGAAAGCCCTAGTTCATCACCCCAGAA
This sequence comes from Dactylellina sp. 'tibetensis', assembly GCA_036971435.1. Classification (NCBI taxonomy): domain Eukaryota; kingdom Fungi; phylum Ascomycota; class Orbiliomycetes; order Orbiliales; family Orbiliaceae; genus Dactylellina; species Dactylellina sp. 'tibetensis'. The sequence continues at coordinate 580,453 of JAKDFA010000005.1, forward strand.
GCAAGTATTGCCGCCTTGTAAGCCGACATACTGATAACTAAGACCGAGCTCAAGACACTCGGCAACTGTCATATCAGCACTAGATTTCGAGTTTCCTAGCGCCCTGTTGCTCGCATCGTCAGTTGCGCAGCCTACAAGCTGCCAAGGGTCAGATGCTGGGTTAATAGTTGGCGTCGCATTTGCAGGTGTCGTTGTCGTTGTCGTGGTAGTAGTGGTGGTGGTGGTAGTAGTCCTCGTGGTCGTGGTCGAAGATGTGGTTCCCTTGGGGGACACATTAATAGCTTTCGAGAAGCAATCGATATTTCCAGCATTGTTGGCGAGTAAAACACCGAAGCCGCAGTTTCCATCCGAAGAGGAAGAGGTCGATCCGCATAGGTTGCTACATCCTAGAACCTGTTGTATTTTCGCACGAGCAAAAGATCCCTCCATTCTGGGTGGAACGGAGCCATCGATACAAGAATATGATATCATGCAAAGGACATCACCTTGCAAAGCACTAGAGAAGACGATCGGGTCCCCTCCACCGTAGTTGACACCATTTTTGAATTTATTAGCGGCGACAGAAAATGCAGAATGATAGTTTGTACCCGCATCACATCCTTCCGAAAGGGTTATACATTTTATGGCCTGTAATGTTGGATGTGGATAGATTGAGAGGCAAAATAAAACTAAGAATGAATCTTTCAACCTCATTTTTGATGTGGGCAAATGCAATGAGTCAATTAAGTAGAGCTAGAGGGGAACGAGTATCTTAGAAGGAGCTGGTAATCTATTGTGAACTTTCTCGAAGTCTGTTCATCGTGATCGCTATCAATTTATAAACACAGGTATAGCATGGTTATATTCGCTTGTGATATACCCACCAGTCTTTTAGGCGACGAGTTAATATAAGGTTAAATATTAAATAAAACAAATGACACACGTTCCCCGACAGCATCCGATTATACTGAGTTACACATATTTCCATGTAGTGATTACATATTTAACCGGCTATATCCTATATTTCTCTGAATCTGCTTTCTGCGTCCCCTTGTTTTCCTTTCAGCGAGAGAGCTAATTGGAGGGAATCTTGTTGTCGTAGGTTCACGAACCACAGTATTGCAGCGGTGTTCAGACGAATAGGGACTGCGTGGTGTACGCCTTTGCCCTTGGCGGTCAGATTTCGGGCCTACGTTACCGCTTATGGCTGTTTCTGCGGATTGCAAACTGCAGGATTAAGCGATTACTAAAACTGGTCAGAACTTTATGCCACGATAAATGTTCGGAAACAATGCAAGTTTGTAATTGTAACCTCGATGAGGGGTAACACATGTAATGGTACAATAGTCTCGGTTAAGTCAAGTTGAAAACTCGTGCCACCTTAGTGACCTGTTAAATTATTTTGCGACGTCGGTGGCTCATCGGGCCCGAGCGCGAGCCCTTGAGGATATAGCAATCTCCGTATCGCTCGGCTGTAAAATGTAAATATTACACTACAGATCCAAAAATTTCAAAACCTGCAGCTTTTCAATGTTGCGAGTCACAGTTGTCCTCCATTCCGGTGTTCGATTGGGAAGTTTTGTGTTTTCTGGAAGGATCCTTGACTACAAATGATATCTGCGTTTGGCGCAGGAAGAATTCAGCAACGAGAACTGCAAAGATTAACTTTTCTACTGTCCGACTTTTGTTTTTGGTACGTGAGTACTTTAAATTCTGTTTAAATAGCTACCAGTCTATATGTGATTTACTTGATTGAATGATACATTTAGCATTTCATTACATCTGAAGTAGAAGCTTTGAAATTTTCGTCTCGATGTTAACATCGGTTAAATTATAAATCCATGCGAACAAATGCAGGGGGCAAGCGATTGATACCAATTAACGCCAAGGAATATAAGGGAAAAGCTGACCTTTCTGGCGGGGTATTTTATATTATACATCTATTATTTGATTATATGTCCTGTTGGTAACTGTATGCCGCCCGACTGGGGAAATAAAAAACTTAGAGTTGAGCGAAAGTGTTAGGAAAACTTACCGGGTTTATATGATAATTGATACTTATGCTGCAGTCAGCAAAACTGTAATGGCGGCAAAGCTTTCAAAGTTTCCTGATTAGCTTCTCGTAGTTTCTTGGGGAAACGAAAGGAGAAGAAATTTATTTGGCCTTCAAAAACATTTTTCGCTATATATATTGGGTCCCTTGAAACATGTCTCCGATATATATGGTCTCGAAGATTTCTAGCTTTCTACCTCTCTGGGACCAAAAGAATACGCGATCACTATAAGTGGTAACTGTCACTTCTTAGTGAGTAGAGGACAAGACTCTATTTTGATTTCTATGTAAAGTCTAGTCCCATTTCCACTTTCATATCCAAGTCTCATTACATCGTTAGGTCATTATGAGATATCATTGCATTATACACCAAAAGGACAACAGATGCATTTAAAATCCAAGTGCGTAAATTGCTCCTGCTGGTCTCGAGGCTATGCTCCTCGCTCCACGGAAAGTCTTACTTCCGTGCAGCCCGCCGGCGCTTTGAATTAGTCCAAATATCCGTTCAAATATCCGTCCAACCCACTCAACCAATTTAAGATCATGTAAGTACATATATTAATACATTGCTTTCTTATTATCTGGTTATCAAGCAGTTGACACGTATCTCTGTGGGGCTGCTGTCGGACCCTTTGTTTAACCGTCACGCAAAAATCCCTTTTCGTTTTGAAGGCGAATTTTCATTGGAAGCTTCATGTTTGCGTGGTTTCCAAGACTTCGTAGCGTGTCTTGGCGGTGACACTCGCGTCCTATTCGCATATACCCAGGTATGCAGGTGGATTCATGAAAACCCAAGCGTTTAACGTTTATCTGATGTTCGTCAATTACTAATAAGAAATCAGATCTCTATGCAGTGCTGACAGCCCACGGCCAGCGAGCCGAGCCGAAAATCCGTAATCCATATTAATTGGCATACCGACAGATGAGGGGTAGTCGAAGAATTGGACAGCCTCTATACACTTGGCACTAAAAGCGCTACGCGACATATCAGCTGATGGAATCAATTAATTTCTAGATTTCTCCGCATCTAGTATCAATGCATCTAAAGTTTGACGGCGAGGTCGGACCCGACCGATGCATAGCACAGCTTTGTATATTGTAATCAGGGTCTATGAAATCTATTGTGTTGACATAATTCTCATACCAGTTGGTGGCACATGCGTGAAGCTGAAAGCCTGTTCATATTTTTATTTCTTCAAAATTAATAACAGAACTGATCTATAAATAAATCCGCAGCTTAATTAATCCCAATACATACTTCGCTGCGGAAGCGTCAAAACAAGACTATTGCTAAATTTAGTATATATTGCAATGAGTGTCACTGGAATTTCAACATCGCGATTCGAAAAAATTTGACTTAAAAATGTATGAAATTAAACTGTATCCATGGTCTTCATGCATTTTCATTTTACGTGGCGGTGGGGCTATATGGTCATGATAATTTGCACCATTTTTTGGTTTCGTAATCGGAAGCCTAATATATGTACGTTATACTCTAGAAAAAAGCGGCTAAAACTAAGAACTACCAAGACATATGCATATGCATGCACGAAGATTATTGATCGTATCTCGTACGATTTCGGGATCCAACAAGGAACTTTGCCAAGTCGCTTGCTATAGATTGTCAACCTTGTATTATAATATCGAGGCTGCAGTCATCGAGGCGTCAAAGCTGGGAAACTTCTTAAGCAATTTATCCGTCGTCTGGGGACAATCTTATCCGAACTTCAAAGCCCAAACTGGCTGCATATACACCCAACCAACATATCCAAAAGACTTTTCTTGACCTCTTGGCATCTTGGCTTTGCGTTAGACCTCGAGTCTTCGCAGGTATATCAATAAAAATGGCGCCGACTCTTTCAAGTTGTCCTATCTTTGGCAAATTTGCTTCGGTTTTCTTCAAAATCGAAAAGTCGACGCCTAAGTCGCAAAGACTCTTATTCACTAAAAATGGTAGGCAATAAAACATGGAAGGTTATTGTAGCCCTTCACTTCTTCTATATTTCCAATGTTCTAGCTTCTCCCAAGCAATATGGTTTCCCCATGCGTTCTAGTTACAATCTATCGAAAAGAGGTATCGAACTTTGTCCTGCACTATTTCCACAGCCTGGTCCGATACTATACTTCACCTTTCCAGGGTCTCTCATCGTAGCAGTCGCGACAACTAGTACCACATCTACTACGTCAGTACTAACCTTTTTATATTCCTTTATTTACTCTTTTAATTTATTATATATATGTGCCAACGAAAATATTTCTCCAGAACCACGACAACGGGCCCGATTACGTAAGTAGCGTGCTCATAACCCACCGTTGCACTTTGTATATTAACGGAAGGACCACTCTAGGACGACAAGCTCCACTACGTAAGTATTTATACTTTCGATATTCCTATATTTCCCATTATACTCATTATTAACAAAACAATCTGTAGAACTGCGACCACAACCACTTTGACCACTACAACTAAGCCGCCTACGACCACGACGACTACAACTACGACCAGTAAGTTTTCGAGTTCAAGGAGTTTAGAAGCTAGTAAACTCTAACACTTGCTGAGAAACCTCAACTTCTACTTCGACATCCAATCTTACTTCTAGTTTCACTTCTACCTCAACGACAATCGTACCTACTACAACGAGTAAGCAGGGTATTCTTCGCATTATGTGATTTTTACTCGCTTTTAACTTTGGTATAGCTTCTTCTCTAACTACAACCACAATCAAAACCTCCACTAGTTCTACCACGTAAGTAATCGTATTATTAGTCAACTAATACAGCCTAGGTTTTAAATCACACACTAATAAAACTGCTCCAGGAGAACAACTACTCCCGCCGTCCCGACAACAACTACTACGACAAGTAAGCATACAAGTTACCCTTTCAGCTTGAGCAATTCTAACCCTGGTTAGCCACCACAAAAGTAACGACAACGAGTACAACTACAACCGTAGCGCCTACCACCACAACCACAACCACAACCACAACTACAACTACAACTACAGCATTCCAGGTCGTCTGTCAAGCCACACCGCCCTCTTGCGAAGCCAGCGGCTGTTCCGGGACAGTAACAGGTGGCAACCCCACTTGCAAATCCACCACTTATGTCGGATGCGCCTGTGTGCCCTCCAAAAATACACCTGGCTACACCTGCGTAGTCCAAAGCTGTACTGCAAATAACTGCGCCGGCAGCCCCTTTAACAGCGACGGTACTGCAACATGTAAAAACTATGGAGCGGGTTGCACTTGCACACCCACTAGTAGCATGTGCGGAACTGCTCAGAGTTGCGACGCCGGCGGGTGTGCGGGAACCTTCGACAATGCCGGCACGAGCGCTACCTGTAAAGCCAAATATGCAACTTGTCCTTGTCTACCCACAGTCAATACCTGCGGGGCTGCTGGGAGCTGTGACGCCAATGGCTGCGCGGGAAGTTTCAACTCGGACGGCGTCGCGACATGCAAAGGCAAATACGCAACCTGTAAATGTAATCCGACGACCGCCACTTGCGGCACAGCTCAGAGCTGTGATGCTGGCGGATGCGCTGGAACGTTCGATAACGGCGGTACGGGAGCGACCTGCAAGGCGAAATACGCCACCTGTAAATGTCTCCCGACGACTGGGACATGCGGAGCTGCAGCTTCATGTCAGGCAAACGGCTGTGCGGGAACTTTTGATTCGAACGGTAAAGCGACTTGCAAGGGCAACTATGCGACTTGCGCATGCACCCCAACCCAGGGTGCCGGTGGGACTTGTGGAAATCGCGCGCCCTGCGAGAATAACAACTGCGCCGGCAAGTTTCTCGTGGCCGGTCCATACCCTCAATGCACCAATAATTATGCCCCGTGCTATTGTACTGCATCAGACACGACGTGTGGTACTCCCGTAAGTTGTGATGCGAACGGATGTAATGGAGACTGGGACAGCAGTGGGGTCGCTCGTTGTACGGGAAATTACTTGAACTGCAAATGCAAACCCACCCAGGGCGCGAGTGGAACTTGTGGAACCCGTCAGTCCTGCGATAGTCCAAATTGCAGCGGATGGTTCTTGTCTGCTACTCCGTATCCAGTATGTACGAAATGGTACGAAGGTTGTTATTGCAATATCATAGACAAGACCTGTGGCAATCCAGCGAGCTGTGATGCGAATGGATGCAATGGAGCTTTTGACAATTACGGGGTAGCTCGTTGCACGGGAAACTACTTGGGTTGCAAGTGTACTCCTTCACAGGGTCCAGATGGGACCTGCGGAACCCGCCGGTCCTGCGATGCTCCACATTGCAGCGGGGCGTTTTTGGGTCCCACCCCGTTCCCGCAGTGTACGTATTATTGGAATACTTGTTATTGTATTCCTATTGATAAGACCTGCGGTTCTCTGAGCTGCTATACGAATGGGTGCCTCGGGGGTTGGGACGGGTCTGGTAATTATCGCTGTACCGGTAACTACCAAAAGTGCGTGTGTGTAACCGCACCCCCGGGCAAGCGGGTCCGGGGATTGGCGATCGGGATTTGAAATATTCGAAGCGCGCGAAGCTCATACCATAACATTATGATTAACTCTCTAGGATGTTACAACCCCACCATCGACCTTTCAGATCTTATTTTGGATGTTCGTAATTTATATATATCTAAGCTTAAAGGATACCAGTAATTCGTTGATGGTTAAAATACTTTATACGGCGGCTTACAAAAGAAAACCATGATGGTATCGATGAATTGGTAGGATGGACGGTGGATTTATTCTATCTATAATACACAACCAAAAAAGCTCTCCCCCTACTCCAAGTACTACGCTGCATCAACATTGACTATTGCAGCTCCTAAAATTGACCACTTCTAGTAGCCTTGCTGCTTCATGCATGTTAACCAGTCTGCACGGCAAGGGTCCCCGTATTCATAGGAAGCATAATTTTGACGGCCCCTGACACTTCCACGTTTGAGATTCCGGATGCCCTCCATATGTCGGCGTTGCATTAAATTTTGTGAACATCTAATATGCGCATCATCACATATTTTACGATTCCCAGCCGTTGGCTTTGGATTATTACTCTGTTGCGGCCTGGCGGTGGTGGTGGTGGGAGGTCTTCTGTAATCCGGATTCGTCGGGTATCCGTTGTTATAATTGCCGTTCTTAGTCTGCGTTGGGTATACGTATGGGGCTCGAGTTGGCGATGGCCGTTGGGTTGGAGCACTCTTCGTAGGACTTGGTTGATTGTTGTTATTGTTATTGGACGGATACCGACCCGGCGCAGAGTAGCCCGAGTAGAAAGCCTGAAACTTGTTGACGTCCGTGGCAGTGAGCTGTCTTTCCCCACCCATTGGCCGGACGGCTGGAGCCATCACTGCATTCGTATCGAACGCGTGGCCAAGGCCCATCACGTGTCCGAACTCGTGAAGAAACATGTCGTGGAAAAGTGTGGGATTCCATCTGTTATTTGCCGTGCTGGTATCGTTCAATCGAACGTAGCCTGTAAGTTGGCCGCCTCTACCGTCGGGTCCGACACCGGAATAACCTAAGGTGAAGGCATTACTGAAATTCGGCTCCTGGCCGTCTCTTTGAATGACTGAGATTGTAACATTGGGATTGCTGGTATCCTTGGTACACGTGAAATTGCTAAGTTGACTCCATTTTTCTAGCGCCCTGGTGATCCCGGCCTCCATGGTGGTTTGGTCCAGACCTCTAATGACACCATCTAGTTGCCAGCGGAATGCGAAGCCTTCGGGCCATCTTTGGTTTGCGTCTGGCGAGGCTTGACGTCTATCAAGGCCTCCCGAGGGAGTAAGTGAAGCGTGACCGCATGCTAATCCCATGTTGTATGAATGAAGTAAGTATCGCGTAGATATATCAACCCAGTCAATATAGCCGAATATTTAAATTGAATTATGGTGTAGAAATCCCAATTGAATTAGAGAAAGTGTTCGGGAAAAGCACGGCTTTTCTGTAGAGAAAGGAAAACAAAAAAAGATTGGAAACGAAAGTAAGGAGAAGTTGTTTGTTCTACAGCCAGAATCATGTATCACCGAAAGTTACGACGAAGCCTTATATAGACATCGTTAAACCTAGACCTCGATTCATGTTGCATGTTGTATTTCCCTTTTTGGACCATCCACCAACGCGGCTTGTGGTTTCAAAATGTGTTGAGTTCGATTCAAAACATCGAGCCACTTTCCTCTTCAAGTAGCCGACGGGGAAGAGGAGATATATTTACTCACCGGCTGTCAGTTTTTGAGAAGGTGCATCGTAACAATCGTAAAGAAATGTGCCCAGCCTCGTGTTCTAGCTGCGCTCCGTTCGGTGTTACACACATAATATTGCAAGGACCAACTTGAGGCTCCTAAGGCGATCCGAAGATGGAAACTCGACATCCGGGATAACCGAGGGATACAGTAAGAATTGCAGGTCTTTGCCACATTTCAAAATCTCGCTCGATCGATCATCTAATTTTGTTAAATAATACAGATTCTATTTATATATCAAGATTGGAATCTGTACGGCGACATACTAACAACAATATATTTATTTATAACATTTAAGTTTTACGAAAAATTCGACATGATATATAGTGATAATGCGATCCGGAAAATAAACCAAAACTAGTAGAGAAGTATACCATATTTTACCAAAACCTTTTTCACCAAACGAATAAATTCAATTAAATAGTAGATATCAAGATATGCATGTATGCATAGCAATTAATCATGCTTATATTACTGGACCTCATATTACTCTGCCGAGCTCAGTTGACGGGAAAATCGAATTTTCGAATCTGAGAGATAGGCGAGAGAGAGACGATTTAACTTCACGGTTATTACTACTAAGATGTCGTTATCTCCAGAGTATAATAAAAAATCCTTGGTTATCTAAAAGATATACTTTCAGGCGCCGTAATCGCAGCTATTATGCAAGGAGCTGGGTTTTGAGTAGTTACCGTTCTCAAAACCTCAAGTGCAGTTCCGACAGTTAATAGTTGTGCAGCTATGCGGTTCGTAAAAACAGATACAATATTATAGAAGCTGATCTCGAGGGTGCTTATCCAAGCCAAATGAATTCGAAGGGTGGCACAGGAGCAGGCAAGTAATGTTCTCAATTCTAGCATTCTCAACGAAGAAAGCTGACAAGTTTTTTTGTAGGTTTGATTTTTATCGGTAGAAGTGATGAGATTCAAGAATGTAATCGTTATGAAAAATAGATCATGGCTTGCTTGCTCTAAGATCAGTTGTGTTTGTGGAGGCGAGCTGTTGATATCTCCGACGCTAGCTAGTCTCCCCGGTCAGCCACAAAAAATATCACAAAAATAAGATTCCCACATGACAGTGCTCAGCCGCCGAGTTGTGAAGCTCAATATTTCCTCCTAAATTGCTGTGCAAAGACAAATGACATTACGCACGGGCACAGTTGAAATCTACTAGAACGAAATGGACTCTCTGATTGACATTTACGTCAACAGCAATGCTTAGACCACTATGTAAACAAAAACGACAGGAGGGAAAAAAACACTCGCAAAAAGCAAAAAATGGCATCACATAAAATCCGCTTTTGGACAAGTTTAACACCCGCTTCTACAAGCTAGCACTTACTCAAGATCCATTATCTAAACTTCGTCAGCTTGCTTAGTGCTGATATGAGACCTGGCTTGATGTTAGCATCCCTCTTTCTTTTCGTTGATGATAGCGATATATCATAGTAGTGGAGAAAACTCACCAGTAACACCTTGCGTCAGCGTCGCTGTTGCCTCAGTGTTCCTCGTCCCCACGCACACCGTCGTAACATGCCCAACCTCCCTCTCGGCTCCGTAATCATTGGCCCATCTGAACAGCACCTCATCCTCTCGGTCATCTCCAGCCACGAACAAGAAGTCCGGCGCCCAAATTCCTAGATCTCCGTTCTCCTCGGTACACGCTATCTCCAACACTTTTGCTGCCGCTGTAGCCTTATTGTAATCACTCGGTTCAACAATAACGGCCTTCTCTAATGGCACAGCATGGACACGCTGGGTACCCTCCATCGAGTCGTTGATGTGATTTACGCATTCTGCTGCCTGTCTTGACGCCAGATTCTGGTCTTCTGCCGACCCTGTATGCCAGATATAACTACAATGGCGCTTCTCAATCGTTGTTCCCGGTGTTCGTTCTCTGTAGTATTCCAAGATATCCTTCACACTACTCTGCCATCCTAAACTAGATGCATCGATCATCTCGATCCAGGTACCCGTGTTGTGCGGGCGGATAAAGCACCCGTTCTCTGCGATCAATCCAAGCCCGGACACAAGTCTAAACGGCTGTTCAATATCTTCGGGCTTGCGAGAGGATATTACGTAGACGATGTTCCGTGAATCGAGAAGCAGATCGTTGATAGTATCAATGACTCGCTGAGGACTTCCCAAGATCATCCTTGCCGAACCTGCCGATTGCACCAGTGTACCCTCGTAGTCAAGCAAGAAGATACGTTTGTCAGCTCTGGCATATGAGTCTCCGACCGACGGAATAGATAATCGCGGAATGGACGTATTCCCTCGTCTCTGTTGCTCCAGCCAGGCCTTTTGTTGGCTTGCCATGAATGAAGTAACCCAGTGGACACCGGTCTGGTGCATCACATCGCCATTCAACTTCTCCCAGCGTGCCTTCTTCTCCTCTGCAGACATCTCGAGGGCCTGGTACATTGCATCAGCGCACTGGCGATAGTCCCAAGGGTTGACACTAATGTCAGATCCAGCAAACAGCGCGGAGGATCCCGTGAATTCGCTGAGAATAAGCGGTGAGTGCTTCTCATCCTGGCAAAAGATAAACTCGTGTGATGTAAGGTTCATACCCTCGCGGAGGGAAGTAATAATTAGCCCATCCGCGACGGTTAGGAGGGCGAGGTACTGTGAGAAGCTGATGTCTTGATGCAAGAACACCACGGGTGAGTGGCCAAAGGTTGCAAAGGTAGCATTGATCCTAGAAACGATATCGAGAACTGTAGTCTGAAGTTCGACGAGCCCAGAAGTTGATAGTGCGACTTGAATAAGAGTAACTTTGCCAACCCACTCGGGATGACTGCGCAGGAAAAGTTCGTAGGATAATAACTTTTGTCGAACACCACGAATGTGATCAAACTACATTGCATTAGTATAATTTAAGTTATGATAAGGCTAAAGAGGCCCACCTTGTCTCTGGCAACCAAGATCTTCTGCCCTGCATATCTCTCCAAAATCACGTTGACAAATTCATCCACCGTTGGATCATCTCGTTCGTTACTTAGTCCGATCGGATCAATGCCAATTGCTGAGCTCAATACGTTCACAAACCTCTCCTCCAGTTGAATACCGCTCGGGGTAGCCTCAACGTACAACAATCGATTGCACGTCTGCAGGAAATGCCTGGCATACTCTTCAGTTTGAAACCCGACGATGTTAGCGCCGAGCATACCTTCGAGTAGCTCTTTCCGCACCGCCAGACAGCGGTATACTTCCGAGGACGGGAAGGCGACGTGGAGGAAAAACCCAATACTAGCCTCGGGGATCTTATCACGGATCATCTTAGGCACCAGGAGCAAATGGTAATCATGTACCCATATTGTATCGCCCTTCTTGTAGTTCTTCACAATGGTGTCTGCGAACGCCTGATTCAAAGCCACATAATAGATCCACGAATGGTCTTCGTAGGCTTTGCTCTTGGGATTGTCCGGAATCTGGTAATGAAAGACCGGCCAGAGAATCTGCTTGCAGAAATGATTGTAGTGGCCATCGAAATCGCTGTCCTTGCAGTACACAGCAAGACACTCGTGTTCGTCCCGGAGCTTGTCTTCGATGGCGGCCTTGACGCTCTCGCTCAACACATCGGTGGGCATACCCACGGTTCCGACCCAGGTGACCTCGTCGACGCCGCCCGCTTCAAGGGCCGCATTGACTGCATTTCTTAGACCGCCGTTTCCTCGTTCTGCTGGCTCGACAGTCCATTCGGCACTGGCAAACAGCTGGGATTGGTCCGTTAACGTGGCTTTCCTCTTGGGGATTGGGATCTGCCTCGGAGCACCAGATACGGCCTGCAACTGATCAGCGGGCACCGGAATAACCTTTTTACTCTCTAGGATCCCTCTAGGTGGTGGTGAAGCGGCTCGAGAGGTTGGTTGGGTGAGCGCCCTCTTCAGCTTTGGTGGAATACCATCAGGTCCGCCGGGAGGTTGAGCGGAACCGGTGGCAGTCGCCGCAGGAGTAGTGGGTTTAACGAAGAAGATTTCGTCTACGGGTGGGGTAGGTGGAGGCGACGGTTGGCGAGATCCTATGCGTGAAGCGAGAGATTGAATAAGACCCGTTGGTGCATTGGAAGATTGCAATCGCAGGCCCTGAGGCCGTTGGGGTGCAACGACGGCAGCAACAGCAGAAGCTCCAGCAGCTTTACGGCCGCGGTCTTCCTCTTTCTCTTGGACATGAAAATTAATCGTGTACGGCAATGAGCTATTTGGTTATTTCGGATTCTTTGTGTTAGTGGTGTTCTTGTCGAATTTTAAATCCACAGTGAGATCGAAAATCAACAGCAGAGAGAAGCAGCAGCAATGGCAAAGACCTACAGGGATGCCACAAAGAGCGTCATCTTGACGGTTTCTTCTCAGCTTCGCAGCTGGTAGCGATTGTCAGACGGGTTGTCGTCGATTCTGTGAACGAGCGAATTAACTCCCGGCGAGTGAGATGTAGAACGATCAAGGTGCGGGCCTTCGAGATTGTTAATAATAAAAGTTATCGAAAATTTGCAGTCGTTCCAGCGGGGAGGTGTTGCACAGAAGTGACGTCGGAGGGTGTTGCAGCAAATGCAATCAACGTTGGCGGGGCAGCTCTCAGAGAACAGACAGCGCAATCCGAGCTAGAGATGGTACTAACCTCCAACGAACAGAAAGACTGACAAATTGATGTAACCGACCTATCTCGTGCGGGAGATCTACTGGCTTCCGTGGGAGAGAGGAGGATTACATATTTATATCTATTCTTATCGAGCTGTCTCGTATTTATATCCTCACGCGGTCCGATGGCCTTTCTTTTTGACAGCCTCATCTAGCTCCGAAAGCACAATTCAAACGGAGAAACCAGCTGATAGCGATATATTATCACTATCGGTGACATACTGCAGGCCCCGTTGAGGAATTTTCTTTCGTCTCAAATTTTTTTTTTTTTTTTTCACCTGAGATGCCGAAAAAAAGCCTCATGACGAGGGTCTCCCAATCCATCTCGGAAACCATGAATGGAATGCTGGAATTTCGAATTCGGCCCTAAAAAACGGGACTAAACAGGGCCCACCCGTGCGCATGAGGCAGTCTTGCATTCCGACTGGCTAGAAAAATTATTCCTACTGCCATCGATATCATGTGGATTATCACAATTGAGCAATCTTATCTCAAATTCGAATATTTAGGTGGTGATTACGTTTTCAAGGGCTAGATAACAACACATCGAATCTCAAAATACAACATGGATCGTAGGATTCAAGATAAAAAACCGCTCATTTGCTTATATATTTGCCAAACCATTTGTACAAAAAAAGTTATAAACTATTTACATCCCAGCCGGCAATCAGCCCGGTCTGGGTTCATATATACATGAGTTTAGAAGAAACTCCCGGGGACCATGAAATAATCATAGTTGTTTAAAAGTTATGCTTCAACCGTATACTTCCGCTGATTTACAAGCATTGAGAGTAGTAAGCGTTCTAAAAAGAGAGAAAGTTAGTAAATAGTTCCATCACTTCCCATTGAAATTCATCAAAAACTTACCAAGACGACGCAGGTAAAAGGAGTCTCGCAGGCAGTTGGTCCGCTGAAGCCGATACCGCCGCATTGGCCCCAGTGAGTTTGAGTAGGGGCAGCAGCAGTAGTTGTTGTCTTAGTTGTTGTCGACTTGGTGGTGGTTGGCTTGACCGAGGTGGTCGTCGATTTGGTGGTCGTTTTAGTGGTTGAGGTGGTAGTCGACTTGGTAGTGGTTGTCTTGGTGGTCGACGTGGTGGTTGGCTTAACGGAGGTGGTTGTGGTCTTGGTGGTGGTAGTGGTGGAAGTAGTCGTTGGCTTCACGGAAGTAGTAGTCGACTTGGCAGTGGTGGTGGTAGTGGTGGTGGTTGTCGTTGGGTTCTTCCATCCCTGGATCTCGTCAAGGTTGAGGACATAGTCGGTACCGTAGACGGACTTCAAGAGGTCGACCGAGTTCCAGGCACCACCCGAGATGAAGTCACCGCCCCAGATGACAAAGTAGACCCAATCGGCCTGGTAGAGCTGGAGCTGGGCTGGGTCCATGATGGAACCGATTTCAGCAGCAGCGATGAGCTTCTTGTCACTGACGAGACCCAAGAGAGAGTTGTAGGTTGCAGAGATAGGCTACAATATTTGTTAGCTTATCGAGTTCGTTTGGCAATCGATCAAGGAAATTTAAACTTACACCATGGTCTCCTTGAGTATAGGTATCAGCGCTGACAATGTCGACAATAGAATCACCAGGGTACCAATCAGCGTTAACCGAGTTCCAAACCCACAAGATGTTGTTGATACCGTGGTAGTTAGTGAGACGGTCGTAAACTAATCTGTACAACTTCTTGCACGCCTCGGGGCCCTGAGCTCCCCACCAGAACCAGCCGCCCTCAGCCTCGTGAAGCGGTCTGAAGAGGATGGGGACACCAGCAGTTTGAAGTCTCTTCAGCTGAACGGCAATGGTATCAATGTCGTTCACCAAGAGAGTGTAGTTGGCGTTAGTGGTATCAGCAAGAGCGGTGGCGACGTTGAAGTCGGTGGCGGCGGTGTAGAAACCAGACCACCAGGGCTCATCGCTGGTGTCATAAAGACCGACTGGAGCACCCCAATGCCAGCAGAAAGTGATGATACCACCCTTTGCGGCAAAGGCAATGGATTTGTCAACGTCAGTGCTGGAAGCACCACGAGAGGTACGAGAGTAGGTGTAATCCATGAAATCAGAGCCGAGGATGGCTGGGGTCTTGCCAACATTGGTAGTAACCCAGTCAAGCGAAGCTTGATCCTGCTGCCCAGAGAGAATGTGCTTGCCATAGATGCTAACAAGATACTTGAGGAGTGCCTTTGCATCAGAGTTGGCATTGGGGTTGATTGGGGTGGTGCTGATGGAGTGTGGTCCTCTGGGAACGGATGGTGACAAGAGAATGGAATCAATGAGATACCATCCCCAGTTGTTCTGGAGTTCAATGGTGTTCGATCCTGCGTTCAAGAGCACCTGTCCCGCAGCAACACTGACCCATCCGGTGGTCGCTGGCAGGAAGACCTGGCCACCTCCTGCCGAGTTGAGCACCACGGTCGTGTACTTGTCTCCGTATGGGCCATTGTAAACGATCTTGAGATCGTACAGACCCTGTGTCGCGCTGGTAACGGTGAACTTGATCTCATCTCCAGCGGTATCAAAGTTCTCAACGTATCCAGTGCCTATCCACCACGATTTCCACCTCTTGTTAGCCATAGCTCGCAATGCAAATATCGCTTTCAAGTTGAACACTTACCAGAGTAGCCTGCCACCGCAGTACCAACTGTAACACCGACCAAAGTGGCCGATTCAGCCTCGTACGTCGTGGTCTGGGCAGCAACTGACCCAGCCAAAGCCGCGAGGGCGAAAGAAAAAACGGCCTTCATGTTTTCTGTCTATCTCACAAGTATGTAAGAAGCACTTGAAGATACTGCTAAGATACTATGCACTGCTGGGAGAAACCATTCACGGGCAACTATATTCTTATATATAATATATCCGTCCTCCCATTGATCTCCAGGTCCAACCACGCGTGTGATACCTAATTTCCAATAGAGTAGAGCGCTGGTTTTCGGACCTTCAAGGTCCGAGTACCTCCACCCATATTAGAAGTGTACCTGCAGCTTGATGGCCACAAGAAACGCCGAGTCCGTGAGACCCTGCAGGCTGATCGGAAGAGACTCTCGTCGGTGCCGTGACTCGGAAAAAAGGTGGATTTCCAAAAAAGTCCCAAGGTACTGCTTGCCCGTCTAGTCTGAGTCCAAGATCACGCTCATGCATCCCATCCATGGTTCTATGGTCCACTTCCGAATACTTGAAACACCATAGACGGCCGTTGCTGCCAGCCACAGCGAATACTGCGGCGAAAGCGACCCACTCCGAACCGAAGTAACTCGTCTAACAAACAAATAGAAAATGGCGATATTGTATGTTTACAACACGTTTTTGCTGGTCTGGTGCAGGGTTGTGGCTATGTTGGACCAGGAAGTCCGAATTAGCGAAACACCGGATGAATTTCGTAGGTGGAGTGCTTTGCCGGTCTATCGGGCCGCCGCATCAAACAAACCCGGTTGCCTCCGGTTTTGCCCACGCAGAATACCAGCGCCACACCTATTCTGATATGTCCAATAGTATATCTACTGCCGAAAAATTAAAACATCTGTATATTTCATTCTGAATGCATCGGTCAGAGCCTAGGTATTCCTTTCCCGGTCTTTCTATGGACGGACTCTATGGATCCGATACGGTGCCTGATCTACGACGGGATCGCGGGATGAATCGTAAACCATGGTAAGCTAAGAGATTTCCCAAACACCAAGTTTTCTCTAGGCAAAGGAGCTTTTAAAACACAAGGATAACGCAATATACTCCGACTATTACAACTAAATTCGGCTCGAACTAGCTCTTGTTTTTTTATATTTTACGGTGTACTTGCCCCCATGCCCAAATCTACACCCCAAGCACATGATGTGCAAATAGTTGATTCGAAGTGAAAAGATAGCGGAAGACTTTTCGGCCGATATAATACTCATGACTATATAAATAATAGCTGAGAGATGTACAATAGTGAGCGAAATTGTCATTCGCTGGTAGTTGCCAGTTGGGTGCACGTGTTGCAAGGCATAAATACCACGCTTTGCTGTCAAGCGATGGCCATTTATAGAGTCAACTAATCATACCTTGTAAAGAATAGTCTGTACCCAAGTTTATATTCTACTATCCGTCGAACCGAGCTCACTCCAAAGTTTCATGAATATCACAAGGGTATATAGCGAAGCGATGCTATTTAGTCATAGACCAGGGGGATAATTTTTCTGAAAGGTTTGGGCAATTGCGTAAAATAAAATCTAGAATGGCAAGACTCAACCACAACAAAGCAACCCCGCTGGGAGAAAAAAGGACGCCTATATCAATAAACAGATTCATTCGCTAATAGCGCTTTCCTACGCAACAAAGGAAAAAGGGAATATGCGAAGAATGAACTAGTAATACAGAAAATATATGATGAGTCATCAACCAACTCTCATGAAGGCAAAATAGCAAACCTCCCCTTTCGAATAATATATGCAAACGCAAAATTGGCAAGATTGTACAACGAATAATAGCAATGAGCTCTGCACAGATGTGGCCAAACAGCGGTCTGAGTGGCAAAGCGAGTTGTCAGCAAACACGTCTCCGCTTTGCTAGACCAACAGAGCCCTCTTCGTCAAGAACTTCTTCTTGACTTAGTGCCAGCTCTAGCCGCTGCTGCTGTTGCTGCCGTTCTCGGACGTCGTTGAGTTTTGGGTATAACGAACTCCCAGAGCTTTCACGTCCATTTGACATGAATTCGATGAGCTCGAGTTCATCTGCCCATATCTGACGAATGTCTACACCCGGTTCAGGAGGGCAGCGACGTCGGGAACGATAGGGTCTTCGACGATTACATTGTGGAGACATGGATGTGGATGGTAGAGGTTGTGACTGGCACAGTAATTCTTCTTCTTCGTCTTCTTCTTCTTGTATCTGGTGTGATGTTGGCGGGATGGGTGGGGTTGATGTTGGTGTGGATTCCGTCCGTCTGAGTGAATGACGAGTATTCGATGGCGCTGGAAGTAAACTTCGGCGGCGGGGTGTCGAAGGAGGTGTATTATATGATCCTGTATCTTGGGATAATAGAGACGGATTCTGCACAGGCGTGGGTAGAGAAGGGGTTTGAGTTTCGAGTGATTGGTAGCTTTTGGTTGTTAGTTGAGACGGTGATTGCGACTGTTGAGACTGTTCTTCCGGAGTTGACGATGGTGTGGTATATATCGAAGGCTGTTGTGACGATGTGGCAGATATCTCGGAGTAGCGTCTCTTTCGGGACGCCGCCGCGTTTCAATTCGAAGGTTCGGGATCACCAGTGTCCCTAGCGACGGCAGTAGAAGAGGAACTGACATCGGGCACTGCAGTAGCAGCTAATGTGTCATCTGTTGAGGGCTGAGCGGGTGGCAACATTGCGCTCGCGGATGGATCTGGCTGGGCTGGTGTGGAAGCAGATGGCCATACTGGAGGAGTCACATTATCCCTCACACTTCCAGTATGCGAAATATGAGGTGTACGAGATGCATTAATCGCCTCACGTCGCCCAGTTTGTGGTGTTTCATTGCAGATATGGTTCAGCCGGGCACAATGGTCCGGATTATGCCTTTGAGTTCTGCAGTTCTTCCCATACCAGCACTTTGCCCTGGTATCCGTCCATCCCAGTCGATCCCTTTCAGATATTAAGTAGTCGATGAGATGATGATCATAGATTTTTGCCAGACAGTTTGTGCAGCCGTATGAATCGGGGGTGATGGGAAGAATCGACGGGTAGGGAATAACGTTGTTGTATTTCTCAAATAGCCAGGCTCTCATATCTGCACCGAGAGATTCCCATGTATGGTTATTGGTATCCGATGCGACCCACCGAAATAGGGAATCTTTTTCGTAGTTATTGTTATTGAACCAAAACCCATGTTGGAAAGGATGGTGCACAGATGAGCCGTACAAATTCGTCGCTATCAACTCAGTTAGTTAATTTAATATATTTTTCAAGGGCCGCTACAACACAAGTGGAAGCATACTTCTCAAACTGCTTAGAATATCATTATTTACTGAACTGGGGCACGTCCCTGCCAGATTACCACAATAAGACATCCCGCATGATACACACCATGTGCATTTGAGCGCGTCCGAGGCCCTATCATACGGAACCGTGTTGTTGCAGCTGATGCATTTCTTATGCCTTTTAAACTCGGCGGACCATTGGGGCACAAGATCAGTAGGCAGAATCGGGTCTGGACACGAGTACGTCGGGTTCGGATTGTTGTTCGGAGAGGTAGAGCAGCACATGCAAGGCGTCCAGCGTTCCGTAGGTGGTTCATATTCGTCTTCGTCTTCCTCTCCGTCATCCTCTTCTACTGAGCCCTCATATTCAGCATTAAACCGAACACGCTGCCCAGGTGTGTAAGTTGCTCGATGAAGCTTGAGATCATCCTCAGGCACCGCAAGTTCAGGCTTTTCCTTGACGAGCATGTCTATTAACGGTTTCAATGCGAATGCATCTCTGCAACTTCGAATGGGTCCACGACATGATGGGCAAGAGCTATTCTCATCACTCCATGGGACAATACAGGAGCCTTTTTTTTTTTAGAAAAAAGAAGAAAAAGTTAGCTTCCAGAAGCGCTGCTAGAAAAATATGTCAAAATAAAACCTACCGCAGAAGTTGTGGAGACAGTTCAAAAGTGTGACGGGATCTTTGAACAAATCACAGCATATACTGCACGTCAACTC